>CM021107.1:450298759-450981175 GCA_007115665.2 Sequoiadendron giganteum | reverse complement strand
GAGAGAAAGAAAGTAGAGAGGGAAGGGGGAGAGATAGAGATTAGAGAGGGAAGGATAGAGTAAGAGAGAAAGTGGGGGGAAATGGAGAGAGAGGTATAGAGAGTGGTATGTAGTGGAGGGAGAGGTAGGTAGAGAGGGAAGGATAGAGGGAGGGATAGGAGGGAGAGAGGCAAGGAGGGAGAGTGAGATAGAGAGAGAGTGGTGAGATAGAGAGTTGAGAGGTAAGGAGAGAATGAGAAAGAGAGATAAAGAGAGAGAGGGAGGTTGGATGGAGGGAGAGGTAGAAAGGGATAGGTGAGATAGAGAGAGGGAAGGTGGGAAAGTGGGATAGAGAGAGAATGGTGATTTAGATGAGGGAGTGAGAGGGAAGGAGGGAAAGTGGGAGAGAGAGATAATGGTGATTTAGAGAGGAGGGAGTGAGAGGTAGGGATAGAGATAGTGGTGATATAGAGAGAAGGAGAGAGTGAGACAGAAAGAGGGGGATGGAGAGACAAATATATAGGTAGGTAGAGGAAGGGAGAGGAGAGATAGAGAGTAGATATGGAAAGAGGTAGGGAAGGAGACATAGGTGAGATAGAGAGGGATGGAGAGAGAGTGATGGAGGGAGAGGTAGGTATAGAGAGGGAAAGAGAGATGAGAGATAGAGAGAGAGGTGAGAGGGAGGAATGGAAGGTTAGGAGGAGGTAGAGGTGTGTATTGTGAGTGAGAGATAGAATAGTCCAGATGAGAAAAGGAGGAGGAAAATTAGGAGAAGGAGCAGAGGGAGGGAGGGAAAATAGTGAGAGAGATTGGGAGGAGAGACAAAAATAATGGGAGGGAGGGTGAGGTTGAGAGAGGGAGGAAGAGGAGAGATAGAGAGAAGTAGAGAGGGAGGAGGGATGGAGGGAGAGAGAATTATGAGATAGAGAGGAGAGAGTTAGAGAGAAAGAGGGGGGAAAGAGTGATAGAAAGGGATAGAGAGCGAGAGAGAGATGTAGGTAGAGGGAGGGAGAGGAGAGGAGAGATAGATAGTAGAGAGGGAAAGAGGTAGGGAGGGAGACATAGGTGAGATACAAAGTGATGGAGGGAGAGGTAGGTAAAGAGAGAGAGGAGATAAAGATAAGTAGAGAGGGAAGGAGATGTAGAGAGAGAGAGAAGAGATAAAGAGAAGTAGAGAGGGGAGGGAGGGAGGTAGATGTAGGAGGAGATAAAGGGGTGAGAGAGAGAGAGAGGGGGGGAGAGAGGGAGGAAAGGAGAGGGAGAGGGAGTGGATAGATAGAGAGTAGAGAGAAGGAGAGAATGAGAGAGAAAGATGATACAACTTGCTGACTACTAAAATTTGGCCTCCTAATTACTAAAATTTGACATGATGATTACTGAAATTTGATTAAGTTTGAAATTTTAAAGATCTTCCAAAAACTAGAATTTGCATTATAACTCCTAGAGATTTGAAACCACTCTCAATCCTACCTATATACATTAAATATAAGTTAAATTATAAGAAAGTAAATGTCCATATGTAAATGTTAACTTATACTTAAATGTTTATTTCATGTATATAGTTTCCCTAAAAGATAACAAGAAGAAAGAGACAAGAAAAAAATTCAATGCAAACCAAAACGCAAGCGCATTATAATGTGCTCACATTTTGGAAATGTTTTTTTGATTTCAAAACTTACACAGTTTTTGAACTCAAAATATGCACGGTTTTTGAAATTTTAACCATAATGCGAGCGCATTTTACTATAACCCGCTTGTGTTTTTGCTATTTTGTGATGAAAAATTAAATTGGCCACAAAATTAAGACCCATCTTATTGCACTTACCTTGTACAATAATATTACCTTTACAGCTTGGACCCATTACTATAGCCACCCTTGTACATGTTATGTCAGAAAATTTACCTTATAACCTTCTTCTTGGTAGACCGTGGATTCATGATATGGGTGCAATCCCGTCTACCTTGCATAAATCTATTAAGTTCATTGCTAACTATAAAGTAGTCACAGTCAAGGTTGACCCTAATGCTATGCACTTGTGTGAGATAGTAGTTGTTAGTCAAGCTTCGGTTGTGCCTACTCTTATTCCTTTAGTGTCTTCTAGTGTGTCGATGTTTACTCCAATAGTACCTACTACAAAGGATACTCTTGAGATAGATGTCCCTAGAGAAGATCCTTCTGAAGCAATAAATTCTAAGTCTTCTCCTTCTTCCTCTCAAAGAATGCATGTCTTGGTGATGATTGGGGTTCTCTAGACTTTACAAATTCCTTCATTCAGGAATATAAAGTCAACCTGATCCACTTAGACCTTTTGATGGTATCATCCACAACCGCTATTGAAGATGGTCATTCTTCTGTATCACGGGATAAGATGAATGCACATTGCAATGTTCTTGGTGTTGATCCTCCTTCTGAGGAAGATGATCACACTTATGTTAAAGAGGATAATGTTGGCAATCCTATTAAGAAGGTTGATGGTGATCCAATAGAAGAGTATGATCCCCCTCGCTGGAATAATAATCTTTGTGGAGATCCTCGTCCTTTTTCTTTGATCTTCGTATCTTCTTCTTGTGAGAAGTTAAACTTTTCTCCGCAAGAGAAAGGGTCGATTCCCTCTCCTCATCCTTTGTCTGAAAAAGAGTGTATTTTGTTGTAGCTTCTAAAAGCATGCTTAATCACTCATCCTTCTCCTACACATAATAAATGTCATAATCATGATAAAGAGAAATATTCTTTTTGTGCATACCATTAAGTACTTGGCCATTCCACTAGTGAACGCAAGGCCTTGAAGGATAAAATACAACAACTTCAAGATTTAGGTGCCATCACTCATTCATTTCTCGATGCACTTGCCTCTTCTTCAAATGACAAATGATATCGAGGTTTACCTTTGTGTCAGCTAAAAGTGTAGCCTTTGGCACTTTTTCACTCATTTTGGCCTTTTCCCTGAGATTTTGGCCTTGTTTTGCCTAGGTTCAACCTAGAAAGCCTGCAATTCAACAATATTCTAACGGTGTTTTACTAAGGTGTTGTGAAGTGTTGTAGCACATCTTCCAACTTTTCTAAGACCCTTTCAACACATTTCACCTAAATAACCCCCTTTCACCCCTTTCCCAGCCTTGTGTCAAAGTGTTGTAAAGTGTTGTAAGGCATTTTAACACTTTCCTAGGTTTATCATCCACTAATTAACCCTTTTCTTATGTTAATTTGTCCCCTTTATGTACTTTTAGGCCCAACTTAAGTGTGTTTCTAGAGGCAAACCTAATAAACATCATCAATCGCCATTTTATTCCCGACCACCACTTGAAATTGTCCAAGTGGACTAGGTCACCACCTTGGGAAACCTAGTCCCTTTTGGCATAAATTTCAAATTTAAGACAAAAACCTAATGGGAATTTTCCTCCAAAACCCTAGTGTCGGCCTGTCATGATGCATTTTCGGGAAATTAGGGCATATTTTGTATAAATAAGGGTTCTCACCTTCATTTTTTCACTCTCCCAAGCTTATTTTTACATCTCTTCACAAGTACTCTTGCACTCAAGCTTCCCAAGCAAGCAATCAAGCACAAGGGCATCACAAGCAATCTCCATTGGAGTTGATTCTTGCATATTGCAAACTTCAACAACAAAGTATTTGGTGAGCATTTATATTGTTTTATCATTCAAGCATCTCTCCTTTGATTTCTATTTCATTTGGGTTTAAGTTACCATCAAAGGGGTTTGACTTAGGCAAACCCCTATTCCCTAACCCTAATATTCTCTTTATCTTTGCATGTGTTTTACAGGTTGTACTTAGATTTAACAAGATTCAAAGTGTTGGAGAAAGTCAAAACATTCCATTCAAGTCACATCAAGACATCAAAACCCTAGGAGGAGAAAAAGGACAAGTTGTAGGTCATTTTCGGGAGATTTAGACACAAACTACTGCAAAAAAGGAAAGTACCAATTGGGACCCACAAAATCAGACCCTAAATCTTCCAAAAGAACCAGGAAGACTAGGTCGCCACTATTGGCAACTTGTTCCTGTGCTAAGCCTGAAAAAGGGATTTTGTATTTTTGGGTACCCTTTTCCTCGAAACCTAGTCTAACAAAGTTTCTCGACAGGAAGACTAGGTCATCCAACTTGGCGTAAGTGTCCCTTTGCTGATTTCAGGAAACTTCCAGAACATTTTGAGGCTCCTCATCTACAAGTTTCATTTCCCAGGTGCACACTCTCTATAATTTCCAGTTTACTTTTTGTTTGCATACATTTAGGGCATATAGTTAATCTTGCAACTAGTTTACATTTGCTTTGTTTACAATATTTTATAGATTGTATTAGCATCATTTCATTTCAATTTTCAACCACACTCATCACACACAAGACAACCCTAATCCAATCCTTCCTTTGAATGCAATCACCAAAAACGACATAACCATTAAGTGGAAAGAGAGTCTATTCCAGCAAACAAGTGCTCCTAGGTGAAAAACCCTAGGATCCTATTTGGGGAATCCTCTTTTCCTTTTAGTGTTATATTTTTGGTGGTTCATTTTGGTTTACTCGACCGTAGACCATTTGTTAACTTTCTAATTTTGTATTTCATCTTAGGAGAAAGCTTGCATTGCATTGACAATTTGCATTGTTTTCATCCTAGGGTTGTAGAAAAGTGCATTAGTGAAAGTTCATGATAGAGTGCACTTTGCATTACATTCTCATTAAGAAAATACAAAAATATTTGCATTCCCATTCTCTGTTTGCATCAGAAAATTATAAAAAGCATAAAAAGTAGTTAAAAATTCATAAATTTGTCAAAAACAACACTACTAGGACTAAGTTGCCACACTGGGCGACCTAGTCCTCTTGCACTATTCACTTTGTGATTTCTAGCAATTTTCAATCATTTTCTGCATCACAGTTCCTTGGTTTTGCATTTCTATTTTATGTTCCAAAATCTTAGTTACAAGCAGTTTTGTCTCTTTTGTTTACATTGCCTTACTCTCCACCCCACCCTTAGGGAACCTTGCATGAGCATTTGGTGTTCTCTTGTTGATACTATTAAGAGATGAAGTTCTAGACTCATGCCATCTAACAACAACACTCTTGTCATAGATCTTGGGATCTCTCAGACTTCAACTCTTGGTATTGACAATGGAACACTAGGCTTAGAGACCATCCTTAGCAACTCTTTGCATATAGGAGACATACATGGTGACAACAAAACTGATGAACTCCCAAACGATAAGATATTCCACATCGATGCTGATTTGGCTTACCTTCAACATGACCTAAGTCTTGAAAACATATCTGGCACCACCATCCCTACCATAGAGAACCTTCACCGCTTGTTGGACCATGATGATGGTGTAAGTGTTATGAAGAGAATAGCGGAAATCTACCACAAACATGCCTTTTATACACCTAAGGTATCTCACTCACCCACTCCTCTCATTGGCCATGTAGGACTTTCCAGTCCTCCCCCATCAACCATCGCTTCCATCCCCACTTATGCATTTCCTAGTGTGACAACCACTATGCAACAGATTAGCAATGTGGTACCTTCCCTTGCAATCCCTACTAGTGTTCATAATTTCCTTGTGGAATCACATCCCTTAACCTCTTCCACCATCCCTACTATTACCATCCCTTCTACTTCCCCTTCCACCACCTTCACCCCATCACCACTTTTCCTTCCACCTCATACCACTTACACCGACCTCCTTATTACACAACTTTTTCACACCGTCACCTCTATGCAACAACAAATATCCATTATCAACCAAAGCCAACATGGTTCCCCTACCCACTACGTTCATAGCAATCCACTATCCTTAGACATCCTACACACTCCCTTGCCACAGGGAATAGAAATTCCTAGATTCGAGAAGTACGGAGGGAAGGGTGACCCTTCTAATCATGTCAATTCCTATACTACCTTATGTAGTGACTTTTCTCTTGATGACAAGTTTCTAGCTAAGTTGTTCCCTAGGACCCTTAAAGATGTCGCCTTGGACTGGTTTTCCTCCCTACCCAAAAATTCTATTAGTTCATTTAATGAACTTGTGGATGCCTTCATTAATCACTTCCAAGTCCATATGACCCCTAAGAAAACCTTGGCTGACCTCATGAGAAGATAACAGATTTTATATCTCATTATCAAGCACTTTATTCCTTAATCGATGACAAGATACATGACACCCATCTGCAAAATATGTTCACTAAAAACCTATTAACATCTCTCCAAGACAATCTCACCCTCATGAAATTCCCTTCCTTCATGCACTTGTGTCAAGCGCTCTATGATTATCACAACTCCACTAGTAGTTGTGATACAAGATCCACTTCTAGCAGAGTCGAGAAGTTTGATGCTTCCACCCAACCTAATTCTCAACCATTCCAAAAACCAACCAAATGGTTTTTACAATTTAACCCTCCATCCCAAACCCCTCCACCTACCAATAAATCAAGTGGTCGTTGTCAAATCCGTTGTGCCCTTCAATTATGGAGATCCTAAATGCACCTTCACACCTTTACCTGACACGCTTCATAACACCATGACCCAATTGCTCCAAAAAAAATATCCTTACCTCCTGTCCATGTACCTGATCCCAATAAACCATTACCTCCATCTTATAACTCCACTCCTTACTGCTATTTTCATCGACAAAACAGATATGATACTAAACAATGCAAGCGTCTCAAGCACCTTGTGCAAGACCTAATTGATTCAGGTCGTCTATTCATTGCCGATGTCAATGATAAAGGCAATAAGTCTGTGGCAACCAGCAACCAAAACTTGCAAATTTTCACCAACCCTATGCCTAAACACAATGTTTCATTTGTTAAAGTTGGTGAAACTTCACAAACTAATGTTATGAATGTTGATACACAACATCTATATTCAGATCCTCTTTCGAGTACCACCCATGTCAACCCTATGGGTGAGATGGTGGGTGCGATAGAAATCATCCATCATAAGGGCAATACCAAAACATCTTTTGACATTACCTTTACATCTCAAGATTTTCTCAAAAACTTTTTTGATGGTCCCCTCTACATAGCCGGTAGAATCTATGATAAGCACACTAATGGGATACTCATAGATCCTGCCTATGGTGAGAACATGATCACCAAAGAGTTTTTGGTTTGACATGACATTGCTCAAGATGTCTATAATCGATTGACTGCATGGATTAAAACACATAATGGTTTTGTGTTCCCTACAATTGGATCGATTGCACTCCCATTACAGATAGGTCCTAAGACATTGGATGTGATATTCTCTATTATACCACAATCAGACCAATTTTTTTGCGACTTGGCTACTTGTGGCCTCATTCAATGAAAGCGGTCCCATCTATTATTCACAAATGTGTGAAGTTCCCTGTTGACAATGAAATATTCATTGTTCACCATAGTGGTTTCAATCCTCTATCTTCTAAAGGCAATTTTTCTTTAGAAGCCTTTTGGCATGAACCCATGGAACCCAACACTCCTAGATGAGATTTCTTTTTCATTCCCTATCAGAAGTTTAAAGCAAAGAAAATATCTGAATTCTCTCTCTGCAACGTACCCCCTTCTACTTCGGAATCACCTATCCTTGATGAAGCTATGTTGCAACTTGACTCTAACATGCCCAATCAACCCACACTTTAAATCTCCTCCACATCATCCAAGATGCCTAGGGATCATGACAACAATTCCATTATACCTCCCCGCACCAAACAAGTGTATAAATCTAAGGAAAAAGTGGATGAGCCACCCCTCATTCCTCTTGTCTCTCCTCCTCAAGACGATAGGAAACCTATGAAGGATCAACCAACTTCTTTCCCCATACTCCTTGACAGAAAAGCTAAAAGTAATAAAGAAGGTAGGGAGTGTAGACGTCGTCGTCGTGCTCTTGCTTGTCAATCTTGTGATGAAGAAAACATTGAACATCATCACCCACTTGAATCGGAAGCATTGCCTACTAACCCTCCTCCTCCACCCCCGCGGCTTGATCCTACACCTCCTTCATCACCCCTCTTGCATGCTACTACCGATATTGTCATTCGCCCACCCATTATCATTAATCTAGATGATGATGACGAGGAGAATGCTAGAATAGATAAAGAGGTACACCAAAATTTGAATTCACTATTCTCCTCTTCCATGAGCATTCATGAAAATTCTCCTAGGACAAGCGTTGATCTTGATACTAGTTCAGAAATTGTTTCTATTCCTCTCGCTAGTTGCCATCCCGAGTTTTATACTAAGCAAGATTGGGAGGCAGGTGGCTTGCTTGTAGATTAATGCACATGTGTCTTACTAGTCTTTTATTTTCTTTTTACGTTTATGTGTCATGTGTTCCCCATATTGACATATTTGATGTTCCCCCTCTTTGTGACATTCTCCTATATTTCCCTCCATTCTTCTATATGTTAGGCATTCCTTTTCCTTGAGGTTTCCTTTTTTCCTTCCATTTGGGGATGATGCAAGGCATTGAGACCGCAATATCTCCTTCACGTTGACCCAAATGGACTCTTTTCCTTTTTGTTCCATTTTTACATTCCATTTAAGGATGATGCAAGGCATTGAGACCACAAAGTCTCCTTCATGTTGACCCAAATTGCCTCTTTTCCTTTAGGTTTCCTTTTTATTTTCATTTGGGGATGATGCAAGGAATTGAGACCACAATGTCTCCTTCATGTTGATCCAAATGAACTCTTTTCCTTTAGGTTTCCTTTTTTCCTTTCATTTGGGGATGATGCAAAGCATTGAGACTCCAATGTCTCCTTCATGTTGACCCAAATGGACTCTTTTTCTTTTTGTTTCCTTTTTCCCTTCTAGATGATGTAAGGCATTGAGACTGCAATGTCTCCTTCATGTTGACTAAAAAACAAGGCTCTTTTTAATTTTCCTTTTTTCTTTTTTTGTCCTTTTGGGGACAATACAAAGCGTCGAGACATCCTATGTCTCTTCCATGTTGACCCAAAATTGACTCTTTCTTTCATTTTCCTTCGCTCTCTTCATGTCTTCTTCTAGTTCAACATATTTGGGGGAATGATGATGGTTTTGCGCTCTCTACATAAACATTGCAACAACGAACATACTGACCCCAAATCCATAGATCCCTTATGTGTTTGTGGTTTTTCATTTTGGGGGAAACCCCCTTTCCTTTTTCTTTTCCTTTTCTCTTACATGGCGCAATCTTCCTTGGAAGCATATCACTTGGCATAAGGCTTTCCAAGCAGGCTCTCATGTCCTTTCATTTCCTTTTTTTCATTTTTCCTTTCTCTACTTTAAAGTAATTTCTCACCAAACGGTGTGTATCAATTCCTTTAAAGTGGAGGCATACATTGGCATTATTTAATTTTGCATTTACATTTGTTTGTCCTTGGTTCCTAGTGCAGCCTTATCACTTCACATGACGTGTTTTCTCACTTTATGGATGAAATTTGGTGTAGTGTCCTTCATAAGTGTGACTTATCGTAGCATATTACATTCCTCTTAGTGGCCTAATGTGACACACTGCATCCCCTAAGTTGTGAATTTTCTATCCTTCGATAGGTCCTCTTTCGAGAGACATTAGACACAATTTTCCCTAATTCAAATACCTCATATGAGCTAAACAAGACTCCTTGGAACACTCTTTTTTCATTTTTTTTGCATTTTACATTTTTACATGTTGTATCTTTGCATTGTGCATACATGGCCACCTTTCATAACACAACTTGTGTGATTGTGGTGCCATCTTGCACTTTTTCATGAGTTATAAGCATCCAAGGCTTTTCTTGTCTCATGAACCGCACCCTTTTCTTTTGCAGTGCCTTAACAAAGTTATCAGGAGGTATAAATTTGGTATGGTTGAGCGGGAAGCCCAACTAGAGGCACGAATTTCCCCATAGCCACCTTTGCACGTGTGTGAGTGCATACCAACCGAGTGTATGTTTCTCACCCCTTTTTGGCATTTCTCACTCGATAGACAACCAAAAGTATCATTAGCCCATAGTGAGTACATTCCTTTCCTTTCGGAAAAACAACCTAGATCTGATCCACAACTAGCTGGACAAAAGATCAAAGCTTGATCTGACTTATCTATCTCTTCACTCTTTCACATCACCTCTTGTGCGATCCTTTGTACTTATGTTTGGTTTGCCATGGGATATTGATCCTAGGGGCTTGATCATCCCTCTTGATCATAGTAATCCCACCTTACTAGCATGATTACACTAGATCTCGCTCGACACGCATGATTCAGCTACTTCAGTGTGAGTTTGAAGTAAGTTCATACTCTCACTAAAGTGGGGGCTAAATGTGTCACCAAAACGTGTAGCCTTTGGCACTTTTTCACTCATTTTGGCCTTTTCCCTTGGATTTTGGCCTTGTTTTTCCTTGGTTCAACATTGAAAGCTTGCAATACAACAATATTCTAAAGGTGTTTTACTAAGGTGTTGTGAAGTGTTGTAGCACATCTTCCAACTTTTCTAAGACCCTTTCAACACAATTCACCTAAATAACCCCCTTTCACCCCTTTCCAAGCCTTGTGTCAAAGTGTTGTAAGGCATTTTCACACTTTCCTAGGCTTATCATCCACTAATTAACCCTTTTCTTATGTTAATTTGTCCCCTTTATGTACTTTTAGGACTGACTTAAGTGTGTTTCGGGAGGCAAACCTAATAAACATCATCAATCACCATTTTTTTCTGACCACCACTTGAAATTGTCCAAGTGGACTAGGTCGCCACCTTGGGTGACCTAGTCCCTTTTAGCATAAATTTCAAATTTAAGACAAAAACCTAATGGGAATTCTCCTCCAAAACCCTAGTGTAAGCCTATCATGTTGCATTTTTGGGAAATTAGGGCATATTTTGTATAAATAAGGGTTCTCACCTTCATTTTTTCACTCTCCCAAGCTTATTTTTACATCTCTTCACAAGTACTCTTGCACTCAAGCTTCCCAAGCAAGCAATCAAGCACAAGGGCATCACAAGCAATCTCCATTAGAGTTGATTCTTGCATATTGTATACTTCAACAACAAAGGATTTAGTGATCATTTACATTATTTTATCATTCAAGCATCTCTCCTTTGATTTCTATTTCATTTGGGTTTAAGTTACCATCAAAGGGGTTTGACTTAGGCAAACCCCTATTCCCTAACCCCAATATTATCTTTGTCTTTGCATGTGTTTTACAAGTTGTACTCAGATTTAACAAGATTCAAAGTGTTGGAGAAAGTAAAAACATTCCATTCAAGTCACATCAAGACATCAAAACCCTAGGAGGATAAAAAGGACAAGTTGCAGGTCATTTTCAAGAGATTCAGACACAGACTGTTGTAGAAAAGGAAAGTACCAAATGGGACCCACAAAATCAAACCCTAAATCTTCCAAAAGCACTAGGAGGACTAGCTCACCACTATTGGTGACCTTGTCCCTATGCTAAGCCTGAAAAAGGGTTTTTGTATTTCTAGGTACCCTTTCCCCCGAAACCCAGTTTGACAAAGTTTCTCGACAAGAGGACTAGGTCGCCCAACTTGGTGTAAGTGTCCCTTTGCTGATTTCAGGCAATTTCCAAAACATTATGAGGCTACTCATCTACGAGTTTCATTTTCCTAGGTGCACACTCTCTATTATTTCTAGTTTACTTTTTGTTTGCATAAATTTGAGGCATATAGTTAAGCTTGCATTTAGTTTGCATTTGCTTTGTTTACATTTCATAGATTAGGTTACCATCATTTCATTTTAGTTTTCAACCACACTCATCACACACAAGACAACCCTAATCCAATCCTTCCCTTGAATGCAACTGCTGAAAATAGCATAACCATTAAGCGGAAAGAGAGTCTATTCCAACAAACAAGTGCTCCTAGGTGAAAAACCCTAGGAGCCTATTTGGGGAATCCTCTTTCCCTTTTATTGTTATATTTTTGGTGGTTCAAACTCTATCATTTTCTAAATATCTTTCATGGTTCTCCTCCCCTATATGTTGGGGGTAGTGATAACTTGTTTTGGAGATGTGTGTCCTTCTTAAGGACCCCCTCTCTATCTATTTCTTTTGAATGAAGCGTCCCTTCAGTGGACCTCTTTCTTCTTTTGAAGGGTTCCTAAGGGACCTCTTTGAAATATTTTCTCTTGAATGAATTCCATGGTGTCTAGCTTGGGGACAACCCAACTAGAGCTATTTCCTATCTTTGAATCTAGCTTGGGGCATGATGAGAGCCATTTATGTTCCATTTTATGCCACATTATAGCCTATTTTATATTTCCACATTCCATTTCCATTTCATTTTCATATTAGTTTATCATTTACATTGCATATGATTAAATATTAATAAGTGATATTTAATATGGTTTTGAGATAAATATATGGACATTAATTATTGATTGTCTTTATTAATATGCATTTTTATTTAAAGCCTTGAAAAATATAGCTTGCAACATGCAATATTCCTATCACGTTCCATACAAACCTTCCTGTCACTTTTTGGTCAGGAGTTGTTGTGTATTACTTTGTGACCAACAAGTTATTTGTTGTCATCTTTTCAACAAATGATGTATTTTTCCATGGTGGCATTGGTTACCTCTTTAGTGCCAAATTTGAATAATCACAAGAACTCGTGGTTGTTGCTAAATGAATCTAAATAAAGTTGCAATTTCCAACTATGTAAAAGAAACCGAAAACCTTTTGTTTTCACTATTTGCTATAACAATCCAATGTTTTAATTGTGATTAGCAAAGAATAGAGCAGTTCCATGTGTGCTTCTTAAGGTGGTTGAAATAAAATAGGCAAGGAAACCCATGATGGAGATGTAGATTCACTGAGAAACCCATGATGTTGATTTGTTGAAGGAAACATCTACAGATGGACTCTTCACTTTACCAGTTTGAGCTCCCAGATCTTTAGTTATTAACTATGTGAGTATTTTTTACGCTTTCTTCTCTTTGCCAAATTAACTGAATCATGGAAGGGAGCTTTACCATGTGATAAAGAAATCATCCAATCTATTGTTTCCTATTTTTATCCACAGTTATAACAATTTTGGTTTTAACCCGTGGTTGAGGCTTCACGTGAGTCTCTAAATTCAAGTTCATTGGATATGAGCCAAAAACAATCTTATTCTATTTTACATCACTTTTTTAATTATTTATGACCTCTATATATATGGTCTACTATAAAATAGTAGCAGGTATTGTTGGAGACTTTGGCATGAGAATATTTTTGTGGCAGTGCGTATGCAGAATTTGTAATATTTTGGAATGAATAAAATAATATTATTATGATCAAGACAGCGTAGAAGATATTCATACTCCATCACTGGACGTATTGAGGAGGCAAGATCCACTTCTCGGGACATCTGGTGATTTAAATTAGATTAGTTGTGTGTTTATTTATTTATTTTATTAAATTTCATTTCTATTTTATTCGCAAGCACAATTTGTTGTTTATTTTTTGCAAGATTATTTTCTAGATCAAATATTCATTCTTTATATTGCTTTATGATCTCGAGATTAGTTTTCTTTGGAAGCTATGAGTTTAATTTTTGAAGTTGTTGTTGTTGCTTCCATGAAGTGATAGTTCTTGTCTCTATTCTCATTTTGATTTGTTGTAGAATTGTTTGTGTGTTCTAGCTGTATTTCATCCCCACTCATCTCACGAATTTCACCCATTCGATTGGCATATAGTCATGACACCTCTCACAAGTCTACGCCCTAGATTGACACATATAGACCAAACTGCAATTTATTATAAAGTATTAAATCCTTCTTATGTGTGAACCCCTAAACTTGCAATTGAACAAGAACAACAAACAAATTAAGATGTTAGATCAAATGCAAACAAGAATGAAGGATTCCCCATGAAATCCATTTGCTAAAACTTAAACTAGGAAAATGAAGAACAAACTAAATAAATGAAAAGAAATCCTAATTAAGTGAGCAAACTAGTGATCCCATGGGGGAATTGGTGCCAATTGAATGTTGAAATTGGCCCTTTTCCCAACTCCTAAATTGTAATGTTGAAGTGTGTAGATTGATCAAATCTCCATGATGAGATTTGAGCATAACCTAGCTATGAATTGTGAAAATGATGAATGCTTGAATAGAAATGGGCAAAACCATCTCTCAATGTGAAAAGAGTAACTTTGCATGAAATTGTGGCTAATGAATGAGGAGAGAAGCCTCCAATTTATAGATTTGAATTTGGAAGAGAGATCAAGATTTGGGCAATGTGGGACTAATTTTCACCCAATGGTTGAATGCCACTTCTCACCATGTGAATGGTTGATGGTTGTGCACATCTTGGCCAAAGTGCAAATAAATGCAATTAGGTGGAATTTGAATTTGAAGAAATGACATGTAAGAGGGAAAAAGGAATGAAATAAATGCCACTTGGCTCAATGCATAAGGACATGTAAGAGGAGTGAATGCTTTGTTGGAAGTACCCATCCACTTGGACTTTTTGAATTCAAACTTGAGGGAATATTCCCTTTCGATGCCATGTGAGGGAAAATAGAGATTTAATAAATGAATTAAATCTATTTTCAATTGCAAGTTGCATTCTCTAGAAGATTTTAATGATAGGAATTAACTTAATCAAAATTTTGATTAATTTAATGAGGGATTAGATGATTTGACGAATTTGACTTGAATTGATGAATTGATTTAAATCAAAATTGAGAGGAAATGCTTAATTAAATAAATGATTTTGATTTAATTAACTAAGTGGGATAATGTTAGATTAAATCAAATAAGGTTTAATTTATTTAATTTAATAAGAGGACTTTAGAGACTTTAATTAAATAAAATGATTTTTTTAATTAAACATAAATATAAGGTTAATTAAATTAAATTGATTAATTTAATCACTGGAGGAGAAAGACTTAATCAAATAAATAATGATTTATTAAATTGAGGGACAAAATATGATGAAATTTTGAGAGTATGATTTAGGAGAAAATTTCGTTAGTAATTAGGATCAAGTGTGTCGAACCGAACTTGTACATTTTCCATGTTTACATTTTGCCCCTCTTTGAAGCAATGTACTTGTTGCATTGATTCAAAGAATAATCTGTTGTGATCAAAGTTCAAAATTTCTCAATTTTCTCAGATGCCCCACTGCTGCTCTAGCGGAAGGATTATGCTGGTATAATGCCCTCTTGAGAGATCGGACGAAAATTTTGATTTTTTGGATGATCTTGCGAAAAAAGAGGACAAGGTGCCTAACAGGTCAAAATTGCCCCAGAGTGCCAAAAAATGCGTTTAAACGCCAAAAAAGATGCAGAATGGCCCTTAGTTGGACAAAAATAGGATCCGAAGATCAAAACCCTACCTGGAAGGTCAAATTAGGTCAAAAAACCCTAATTTTTAGGCTTAAATAGACCTTGAGAGGTCACTTTCAATTCATTTGCAATCTTAGCCCTTAGAAAATTTCACACTTTTAGCTTTGAGTCTTGGTCGAAATGGCGCGACGATAGCTTCCTAGGCACGTGTCAGAGAGAGTACGAGTGCACTAGCGGCCAGTCGGCATAGGACCCATGGTATGTACCCTTATCCAACTTTTAATTTTATCATTTTACGTGCATTAAATAGGGTTTAAGTGTCTTTTAAGTTGAGCGGCGCTATATAGCGCCGCCGAAAATGCTTTATCGGTGTCGCACGGTCCTGTATTAGACCGCATATGCAAACAACGTCACAGGTCTCAATTTGGAGATTAGGGCTTTGTCGGTCAAAGTCTGTCGCATGTAAATATTTAACCGCGTTGCACAATTACGGAATTAGGGTTCATCGCAAAGGGGACCACATATGCGAATAGCACCACGCAGGCCGCTTTGGAACAAAGCAATGTGCAAACTCATGCGCGGTGGTGCAGTTTGCAACTTTCCAAACTGCGCTGCACCCGTAAACAATGTCGCATTTTTTGTTTTGGATGCAAAATCCTAGCGCGAAATGCAGATTTTTTCTTTCTTCTTTTTCCTGACGCGACAACTTCCCTTGTGCAGGAGGAGCTTGATGTACTTCACTCATGGGAGCATAGATGGCCAGTGCTCAGTAGATTGCAGGGTATGCATGAGTTAGTTCGGGAGCAGCTTGGTGCTCTTGGTCTTTGGTATGTTGCGTACGTCCCTCCTATTTGGGCGCACTTAGGCATGATGACAACCTTGGCCAAGTGGTGGCACAGTGAGACTTCCTCCTTCCACCTTCCTACCGACGAGGCCACTATTACCCTCGAGGATTTCTAGCGCATCCTTTGGTTACCTATTCATGGGGCCAGAGTCATGTATGATCCAAATGCCGGCAGAGATGCTTGCTATGGGGTTATGGAGCTTGATGAGATTGAGTTTTCTGATGGGCAGATCGATTTGGAGAGATACCGTGGCAGCGTACCCATTTATAGATTGATTATTGCTTCTATCATCTCAGGCCTTATGGCACCGAATCGGCGGGGTCGATACTTTAGTCCAAGTTGGGGATTGGCATGGGAGCAGATGGTTCACCGCAAGGAGTGCTTTGCTTGGGGACTAGTATTATTGGCGTCCCTATACAGGGATCTTCATGAGTTTACGTACCTAGACAGTAGGTCCCTCAAGATCGGAGTTACCTTATTACACATCTGGGGATGGGAGAGGATCCCAATGCTTCACCCAAATGTTACACCAGTTGTCCTTTAGATAGATGATCCTGTTGTTTGGCGATACAGCGAGGTAGAGATTCATTTCACCCACACTGGCATAGGTGGTTTGGCACATTGGCAGCGAGTTCTCGATGAGATGAGAGATTTCATCTGGAGACCCTGGATGGGCATTGGCCCATGGTACGATGATGTAGATCAATTGTTTTATGCCAAACAAGACAGGTGGATGTAGGGTCAGGAGCATACCATGATAGAGCAGTATCTCCCAGACAGGGTAGTCAGGCAGTTTGGAGAGGTACAGGATAGGCCTAACGACCAGTACATGGTGATCTTCGCCCGTATGACTAGAGAGACAACATGGGGCTAGCCCATTGCATTAGCTGAGGCAGTATCTTCTTTTAGACATTTGGTGGCCCGATCGTGGCCATATGATCAGGGGTCGGCAAATGTAGGGGTTACTCCATCATACAGAGCTTGGTGCAGGCCTTCGCTTAGACTGATAGTTCTTGGTGCGGCGATTTTGCGGTGTAGGCCCACAGGTAGGACATCTGGCAGAGGCAGAGGATGGGGCAGAGGAGGAGGTGGACCACCTCCTCATCAGACACCTCCCAGGGATTCAGCACAGTAGTCGCCTGCCCAAGTAGGGGGGTAGGATGGTCAGTCGAGAGTAGTTCCTCAGCAGCAGCCAGCAGTGTAGCCAACCGCACAGCTAGATCATAGAGACACACTGATCCAGCAGTTCCATGGTCAGATCCAGGTTTTGACAACAAATCGGGATGAGGCTAGGCAACAAGTTGCAGTAGTTATAGCTGTGAGGGACCAGGCACGATCTGAGAGGGATCAAGAGATTGGTCGGCGACGATAGCTAGAGAGCTCAACTTCCTCATCCCAGGTCCAATTAGTTGATTTACGGGCATACAAAAAGGTTGTCAGGGAGGCCGAGTATTATCAGCACCACTACAAGCAGGTAGTGCCACAAGCAGGCAAAGTGATAGACTTCTCCCGGCATATAGGGATGCAGTCGCCAGAGGATCATGGTGACAAGCAGGTGAGAGAGGGTGAGGGGCACAGCCAACAGGGCTAGCCCTTGATCACAAACAATTTTCAATTTTTTGATTCATGGGCTACATTATTGACCCTATTGTACCATGTATTTCGATGTGCACTTGATCCAATTTTGTATCATAACAATGTATTATTTG
Organism: Sequoiadendron giganteum; assembly: GCA_007115665.2. Classification (NCBI taxonomy): domain Eukaryota; kingdom Viridiplantae; phylum Streptophyta; class Pinopsida; order Cupressales; family Cupressaceae; genus Sequoiadendron; species Sequoiadendron giganteum. The sequence goes on along the minus strand of CM021107.1, from coordinate 450,963,408 downwards.
ATGATATATATGAGATGATTCACCTTTATGATATGTATGGATGCATTCTAATTTTTTGTTTGATACAATGAGATGTTCCTATTTCTTATGCTTATGCAATATGATTTATGTTTCTAATGGATGCACTTCTTTTTTTATCTTTTTCATCCATTTTAATAATGGTCTTATGAATGTAATGTATGCTTAATAATGGTGCAATGGATGCAAATGGTAATGGATGCTTAATGATTATGTATGATGTAATGATTCCTTAAGATGCTTAGAATAACAAATTTATATTATTCCTCATAACTTAAGAATGATATGATGCAATATGCTTTTCATGCTAATGATCTAGTGGATGTAGAGTGTATGCATTAGCGATGTTCCGATTACTGTCATGATACCATGTTACTATGGAAAGAAGATAGAAAAACTTAGAATCAATGAGTTAGTTAGGATGATAATGACTTGCTTTTCCAGGAGTTGGGATTTTCAAAGGATCAATTACGTTATGTTTGATAACACACATGGGTACGATGCATCAAGGTATAAAGAACCAGGGTGGCATTGTACCTAGTGTGATGGAATTTGACTTGACAATCAGATAGGAGTATTCTTGTTCACACTTAGCATGCATACTTCATTCAGGATGTAGTTCAAACATTCTAAACATCTCGGGCCAAAACATAGGAAAGCAAGCTTTCTTATGTGGTTAACAAGATATCTAAAACATCCTCTCTACAAACCAAACAAAACATATGTGACTAAGTTATTTTACAAATGTATCCCACAAGAATAGTAGATAAAAGAGACAATGATCTTTGCCTCATTCCTTTCTCTCTAAACCTATTTTGTTTAGGCATCATTGAGAGGTCCTTGGAATGAGCACAAAATAAGATAAGTCAATAAAAGACCAAATAAAGAAAACCAAACAAGCTAATGTTCTTCATACCGCTAGCCAAGCCTAAACTACTATGGGGTACCTGATGCTTATGTCCATCATGGGAAGAATTCATCCTAGGACGTGTTGTGATCAGGGTTTTGATGGGACTGATTGGATGATAAGCTATTGATACTTCGAGTTGACCAACTTGCTTGCTTACTGACTTAGACTTTTGAGACTTTGATGATTAGGGTGTTCACTTTGAACCTGTTAGACTTGCTTCTGACTGACTCACCAAAGGGTGAAAGCGATGATTGATTTTATTAGAAATGATGATCGTGGGTGAAAGTGAGATGAGATGGATGCACATTTTGGATTTTCAGATATTTTGAGGTTGTTTTTGGTATTTATTTTTTTTGAGATGTTTTACAAATGTTTTTGGTATTTTCAAGATTTACAATGAAGGGACTAACCTAAAGACCTGTCCTAGGGGTCTCGAGAGCTGATCCGTAGATCAACCTTGCCTACATTATGTACACAGAGACCACGTAGTTCGAATGACGACAGACTTGACTCAATGATGAGATAGGTGGGCAAACGGATTGCCATTTTATTGTGACGGATGCCTAAGGACCGACCTAAAATTTCTTGGGGGATGATCAAAGATCAACCTTGCCTACGTTCAAGGTCAAAGACGATGTAGTTTGAACAAGGTGAAAGACTTGAGAAGAGTCAATGATGAATGTTTTTGAAGATTTTCTATCTTGGGAAGAGCACAAAATAATACAAAAATTCAACCCAGCGCCATTTTCAAGGACATGCCCCCAACGTTAAGCGATAGACTACTTCAATAACCATAGGAAAAATTGACCTTAGGAATATGCCAAGTAGTACTATGGTGGAATATGATATGGGCGTCAGCTCAGGCTATGGTATGGATGTGAGCAGATGGGTGGATGGATGATTAATGAAATATGATGGAATGGATGAGTGAGTCGTACAGTGTAATACCCCTCCGTTTTGCTCTGTTGTGCGAACAGTGTTCTATTTTGTTATGCTTTATTTTCTATTAGTACCTTGACTATGGTGCTCAGTTACTATTTGATCGCTATTTGTAAAACGATGTGAATGTTATATTTTGATGTGATGGTATGTTAATATGATGTTATCATTATGGCATGTTTTAAATTAGCATAAGTGGATATTCGAATTAATGATGTTTTATGCTTTTGATTAAAGTAATATGTTAGATACATCAGTTAGTAATACTGTATTGGTGAAAGGGATGGTATTGCACCACTCACTTGCGAGCGTCCTGCGATTCCGAGATTTCCTCTTCACGGTGTGTTTTAATTATGACATATATATGCATGTGGATATATTATTTGTTTGTAGGTTGATAGGTACAGGACATCAACTCCACCTGGTTTCACAGGTTTGAGCGTGTCCATTACCCAACGGTATTCGATTGGGAGATAGTAGTTAGGTTTTCCATGTCAAGTCATCACCCTAGTCATAGTGTGTCGTCGGGTCTTAGTCGGGTTAAATTGCTTTATTATTGTTCATTCACTTTGATTATTAAATCGCATGTTATTAAGGTAAATAAATGCTTTTGTAGTTAAATTATGGAATAAACTTATTTGGTTTAATGTTAGAAAAATGAGTCAATTTATTAATTAATTTAATTTAATTAATAAATGATTTAATCGTGAATTAAATTTATTTTATTAATTAATTAAATTGATTGTGTTGAAATAAATTTAGTTATTCATTTTGGAATTGATGGATTATTGTTTGAAATTGAAAATTAAAGAAAAGAATTTAAATTTCATTGTTAGAAAAGTTTGAATTCAAAAATTGAAAATAGAGATATTTTGCTATTCTATTTTGGAAAATTGATGATGGTGGTTGAATAGATATTTTCTTTTTTTGGCTATTATTGAGATTTTTCATGAGTTTTTGAAGAGCTTGAAAATTGAAAAAACAAGTAAGGAAAAGGAATTTGTTCTTTTTTGGAGTTTGGATTTTTGGAGAAACAAGTTGGATTTCTTGGAGGAGCTGGAATCAGAAGAAGGATTCAGAGCTTCATTAACAACCTCTCAAGCTTTTGGAATCAGGTTTTCTTTTAGTTGGATTTATTTCATTTTGAATTGATTTACAATTTATTTTTTGTATGCTGGTTGGAAAAGAAAATAAACTTTGTTTAAATTGGAAGAGAAACCCATGTGAAAATTTGTTGGAAATTGAAACAAAATCTCTATGTGAAAATGAAATTCTTCAAAAAAAAGTTGTATTCTTGACTGCAAATTATCCTTTTTGAAAATTATTTGCTCAACTAATCTTACAAATTCCTTGTGTGAATATTTAAATATAAAAAATATATATATTTGAGAAATACATATATATTCTTATATATGTTGGTGTTAAAAAAAAAAATACCCAGTTTCAAAATACTGGGCAGATTAAAAATCCACAGGTTCTTTTTGAATGAAATTATTATTTTTTATTTAACAAAATAAAAATAAAAAAATTGGGGGGGTTGGGGGCTCACCCCATTGCGCCCCCATGGGAGGCGAGTGGGGGGAGTTGTGCCCAGCACGTCCCCCACAATCCCCACCCGCGGCCGCTGCTAACACAATCGCGCCACCAACAATGGTGGTCGGTTGTGCATAGCACAGTCGCCACCAACAGTGGTGGTCGGTTGTGCATAGCACAGTCGCCACCACCAGGGGGTCGACTGGGTAAGTCGTCACCCCTTCCATGGTCGGCAGTCGTCGTCCCACACCAAAACCGCGGCCTGAGAAAAATGCCGGCCCAACCTAGCCCTAACCCTCACATGCAACCCAAGGCAGTCAACCGACCTCTGCGAGGTGCGCGACTGAGGAGAATTTTTAAAGTCTTTTTTTAAAATAAAAGAAAATAAATAAAAAATTAAAATATATATATGTAATATTTAAATATTATATTTTATAATATTGAAATATTTTGAAATAATATTTTATATTATATTTTATAATATTAAAATATTAATATGTATTAATAATCAAATATATAGGGTATTTAGCATGTTATAATTTTAATATTAAAATATTTTAAATAATATTTTATATTAGACTTTATAATATGAAAATATCAGTATATATTAATAATAAAGTATATTATTTTCTTAATTGTGCATTAAATTATGATATGTGTATATATTTCAAATATATATACATATATTAAATCATTGATCTAGTTTAATTGAGAAAATGAGGATATGGTATTCTTGGACAAAATATTAGATTGTTTTTAAAAGATTATATTCTAATATATCAGCATATTTGATTTTAAGAATTATGTTTAATAGATGAGTTGATTATTTTTAAAATGATTTATGTTGAGAAGAGAAAACATTTATTTATCATAAAAATGTTGATTTTCAAATGGCATGATTTAAATGTATTTGAGGAATTTTAGATTAATGCATAATAGTAGAATCGATGAATTCATTTAGAAGATTATATTTGAAAAGACAAATATTGAATTTAAAAGAGATGTGTTTAATAGTGAGGGTAAATGATTTTTAAACGATGAATTTTGCAAAGGACCAATAGTATTCTTTTAACTGACAGGTTCTGAATGGTAGAAATAAATGCTTATTTTATATCTATTTAATAGCAATTAGAGAATGAAATATTTGATTGAAATTTCTTCTTATGTCTGAAAGGGACATTATTAAATTAGTTTTGTTAAGGTAATAAAGTATTGAATGTTAATAAAAGAAGTGGATTTAGGAAATCCGAAGCAGATTTAATTCTTGATTAATTGCTTGTTTAAATGTGATTTCTTTTATTATTGCCTTGGGGGAAATTGTCCAATAGGGAATTATAAGTCTTCTAGATGGCGTTTTAAATATGTGGGTTGTCGTGTCATGTTGTCAACCTATTTTGAATCCCTTGGATAGTGCATGTTACGTTATCAATTAATTACCCGATTTCCACGAACGGGGATGTTTTGTGCGTCCTTGGATTAGGAGTGGATTATGTGAGTTGTGCCTCCTTGTAAGGAGTGGCTTTGTTATCTTTGTTACCTCTAGTGTTTGGAGAGGGTTTTGACTTATGTCACCTCTTGAGCAAGGAGTGGTCGTGATCTTTTTTGTTTGCACTTTGGTACCCTTGGTGATTGGATGGTGTGTATGTTGTCAAGTAGAAGAGTGGTTTCCGTTAGGGACCAAAGCTCGTAAGAGGTAATATTGGGTAACCTTCGGAAGTAGTTTAATCAAGTGATAACTAAAGCAATTTACTTAGAACCTAGGTGGTACTTCACACTAATCAAGATAAGTTCTAGCCTCAGTCATAGTCGCAAGTGCTTGTTTAGACTTGGGGTGAGTGGGAAGGCCTGGAATGGCAAGGTTATCTATCTGGTCTTTATGACAGGAATTTGATCCCGCATTAGTAAGTATGAGGGTTGGGGATTGGTTGAGGCCACCAGGATAACCCATAATGGGGGTCGGAGCCTATGAAGATCCGCAGTGGGTAACTCATGCCGAGTTATGTGATGACACTCTGTCTAGGACAACAGTTGGTATTTGATTATGTGTGTATGGTTCTCTTAACATACATGATCTGATTTATATTTGGAAGTAATGTGACCATGTTAGAGTTGTACTTATGTTGTACTTGCGTGGTACATGTGATTGGTTGTGTCAGTTTGGTTCAGTTATGTGTTATCATGTGTCTAGAGGTAGATGTCCTTGGCTAGGATTCCTTGTTACTATCTCCTAGCACGGGGGGTGGGCCTTTGGGTTCCACTTTGTTGGGTGGCGTGCACCTTACTCCATTGGGCTTTCTTCTTGTTCATGTTAATGAGATTTCCAATTGGAGAGCTCATGGGATCTAGTTTCATTTCATGCATTTCTATTTCAGTTAATCTTGTATTTTTACCCCTCATTTGTTTATCAAGGTGGAAAGTTGTAATTGTATCCATGTTTATTGGACTTGCCTCATTCGGGGAATGAGAGATGTAATTGTAATATTTAATTATGTATAAATGCAATTGCAAGTTATCTCTTATGCTTTGATGTAATTTATCTTATTTGGAATGTATGTGTTTTATTTCTTAAGTAAATAAATGACATGGTTTAAGTTCATGTTTTTTGTTGAGGTTCTAAATAACCTTTGTCTCATAACCTTAGAGGTTGTTGGCATTGGGTAGTGAGCTTCCATGTTAATTGTACTTAAACAAAAAAGAAATTAGTCCATTTAAAAAGTTAATTGCAACTTCCTCTAGGGTTGTGTGGTGGGGCGTTACATGCAGATCCTGGCGGATGGGGAGTGTTTTATTTACACTTGGCGCCTGTTTGCCAAGTTTTCACCAAGGTACTTGTCCAAAGCGCCACAGAAGTGGTTTTCACTAGAGGACGATCTTTTTCTTTACTGTTTTCAATCCTTTTTCTGATTTTTTTTGTATTTTTGATTTTATACCTTGCAAGTTCTTAGGCATAAAATTTTTTGAGATGGGAGTTGTTGAGAGGCTCGCCTTCTGGTGTTGCTAATTGATATGCTCTTGATTTATAGCTGGCTATGATGACGAAAGGTCCCAGCCAGTTGGGCTCAAATTTTCCTTTGCTCTCTAGATTCGACACGTTCTTTTGGTTCTCTTTTAACACAAGGTCACTGACTTAGAAGGTGCATTGCCTGATCTTCTTGTTGTAACTTCGTTTCAGACGATTCTGATAGACCTGTAGATGGTTAAGGGCATCCATGCACCATTCATCTAGTAACTTCAGCTTATTCAGTCTTGTAACCCTATATTCCTCATCTGTGATGAGGTTTTGCAATGATATTCTTAGTGACGGGAGCTCGATCTCGATTGGGAGGATGGCTTTTGATTTGTAGACCAAGGAAAATGGGGTGGCGCGTATTGGCATGCAGATGCTGGTACAGTAGGCCCATAAGGCTGGATTTAGCTGCAGATGCTCGTCACGACCGGAGTCATTGACTCCTTTCTTAAGGATTTTCATAATGGTTTTGTTAGTAGCCTCTGCTTGGTCATTGCCTTGTGGGTAATATGGGGTGGAAAAGCGATGTTGGATCTTGAATTTTTCACACAAGTCACAGACATCTTGATTCTTGAAAGGTGTCTCATTATTAGAGATAATGGATTGAGGGACGCCATATCAAAAAATGAGATAGTTCAAGATGAACTTGGATATCTGCTTTCCAGTGATGTAGGTCATGGGAATTGCTTCGACCCACTTTGTGAAATGCTCTATGGCGGTGATGATGAACTTATGGTCGTTGGATGAGGTGGGTGTGATTTTACCTATGAGATCGATCCCCCATTGGGAAAAGGGCCAAGGTGTAACAATAGGATGCAATTCTTGAGTTGGTGGATGAATGAGGTCTCCATGCTGCTAGCACTGTAAGCACTTTCTGACAAAGTCATGTGCCTCTTTTTCCATTGTCGGCCAGTAGTACCTAGTTCTCAACAACTTCTTAGCCAAGGGTCATACCACTCGAGTTTGAACCGCAAGTGCCATTATGTACCTCAGTCAAAGCAGTTAGGGCTTCCTTAGGTTTTAAGCAACGTAACAAGGTTCCATCAATGCTTCTACAGAAGAGGGTTTCCCCTAGGATGAAAAATTGTAAGGACCTTTTGAAAAAGGTTCGTTTGTGGTTCGGGGTGATACCGGCTGGGAGAACTCCTAGTCTCAGGTAGGTGTAAATTTCATGATACCAAAGATCATCGAGACCAACAAGTTTGCATGCATATTCTAAATCTAGTACCTCAAAAGTAGGTACAAGAAGCTTCTCTATCAAAAATTTGTATTTTGACACATTGCGAGGGATGTCTAGCAAGGATCCAATTGTTGCCATTGCATCAGCTGCTCTGTTGTTTTCCTTCAGTATCTGCTCAAAGGTGATATCAATAAATGATTCTTTGAGGATTTTCACTAATTTCTTGTATGGCGTGAGCTTACCATCCTTAGTTTGGTATTCGCCATTGACTTGGTTGATGATAAGTTGTGAATCCCCATAGACTTTTAATGCCATGATTCGCCATTGTGCCTCAATTTTGAGACCTATGGTTAAAGCCTCGTACTCTACAATGTTGTTGGCACATGGAAATGCCAACTTGTATGATCTTGGTATACAATCCCCTTGTGGGGTGATGAAGAACACAACAGCTCCAGATCCATGTTGTGTGTGGGAATCGTCAAAGTATAGTTTCCAATGATCGGCTATACTAAGGTTAAAGATGGACTCGTTTGGAAACTCTGATATGAGTGGATTGTTTGCGTAGATGGGAACTTCTACCAATTGGTCTGCAATGACTTGTCCTTTGATTTCCTTTCGCTCCACATATTCAATGTCGTACTCTAACAATATCATTACCCACTTAGCCATCCTTCCTGTAAGCATAGCTTTTGATAATAGATATTTTAAGGGATCTATCTTGGCGATGAGCTTGATTTTATGTGTCAGCATGTAGTGTTGGAATTTCTATGAAGCGAACACTATTGCTAGGTAATATTTTTCAATGAATGTGTAATTTAACTCATGGTCAACCATTGTTATGCTAATGTAATAGATGGCCCTTTCTGTTCCATTCTCGTCGTGTTGAGCCAAAAGAGCACCCAAGGCTACTACTGTTGCTGAGATATATAGGATCAATGGTTTTCCTGCAATGGGTGGCATTAACACAGGTGGTATAAGTAGATATTCTTTGATTTTTCTGAATTCCTGTTCACACTTTTCATCCCACTTGAATGCTACTCCCTTGTGGAGTAGATGTGAATAGGCAATCTGCTTGTCCGCCAGTTGTGCTATGAACCTCCGGATGGAATAGAGTCTACCTTGTAATCCTTTGAGTTGTTTCAGTGTTCTTGGCGCTTTCATATCGAGGATTGCTTTTACCTTTGCAGGATCCACCTTTATTCCTCTCATCGACACTATGTATCCCAGGAGTTTCCCTGATTGCACCCCAAAGACACATTTCTTGGGGTTAAGCTTGACTTTATACATCTCCATTCTATCAAATATGTCACTTAGGGTTGCTATGTGGTTTTGTCTCTTCCTTGATTTTGCTAGTATGTCATCCACATAATATTCAACAGTTTTGTGTATCATGTCATGGAAGATTAGTGTCATGGCCCTCTGATATGTAGCCCCATCATTTTTTAGCCCAAATGGCATAATATTCTAGTAGTAGGTGCCCCATGGCCATGTAAAAGTTTTCTTATGCTGGTCTTCTTTCACAATCATTATCTGGTTATATGTCAAGAATCCATCCACAGTGATAGCATCTCATGTTCGACTATCATATCCACTATCATATCAATGTTGGGTAGTGGAAAATCATCCTTAGGACATGCTTTGTTTAGGTCTCTGAAATCTGTATAGATACGGATGCCCCCATTTGGTTTTGAGACTAGTACAAGGTTGGATACCCATTCTGGATAGTCAATTGGGCACATGAATCCAACATCCAGGACCTTCTGTAACTCTACCTTGACTACCAAGGCTATCTGGGGATGCATTTTTCTTATTTTTTGTCTAACTGGCTTCGCTCTAGGGTAAACAGCCAAATGATGAACCACCACTTCCGGATCCAAACTTGGCATTTCAGCATAGGTCCATGCAAATTTTACCTTCCTTTCTTTCAAAAATGTTGCTAGCAGTTCTTGTTCCTCTGTCAGGAGAGACTCAACATAGAAAGTGATTTGTGGTGTCGTCTTTGTTCCCAAGTTAACAGGATTACATTGCTCTGCCAGGACTACTGATTTTTCTTGATGTAGTGCAGTAGGGGGGAGATTGAATCCTTCACCCTTTGGTGCCTCAGAGAGGTTTTCATCATTGGATGTGTCCTTTATTTTTACTATTTTGTGGTTAGAGAGTGCCACAGTATGGTTTTCACTCAATAACTTCGAGCTTATTCTCGATATTTTTCTTTTGTGACTGAAGGACTCAATCGTCTCCTCGTAATATGCCTGGGTGTCTAAAGTGATGTCAAAACCTACCTTGTGATCCCCACATGGAACTGTATCCCTTAGTTCCATGAATTCTAAGAGACCCTCATCGTTTTCGAATGAGTATAGAATTTGCGGTCCTTGTTGGTCATGATCGATGAGTTGAGGGTATACTAAGGTGATTTTGTGGGTTTGTTGGTTTGAATTAGCGGGTGAGGCACTAATCATTAGTAAGGAGGAGTCCTCAAAAAGCATGGGAAGGCCTATTATGGTATCATCATCGTCACTACTGGCACAGACATCAGTGACGTCAAAAGTGAAATTGTCAAGTGGGATACATGTGCATATGGGTGGTCTAAGGGTGGTTACCAATACCTGAGGGGAGGACCTGACTGCCCTAATGGGAGTACCTCTACCATGTACAGTTATAATTGAGGGAGTACATCTGAGGCCAAAGTACCATATTCTTCTTTCTGCAATGATGGGCTCCAGTCATCCATCATTGTTCCTTCCAAGGCTTTGGTTTCTATTGTAGCCCATGCCAAGCATTATTTGCAGCCCTTTGTTGGCTTCATCCATAGGTAATGTGGGTGTGGGTTCTACATCACGGTATATTGTGCTTGAAATACCTTCCTCATCAAAATTTTCCCGACTTAGGTCTCCCCAATGGCAGAATCCAAAGGGGTCTTCCCTAAGGGTGTGGATGGGTGTTTCGGTTGATCGAGGTTGCCCATGTGTCCTAGGAGATTGTGGTCACTCTCCTACAAAAAATGCACTCTTCTTCATTCTGTAGTCTCTGCATCCATTGTCCTGGATCATGTTTTTGATGTCAGATATATCAAGGATGGCAGAGGTCTCTATCGCAGAAGTGGAGGCGAGGTTAGTTGGGTCAACATATGCAGTGCATGGGCCTTCATCATTTTTCGGCACTTGGGGGATTTTATAAAACTTGGTTTCCAAGTTTTTGCAGTAGGCGAATGGTTCGGGATCCCCGTGTATAATGACCTTCTCATTTTGGTGCAAGAACTTGATGCATTGGTGATATGTTGAGGCCACTGCTTTCATTTTGTGGATCTATGGACATCCTAGGATAATTTTATATGGTAAGTCGAGGTCGAGGACCTGACAGGTAGTCTCCATGGTTGTTGGTCCCACTTGGATTGGGATTTTAATAGTGCCCTGAGACACTCTTTCTTGATCATCATATGCCCTTATTGTAATGTTTTTGTTCTTTTTAATGGAATCCTTTGTGAATCCCAAGTTCTTTATAAGTTTGAGAGAGCAAATATCAAGGCTTGCACCTCCATCCACAAGGACCCTTTTAACTTTCTTTTTATGGACCAACACTTGAAGGTGAAGTGTGTGGTTATGAGATGGCTACGGGGGGAAGTCTTGATCGAAGAAGGTAAGGAGGTTTGGGGTAATGATATCACCAACCATATCCTAGAATTGTTATGTGTTAAGAGTGGTGGAGATAGTGGATGTCACTAATGCTTCATCAAGAATTTGCTTATGGGCAATAGAAATTTTTAACAGTTCCATGATGGAGATCTGTGCAGGAGTTCTTTACAGCTGGTCGATGACATTATAGTCATAGGGGATGACTTTTGTGTTTGAAGTGGGGGTCTTAGATGGTGCCCCTACAATGGTTACCTTTCTGCCATGTGTGGTGACTCCACAATTGGTGTTGGCGCACTTGACGTTAATGACTGTGACCATTTCATCGACACATGCTACTATCTCTTCATATACTAGATTAGCACTAGCATATTTTTGTTTTCCTTTGTTGTTCCCCTGACTATTTACTTGATTGTGGTTTGGCATTGGATTTGTGTATATTTTCAGATATTGATTATCGGCTAGTTGCTCAACGTTGATGATCTTGTCCTCGATGAGGTCTTGGATGATATTCCTTAGCCTCATGCAATTTGCGGTGGTATGTCCCTTGATCTTGTGAAAGTCACAAAGGAGATTTTCATTATACCATGGTGGTTTGGTCATGGGTTCCGCGTATTTCTCGGAGTTGGAGACTTTGATTAGGTTTTCCTTGACCAAATTCTTCATTATGGACTTGATGGTTTCCCCAAGGGTTGCGAACTTCCACTTGGGAGGGTATTTTCCTCGGGGAGGTTGTCCTCCTTGACTGCCCAAGTTATTAATTTGGTTGGTAGGAAGTGGTTGTTTTTGTCCTACTACTATATTAGTTTGCACATTATTGCGATTGTGATTTTGTGGTTGGTGATGAGTTTGAATGTTCGGTTTGGGAGAATTTATGACCACTTTAGCATCGACCACGCCGTCGTTTGTGATATTTTTGTTCCTCGACCATGTTCGAGGTTTATCATTATAATTGTTGGACGGGCGATTATCCTATGGTGGAGTAAATGTTGATGTGCCTCCTCATGCAATAAGGGCTCTTTTAATGTTGAGCACTTTTGGGATCAATTGATCGTATGCTGTGATGCATTGCATTTTTAAGTAGAACGCCAAGTTTTCATCTAGATTATATATGATCGTGCAAACTTGTTGTTCTTTTGGCATGGTCCACTTGCTTTGATTGGCCTTGGATCACCATCTTTGCAAGAAGGATGCAAATAGCTCTACTTTTCCTTGTTTGAGAGTTGATAGTTCTTCCAAACTAACGTCTGCACCCATGTTGAAAGCATAATTTTTAAGGAATGCTTCCACAATTTCCTCAAATGTTTTAATGCCTATGGGTAGACGAGAAAACCATTCCATGGATGGACCAATTAGACTTCGAGGGAAGATTCGCATTAGATATGTGTCATCGTATGCAACCTCCATGCAATGTACTTGAAATTCCCTGACGTGATTTTCAAGGTTACCTGTTCCATTATACTTGTCAAATTTGGGGATCTCAAATCCCTTTGGGAACAGTACCATCATGAGACTTCTGTCAAATGGATAAGGGCACAAGTTGCCTAGTGTTCTAGTTATTTTTCCTGCTTGGAGGTCCAACACCTTTAGGTAGAGAAGTTTGATTTGCGTTGCAACATCATTATGCGGATCAGAAGGTGGGATAAATGTGTTTTGAGGTGTTTGGGGTGTTTGATTGGTGGGAGGGTTACTGGTGGGAGTTTGTTGCAAGCTCTACTATGCATTCAAGGCCTGTTGGTATGCCTTCATTTGTGTCAATAACGCTTGTTGTTGATCTTACTGTTGTTGTTCCAACAAAGCTTGTTGTTGGTCCATCTATTGATGTTCCCATAAAGCCTGCTATTGGTCTAGCTTTTGTTGGGCCAACAAAGCTTGTTGTTGGTCCATCTATTGATGTTCCCATAAAGCCTGCTATTGGTCTAGCTTTTGTTGGGCCAACAAAGCTTGTTGTTGGTCTAGCTGTTGTTGTGCCAACAAAGCTTGTTGTTAGTCAAGTTGTTGTTGTGCCAACAAAGCTTGTTGTTTAGCTTGTTGTTGTGCCTGAAAGTCTTGCAGGGCTTGTTGGTATGCTTTCCGATGGATTTCTTGCAATTGCGCTTGGTATTGTGCTTGCGCCTGTTAGTGGGCTTGAGCTTGATCTTGTGCTTGTTGGGCTGCTTGAGCAGCTTGTGCAGATTGTTGGACTTGTGCAGCTTGTTGGGCGAAAAGTTGTGCTTGTGCTTGTTGAGCAGCTTGATGTGCATCTTGTTGATTTTGTTTTAGTACCCTCTGATGATTGGATTTTTGGATGGTTTGGATCAAGGTGGTGAATGAATTCATCACATTAGCTTTTGGTGGGATTGGGAATGATGTCAACCATTGTGACGGGCAAAAGGGTTGTGTTGGTGGTCGGGATTTGAGTTGTTGGAGGTGTGGTTGAGATGCTCGGTCCTTGAGAAGGTATGTTTTGAGAGATTTGAGGACCGATTGATTTATTGGTTGTGGTGGCTTGAGTGGTTTCCGCTTTTTGTTGTGATTTTGCAGGAAAAAGGAGAGGATTCGATGTGATGCTTGGATTGCCTGGGTTCGAGAAACTAGATGTGTGTACGGGGGAAGACCAAATCCAATAGGTGATGTGGATGTGAGCGGTAATGGAGGAAAGGGTGGTAAGTTCCCCTGGAAGAGAACGGGTCAATGAATCCTACTGCTCCAAACAAACCACCTTCTCCTTGCGGTAGAGAAGTTTATATGTTTAACAGATAGGCTGGTGTTGCATGGAATGAGGATGAATTTGTGTGATTATGGAAAGTGAGTGAGACATATGGGTGTGATGGATTCACCGGGACAAAGTTTTCTGGTGTGCTGCTGACACTTACCTCTTTGTTGTTTACAAGGTGATGTTGTTGTAACTCATGAAACATAGCACTTCCTTTGTTTACAATTGGTGGGTGTGATTGTCGATATGGTTTGAGGCATTTCTTGAGTGATATTCGGAGTTGACATTGGGGATGTGTTTGTAAGAGGCATGTCCTTACTTGTGCCTACATCAAGGTTAGAAGGGATTTGGATCCCTCCTTCCGTTAACATGCATAAGTATTTAAACATGGCATTGATATTTTTATGATTCTAGGGATTTTGAACTATTTATAGCATTTTTTATTGTGTCATCCCCACGTCCTCGTTTGTGATGTCCTCTTCATAGCTTTCCTCTTGATAATTTTGTGATGGTAGAGGAGAGCTACTTGGGGGATTGCTTGATCCCGCAAGGTTTGTTTCGGTGGTTATTTGACCTAGGTCACTGGAAGTTGATATATCATTGATGTTTTCTATGTTCTTTTTTTATTGTGATCTTGTTTGGACCATAAAAATAGGGATCGTTTGATCTTAATCTTTAGGCCCAAAAGAGAAGAACTAGGGAAAACAAAGGATCAAAAAGGGGGTGGTGATGATGATGAGATAAATTAATGAAGTGAATGAGTGAAACCTTTGAATAAATTTTTAGGGGTAATGCTAAACTTTAGGCTTGGATTGATTGTGATAGTTTGACTAGGTGTATTAAGTTAGACAAGATGGTAGTGACTTGTAAACCCTAGGAAGTTGTGTTATCCTAGGGAGAACTCACCCAAGAGAATGGATTGGCTAAGTGTGTCAAGCCAACCAAGGTGATTATGAACTGGTAAACCTCAGGAAGTTGCATTATCCTAGAGGAAAATTTGTTCAAGATATTTGACTATTTGGCTAGGTGTATTAAGCCAAGATAGAGTGATGTTGATTTAGCCTTTAAGTTTAGCATGAATGATTTTTCTAAAGTTCCCAAAAGTTTTTTGATGGGATGAGATTTGATTGATGGAAAGATGGATGGGAATGAAGACTTTGATCCTAAACTTTGTCCTAAACACGACTCTTTTTACAAAACCTCAGTGTTGAAGAACATGCTACACTTCCTATGTGAGGAAAGAAAACCTTCCAAAAATCTCAGGATTTTGTTGATAATAGAATGCATACAAAGTTGGGTTGTTTCTTGAAGCCTTCTTATAGAAATTGTACACTAGTCTTTCTCTGACTTCAAGGAGCATTTCAAGACATTGTTCGCGGGCTTTGAGACTAATCCTTTTGAATCTTGGTTTTGGGATTTTGACTTTCCGGGAAATCATTTGAGACAACACATGTGAGGTCCAATTTGTCTTTTATCTTTCCTTAGTGATTTTTTTTTTACCAAAATCACATTCTTGATTATGTTTCAAATTGCATGTCTAATGTCCCACTTTCTTTTCATCCCACAAGGTCTCTTATGTGGAAATCAAGGAAATTAGGGCAAAATTTTCCTAGGTTTAACCTTAGTGAAAACAAATGATGATAAAATCCAAGCACTTAGAAACCTCTAAGGATATGATCCCTAGGGAAAGAAAGAGTACATAAATTTGTCAAGGATATTTGTTGGATATTTGTTTTCTGCAAGGGGTTTGAAATTTGGAGCTCTTTGTGAATGTTTTTTTTTTCAATTGTTTTGAGGACCAAGCAATGTATTTTTCATTTCCAAGCACATGTACAACCCTAGGATGAAGAGACAATATTTTTTTGGGTTCCCACTTGGATGAATCTAGCTGCACATATTATGTGAGGATGACTAGATGTTTGACCACACTGGCTCCCCTCCTTCTAGAGTGCCAAAATGTGAACCCCTAAACCTGCAATTGCACAAGAACAACAAACAAATTAGGATGTTAGATCAAATGCAAACAAGAATGAAGGATTCCCAATGAAATCCATTTGCTAAAACTTAAACTAGGAAAATGAAGAACAAACTAAATAAATGAAAAGAAATCCTAATTAAGTGAGCAAACTAGTGATCCCATGGGGGAATTGGTGCCAATTGAATGTTGAAGTTGGCCCTTTCCCAACTCCTAAATTGCAATGTTGAAATGTGTAGATTGATCAAATCTCCATGATGAGATTTGAGCATAACCTAGCTATGAATTGTGAAAATGATGAATGCTTGAGTAGAAATGGGAAAAATTATCTCTCAATGTGAAAAGAGTAACTTTGCATGAAATTGTGGATGATGAATGAGGAGAGAAGCCTCCAATTTATAGATTTGAATTTGGAAGAGAGATCAAGATTTGGGCAATGTGGGACTAATTTTCACCCAAAGGTTGAATGTCACTTGTCACCATGTGAATGGTTGATGGTTGTGCACATCTTGGCCAAAGTGCCAATAAATGCAATTAGGTGGAATTTGAATTTGAAGAAATGACATATGAGAGGGAAAAAAGAATGAAATAAATGCCACTTGGCTCAATGCACAAGGACATGTAAGAGGAGTGAATGCTTTGTTGGAAGTACCCATCCACTTGGACTTTTTGAATTCAAACTTGAGGGAATATTCCCTTTTGATGCCATGTGAGGGAAAATAGAGATTTAATAAATGAATTAAATCTATTTTCATGTGCAAGTTGCATTCTCTAGATGATTTTAATGATAGGGATTAACTTAATCAAAATTTTGATTAATTAAATGAGGGATTAGATGATTTGACAAATTTGACTTAAATTGATGAATTGATTTAAATCAGAATTGAGAGGAAATGCTTAATTAAATAAATGATTTTGATTTATTTAACTAAGTGGGATAATGTTAGATTAAATCAAATAAGGTTTAATTTATTTAATTTAATAAGAGGACTTTAGAGACTTTAATTAAATAAAATGATTTTTTTAATTAAACATAAATATAAGGTTAATTAAATTAAATTGATTAATTTAATCACTGAAGGAGAAAGACTTAATCAAATAAATAATGATTTATTAAGTTAAGGGACAAAATATGATGAAATGTTGTGAGTATGATTTAGGAGGAAATTTCGTTAGTAATCAAGATCAAGTGTGTTGAATCGAACTTGTACATTTTCCATGTCTACATTATGATTTGTACCTAGTGTTGTTCTATCATTTTGGTGCAGCTACCAAGGAGAGGTGTCAAAGGTAGTTAGCTCATTCATTTGAGTTAGGACCATTGCGCCTCAGTGAATATCTACGCAACTGTCAACCTTGTTTAGATGATTAACCTTGGTTTGCTTTGTTTTAAATCATATAGATGCATTTTTTTTGTAGATCTTAGAAGATAGTTACCATTTATATATTATCACTTGTTGTTGCCTCGAGACTCTGCAAGGGGCATTGCCCCTTGACCCCACTGGGGGTTGCCGCCCCTAGAGCCCCGCTTTTGAATTTAAAAACAAAAAATGAACTTGGTGGGGAAATTGCGTCGAGCAAAGGTGACATTTTTATGCCCTCTCCTAATAAATGCAACTTAAATTATCTTGATCTCCCATTACCATTGTCACATGCATCTATAACTGTTATTCCTATAGCTGAACAAGAGCAAATAATTGATGAATTTTTAGAACAATGGAATTTTGATGAAGATTTAACCATTTTTTGTTGTTATTGTTGCAAGGAAGAAGCTACTTACATAAGCCAACTTGATCGAGAGGATGCAATGATGAAGATGCAAGTTGTAAGTGATTCTCAACACAACAAAGGTGAAATTGAAGAATTCTTCTTTGTAACTCCAAGGCAACTTCACACATCAATTCAAGAAGATCAAGGTATTATTAATGATGTTAACATGTCTTATCATTCTATTGGATTAGGAAGACCATATGTTTCTTCACAAAATGCTTCTCCATCTAGTATGTATGGTGAAAGGCAATAATCTCCATACTACCAAGAATGGAAAAATGGATGCTCACAACAACCACAATCTCCAACATTACCATTTGCATCATTATCATCTCCATTATGCCCATCCCACTTAGTTCCACCCACTTTATATCCACAACAAATATTACCATTCTCACTATCCCATTTATATTATCAACTATCCAGTTCCACATATCTGTCAAGGCCAATCATAATGCCTAATAAATCATTACATAATAAGGTGGTTCAAAATACATATAATAATGAGATCTTACAAATCCCTTTTCATTTTATTAATGTGCTTGAAACTGGTGAATCACAAATAAAATTTGTATCTATAATTGAAGGATGTGATTTTTATTTAATTGAATTACAAGAAAAATATGGTCATTTGAATGATATTCAACTTAGTTCTTATTTACTTAGTAAATCACAACCTTTAGAGGGCATTCACACACATAAATCAACGCCTCAATTTGAGTTAAATTTTATTATGGAACTCATAAATGTGTGCGATAAAACTAATGATGCAATGTGGAATATTGAACTTTACACATTAATCATTCAAGAAATGTGTGAAATAAACAATGAACATTTATGAGATTTTTCAATTAATGTGTTTATACTTAAACATATTCATGTTTGGAGGCCTATGATTAAAAAGTGTATTCCTCACATACTCATTGATTAGGCCCACCAATAATTGATTAATAAAAACTCTATGGGTTTGAATGCATTAATGACCATAATATAAAATAATGATTGTTCATTGACAAGAATCAAGATTTTTAATATATGCATTTCTTTGTCCTTCTTGATTCTTTGGATTATCTTGAAATCGCCATTCATTAGAAAAGCTCAAGGTATTATTTGATATATCCTTATATTTCTTGATTCCTTGGATTATACTAATGCCCTCATGCTTTTGCAATAAGCAATTAAGTTGGGGGCAAATCCCTTGAATTTTTGGAAATCTTTGGTTGATTTTTTATCATGTCTTCATTAATTGTTTCTTTGGTGCTTGTGATAAAACCACATGTGAGATTTGGACCAAACCAATGTATGCATTCTTGTGTTGGTTGGCATTTCATTAATATTATGTTTACACAATAATTGGTTGTCATTCATCCATTTTATTATTATTAAATATATATTTATTGATATAACTTTACCATTCATTTTCTAATCAATAAATCGATTAAAATGGTGAAGTTATTAAATGGATGATATTGTATTACTATACTTGATATGCTTGGTCTTGAGAAATATGGTTGCAGGTTTCTTATGGTGGTTACCTAACACTTTTATGCCATTGATGGTGCTTCTCTCCATGGGTTCTCAAAGATGCATTTTGTTAGCCTTGCTAACTAGGTGGTGAAGATCAAGTTTCTTTTGTGCTATACTCTTGGAGATCACAAGAGGATCTTGAGCAAAGCGTTCAAACTCATGAGGACATAAATTGTCATTTCCACCATCCTTGATGCTAGACCATATGGAGGAGCATATGCAACTTGGTGTAACCATGAATCTTGTAGTACCATGTTCTTAACAAGCCTCACATCCAAAGACAACTTGAAGACATGCAGAGGACATATAAGGAGCTTGAACATCATCTAATGTTGATCATTGCACTTCATCATGCGGATTAATTCTTCATATCATCTAAAGCTATATGGATACGTTGAGAGACTCCATTGGTCTTTCACTACAAGCCTTGTCCTTGGAGGGTTGCTTCCATTGTAAGCAATCCTTTTAACTCAGTGATTGGGCATATATTCCAAAATTCTATGGTCAACTTTCAGATATGGTGGCATGAGCTAAATGGGATCATATTATGCAATCCTGTTATGCACAATCACTCTTGATGAGGTATATTTCTTGCCATTGGTCATCATTTCAAGCTTTGCATCATGTAACCAGTTTCAATAGTGGCATTCATTTGAAGGGATTCTTACAAAACTCTATGCTTTGGATGGTATCATTTTCATCATACATATAAGGGTTTCTTTTTCTTTGGTCATAGTATGTAGTTATTCAAAAATAAAAAATAAATGAAAAAAACAAATGAAAGAGAAAAAAAAAAGCAATAAAAGTTCCAACAATGAAAACCTTTGGGCATTGTTGGCCAGTTAATATCTGAAAGACCAGATTTTGGCGGATACTAACTGCAAAATAAACTTAGGGGTGAAAATCGATTCTTCAGCGCCTCTAGGTGGTGGCAAGTTGAGAACCGAGATACCGAGGATCTATTGTTGTTATCAAATTTATACAACAAATGAAAATTTTGTAAAAAAAAAAAATGAAAAAATGAGAAAAAAAATGCAATAATTGGTGTTCTTCCTTTGCACTACGATTTTTCAAGTACACTCAAATGCTTCTCTCATTCACTCTGAGTGCCTCTGACACCTCCTATTGCTCATTTATGTCACTACACTCCAACATGTTGTGATCCACATCTCTTTGATCACTTCTATCTAGTGCTACCCATTCAATTGAGATGTTACAGAAAGTGGAATTCGCTACCAGTGTTATGTTCTATAATGCTTCATTCAGATGGAAATCCTTCATAGTGTTGCAGTCTCAGTCCAACTTGTTGGTTCCTTGTTGCAAATTCATAATTGCAGCAGTTCTTTTGTCTACTAGATCTTGGCATCACTAAACATGCACGTTGGTAAAATAATCTGTTTTATTTTTCATTGTTTTATCTCCTAACTTTATTAATATTTCTTATTATATTAATCATATATGCAACATCCTTCCTTATCCTCTCCTTGTTTCTCGAGGATGGTCAACCCTTTTAGTTGGGGGGAGGAGGTTCATAATTAATTATCCTTATTACCCATCTTCTCACCCATTATTTTTCATTATCCTTGTTGTCCCGTCCAAATATCCATTATTTTGCCCCCCATAACCGGTTCATGAAAATTGCCCATCTTTTCACCCATTATTTATCATTACCCACAATTAACCCATCATAACATCCATTATTTTACCTTGCATAATTATTTAATATTGTGATACCTATTATATATAGCATTTCAAAAACAAAATAAAATGTTATTGAAAAATGAGAAATGAAACAAATTAAAAAAATATTGAAAAAATATATGAGAAAAAAATGATGAAGAAATAAAAACAAAGTTGAAGGAGGTTGCTATGAAAAGAAGCTAATAGAAAATTTGAAAAAAACTATGATGAGCTATAATAGTCAAGGGTAAAGAAGGTGCAATCCAAACGTTACCATTACAAATCAAAACCTCTTAAAAATATGATTGCATGAGGACGTGCAATATGCTAAGTTGGGGGGAATGATGAGAGCCATTTATGTTCCATTTTATGCCACATTATAGCCTATTTTGTATTTCCACATTCCATTTCCATTTCATTTTCATATTAGTTTATCATTTACGTTGCATATGATTAAATATTAATAAGTGATATTTAATATGGTTTTGAGATAAGTATATGGGCATTAATTATTGATTGTCTTTACTAAAATGCATTGTTATTTAAAGCCTTGAAAAATATAGCTTGCAACATGCAGTCTTCCTGTCACGTTCCATATAGACCTTCCTATCACTTTCTGGTCAGGAGTTGTTGTGTATTACTTTGTGACCAACAAGTTATTTTTTGTCATCTTTTCAATAGATGATGTCTTTTTCTGAGGTGGCATTGGTTACCTCTTTAGTGCCAAATTTGAATAAGCACAAGAACCCGTGGTTGTTGCTAAATGAATCTGAATAAAGTTGCAATCTCCAACTATGTAAAATAAACCGAAAACCTTATGTTTTCACTATTTTCTATAACAATCCAATGTTTTAATCGTGACCAACAAAGCATAGAGCAGTTCCATGTGTGCTTCTTAAGGTGGTTGAAATAGACTAGACAAGGAAACCCATGATGTTGATTTGTTGAAGGAAACATCTACAAATGGACTCTTCACTTTACCAGTTTGAGCTGCCAGATCTTCAGTTATTAACTGTGTGACTATTTTTGACGCTCTCTTCTCTTTGCCAACTCGGCTGAATCGTGGAAGGGAGATTTATCATGTGATGAAGAAATATGCCAATCTATTGTTTCCTATTTTTATCCACAGTTATAACAATTTTGGTTTTAACCCATGGTTGAGGCTTCACATGAGTCTCTAATTTTAGTTCATTGGCTACGGGCCAAAAACAATCTTATTATATTTTACATCACTTTGTTATTATTTACGACCTCTATATATATGGTATGCTATAAAACCATAGCAGGTATTGTAGGAGACTTTAGCATGAGAGTATTTTTGCGATAGATTTACGTATGAAGACTTTATAATATTTTGGAATGAATAAAATAATATTATTCTGATCAAGATAGCGTAGAAGATATTCATGCTCCATCACTGGACATACTGAGGAGGCAGGATCCACTTCTCGAGACGTCTAGTGATTTATATTAGATTAGTTGTGTGTTTATTTATTTATTTTATTAAATGTCATTTCTATTTTATTTGCAAGCACAGTTTGTCATTTATTTTTCGTAAGATTATTTTCTAGATCAAATATTCATGCTTTATATTGCTTTATGATCTGTGGATTAGTTTTCTTTGGAAGCTGTGAGTTTAATTTTTGTTGTTGTTGTTGTTGCTGCCAGGAAGTGGCAATTCCTATCGCCAGTCTCATTTTGATTTGTTGTAGAATTGTTTATGTGTGTTCTAGTTGCATTTCATCCCCACTCATCTCACGACTTTCACCCCTTCGATTGGCATATAGCCATGACACCTCTCACAATTCTACACCCCGGATTGACACGTATAGACCAAACTATAATTTATTAGAAAGTATTAAATCCTTCTTATGATTTGTACCCAGTGTTGGCCTATCAGGGTAGCCCGACTAGACTTATTCTATATCTTGGCGTCTAGCTTGGGGGTAGCCTGACTAGACCTCACTTTTCAAATAGTGCATCCCTTAAGTGGACCCCTCTTCCTTTTGAAGGGTTCCTGAGGGAGCCCTTTGAAAGTCTTCCAACTTGACGATGATCTGCGTGACTTTCTACTTGTTTTGCAAGACTGAGAACCTGTAGAGCTCCTTCACGTCCTTACTCGGTGATACGGGTTTTCCTCCTCGAGCGGGGATTGATTTTATCACTTTTACTTGGTGATACGAGTTTTCCTCCTCAAGTGAGGATTGTTTTTATCACTTTTACTCTGTGATACAGGTTTTCCTCCTCGAGTGGGGATTGCTTTTATCACTTTAACTCTGTGGTACAGGTTTTCCTCCTCGAGTGGGGATTGCTTTTATCACTTTTACTCTATGGTACAGGTTTTCCTCCTCAAGTGGGGATTAATTTTATCACTCTTGCATTCATTTCTATCTTTCTCTTCTCAATTTTATATATCGGATCGAATATTAGCATCTTCTTCATCTTGAGTATATGCTCTTTCTTCAACTTTATAGTTTTGCGGAGCTATGAAGTCCTTTGCTTGTCTTGTACTCTCGGGTTTTCCAGATCGTGGTCTGCTTCCTCGACGGTTTAGGTATACTTTTATAACCCTAGTACTTCTTCGATCTACTTTACCGAAGCACTCATCAATATCTATGCTTGCTAAAGTGGGGGAAAATTGTATATGAGAGAATTTTCACCCCTAATGCAAATTCCCCTTTTACCCCTCTCCACTTTGGAAAACCAAACTCAGAGGCTTAATTCCACATAAGCTCGTTGTTCTCATTCCACTTGGTGCCTGTTTTGTGTTTCGGTAGAGGAATAACTATTGGGGATGCCCATGCAGTGCACAGACGTCTACGCGATGCACTTAGATCCCTGACAGATTCCTATGGTTGGAGCTTGTAGAGGTGTTACACTTCTCATTGGGGGTTGACTTGTAACACCCTCTTCAGCCAACCGACCCGAATATGGTCGTTTCCTTCATCTCCTTCAAATTCACCTCTTCTAGATCCATTTTCACTCCCAAGCTCTCTTTGAGCCCTCATTTAGCTCTTCACAAACTCTCCTACAAGCTCTAAACAACTTCTTCACCATCTCTTCAATCTCAAGCAGCACTTTACACTTCATAACAACAACATCAACACTCCATCACTTCAATAGAGCAAGTGTGGAACAAAACACCGTTGCAGCAGAGGCTTGAGTTCCTCTCATTTTCTCCCCCATTATCCTTGAGCGCTCTTGGCGGAGGTGGTAATCTTTCACTCCTCTCCTCTATTATTTGGTTGAGTAGCATAACACTATTTTGTAGTGCTCTTGTTTTTACTTCCTTTCCTAATTTTCTCTCTATCTATCTTGGTTGTTCGTGGAGGTGGGAGCACCACAACGGGGGTTTGACTAAGGCAAACCCCTATACAACCCCAACAATTTCTCTCTCTCTTGTGTGCAGGTATTGAATACATTCATGAGCCAGAGGCTTCATCATTCGCACGGTTGTAAGCACTTCCTTTCCCTCCTTGTCTTTATTGTTTCTATTTCAGTCTATTTCACCTTTATCACTTTCTAGACATTCTTAGCAATCAGATTGTTGGTAGTCACTTTGTCATTCTTTGTGATAAACTTTCTTTTTGGTCCATACGAGACGTCAGCACGCCTCTGGGACGCTAGCGTGCCATGTTGTTGTCTGTATTCTACGCTGACGTCCTTTGGCTGAGAGCTTGACAATTTGTCTAGAGAATCTTTGTGACCTGCTCTTTCTAATTCTAGAACTCTCGTTGTTGTTCCTTGAGGTAGTTTAGGGTAGTTTTCCCTATGAGGCTCTCTGAATGAAGAGAACTCGTGAGTAGCGAATCCCCCTTCTCTACAATATTTTATCAAAATTTGAATAAAAGGGAGTAAGTTAAATACAAGGTATTATGGCTCAAGTTTGCTTTAGGTCAATTTTCTTTGATGAATATGTCAATACACGAGGGTTTAACAAGTACTTATCCTAAGTGAATTGTATACATGGATAAAAGGACTAGCATCATACTTATGCAAATGATGAATATAATGAAATTATTGTTAACATGTTTGAGGTTATATATTAGTAGGTTGTGAGTATCTTTTTTATGTTTATTTGATTAGTGAAAGAAATGATTCATATATTCTAAGTATAATAGTTTTGTGCAAATGAACATTCTTCAATTAACTCCTTTGGTAACACCTTATGTCAAGGGTGCTTTTGGGTCTCTCAAGGGCCCAAGTGATGGGCCAATGTAACATATCCATCATGTTGGGTATCAATTGGTCTGTATATGAATAGAAGCATGGCTGCATGCATGTTAGCATCAAAAATAACTCTTAACAAGGAATTTTCTCTACCAAGAATAGATTTTCCCCTTCTACTTTGAACTAGTCATATAATAACCTTCCCAAGGCATCCCAATTTATGACAAAACTATGGGATAAACCCTTATATCACTCAATTGTGTTTCCCTTGAAATGTGTGATTAATAACCTCAAGGCTATGTATATAGATATGTAATGTTGTGTACATAAAAATTGGTCACGTCTTATATATGGTTCATAAGAATAGTAGTTCCACCTCCTATAAAGTAAGGTAAACCTTCAACACTAAAATGGGAAGATTATTTCATTGTTTATTTATAAAATGCTTCCAAATTTCCATTGAGACAAAGGTCTCTACTCTTTGTTGATCCATCATATTTTCTATGTGCATGAAGTTGATATAGACTTTGAGGTTAAAAATAGAGAAAAATGATTTTTTTATATAGGATTTGGAGTCCTCATGGTTGATTTAGTCCTTCTAAGAGATAACAATAATTGGTTGGTATGGCTTTTCCTCTAATGATTTATCATAGTGGATCTAATTTAGATTTGTCTCATAAGCTCCTAGTTCACAATGGAGATTTTAGGCCAATGGAGGAGTTACCAAGTGAAAATTTATGGATGCTCTTGTGGAGAAAATATTCAATATTGTTATAGATTGCACCTATAGATCCTTGGGACAAGACCTCTTTGACTTGTTCTATTTGGAGTGCAAGCAAAAAATTGATTAGGTGGATTGCACTTCTAAATGTCACATTGTACAATCAAAATTCACATATGGGAATATCCAAGGTAGCTTTCCTATCTCAAAGCAACCTCCAAATTAGGCTGGCACATCTATCTTAATAATCTACTGAATATCAACTCACTAGGAAAGAGTTAAGAATCTAATGTATGTTGAAGTTTAAATGAGGATGATGCACTAAGAAATTCAATCTTTGATCTATCCAATAGAAGGAAAAGCACAAAAAAAAAACTTCTAGAAATGATATAATAAAGCACAACTAGTCTATGTGTAAAGGGTGAGAACTCAACTTCACTAAATTTTTTAACCAAGATTAGAATATAATCATAGTATCCTTTGTTGATTGATTTTAATAATACAATTACATAGAGCCTACAGAGCTAAAAGATATATTGAATTGAAGAAGAGAGAAAAAAGTAAGACTAGAGCTTTGAGGACCTAGAATTTTCCTAAAGATCAAAGGTTTAGAAGGAATTTGAGCTCAAATTTATATAGTCAAAGGGGTGTTGGAATGAATATGCTACATGCACTAATCCAAACTACACAATGTAAGAACAAATTGAAACATTTACACCTAGATGCTCACCTCACTTGATTGTCTACAAAGGCTTGACTGGCAATCAATATGCCTTTATATATGACCATTATAGTTGTATATACTATTCAAGAATGAGTGCAATGATGGTGTGAGATTTGTAGCCCATCGACAACAACAATTGCAAAGGAACTTGATTTATCTTGATATAAGTTCTAATTTAAAATGGATAGTAGAAAATGCCCCAAGGGGTGTCTTCAAATATCAAAAAGGGATATTAAATCTCTAGATTCCTTTCAACCATATGGGAGAGGACAATGTGGTATGATTTCATTTATTGCAAGGATTGTGGTTAGAATATTTATCGAGTTATTTTGGTCATTAAACCACACTATTAGAGATATCAATAGTAGGCATAGTCTTGGGAAGTTGTCAAACTTTGAGATCTCTTGGTTTAGCATGAATGTGCCACATGTCTATCATTTTGTCTTTCCTTGAGAAGGGCTAGACCATATAATATGGATTGTATTGTTAGAGAGATATATGCTAGTTGTAATCTGAGGAAGATTGCCAGACCTAAGGATCTCTCAGTTTAGTGTGGATGCACCACATGCATCTCATTTCTTGCTTTCTTAAAAAGGGATAGGTCCCATAATATCTTCTTAGGTGATGTACATGAGACTCTTGAAAATAACTGAAAGTAATCCTTTCTCAAATATATATCATGTAAGCAAATGTTCAATGGTCTATTCCACTTTTTACTTTGCTAGATTGATTAGACCTACACCATGCATTCTTTTGGCAACTTTATTGCACTCAAGGACAAGGAGTCCTCCAAATTTTAACTCCAAGGCAAGCCTATAGATATTTGTGTACAAGCTTCAACTTACAATGAAATACTTTTGAACACTACAATAGATAATCACAAAAGAAAGTTTGAAATTCTCCATTATGTTAACATCTAATCTAATTTCCCAAAACCTTTGAGGCGGTTTTCTCTATGTAATTGGGTTATTTTTCATTTATTTATGGGGGTTGAGCATTAGATCATTTATAAGTTGTTCGTAGATTTTTGGCATTGTTATAATTATCCCAATTGAGTACTATTGAGCAGTTTATTGTTTTATAATAAACCCCTAATTATTATAATTATAAAAAATGTGTTTCTTTATTAAATTGTAAGTGGGTAGGTAAACATGATTGTAGTTATCCCAAGTGACTACCATTGTAATAGCTTGAAGGATTTCAATTATACTTTGTTTAGAACTCATTCTACTAATGAGCCCCAAGTTGAAAAGGCATTTGAGATTTTTTATGTTATAACCCATGTATTAAATTTATCTTAAAACCACTATTTTTCTAATTATATATCAAATATTTATGTCTCATTTAATTTACTTACCAATGTCATATCTCTCCTTTTATAAATCCCACAATAGTTGAGTAATTATTTAAGTGACTACTAAAAAATAGCTACCCCACATCCATTCCACCATGGGGGTTGAGGTTAGTTAGTAATGAACCTTTGTCCTAATCCTTGCCTCTCTCACCAACAAGCTTTTCATGGTGTTGAGATAATATGAACCCTCTCTCATTGTGTCCCTCGAATTAAAAAAAAAAATCAAAAACCCTTTGACCCTCAAATAATGATTCCATATGAATCATATCCATCCTATGAATGTGTCAAAAGCAAGATTTGAGTAAATAGTTGCAATATTAGTGCTTTAAAGCTCAATTAAAATATTATTGTTTTAAAGTTTTATTGAAAGGGGTCATTTGTTGCTCCAAATGTTTTGGCTTCAAACCACCTTTATAAGGCTAATCTATTTTGGTCCTTGGTTTGTATGCCCAATGTTTGTCATGTTCAACTCCTTTGGATTATGATACTAATTGTTTGGTGATATATTGCAATATTTATGTTGCTTGCTCCTTAATGTTGGTTGGGCTTCAATGATCTATTTGTCATGTTTTGTAAATAAAGATTAAGACCCTTTCAAAAATCTTACTTTAACTCTTATCAAAAAAAAAAAAATTAAAAAATATTATTGAAAATTTACTATCCGCATTCATCATCCATTATAGAGTATACATTTTTATATAGCTAAAATTGTTGTGGAAATTAAGTACTGCATTGATCTTGATCTTTAATAGGATGTTGTCTCAAGTGTATTGTTGCAGCTACACAATTCTCTTACAAAAAGATATTATAGGTGCAATCCATGGCTGACAAAGTGAATGCACGAATTTCCTCTTATGAATGAGTTAAATCTATCGCCTCTATGAATTCATATTATACTATTTGGAAAAGTGTGGCCCATATTTTAAAAAAAAAACAATAAGAAAAGACATATTTAATTATGATTCATAACTTATAGAAGATGTGTATTGAAGTCAAAGGACTAAGGGAGAGGACCCAGTAGTTGAGAACCCTAATTTCGCACTTCTCAAAATCTTATGTGAAAATTTCAAAATTCTCAATTTTTTATAACGGCTTGCTTGGCAATGCCTCTACTTATAACTAAGGTTTCAAGGCCACATCATCAAATATGGTGCCACATCAACATACTTCTTATCGAGGTGTCCAAAAAGGTGCAAAAAAAAAGTGAGACCAATACTTGTGCACTAAATTGTTTAATTGGTGCATTAATGTGGCATCACATGATTTGTTGTTTTTTAGATCTAAGGAATACATATTATTCAATTATTGGTAGTTATCATCAACACTAACAACTTTAAAGTCACAACTATTGGTTCAATATTATTAAAAATATTGGACATTAAATCAATAAATGCTATAACAACTATTGAAACATGCTCAACTATTGGATCCTTTCCCCTACATGCAAAACCATGCTTCACCATACTTCTTTTATATGAAATTTTTAGTCATGATAACAAACTAGAATAACATTTAATATAACTACTTTTAAAGTAATCTTCACTATTCATATAAACCAGGAATACAATGCGATCTTCGACATCCAATTTTTAATGCATTACATCATACTAGGGCTTTAAATGTATTGGCAAATATGAAAGAATACTTATTTCTCACTTGACACAAAATGTGAGACAATTTTCTTGAAGTTTGATGCGGGTATTGAGCTCTAAACTTATTGGCAAATATCAAAGATTACTTATTTTTCACTCCACACAAAATGTGAAAAAATTATTGAAGTTCAATGTATTATGTATTTATTATTTTGAAAATTTTAGTAAAGTTCAATGTGTTATGTCTTTATTAGGTATGGTTTGTAGATTTTTTTAGTTTTTAAAACTTTGTGGATTTATTATGTAAATAGGTATCACATTTAGTTAAATGAGATTCATAATGCTCCCTTTCTAATTTTAAATTTTGTTGAGTTAAAAAATATATAGTTTCATAAATTTAAAAAAAAAATTGTTAAACCTATAAAATTTAAATGTAGATTATTTTTCAGAGATATGATGTTTCCAAAACGATATCATTGTTTCTGAATTAACTGTGTTTTTTTCATACATATTTTGAATCACATTACATAATCCATCATCAAAAAATCATTCTTCCAGATGATTAAAAGTTTACTTCAAATAATCAATAATCTAGTTTATTATTCGACATAGATTCATCCATCAGGAAATAAAAAATAATACTATTATTAAATCTAAATGTCGACTATTCCTCTTTCCCTGGTTTGAGCTTTGCCTTAAATAATCAATAATCTAGAATAGGTTGGGCATATATTCTAGCAATCCTCTATTTCTTACTTAAATTAGCCTTCCTGTATTCAGGCTATAAAATGAAACTATTATCGTTTGATTTTATTTTGGATAATCGTGGTTTGAAGGCAATTTCTCAAAGGCCTTTAGAAATGTAAAGTTGTATTTTAAAAATATGCATGCTGAATTAACATTTAAGTGACAGGGGTTCCTCTTAGGAATCTTAATATGTACCTAGGTTACGCTTCATATATTATTTAAGGGGTTATGGTTGTTTTGGTGGAAAATGAGAAGAAGATAAAGGAACCGGAATTAAATGAACAAGGTCTTTAGCTTCATGAGTAAAATAATGTGCAATCCAATTCTCGAATGGGTGTCTGTTCAAAGATTTTGCCCAGGTAGCTTAGAGACCAACTCAGGGATTGTGGAACACGCAAGGCAATAAATAGTCAATTGTAAACTTTCCTGCAATATAAAAACCTAACAAGGTTGTAGTCTACCCATTGAACCTTATATCATAAAGTTAAACCGTAAGAGCGGTACAAAACAACATGATCAAGATGGCTAGCTTACCTGGGCCATCCACCATTCACACTGGCCTGTAGGATTCCAGCAAGGTATCCTGTATATATCGTAGCATTTTCAATTTTCTTTAAACCACTTTAATTAAATCTTTAAATTATCAAAAACAAAATTAAAAAATACTCTTTTTATCTCTTTAATTGATGTTACATTCTATTATCATGCATTGGTGATTAACTGAAAGAATTAATATAGATATTCTTGTCATGTACACCAGTACAGGTGCATAACTGAAAGACTGTAAATAAGTATTCTTGTCAACTAAGCCTCTACATGTTAGTTTAAGAGACACCACATACAGCTTTTCTCACATATTACGACATGGAAGGAAAACTTAAAAGCCATTCGTTTCATATATATCATCAACAGTTGCAAGTTTTGTCGCAATGGCAAAAAATATATAACCTCAATATCATTGCAAATCATAAGCATGCTGATTATACTTCTTATTACGAAATTTATTTGTCTGCCATCTTAACATGCCATGTAAATATCAGTTGACCACATCTTATGACAATTGCATATTCCTCCGCTCTAACATGTCTTGGCCTTAATAATGTTCACAAAGAGACAACAAACAAACAGAAGAATGAAATGTTATTCAAAACACTATTTAACATTAGACGGAACAAAAACACAAATTTATATGAAAATAAAAACAACACAAAACTCTAAAATAATCTGGCCAAATATAGTCAAAACCCAGGTGATTAAAATATTGTGATTTCAAAACGAAATTTCTACAACAAATGGGGCCAGGAATAAGATATGTATACTACAGGGTGGGGTTCGGTAAGTCTCTCTTGAAGCCAAAACTTGATCAACTAAAGGCCAAATAACAATAAAATAAAGCTACAAAAGACAACAATACATGAGTCTTAG
This sequence comes from Sequoiadendron giganteum, assembly GCA_007115665.2. NCBI lineage: Eukaryota > Viridiplantae > Streptophyta > Pinopsida > Cupressales > Cupressaceae > Sequoiadendron > Sequoiadendron giganteum. Next base: position 450,931,812 of record CM021107.1, on the reverse strand, counting down.
GAAGCTTGCCCTCCTCACCTGCACATTGATGCTAGAGCCTAGAAGCATGTTAATGTATACTTCCCCAATACATTTTCTTCAAAGGCAACTTCAAGGAATGTCTTCCCTTGTATAATAAATTCTTTTGATATGTATGAATTGAATATTAAATTTCTAGTTAATAAACAAGTCAAGCCTTGTTCATAAATAGAACAGCTTCAACAAGCTTGACTATCTACAGTGATTCTGAACCTTGACCAAGTTGAGAAAACTTATATAACAATGACTGGAAAGAGTCTGGTTAGCCTGTCCGTCCCTCAGGGGGGTTCCTGTTCCATGATAGATATGCAGGATCGCCCAGCGGCCTGCAACCAACATGAATCAACTTGAGACTTATGATTCATCAATATGTGCAACAGAAATACAATAGATTTTGTGGTTTTATTTTGTATTGATGCTCTGCATAAGATTTAAGCATTAATGTTGGGTTAATTTTGAACCTCATGCAGTCTGGTCTGAATGGGGTAATTGGCAAAAATTGAAAAATGCTTATATAAGGCCATTTGTACATGGATGATACATTTTACTAATCAATAAAAGCACTACAGATCTCAGGAGAATAATTTTAACTTCCTGGAATAAGAGCTACATCAAATGAATAGAACAAGTAACCTTTATGATGGTAGGTAGTGTGGCTCATAGTAATTTGCTCAATTGGAAGCTCTAATGACAGCTCAAAAAAGAATTTGAACTATTGAATTATATCATGTAATTCTACTCAGTTTTCCACTAGAACATAATAAATAGATCATCCCAGATGCATACCACTCAGTTACAGGCATGAAGTTGCACTTAAAAAGCTCTTATATAGGATTGCACATTACCTTGGCTTTATAATATGCACCAGGAAGAAGACCATCGCCAAAAAGAAGCACAAACCTCCAACAGTTAGGTAAGCTATCCCAAGAAAGTTGTTCTTCCCCCCAAGGAAACTTGTTGTAGAAAGCACCAGCTTCTTCTTACCACTAAAACTGTAGGTATTGTAATTATTAGTCAGATTGACTTCGATGATGTCATTTGCATTGAGATCAACCTCAATCTTTCCATACAGTTTTCTAAAGGTTGGAAGGGCTGCAGTTCGCATCCACACAATAAGATCCTCTTGCTCACTTAACTGCATTGTTCAGCAAACAAGAAGGAATAATCAGCATAAGACCTAATTGCATGCTGTCTTTTATAACCAACAACCAAGACCAAAAGAAAACAAAGACTAAAATAACCTATATGGATACTGTACGGATCCACAACAATGACTGCAACTAAAGAAACGGGTAAAATGAATGTGCCCTAATGTTCAAAAGTGCACTAAAGCCCCCCCAGCTCCACATTCAACTAGCACATTTTGTAAGAAATAGCTAGGAAAGAAGCACTTACAGATTTGCTTGGATCCAAACTACCACCTCCAATCAAAGTTCCATTCTGAAAATTCTGAGGGAAAACATCTTTTCCAAATTTCTGATTACGGTCACTTTTCCATGAAATATGCTTCTTGTTCACTGCGAGTGGTGTCCCACTTCTTGAGAAGTCATACGTATCATTGAACAGACTCCAAGCTATGAGACCACATGGAACAATTGGAAGACCATTTCCAGTTGTTGCTTCAGGTTTGCAAGAGTCTGTCTCATTCGCACTCCCCTTACTCCTCAGCTGCTGATCATTTCTGCTCTTAACATACCTGAAAATGTTTGCATGTATAAGTTATATTCTGATCCATCAGCTATGCACACACTCCTAAAAATAGGAACATTTTATAGAAATTATCTATGATCCCGTGTTCTCAAATCCAAACAGCTGATACTCATGGATACATTCATTTAATGAATAATCTTTGAAACGGGTCTCAACACCTACATCAAATCATCTGACAAAATTACAAACCTACAAATTTACAAACTAGACAAACTGCATGAGCAAAGCCTTATTTAGGGTTCGCTTTTGTCATAAAATGTGTCAATACTTACCTTCTATCCAGTGTACTCTTCCACACCGTGTTCATGAAAAGTTGTAATTTTTTCCAAACGACCACACAAAATGTGCATGTGAAGCACCAAATGTACCCTATAGGAGACACTAGACAGAATTGCCACTTAACCAGTCACCTCAACACACAGGATACAGTTACATGGCCAGGGACGGGGAGATATTTTTGAACTATGGTATGGGAGCAAATGTATAAGAGAACTGTATTACATTCAAATATTTTCATCATGATATATGTGGGTACCGGTGCAGCCCAGAGTTTGCTGATGACTATGCAAGTAACCCTTCTATCATAGTAGTAATCATAGAGAAAACCTTGATAGCAAACTTCTTAATAGCCAGATAAACAATCAAATCCTACAGACAAGCAAAAGGAATGTTCTATTTCAGGAATGTATTGGGGATGCAAGGATATGGAAGAGATGTCCCACTCCCATCCCAGTAAAAAAGTTGGGGACGTTCTAAGATTTCCCTCCCTTTAAACTACATTTTGAGGATGGCTTGCCATCCCTCAACCGTCCCAGGGACATCAAGCTGTCCTCTGCACCTACAAAGATTGAGTTTAAAAAAAAAAACCTAATCCCTTCATAGGGGACCTAGAAGACCACCCAACCTAAAGATACACCCAAAAATCCTATTCCATTTGCATCTTATGACTTCACATTTTGCACTTGCATTTTTACAATTTTGAATTTACTTTTGAAGGCAAGAAGAGGAAAACCAAAAGGAGAGGAAGGAGGAAGAAGGAAGAAGTTCAATCAATAGATCATGGAATCACCAGGTATGTCAATGCCTCAATCCATCCATTTTTTCTGATTTTCTTTGTTATGTTTCATGTTTGTAACAAGTTTTTTCCCCAGTTTCGTTTGCTTACATCGTACAAATAAATGTAAACAATAAGTTCTCACTGTGATTGAAACTTGGTTCAATCACTATGTGTCTAACTTATTTATTAAAAAATATGAAAAATACAAAACAAACTGTTTAGTGCTTGAATAAGCTGCTGGTATTTTTCCCCACTTCAAAACATCAAAAACCCTTTTTTGTTGTTTTTAATGTTTCTATTTTTTGCACATACAATGCATAAAAAGTCTGCTTTGTTTGCACTTCTAATGCCCTAAAAAAATTTTAGACAATGGCTGCTTTTTTTTGGCAGTTGAAATGTGATACAATGCGTTAAAATATTTACTGTTCTTACATGTATACCATTAATTTTTTGTTGTATTTCATTTTAGGGTCAAGTTGATTTTACTTAGTGACAACGAGAAGCTCGATTTGGGTGATGAAAAAGTGAGAAACATGGGGAAAAAGGTGAGGCCGGCAAAACCACCCAGAAAAAGCAATTTAGATTGGAACTGCATTACTGCATTTCAATCTGATTGCCCTTCCAAGATGTTGACACCATTTGACAGAGTCATTTATGAAGAATACTTGAAATTAACAATGCAACTAATTCAGGTGGGACGCAAAGCTGGAAATGAAACATTTGCCCAGATCACTAAAGGGCAACATTACAAGTGTTAATGCACACTTCTTGCATATACCTAGTGAAAATTTTGGCCCTTGTATCAAGCTGACACTTGAGGAGAGTGCTGAGATAATTGACATCACTCTAACATCTATCACTTCCTCTAGGGTTTCTACATAGAGATTTAGACCCCCTATCATTCTAATATTTGAGGTGAATGGGGTGCAATGAAGGGGTAAATAGAAGGCCATGGTTCAGCACCAGCAAAATTGATTACAGATATGTTTAATGTGTAGGCTACAGATGAGGCAAATGAGGTCATTCATAAATTCCTTTATGCAAATATTATTCCTTTTTATGTTGTTTGATCTTCTTGTTTCAAGGAAGCTATGGCAAAGGTAAGCAAAGCTGATGTTGCTTATTTGCCTCCTAGCAAGACCAAATTGGGGACCACAGTCTTAAAAAAACTATTCCTAGGTTAACTTATTGAAGAAGATGAATATCATATGATTGTATCATAATCATGGTGGGGTAAATAGACATTAAACATCGTCCACTCATCACCATCATAGTTACGTGTAAGCAAAGCCTACCTTCTTAATGGTGATTGATTGCTCAAGAAAACACAAGGATGCAGAGTTTCAATTTCATATCCTAAGAGATATTATTGAGGAGGTCGGCCCTTAAAATGTAGTGCAGATGGTTACATCAGCTGAGTCTACCTATAGTATTGACACTTGCATGTATGCCATGAAAAATGCACTTAAGGACATAAGAAAAATCATGTGGGTCAAAAAAGTTGTATATGCAAAGGAGGTGTGCATGTTCATTTACAACCAACACACTTCATTGGCATTGTTTTGGTCTCTTTCAAGCAAGGAATTACTCAAACCAATTGAGATCTGATTTGCTTCACACTTCATTCCATTGGGAGAAGATACTTGAATTGCACGAGCCCTTGCAACTTATGATTATGACATATTATTGGACTAGATGAGAAGATTCCAGGACAAAGTAGGGGAAGAGTGAAAGAGACTGGTTAGTGATATTTTTTGGTCAGATATGAGATACATCATATCTTTTGTATTCTTTGTTTCAACCTTATCAAATTTGGGGATTCTTATCTCCCAATATTGGAGAAATCTAAGTGAATTGATAGCATGCTTGGACAAATGAAGGCCACCATTAGTTAGAGAGATCCCATCCTACAATTCTAACATGAGAATTTTCAACCGATCATTCAGCGAAGGTGAGAAAAGCTGAACACCTGTCTACATGGCTGCATACATATTGAATCCAAAATAATATGTGCAAAAAGGCCTGGCAAAGTTGTTCTAATTGACAACAGGGTGAGGAATGGCCTCATGAAGGCCCTCAAGAAAATGTATGGCATGGGTGAAACTTCATTAATTAGAACAGAGTAAATTGAATTTGTTAAACTCGATGGCTACAAGAGTTCAACGAAGATTGGCATGCACACTGTGGCACAAGATATCAAATAGTTGGTGGCAAATATGTAGGCCTCCCTAATTGTTGTGCATGCCAATCATTTATGCTTGCTAGTTTCTAGTACATTAGCTATTGAGAGTAAAACATCCCCATATAGCTTTATCCACTCTCTTAAGAGGAAAAAACTGATCTCTGGGAGAGCAGAAAAGCTTATTGCTGTACACAGAGTTCCTTGCATCTCTTTAATTGCAAGCCATGTACAAGCAGAGTCCAGCCATATAATGGGAAATACAACCCAAGGTAATGCAATAAGTTAACAAGGACCAGGACATGCAGCCAAGATTTTTGGGGTCACGTTGTAGGAGCCAATTGAGTCTTGCAGTTCCCCTGACACAGAGCAGTTTCTGAGATTTCCATTGGATAATGACTCCATTTTCTGAGCTTGTTCCTCTAACTGAATATGCATATCTTGTTTTTGACATTGCCATTTTGTCATTTTGATGTTTGTCACTTGTGATCCTTAGTTCATTTGTATTCTGTAACTTTCATCGATATGAATAAAACTTAATAGTTAAAAACCATATTATATTAATATGCCATTATGATTATCAGATGGATTATTGGATCAATGGAATGTCATTGCAATTTCACAATATTGTATATATTTTTAAAAATTCAGATTGTTTTATAGCTTACTTTACATTTTTTATTTATTTGTAACTTAAATTTTTGAATATTATCTTCATAGCTGCCCTTCAGCAATCCCTAAAATCTGGAAAACAAAGTTGTCATCCCTGAAACTCCATCCCCAAGTTGCCCCAGCCTTGGAACTCAAAGAGAAACTGTTAAAATGAACATTTTGTAGCTACAGCAACAAGTATGGAAGCAGCCATGAAACATTTGGTATCTAAGGAAATCCTTTTAACATGCAATTGCTGTGAACATGGCTACTTATGTATTTTTCAAAAAGCAAAATTTGTTAGCATTCCCTCACCGACGATGATTCTGGTAGAAGTTATCAAGCTGGTAGTATACATAAATTGGTGCCTTCATATCTTTTGGTACCTGTGGAATAACAAAATTCTATTAGAACTTCCTCTTTTCTATTATTCATAATTTATATGTACCACTATAGCACCAATGATGAAAAGCTCAACTTTGTCCTTTGCTTGCTCATGTGTAACATTCAAAAAAACATTATACTCATATAAAGTGAATAATAACAATCAGGCTAAACACCTTACCATTAATGTCCTTTTGCAAGCCTTACTTTCATTACTCTTTATAAATTTAACCCTAAGATCCTTGGTATCATTATAACCAGCCGGCACACAATCAATCTCATAACGATCCACAATTTCAACAACCTAAAATCAGAGGAGATAAATCAATATCCTTTGGCAATACAGAAAAACAAAACTATCTGCACAGATTTTCAAGGAACGGAGTGGCATCACTAACTTGCTTACATGACATGGAAATGAGAAACAAGAAGAGGAGGACATACTCTGTTTGATGCTACAAGAGAAATAACCCCAATAGGAATGAAGATAACACCAACTATCACGAATGCTGAGATAACCTGCAAAGAAAACAAGCAAATTTGAGACAAGTCATGGTATAACATGCTGTAATAGCTTTGATATATGGCATGTGCTGCCTTGGAAACATGTAATGTTTAAGCAAAGTTGATCTTGAAATAATTTCTTAGATGGCCCACATTACTTAAAACTTTGAAATGTCAAAATTGTCTCCTTGCCATAGATTTATATACTTACCCATCCTGGGGTCAAAAGAGGCTTACATGCAGGAAGCTCCTGTTGAGTGAACTTAGAATCTGACAACACAAAAAGTAGAAAATTTTATGAGAATGAAAGTTTCCATAAACAACCATTAAATTCCAGCAAGATTGGACAGTTGAATGTTCAATGCAAAAAGTAAAACGTCACCAAATGACAAATATGGAATTCCAAAGAATAGTGAATCTGGTAGCAAACTATAAGAGTAGACATTTACAGTCACACAAAGAGAAGAAGTATAAATCAGGCATATTGCAGCAAAATTCACCTCACCATATATAAGTCTGTGCCATAGTAGCAAAACAAATTCTCGGCAATTACTTAGCAAACCAAAAGATAAAGAATTTTTTAATTAGTCAAGAAAATATCAGGGTAGGGTTAGGGTGTACTATTTTTTTTAAATTGCTGTCAAAAGAAAATTAAAACAATTTAAAGACAAAAAACATGAGCCAATCGTAATTAAATCATGCTCCATTGACCAGAAAAATGGCTTGACCAATTAATTGAAAAAGAAAGAGATTTTTTGGGCAAAACATCAGCAGCAAGGCCGAGTCATGATTAATCACAATTTTTTCCATTTTATTGCTACTAATTTCTACCTGCCTCTTGATTTGACAATAGGGAGAAGTTCTTAATTATAATCTTTATTAATAGCAACATGTATGGATATAAGAAATGGTTCTACCAATTTTGAGCATTGTCAAATATTAGTAATGAAAATGACTGCATGCCTAAAAGCAATTAATGTCATAATGCCCCCCGTTTTTGGCTGTCAGTTTGGCCAGTGAAACCAAGAGATGCATCTTTGGGATGTGGGAAATCTCTCTAGTACAGGATATTGGTACAAACATACTCCCTGATACCAGGAGCTCCATTCCACATCTCTCATGCAGTCTCCGGACTCGAGCAAAAATTCTCATTAAAAAATGAATAAAAATAAAAGGCCAAAGTTATATATGCATTATATACCGGTTTACATATTTAATAAAAAAAATTGGTGTCTCCCTGTGGATCCATATTCATTTTAATTTTATTGAAAAATGGTTTCCCTGTCTTGGTCACCTTGCACCTGAATGACATGTATATTTGAAAAACCTTAAACATCCCACTCCGTGTAAAATAGGATCCAAAGTCAAAATAACCCATCTGGCAACAAGATGCATCGAATACATTACATGCTTTAAGATTTGTTATGAAAAGAAGATAACAAACCTGAAAAGAGAACTCACAATTGTCTTGGGATACAAGCAGCCCCTTCTTGGGTGAAAATATGGACACATGGCAATTCTAGAAGTAATCCAGGTGTGGTTGGAGCAACTGGGATTTGTCAGGAGTTGGCAGGAACTCCTAGCTTCTGTTTTTGTTGGGGAGTGAGCATAGTCTCAAACAACATGATTAAGGCACTTGCAAATTGTAAAGGGATCCTGATAGCTCTAGAATGCAAGTTCAATAAGGTTTTAGTCTCAGCTCTTGCCTCACAGGCCAGCATCCACAATTAGAAACTTGAATTGATCCTTAAGACATATTCGCCACCTAGTCAGCAAATTCCAAAGTCTTCAATCACAACACATCTGTCATGAAGCAAATAGGGAAGCAGATGCTCTTACTTTAAACAAGCTTCATTTCTCAACACTTCCAAGGAATACACAACCAATGGTATTGACCTTTCACACACCACAATGAGCAACCTAAAAGCAATTGTCAATTAAAAACGCAATCATCAATAAAGACCTGCCTTTCCTTCCACAAAAGGCCACATTCTTTCAAGTCTGCATCCCTACATAAACATAGAAAATAGAAACTATTAATGTGGTATATAAAATCTAATGAGGGTGATTGACATTCTATATGTCCACCTACCCTCAGCAAGCAAGCTCTTCTCTCTCTTGTGGCGACAGGAATTTATGCCACTTTCAACCAAAATCTAATGATTAGCAACCTTATTGCATAGGATGGGATGTGACAGAAATTACCCTGCTAGAATGAGGTGTCACTTGCCCATTAATCATTCTTTAGCAAGAAAACAAGAGATTATTCATCACTTTCCTACCTTTTTATTCCATCCTTCAGCACTTGTTTTTGTAAGCATTTGGCTCTGCTCCATTTGATTGCCTCTCTTGGCTCTACTGTTTCCTTACTTTGAGGCAATAGTTGTAAACATGCTAGCAACTTCGACAGCTAGTTACACAGGTTAGCAAGCAGCAAAAGGTCGAAGATTCAATCTACCATAAGGCATGCATGGTTGCAGCTTCCTCTACCTACTTAAGTGGCAACCCTCTTCACTCCACAGCAGTCTCTTAGGTTTGTGGCTCTCATCATATATTTAGTATTCCTTTCTAGGATTGATCCATGGTGGGGTGTGTTCCTATTTTCAGCATGTCTCTCATGCCAGTTTTGTTCTCAGACCAACATGGCTAAAGACAAATCCTACTCCTTCCCTGCAAAATTATCTAAACAAGAATTCTAGAAACTACAGTAGACTCATAGAGGCCCTGGTCCTAAACAGTTGAAATCCCCTGGCAAACCTCATATCAACCCCTCTCACCAACTTTAGGAGTGGATAGCCAAGCACCATGATGCCATCTCTGTCTATGGAAGCAACATCAACCAAAATGTGGCAAAAACGTTGGGCTGGCCAAGGACTCCAACAGTCATGTGACCTTGAAGACTCCCTCAGATTCCAGTCCCATTCCTATCTAACCCCCATGACACCCATTCCATGCATTCTTTAGTCAACAATACAGTTGCTATCACCAAATTCAACTAGGTCTGGCTTAATGTCATAGATTATCAAGGAAGAAATTAAACATTTGGTTAAGGACTTGGCTACTTTCAAAGAACATATTACTACTGCAATATCTAATAGGAAAGCGCCCTCCTCAGATAGGACATTAAAATCTTCTCCCAACAAGGCCCCCAAAGCCTCCCCACATAAGCCCCATATCTGTGTACACCATGAAAAGTATTTGCAGACATCAAGCTGGTTGTATTGCAGAAGCAAACCCAGTGGCAGGTAGCTAGTTCTGCCGCTGTTTGGAGTCCTTGCTTACTGCTCTCACATCCCCATGCCCCCAATGAAAGCCTGGACTTGGAAGATTTCAAACAAGATACCTATAGTTAATGAAACGATCTTTAGATGATTGTAAGACATCAGTAGTACAGGCCCACATGAGTGGAAAACACTCTACAACTTTCACCTCAGGATGATTACAAGGTTTTTCATGGCCAAAGTCCAAGACAAAGAGCCATGGATACATGCAAGCATAGGAAAGAAGCCACTTACCAACATCAAGAACTAAGAAGGCAACAAATGTTTTGTTGCAGGTCCAGGGAATATTGATGAGGCTTAAGTTTATGGTTCTATGTTTGAGTTCATTACTGTTTTTATCATGAATGGGTATTTTAACTGAAGGACCATTATATTTATCAATTTAAAACTTGATTTTTACTTTAATATGGTTTCTCAGTTTAAACATTCTGCTGAAACTTGTCTTTATTCCAGTGATAAATTTATTATTATTTTTGGTCTGCAAATATCTATCAAACACATGACTGTCCTTTACAGGCCGCTTGGGTTTTCCAAAGAATCCACAGCTTTATATACCCTGAAAACTAAAAAACTATAAGATTACCAAAATCAGTGAATTACTTCTTCTATATTTCCTATTTGGGTTTTTAACATAATGTAGCAGCTTTCACCTTGTCAAAAAAAAAACATTATGTGGCCAGCTACTATTGGATAGACAAGGAGTCTAAGATTAACCTTGGTAGTCACAGCTGCAATATTTAGAAAGAACAAAGCAGACATATTCTACAGCTAAGGAAAAGGATCGTGTGGTAGAGGCATGACATCCAAGGTAGTAAAGATGAAGAGCGAGCAGATAGGCACTCAAATGAGGACAAGATGTTGAGGGTGCATAGGATCTTGACAGGAGAGGAATTCAATAAACAAATCAATGAGTAAGCATAATGAACCCCTCAACCGATCAGGAGAGGAAATCAAATAGTCGAACATGTCTCCTATTTGCCACATGCATAGATTATATGCCTTGCATATAAGCGAATGAAATAAGACATTATGCATGGTAAGTTTACCTCACATCTATTTAACAACTCTTATTAATTAAGGCTCAAAACCTTTATCTACAAACCCTACACATATTTGTACATGTGGCACATATGCACATGGTGACATTCAACCTATCGATAATCACTTATTAATGAGGTTGTATGTTGAATGTTCAATATGTACAATACTTACAAGACTCAGACTATATATCAGAGTTACAAGACTAGGACTCAACTTAGACTAGGCCAGCTGATTTTCTACTTGAACTTGGAATCAGCACTTGGACTCAGCGAATTGAAAAATCATAGAATTGGCACCCAGACTCAACTGATTTTCTAAGGATTTATAGATTTTACTATGCCCTATCCAATAAATCAACTTTAAAGACATGAGAAACTTTTCAATTAGAAGCTTTTTTTATCAAATACAAAATATAGATTGATCAAATGAGTATAAAAGTGGATTTGAGTTGAAGAAAACAACATTTTTAAATGTATAAATATTCTCAAGTGTTTTAGGTGTACAAAACTCATGGATTATGACATCCATAGCATCAAAAACAAAAAACACACAAAGTCATGAATTATGGTTGAGAGGAGCTTGTATCACACAGCCCAACATCAGTAGCTCCACGTGGGTTCCTGCACTTGCATCTCAGACAAGTTTGCAATGCTACTACACACATAGGAGCATTACTCAAGTTGCAGAAAGGCTTGGCTCACAAAAAGTATAAACATAATCAATTACTTGGGATTTATTTGGAAAAAAGTTAAGAGAATAAAAAATGCTGTTTTCCCATCCAGTATGGCTCAGAATGTTTTTTTAGTTTTTTGCTTTTCAAAACTAGAGTGTGGATCTAAGGGACCCTAACAAGGTTAGGAGGTAGTGCCCCGAGTGCACTCCTTATCGCAATATAGAGTGAGGTCGAGGGTGGAGCCAGTGGAGGCCCCACTACCAAGCCCAAATTAAACCCTTTGAGACCACACAAGCCTTCATGGTGCACACTATATTTCATAGCTTCATCTCGGTTAACCAAGCTCCAAGAGTCCAAACTCCAAAACCTTCAAACACAAGTATCAAAGCCATATAGCAATAATTAGGCCCTAACCATATTTGCTAGTTTTTGCTTCAACAGATTGTTTTTTTAGCTTCAATTCTCTATTTTCTCCATGTTTTGTGTTTAAAAATGAAATGAATATCATTTTGAAGTGTTAAAGGTCATTTTAAATGTTTTAGGTTTAGGTGTTTTGTCTTTTTAGCTTTTTCTTCCACATGACCATCATGGCCAAGATTTCCATACAGGACTCAGCGTGTCTATCAAACTCAATGAATACCTGGTTCCTAAGTCTCTAGGCCTCATTTTGAGCATCTCGCCTTGGAACTCCAATTCTGATGAGTTTCCAACAAGTACTGTAACACGGATATATAAAAAGAAATATGAAGCATGCATGTGCCAAAATGGAACAGAAAATTGTCAAATATAATTGTTTCCTCTTGAATTGTATGATGCAACAATTTGATTTGTAATAAGCTTGGTCTAAAAAATTTAATTTCTTTTATATTTATTACAAAATTGTCTTTAGACTTTTTAAGCTTTTACACATTAGTAATGGAGAAAGTATGGTAGCATGTACTCAAATAATTGAATTAAATAATTATCATGGCATTCTATTAAAAACAAAATGGAAACTCTAGATACATAAATTATGAAGCAACTATGAAACTTTTTATCATACTTACTAGGAGACTCGTGCCCTGACCCTTGGTACTCATCTTCAGTACCAAAAACATGTCCCTGTCTTAAAAACCTATATGGAGACATCTCCAAACATTAGGAGACTTCAGATTAAGTTTCTTTGTGTTTCCCATATGCCTACCATAAGCATCCCTTGAAAATGAGGAGACTTCTAATAAAGGTTTCTCAGATATATCACATAAATTACACAGGATTTTCTTAAAGTGCTGATATTGGATATGTGGTTGATAAAGTTAAACAAATACATTAATAGAAGTATAATTATCTATTTTTTTAATAAAATTTTACAAGTTTTTTTGGTGGTAGAAAATTTCCTTATTACCCAAATAGGTAAGAATATGAAGTGAAACAATAATGAGGCTTAAGATGTGTACATGTATTGAAGTTTTATCAATTGATTGAAAATAGTCATCTCCATGATTGTACCCCCTATGTTTTTAAAAATACTGGTATTCCCCTCCTAGTTTCTTTGTCACCTCCAAGTGATTATGGTTTTATTTTTTTTATCATGACGCAGATCATCAAATATCAATATAATTAATCGCACACAGTTTTAATCCAGAAATCTCTGCACACAAATATCAATATAATTAATCTATTTCAATATTTTGAAATGTTAGTTTATTTTAATTTTTAAAATATTTTAGCATTTGGCATGCTTTAAGAAAATCTGTTCTCATATATATCTTAAAAATATTTAATAAGAATTCAGTGAATTTTGAAAGAAATAAACATTTTTCCGTAAAAATCAAGGTGAATCTTCAATCTTATGAGGTAAAAGTGTTTGTCCAATGGATGAACTCAAGTGCCAAAGCATCGGGGGCTTGCATAATGAAGCTGCGTGTTCAAATCCCCACAAAATGAAGTGTTAAAATTGGGTAATATACCGGATCAAAAACAAAATGTTGAAAGAGGTTTAACCACCAAGTCCAGCGAACCCTAATCAAGGTTGGATGGAAAAGAGAGATACCCTGAATCATCCTGTCATCTAAATTGAAGACCAGTTTAAACAAAGGTATTTTTGTGGACAAAATTTGACATAATTAGCCAGTTCGCCAACATTAAATATCAAAAAAATAGAATATGAAACGTCTATCAAGTGATAGCAAAGTTATCTGCGGAGACACAACAGCTATTTGAAATTGGGAGAAATACCCATCAAACTTGCTTTATGTGAGTCTCCAGTTAAATCAACTGAAAAGACATCTCTCCGCAGCTAAGCTAAAGGTTATTGCAAGTTTCCCAAAGAACCAGCTCCTAAAATTGAAAGGAAGACCACCAAAAAAAAAGTGCAAAAAGGTTCTCATACCGAGGAGGAAAAAAAGGCACAAATTAGCACAAGAAGTAAAGAGTCTACAAATGAAACCTAGTATTTCTTCATTGACAGGTCTGATAAAAAAAAAAAATCAAAATATAAAAATTTGCACGATCAGAACAAAACTTACATTTAGGTTTCTTGGAATGTCTCCTGGCCGCAGCGGCTCCATCGACTCCTCCACCACTTGCAGCAGATGTGGTTGCTCCATTCGAATTCATCGAACCTCTACCAAATCTACCCCAAATTTGTCCAGACTTTCGCCAAATTGTTTGAGATGGGTTTTCTCTATTTTGCAAATTGTTCTAGATGGATTCTCCCTTTTTTGCAAGGTTCACAACTTTTCTTTTCGCTACTTTTTAACACAGACGCTGATATATAAACAGATTTGTGAATCCTGAGAAGATAGGGCAGATAAATGTGATCAATTCAGTCGAAACAAAATAAAAGAAGAGAGTTTCCCATCCGCCTTGTTTGACTGGAATTGTCGATCCAGCAGATCAGGCCGTCATTCTCCACGCGGAAACTGGTGTAGTCGGTAATTCTTTATTTCGCCGGACTCGCCGGTTGTAACGACTGTGGCTTCGTGTTCCTTTTCTTTGGGTTTGACGACCTTTTAAAAAACATTATTAAAAAGTTTAGCATCTCGTAATTCTTGTATATCCAAGAATAAAATGCTGGCTTTGTTTTTTTTGTTTAGCATCGTGGAAATAAAAAAATTAACTTGCTTTGCATGCTTTTTCTTGTTTTGACTTAAACTGCCAAAGGTTTCTAGAACTTTTGTTGTGGAGAAATGGCCTTTTTTAGACTACTAGTGTTAGGTGGGTATATGATATTTGATATTGTTATTTTTTATTATTTTTTAAATCATTTTTAAAATTGTTGTTCATTTATAATCTCTTTCTTGTAAGTTTCTTTTGGTTTAAATTGGGTTTCTTTTCCTTTTATATTTTGGATTTGTTTTGATTAAAGTGTTTTAAATATAATAATAGGTATATAGATCGTATATTTTTTTATGAATTTGGCATCATCATATCTTAATCATGTTATTATTAATATCTAGTATCTTACTTTTTGAGTTTTTGATATATTCTATATCATCTTAAATCATATTTGTGTGTAGATTTGATCTAGGTCACTTTCGTAATCATGGATCTAAATCTTGAACATTTAAAAATTTAAATTTAAGCATGTTGGCTCCCTCTTACTAGTTGTTGTGAGCTAACTTGGCCTATGATTATGCTGATTTGTGTGCTTGGTTGTTGTATTTAAGGATATTCATTAACTCATTTGAAACTCATGTCAGAGATCATCTAAGAGTTATGTAAGGTCTTGTCATAAAGCATTTATTGAGAGAGTAACATTGTAGATTATCCAAGCATTAAATTAGCATACATCATCCTATATGTGTTGCACACATGTTTGTTGTCATCAATACCTTTTGCTCGAAATCATAAAATTGATATGTTAAGGGTCTAGCTAAGGAGAACTTGACTCACATGATCCAACAAACTTTTCAAAGGTGCTCATAAACACTATCTATCCTTCCACACATTTAGACATAAAAATTTGAGGCAAACGAATTCCAACATTTCATATTTTATCAAATCAAATTCACAAGTTGTAATTTAGGTCTACACATTGGTTTGGCTCTACACACACAAAGATCAAGTCTTGGTTGCACAAGTGAACCAAGAAGAAAAATAGTCAGTTTGCAAAATATATGGTCTTCATTTAAGTAAGCACTACATTTCGAGGACCATCACAAATCAATTTTTCACAATTTTTCACCATATTCCTACCTTCAAAATCTAGTCAAGTATTATAATTGAATTTATTTCAATTTGTATTTTATTTAGACTTCATTTCTACTATCAGACTCAACTCCTAAACCCTAGGTATTTATTATTGTTTAATTATTTGTCTTAAGTAAACTAGTAGAAATAACATTTATTTTCATTACATTTTTGGGCAACCTAACTTTCCTACACCCCTTAGGGTTTGACCTCTTTTTATTAGGTATTTCAAATCTAAGTTTTTTATTAAAGTTACTTATATAAGATTCGATTAGAGTTTTAATCCTATGAGGCCCCATCATTTGTACTCCTAAATTCTCGGTGATCCTTAGTGTTTCTAGATAGATTTTGATGGACATGATATTCAGGACTTCATGGATGATACATATTTACTTAATTATGGATGATGTTTGGATGTTCCTATGGATGTTAGATTTTATGATGATTATTAGATTTCATATGATGTTCACTAATGAGATCATTTTTTTAATGTTGTATATGTGAATAGTGAATTATATATGTTATTTTATGATTGTTAGTTTGATTTATGGTATCTTATATAATGGGGGTTTTTAGGCTATATGATCTAGATATTGTACTGACACTTCATGTTTGAGTGTATAGGTGGATTTTAGTGCCAATGGTTGATGGAAATATTTAGCCACTTTTGTGCCTTTCCAATGTGATGACAGACCTGGACTCATGTGGAGTGCTAAGGTCTATTTGGCCCATGTTGTAAAATATGTGTTGTTGGTGTATGTGCTAATGTGAAAAATTATCTAATTGTCTTTTGAGTTATTTCTTGAATGAGTTTAAACTTTTGTGATTTTTAAGCAATTTTAAGAGGTTCAAGTTTTATTTTAAGGTTTGGAAGGTTGCTTAGGTATGGGGTATATAGGTTAGGAGTGTATTTTTATCACTTAATCCTTAAAAAAGGGTTTTATGACCCTCCTTTATGTCCCACTTTCAAAAGTAGCGAAAATAGGGAAGTAGTTACTTAGTTGAATTAGTTTTGGGAAGGAAGTTACCTCTTCCTCTTCTTTATAACTCTTCTTTCATAGTGTGGAAGGGTGGATTCATTTTGTCTTTTCGAGATCTTGTTATTTTCTTGATATTTTTGGAAAGAGAGAGGAGTGTGAAGAAGGAAGGAGGAAGGAAGGAGAAGGCTTAAGGGGAGATCTTCAATCAAAGTTCATAAATTAGTGGGATTGTGCTATTTTAAGGTAGGATATTTTCTTTCTTATTGAATAAATGTGAGTGTTTGTGATGTGTTTTGTTCTTTGACTTTTTTGGGTTTTGGTTTGGAGAAAATGTACTTTAATGCTTCATGTTTTCTTTTTCTTTATGTGGTTTAGTAGGGGAGTTGACCCCCTCTTGAGAGAGGTTGTTTTATTCCTCCATGTGCAATGGTTTGAGTGGGTGTCACTCCCTCTAAGGGACATTTTTTTTAGGGTGTGAGTACCCATTATTATGTGTAGGGATATGAGTATCCCATATTTGATTTTATGCTGGAGGGAAAAGGGGTGGATGTGGTTGTGTTGGCGATGCATTATGATATGTGGAGACATGATACAGAGATTTACATTTGGATATTGTGATATATTTATTTATCCTTATTAGGTAGAGCCCTCACTCCCCCTAAGTGGATTCCATATAGGATATCCAATGTGTTAGCAAGTGTTAAAGGGTTGTTTGAAAATATTTACTATGTGAGCCCATGTATGTAAATGTGTGTAATATGTATGTAAATTGTTTGTTTAAATCTTATTTTGGTTGTGAAAGTGTCTACCCAAGTGGCTATATAACCCCAAGCTCAGGGGTGGGTTGTCTCACAACCCTATGGTTGGGTGGAGAGCCCATTGGTCTTGAAGGGTTTATAATTAATCCTAAGAAGAAAATGTAAAAATCATAGAGTTGAAATTAAAATAAAATATATATGTTCATTTGAAAATAATGTATTCCTTTTTTTGTGTTAATGAAATGTTTTGTGTATAGGATTTTGTTGTGTAAATTTTTAATACATACAGTTTTCAACAATGTTTAATCATGGGTGGTTTTACAAGTTCTCTGGTTTTTTTTGTGCAAGTTGACATCATGGCTGGCAATTGTGTGCGGACTGAGCCTGATAATTGCGGTGAATTCCACAAACATCCATTGGTTTGGCACATCTATGTCGAGGGTGGCTTAGCTCCCCTAATGGAGAATCTCATTGGTCATGACCCAAACCTGTCCGCGCAATTTGCCAATTCCTAGAAGGACCAAAGAGTGACGTTGGGAGGAATATTTTTTGAAGTTAGTGAAGATGTGATTGCACAGGCTACTGGGATGCAGAGCACGGGGAAAAAGTATCTGAAACACACTAGAACCCAGGATAATGACAACATGAATGCATTCTTTGTGGGGAGTGAGGCACTGGTCCGCAACTAGCCGGGTTTCGAATGAGAGGCCCTTTCGCAGCCTTGGAACCAAGTTTGTTTGGCCCTCATGAAATACGTGATGCTCAAAGGTAGATTTAAAACCTAATTTTTTTACCACTTCCCTTTGCTGAATCATCTTAGGCACAAAGTTCTATTAAGTTTTTTGTTCTTTCTGCTTATGGATTTGGAAAGTTCGATGGAAAAATGCAAGGAAACTGGTAGTCTTAACCCGAAAAATATCTCTCCTCTGCCTCTCCACCAAGGGCTTATTATGAGGCTCTATCATTTCCACCTCACTTTATGCCCACCTAAGCCCATTTTTTTTGTTGTTAACATCTCCCCTGCTGAGTCTAAAAGCCCCATTCAAAAACCCCATTGAGTGCTACTGATAATCCTAAACCAAAGCATGCTACTAAAAAACTTAAAGGAAGCGTGGGTAATGCTCAGACGAGTGTCACGACCAGTTTGTGTGAGCTCAAGGCTACTTCGGCTAAAGCTGCTTACAAAGCCACACCGAAGAAAAAGGGCAAAGATGACAAAAAGGGCTTAATGGAGTCTATGGCGAAAGAGGCAAGAGGAAAAAATATTGTGGGGAAGGATTCCAAGGGTGAAATAGTGGTGGAGGCGACGGTTATGACTGGCGGAGAGACTACTATTTGGAGGTCCGGGAGATTGGCAAAAAATAACAAAAAAAGATAGGTGGTTGTGGACTTGGAGGAGGAGAAGTCGGACAATAAAGACTATAAGGAGGAGGAGATGTCTGAGGAGGAAGAGGAGGAAAATTTGAAAGGACCCCACACCATCCCTAACAACAACAAAGAGTCGAGAGAGAACTTAGCCTCTCAGTATTCGCACCCACAGGATGCTGAGCATGTTGAGGACCTGAAGGTCGCTGACGAGGGAGAGGAGCGTTGTACATTAAAAGAGCAAATGGACATGCTAGACAAGAGATTCAAGGGCCTGACCCACTTCACTATGAAGATGGTCCATTTCGTCACCAGCACTCTGTCCGCGGTGATTAAAGATGAGTTGGAAGGAAAGAATGCAGATGAGAATCAAGAGTGGGTCGGGGACGATGTCGTGGACCTCTTGTCAAGTAACTAGGATGATGCCAGTTAGCTGTTATTTGGTCTGTGTTTTGGTGCTTCTGTTGTTAGTCTGTGGTTGGTGTAATGTTTTTTAGTTGTTTCTATTTTTTGGCTATCTTTTTTTGTTCTTGGACTTGATTTTTTTTGCCCATGGGGCTCGATGTGTAAAGGGTACAACACCTTGTAAATGTTGCTTACTTTATAAAAAACAATGTTTAATTTTAGTAAAATAAATTCTCTAATGTTTATTCTAGGGTATTTCTAATGTATATATAATCAATAATACGTTTAGAAAAATAATATAAAATAGTCAACTTAACCCACTTGATTAATCAATTGTTGAGATTACAACATTGTTGCCCTTATGCCAAACAATAAACAGTTATAAGATAGTTTCAAATATTTGATCATAAAAATTGATAATCATATCATGATATTGAAATATAAAATTTAATGGGTTTTTCAATTACTAATCTCAAAAAAACATATTCAAAAATTGTATTAACTCATATCATCAATTGCGATTTATTAAGAAAAAATTGGCATCTTTTTTTTACAATAATAATCTATCATAAAACAACCATACATATCTGATCACACAAAATGATAGATAAATAATTAGAAGATAAAATTTAAAAGGTTTCTTTGAAAAAGATATTTTTATGACATATCCGAAAATCAAATCAACCCAATAACCAATCAAAAATTGTAATTAAAATAGTATTGTCCTCTATTTTAAAACTAAAAACACATTGAAAAACAAATTTGGGAGTAGCCAAGGAGTTGTAATATGTTTATTTCATCTTCTTCCTCTTGTTAACCTACAACATAAATTTTACAAAATGTTTTCACTTGCAAATAACAATCAAATGGAGGAAATCAAGAAATAACAGTTCATATGAAAAACAATCCTCAAAGAACAAATGACAAATAGTTAAGGAGACTCATATTTAAGGTATCAAAAGTTAGTTTGAAATTAGTTTTTAGTTATTTGTTAATTACTTAGTTAATTAGAGTTTATAAAAACTATTTTCATATTTTTGTTTATTCCTTCTAATTTAATTATTTATCTCTCCCTAAAATTTAATTCAAGAATACTTAATATATTTTATACATCATACATAAACATTGAGTCTTAATGTTCAACTTGAAATTGTAAATTAATAGTCATGAGATCAAGATAGGAGTTTGATGGCCTATTTTATTTATTTTTTAATTATCAAGTGTATAGGAGCGAATTTGCACCCCTTACACAAGTTCCCCTTTCGCACACCCTCACCTTAGAAAATCAAATTCGAAGGAAAAATTCACATCACCCAACTGCCTTCCTTCCACTTGGAATCTGTCTATTATGTTGGTGGGAGAATATTTATCAGGGATGCACACACGGCGTGCAAATGTTTGTGTGGCGTGATGTCGTCCCTAACGGATTCCTACATCTGAAGTTGGTAGAGGCGTTACACTCCCAATTAGGGATGAATTGTAACGTCCCTCTTCGACTAACCGACCTGAAAATGCCTTATTCTTGCTCATTCTTCCTTCAAATTCATCTATTCTTCATTCAACTCAGATCTTCTTTTCATTCTCTGGAAATTCAATCCATCTCTCTTTACATCCTCTTGTAATTATTAAGCATGTCCAACACTTCAACACTTCATTGCAGTAACAACACTCCATCAACTCCACATAGCAAGTGTGAAACAAGCCATAGCAGTGTGGGTTTGGAGTCTTGCTAGACCTCCTTCCATCACAATCGAGGTTGTGGTGACCTTGCCAAGTCTGCATTATCCTCCATTGGCTAGTTAGCTTTTGGGTGGAGGTGGTAACATTTCACTCCTCTCCTTTGTGATTTGGTTGAGTAGCATTATACTGTTTTGTAGTGTTTATTGCATGTCCTACTTTCTTTACTTCTTTATCGCATATTTCTACTCTATTGCTATATGACTATGCATGGAGGTGGAAACACCATAACGGGGGTCTGACTAAGGTAGACACCTATACAACCCCAACATTTTCCCCTTTTTCTTGTGTGTAGGTGAACGTGCATTTGGAGCTAGCTGGCGAACTAGTGCAATGGTGAGATCATCTTCATCACTCTAGCCTTTATCTATCTACTTTATCATCTTCATTTGTACTTTTTGTACTTTATTATTTTGTTTTGTTCATTTAAGAATAAATAAATAGGCTATTAGTTTGTTTTTTGGTAGTTTATATTGTACTTCCTATTTTCTAGCCATACAGATGCTAGTGCACTCGAGAGATGCCAGCGCATCGCGTTGTCATCCCTGGATAAAGAGTTATCTAAGGTGCAATATCGACTCTGAAAACTAGCTCGCCTAGCCTAAACCTAGATTTCGGGTTTAAAGAATGGTATAAGTACTTTATAGTCCTCACCATTCTTGACCTCTATCCAAAACACCCCTTTAGAGTGAGGTAAGTTAGGGAAGCCCTCCGCTCTCGGCTCTCCATGACCCATAGCCTTGACATGGTTGGTCCCCCTCTCTTACATTTTGGTGAACCTGGCATGAACCATTTTGGTTTCATTTAACAGTACTGAAAGCTCCTTTCCTCATGTTCTAGGAGTGTTGTAGCTGTGAGCATTTGAGGCTTTTCACCTTGCAACCTAACCCGCAACCCCTAGTAGGCGTAGTTGGAAGGTTCCGTAAGTGTTGCACAATGAAGGGTTAAGTGGGTCATTGTTTTGTTTTGTAACCTTTGGGGTGCTTTGTGAGAATATCATTTAGTGTGCATGATGGCCTCTTTTCTACATCAACCTATCCCCTCTGAAAAACCTGCGAGTGGTGGCTCGAGTATAACCTTCACCTCATAGGACCTAGCGATGGGCTTCAATAGAGAACAATCTCCTCTTTATATTCCTATGCGGGTCAATGGGAACATTGTAGCGAGTGTTCTTATTGACTTGACGTCTCAAGGGAATATCATAGTTGAGGAGATTATGTTAATTAACTTCCTACACAAAGATGGGTATAATGCACCTGTGAACACCATCTGTACACATAACGGACTTTCTGTACCTCCCTTGGGTAGTATCATTTTATCAGTCCTTGTTAGACCTAAGTTTGTAAACCTGCTATTTGACATAATCCCCAGGTCTAAACTCTTCAGAGTGAAGTTGGGTATCCCCTGACTAGTAGCTATGAGCATAGTTCCCTCAGTTGTTCACAAATGTTTGAAGTTTATTCATGGGGGTTCAGTGCATATGATTCATGACATTGGATATAAACCACCAGTCGTGTGTGATAGCTACTCTTTAGATCACTTTTGGCCTGCACCTATTGGTCCTCTTTTGCCTAGGAAGGACCTCTTGTATTACACATATCAAAAGTACAAGAAAGGGTGCTTAACACCTAAAGTGAGGTACCCTCCATCACCTTATGTTGTTTCGCATAGGGCATGCCTAAAAGCTGATAGTGATGTCGCCAAGGCCTGTAAGAGAGAAGAAGAAAATCCCTCTCAGGGTCCCTCTTCTTCCTCTTCTACTATTCAACTTGATGCTTCCTCTTGCCTTGTCACAGTGCCATTAGATTTTATTTCATGCTTGTGAGAGAATCCTATGGTGCTCGCTTGGAAAAATCCTAAGCATCCCACATTTGAGCTTCCTATTCTAACCATGGAGCTGAGGGTCATTCGATATGGTACAAGGAAGGGTCCCTGTGGGGAATCCTCTGTCTCGGCCTCTATGGCCTCCTACCACTCTTGCTCCAAAAGTAGTAAACGGGAAGAGGCTCGTTGTCAAGGTACTAGAGTCGACTTCCCCCATTGCTTCTCAACCCGCTCCTCCTGCTCCCGTTCAGGAGCCTGTCCCTCCACCAGAAATGGACATAGTGGACACCCCTATGGTTGAGTAGGAATCTCTCATTCCTCCGAAGCTCCCAACCTCTAGCTCAAAGAGTCACAAAAATCACCTTGCATGTGAGCACAAGCATCGACGAAAGGCTCTGGTGGCTGAGCAAGCCACTTTGCATAGAAAGGATCACCCCTGTATTAGGGACTCCTGCTATGTCTCCCTCTCTCCTCCCCTATGCCTCCATTCAACCAAGATTCATATCACTTTTGGCTTCCATCGTGAGTACGAATGCACTTGAACCCAAAAAGGTGAAGGTGTTCATCACTCCTTTGATTGAGCCACCCTTGTCAATGTCCCTTCTAGACATCCCGCCTTTCCCAAAACCCGTAGACATGTTGAATACCTCGATGGTATCTATCACGATATTCTCATCATCTTCTTCTGTTCCTCTCACCTCATATGTAGGGAGTTCCCATCCCCCGACAAAGCCGAGGGTAGAGGTTGGTCATTCTAGCAATGGAGGGCGTAAGAGGAGCCCACCTTCTCCAAAAGATGGCCATGTGCTAGCTTGTTTCATCCTGGTGACAGAGATCGCTCTGACTTCCCCTAAGTTTGTAACCACTCCCAAATCACTCGGTGAGCCAAGCGGTGAACCTCGAGCACAATCCTCTCCATCCATTGAGATACGACATAACACTCTAATAAAGTGCATGTTTAACTCTCGGGATGAAGTTTTGGCCTTGTCATCGATCTTCACAAAATCGCTAACCATAGCTCCACAAGAGCCTAGCGGAGAAGACCTTGCAGGGGCTTCTTCCTTAGCCCTTGTTGCAGGAGGGTTGGAAGCACCTCCCCTTAATATTCCACTACTATAAGCTCATCCTCCTTCCCCTTATGATGATCTAGAGTGGGAAGGAGGCAACCTCTTGGTTGATGAGTGTTAGGGGGAGGCCTCTTCTTTATCTTTAGATTAGATGTGTTCCCCTGTACTTATGCTATGTGTTTCTAGATGACCCTTGTCACCCTTGTTGGTGCTTGGATATAGTAGTT
This sequence comes from Sequoiadendron giganteum, assembly GCA_007115665.2. Lineage (NCBI taxonomy): Eukaryota > Viridiplantae > Streptophyta > Pinopsida > Cupressales > Cupressaceae > Sequoiadendron > Sequoiadendron giganteum. The sequence continues at coordinate 450,907,778 of CM021107.1, read as the reverse complement.
ATTTTATGTCGTAAACCTTCTTCTATTTGTATCATTATTCTTCCATGTTTGTGTTTGACTTTCAACAAATTGGGGATGATTCAAAGTGTTGGGGGAATTTAGGCTTCCCTTCCATGTTGACCCAATTTTTTAGTTTTACTTTGTTTTCCATGCATTCTTCCTGATCTAGTTAGGGATTGATGATCTTTCACCTTGCACCATGGTTACTTATTATTTATATGAGAATGAGAAGATCTGACCCCATGAAACTAAATCCCCATGAGTCCTTTGTTTGTGACTACTTCTCTCTCGCTCTTTGCTTATATTTCTCTCTTCTTTGCTTGAGTTGTCCCTCTCATGTGTGACAACACCATTTCTATGATACTTCATTTTTTAGAAAATGAATTCATTGCCAACGAATCTTTTGTTGAAAATCCTCACAAACATTTCTTTTTCAAAAATCGTATTCACAACTAGGACCTCTAACGAAACATGTTTCCTTCATCATGGGTTCGCAAAGAAAGAACTTGAGAACTTTCCTCTGAGGTGGAAGCAACTTTAGCCTTTCCCTCATGAGGGAACACTTTCTTCCTTTTGAATTCCTTGATGAAGTGAACATCTTTTGAAATGATTCCTTGATGATGATTCGATTTGAGAAAAAAATTTCTCTTTTGCACTTTCAAATAGCATGTCCTTCGAGTGGATCCCCATTTTCACATCAGGTTCCCGAGGGACCCCTTTGAAAGCCTTCCAATTTTTTGATGGTCTGTGTGACTGTCTGCTTGACTACCTATGTGGCTGCTTTGTTTTTGGACATGCTTTATCTGTGGGTAAACATGTCACTTTATAGGTGTGCCTATAAAGTTGATTTCCAATATGACTCTGCGGAGTCCCCTCCTTTGGGTTTCCTCCTTGAAAGAGATCTTGGGTGATGCCTCCTTACAGATTTGTGGGCCTATAAGGCACTTTCATCTAGGTTTCCTTCATGTGAGATATCTTGGGGGATACCTTCTTGCAGGTTTGTGGGCCTGTAAGGCGCATACTTCATGAGGCTTCCTTCATGTGAGAGATCTTGGGGGTTGCCTCCTTCCAGGCTTACAGGCCTATAAGACACTTTCATCCTACGGGATTTTTCCATCGTTGGTCTGAGTGCCTTCAATGTACTTTGTGTAGCTTCATAGTTCTATGGGGCTATGGAGTCTTTTGCTTTGTCCTACACTTTCGAGCTTGCCAGATCACAATCTACTTCCTTAATAGTTTAGGTATACATTAATAACCCTATTAGCTCTTTGATCTACTTTATCAAAGCACTCATCGGTAATCATGCTCGCTAAAGTGGGGGAAAAATGTATAGGAGAAAATTTTCACCCCTCATGCAAGCTCCCCTTTCGCACACCCTCACCTTATAAAATCAAATATGAAGGAAAAATTCAACATCACCCAACTGCCTTCCTTCCACTTGGCATTTGTCTGTTGTGTCGGTGGGAGAATATTTGTCAAGGACATGCATGACATGCAAACGTCCACACAACACATTGTCATCCCTAATGGATTCCTACGTCTAAAGTTGGCAGAGGTGTTACACTCCTAATTGGGGATGAATTGTAACGTCCTTCTTTGACCAACCGACCTGAAAATGTCTTATTCTTGCTCATTATTCCTTCAAATTCATCTATTCTTCATTCAACACAGATCTTTTCATTCTCTAGCAATTCAATCCATATCTCTTCACATCCTCTTGCAATTCTCAAGCATTTCCAACACTTCAACACTTCATTGGAGCAAAAACACTCCATCAACTCCACATAGAAAGTGTAAAACAAGCCATAGCAGTGTGGGCTTGGAGTCTTGTGAGACCTCCTTCCATCACAGTTGAGGTTGTGGTGACCTTGCCAAGTTCGCATTCTCCTCCATTGGCTATTATGCTTTTGGGTGGAGGTGGTAACATTTCGCTCCTCTCCTTTGTGATTTGGTTGAGTAGCATTATACCGTTTTGTAATGTTTATTGCAACTCCTACTTTCTTTACTTCTTTATCACACATTTCTACTTCATTTCTATTTGGTTGTCTATGGAGGTGGAAATACCAAAACGAGTGTTTGACTGAGGCAGACCCCTATACAACCCCAACATTTTCCCCTCTTTCTTGTGTGTAGGTGAACGTGCATGTGGAGCTAGCTGGGGAATTGGCGCATTGGTGAGATCATCTTCGTCACTCTATCCTTTATCTATCTACTTTATCATCTTTGTTTATACTTTTTATACTTTATTGTTCTATTTTGTTCATTTAAAAATAACTAGCTAGGTTGTTAGATTGTTTTTTGGTAGTTTATATTGTACTTTCTATTTTTTGGTCGTACAGACATTGGCATGCCTGAGAGATGCCAATGTGTTGCATTGTCATCCCAAAACTACGTTGTCATCCCTAGACAGAGAGTTGTTTGAGGTGCAATATCGACTCTGAAAACTAGCTCGCCTAGCCTAAACCTGTATTTCGGGTCTGAAGAGTGGTAGAAGTACTTTATAGTCCTCACCATTCTCGACCTCTATCTGAAACACCCCTTTAGAGTGAGGTAAGTTAGGGCAGCCCTCCGCTCTCGACTCTCCATGACCTAGAACCTTGAAGTGGTTGGTCGCCGTCTCTTACATCAAGAAACTAAACAAATTAAAACTCAAAACCAGACTTGATTTAAAATTATTTAAACATGTTTTGATATAAAAAGAATATCAATAGTTGGGACGAGAATAAATTCTTCAAATTAAATCTTAGAATTGGTACAACTTTTGAATTTAACAAGTAATGTCATAGTCAAATATATAAAATGAAGTATGAGATATTAGGATCACTATGTTGATGTTATCTTATTGGGTTATGAAGCTAAATGTTGTACACAAATAATCAAGTAATTAGACATATTTAGATTTAACATTACTCATATATTTAAATTTTGAAGAATTTTTATATGTAAAGAAAGAGAAATTTGGATGGTAATTAATTGTTCAATTTTCTTTGAATTAAAATGAGTTATACATTTATAGTTATTCAAAATTACTTTGTTCCTTTAGTCTTAGTGATATAGTGCTAGTTATTCTTTATGTTAGAATATAAAAAATTTCATGAACATATTTATCTCCTTTAATGTTTCTTTCTTTTATACTAAATAGCTTCCCTTAGTTAGAGGTAATATTAAAGGTAACCCTAGACTAGTTTGTCACCATTCAACTCTCATTCATCAATAATGTTCTAACACTAGGAAATAATTAACTCATATACTTTAAAATATTAACTTAAGTGATTGGGATTTGAAAAGTATATAGCATGGAAGTGAAATTAGCATATTTATTTTAAGTAAACTTGTTTTCTTTGGTATAGAACTTGTTTTTATTTAAATTAATATATATTTGTTTAGTAACATTTCCTTTTGGTTATCTTAAAAATGTTAATATATATTAGAAAGACATTTTTTTATATTTGTTTTGGTTACTCGTTAAACTTGCCAACTTAATAAAATTTATTCACTAGTTATACCTTAGAATCCCTAGAAGAATTTATGAATGCCTTGATTAGAACGTATTGATGCTTAAAACCTTTGCTCTAAGCAAGCAACGTCCTATGGGAAGTTTTATATCTATGCGGGAGTTAATTTTGTTGTCTGCAAAACTAACTCCGAGATTTTAGAAGCCAACTCTTCAAATATTTTGGGAGACAAGGGGGAGAAGGAAAGCAAGAAAATTTGAAATAAAACTAACTAGGGCAATACATTGAAAACCTTTTGGTATTCACTACTAACTTGCATAATATAGATCAAAACCTTCAAATGTCACCGAAAATTTAAAAGAGCACTTGCATGATTTAAAGCTTGTGATATTTATCAAAAGCTTATACTATAGAAGAAAAGAATCAGAAACAATAGACAACTATTAATTTCACATAGCTTGACATAGAACACCACATCCTCTTCATTGATGGGTGGAGAAAAAATTACAAAGGCCCAAAGGCACAATACAAAATATTCAATCCTTCCCGTGAGGGGCACCTACTAAGGTTTGAAAATGAAAGCAAAAACTATTGTTATCTCTATTCCAAAACTAAAATATTACAATGTTATTCTCTCTAGAGAACATTTAACAAAATTATTACCAAGAGGAACCCTCTACAAAGATAACATCCTTGAGTATATAAGTGTTGCTACTCTAGATGGATGGGACTCTCAAGATCTAGAAAACATAACACCTGGAACCTTGAAGACACATAGAGTCTCTCACTCACTTCTATAATGAAACCTTAGTAACATAATCAAATTTTGGATGTGTTTTGATGCACACGCATATATGACCTATAGATCCCAAGCATATTACTACCTTAATTCCTAGTGATTTCCTTATGTCGATGCATGTCCTACTTGGATTGTTCATGGCATCTCGACCAATGGCGCAACCTTTTCCCATAAAGGGGGTGACTTACAAGGGGAATCTACTTGTGAATGAAGAACAAACAAAATCTTCAGTACATACAAAAGAAGTGAAGTTGCAAAAAAGGGAGGCACGCGATACTCACAACTTTTGGAGGGCAACCTTTAGAGGCATCCATTCCTCCTTAGAAGGCCGATCTTTGTTCTTCAAAGCATCAAAAATCATGTCCAAATCTATAATTTCCTTAAAGGAGATGTTGTTTAAGCTTTGCACAACTATCCTCATTTGGAACTCAAGTTGCACGAGGGTATGTAGAATGGTCTCTACTTCGAAGATTCTTGATGCTTGTCTCAGGCCTGCAAATACTATTTGGTCATTCTATTTCGTGACCAACAACCCCTTAATCTCATCCTTGGAGAGGACTATACTATCAAGGAGGAACAAATAGGGGAGTCCTCATCGGACCAAATTTTTAATGTGTCCCTCCCTGTCTCGTACCACCTATTCCAAGACATCTAGATATGCCTTACATTTTTTCGTTGCTTTGTTATAACTCGGGAATTTGTTAACCTTGTCATCTACCTTCCTTAGGTCAAAAACCCCTGCTGCCTAGAGCGCTTCATTTGTTGTGTTATATAGCTTATGCACTAGAAGCTATGAATCTTCGACCTTTGGGGAGACAAAGGTGAGGGTCTGCTCCACAAATGCACTCACTCGAGCACTCAATCATTGTGAGTTAGTGATGAATCTGATTGTTGGCTTCACATGTGAAGCCACATTTTTTATCCTTTCCTAATATGATGTGTATAATTGTTGGATTATTGGGAGAATTCCTGTGGTCTATGAGCAATCAAAAAGGTCCTACTTCAATTGCTAAATCTCATATTCCCTAGCCTGGGACTCTTGTTGCATTTGTTTTTGCATCTATTGTTGCATGCTTATAGAGTCTGCAAGGCTCTTTTGGGCTTGCACCAACTCGATTTCCTTTTGTTGCAGTTGAATTTTTGTTGCTTCCTTTGCTTTCTTCAGGCCCTCTAACTCAACCTTCAATTCAGTTACTTGTATTTGCAGTTGGATTCTCTGATAAATTTCCACCTGGAGGCTCTCGGTAGCAATGCGACTAAAAATTGGCTCTCATTCTTGTGAGGTTCACATCTTTGGCCCTAGCTTTTGCTTTATAGTAGTCGACAGTGGCCTTCATTTTCACAATATCCTGATCTTTCTTCTCCAATCGATGGATAGACTTGATGTATTATGTCATGATGACCTTTTGTGTTTCATCCATGAGTTCCACCTTGTCCACTAGCCTCACCTAGCTAAGGTTTAGGCCGATGGCGTAGGTTAACTAATTTGTAGGTAGAATTTGTCCTTGGGGCTTGGTCACCATGTGTGTCCTATGGATGATCATTAGAGTCTATTGCTCATGATTGTAGATGGTTTTCATATGTGACACTATCAAATCCATGGCCCTTTTTTCTTCTTTTCTCTACCCAGGCTTCTCAAGTTTTATTTACAGTCTCCTATTGCTGATGGAATTGTTCCTAAGATTGAATAATATCCCTTGCAAAGGGGAATCCTTGTGGCCACCTAAAAGGAATGACCATTTTCTACTATGAAGTAGCGAATGTTGTTTCTCAAGTAATGAGCTAGTGAGTGAGCCATGTGGATGGAAAAAAAGATGCAAACCCATGGAGAGGGGTGGATGGAGATTGCTTTGTGATGGATATTTGCATTGTATATGAAGGTGGAGGGGTGGAAAGTGATACAATCATGATGGATGCCAAGGTGGTGACCTTAGAGGAAATAATGGGAGGCATTGAAGGGACATATAAAGAAGATCTAGGAGAGAGAGGAGGGAGAGAGATGCACCTCATGTTCAGTGATCAAGGGTACCTACATGTAAGAATGGGAGGAACTTGCATCAAAATTGTGGGTGGTGGTATCTGAATAGAAGGCTCTAAAGCCATCAAAAATTGAACTACCTCTCCTTCTCCTAAATACCATAGGGCTCCTTCATCGTCCCCTATTCCTAATTTGATGTGGGGCTTCCTATAGGTCACTTTGGCCAACCTCTAGATACCCTATCCTTATGAGCCCAAACCACCACATTCATAGCCCATTTTTCTCAGCAATGGATACTCCTAAAGTATATTTATGTTTTAAGGCATCATCTAAACCATGCAACAACTCAAAACTAGGGGTTGAGTTCTATCATTAGTTTCCTTTCCCTCTTCTCCTTCTCCTCTCTTCACAATTATTTCTCTTTTTTTGCTAGGGCTTAGAGGGAGAATTGGGAAGTTGTGCCTTGGCACTGAATTGGATGGAACCAAATTCTTGTTGCTCTTGGGTAACTTGTTATTGTTGGGCAAAGGGTGACATCAGATGCCTTAAAATTTGATATTTCCCCTTCTCTTTGTTCAAGGGGGACACATCTTATTCTTGTTCGGTTGAATCCTCTCCTTCGACCTTGATGTCTTCAATGTGATACTCATTTCAAATCCCCTCAAATTACTCATCGATGCCAACCATGTGAACACCAACCTCTGTCTAACTTTTTTCTTGCCTATATTTCCAAAAGGCCTCCATTTTTCTACTAGTCCAATCTTGAGCTTCAAGTTTTGACATGAAATTTTTAGTCATTTTCTTGGCGGGTTCAAAACTCCACATCGTCTTGTAGAAATACTCCCATGGGTGGTAGGAATTCAAGAAGAATGTTGATAAATCAACAAAATTTTATAGGTCTTCATCCTATGTGACTTCTTCTTCTCGAAGTAAGGTCAGGGTTCATATATGAAAGGGGTATCAACCTTCAGAATAGTTATGCAATCATTTGGGTCATAGCTCCATTGATCATTTATTTGATCCAAGCCAAGCTCTACTAACTTAAACATAAGAAGACACCCATGTCCTCTTATATTAACTCTAATGCCTCCTCTATAAAAGGGGACATCATACATGGCCTTCTTCTTGTGACGCATTTCATATGTTGAGTCTATTTTTTTGAGCTAGTGAGCCAATTCGAGGGCCAAAACCATGTTCATGAGTATGTGAAGGAGCCAAGATGGATCATACTTGAAGCCATGGACCTTGATGAATGTGTAGTTGGTTTTGAAGAACCAATCACACTTATTCTTGGAGATCTTAAGCCATTCTCATCAATCTTTTGTCATTCGGTTAGTGATGGGCTCTGGGGCGAGGTTGGTTAATACCGGGCACATGAAATTCTCTAAGAATTCATGGTAGTCTGAAATAATCGACATGATGTGGGTCTATGCGGATACATGGATTACCTTGTTGGAGAAAAAATATGTCTCGAGGGACTTGATGGAAAATTAGGGAGACAAGAATTTAGTGTTCTGAGAGAGAATCAAATGTAGGAGAAAAGAGGAATACCTGAAGGTATTATGTGTTAAAAAAAAATTCGAGTTGGTAATGAATGGATTCAACGATGGTGTCAATGAAGTCCATCAAGTAAGCTTTATCTTTGGGTACCATATTTAGTTGGAAAGCAATAGCCAATTGGAAATCCTAGACTTGGGCATTAGAATCCAACCCAAAAATGAAAGCCAACATGGAAAAAGGTGTCCTTCATATCTTGTGCCACAAAGCTTGAGAGAGTGATAGGAAAGGGTGGAACCTCTATGTTGTTGGTGTGGAGAGCTGAGTTCAAGAAATCCAATTTATGCTCATGGGTGATCTATAATTTCCATAGTTTATCTTCATCATAGAATTCTGTAGTGGGATTATAGGGGATGCAAAGAATCTCCTTGATTTTTAATGCGCTAATCACCATGTTTACTTGATCACCCTGGATAACATCTTCCTTTACATCATATCTTTGGGCATAGAGTGATAAGCTCTGGACATGTGTGTACAAGGGGCACCATGTACTAAGCTAGGGTAGACATCCATTGCATGTAGTTGAAAGACTCAAAGTCTCGCTTGCAAGCCTTCACAAGCATGCGGATGTGAGCGACCTCTCTCAGTTGTTTTGGATTTATAGATAATTTAGGATAAAAAATATTGTATGCGCTCTCACAAACCAAAACACTGTCTCTATAAGATTTGTTTGCAATAATTCTTACAAATGGTAAGGGGGTCTTTGGCGGCATAGTTGTGGAAGAAAATGACTTGCTTCCAATGAATTCAAGAAGAATATCTCCATAAATTGATGCTCCACAAGATTTTATTTTCTTTGAATTATTGTGCTTGGATGAGGACCCATAAGGCTCCATGTCTTCTCCTTTTCTAAAATATGTTTTCTTTCTCTTCTAAAGCACTATCTTACTGAATTATGTATGTGACTATGCACTCAACTCTACACTCGATTCTATGTTGAAGGCTTCTCTTCTTGGGCTTGTCTTCACAATAATCCAGAACATTAAAGTGTTGTGTTTGAGGAGTAAGGTATTTATTGATTACTACTTTTAATGTAATCACTATGTAATCTTTTGGATTTATTGCCCATTTAATGAAAAGGACAACATACATGCTCGAGGAGCCCTTCCTGAAAGATTTGGAAAGATTTTTATAAGAAGTTGTGCAATAAGGGAACCTTGAGCATTAATTATAGTGAGAGTGGGTGTAGATAACTATCTTTTACAGAGGTTTTCAAAATGAGGGGAACCAAGGCATGGACACTTGGTAGTGGCCAAAGGGTGGCAGTAGAAAGTGTCAGCGGTACTTATTCAAAAAAATAGGAACGGGAAACTATCTATGTACAAGGGAAGAAAATAACTTAAAGTGCTTTAAGTGGATTTTGTTAACCAGAATCTCCAAGTTATTGCCTTCTTTGTCTACCAATTCAAATGTGTTGCCTTGGCGATTGATAATAATACAAAAAGGTCTTCTCCATAATGAATCAAATTTTGCATGCTAACATGGCCTCACGACCGTTTCCTCGTACTTTAAAACCTAGTATCCAAGCTTGAATCTCGAGTCAGAGGATTTCTTGTCAAACTACCTTTTCACCACATGTTGGCGACTAGCCATAAAATCATTGCCCTAATCTCTTTCTTCTTGGAGGTTGACCATTTCTGCTAACCTGACTTACATAGCTCTATTTTCTTCAATTTCAAAGCTTTTAATAGTTGGAAGGTGGGGACTTCTATTGAAATGGACATCACTACTTCCTTCCCATAAACTAATTCATATGGGGATGTATTCAAGATCCTCTTGGAAGTTACTCGATCAACCCACAAGGATGTTCGCATATGTTTGTGTCACACTCTTTGTTGATCAGAACCCATTCTCTTCATTAACTTGAGGAGGTTTTTATTGTCAATTAGCCCAACTCGTTCGCTTGCAAATAGTAGTTGGATGACGTCTTGAGGAAAATGACATTCCTAAGTATAAATTATGAGATCCTTGAACTAAAGAAGGCCTTCACATTATTAGATATGATTATTTTTGGGGGAGCGAACCTTGTAACCAGTTCCTCTATGAAATCGAGGATTACCTTTTTAGTTGCTTCTTTCGAAGGAGCGACTTTCGTCCACCTTTTGAAGTAATATATGGCCATGAGTATCCATTTATGACTTGTGTTAGACATGGGATTGATCATCCCAATAAAATCCAAGCTCCATTGTGCAAAAGGCTTATCGATCACTATCAGGTTCAATGGCATAGCTAGATTGTTTCAGTTTCTTATAAAAAATTGGCACTGCCATCACTTTTTGATTGCTTGAAAGCAATTTGAGACTAAGGTTGGCTAATAATATCCAACATGCATAATCTTAATGGCTATTTTTTTCATTGATAAATAACCACCCAATGGGTTGAAATTCATATCTTGCAGGATCTTGTTGGCTTGTTGTTCATTGACACACCTGAGGAGGATAGCATTAAAATTCCTTTTGAATAGGAATCCTTGAACTGGTGTATAAATAGCTCCTTATAGCCTATAAAATATCATTTTATGTGCTAAGAGATTATTCGGGTATGGTATGGTCTCCATGAAGTGGATCCTATTGACAACCCATGATTCATCAGTCTCATATTAATTCACCAAAACTATTTCTAGTGCATCATGCTCATATATTGAGATATCTATGCTTTGTGTTAGGTATTCACAAAGTCCCCTCCCTTAGATTACCTTGTCTATTTTACTTTGATGTCATATTCTAGGATCTTAGTGATCCAATTGGCCCTCTTCTTTGTAATTTCCCCTTCCATGATATATTCTATGATGCTAGGATGCACCACATATACTATTATCTTACTTCTCGAAACTAGGTGTTTGAATTTCTTAAGAACTTTGACAATGGAAAAGACATCTCTCTCTCTCGAATTTATACTTAGTTTCATACCTCACAGAGTTCTTGAGTAGAACACGACGGGATGTTCACCTTTTTTTTCATCCTCTTTCTGAGTTAACACAACTGCTAAAATATGTTCACTTCCATTAAAATGCATGAAAAATTACTTAGAGAAATCAAGATTAATTAATATCGAGGCAATGGATATTGCATCTTTAATTTTGTCAAAATTTATCCTTCCTTCGATGATCCATTTGAAAACCCGATCTTTCTTCAACATTAGAGTGATGGGTCAAACTAGCCCTACGAAGTCAAATATAAACTTGTTGACGAAGTTGACCTTTCTAAGGAAATATTTCACTCTATTTTTATTTATGGACAAGAGAAAATCTCTGATGGCATGCACTCTCTCTGGGTCAATGAAGATACACTATTTGGATACCACGTATCCTTGTAGCTTGCCTTGAGGTACTCTAAAGATGAATTTCTTAGGGCTCAGGGATATCCCAAACTCTTGGCATTTTTGAAAAATATTTTCCAAGTGGTCGAAATGATCTTCCTTCTTCTTGGATAAAACTATGAGATCATCCAAGTAGATTGGGATTATTAGATTGATTAAGCCCGAAAAGGCTATATCCATGGCCTGCTAGAAAGTAGCTCTAGCATTGGAGAGGCCAAAAGGCATTTTTACATTTGTGAAAGTCCCCCACTTTGTTGTAAAAGTGGTTTTATGTTGATCCTCCTCCTTCATCCATACCTGATTATAGCTGAAGAAACCATAAAGCAAAGAGAACATCTCTAAGCCTATAATTATTTAGAGGATTTTCTCCATAGTGGAAAGGGGGTAGTGGTCCTTCAAGGATACTTTGTTCAAATCCCTAAAGTCCATGCAGAGTTTGATTTCACCATTTTTCCTTACAAGAAGTAGATTGGACACCCATGTTGAATGCTTGATAGAGTATATGATTCTTGAATCAATTAATTTCCTTAGCCCTTGAGCTATGAGGGACTCAACTTTTGAGTTTAATAGCCTCTTCCTTTGGTGCACTGACTTATCTTGCTCAACCAAGTCTATGGTATGTTGGATGAGCTTGCGTTCATATGCTTTTAGGTCATCGTAGATCCAAGCCACGACCCCTTCATAATCATTACAAAAGGATACAACTGATCCTTATCCTTTTGGTGGGAAACCTCTTTCCCAACTTTCAATTTCCTTTTTCCTCCTACATCGAGTTCAAATTAATCACTTTTATTCGCAACAAACTTCCTTTTGTCCCTCTTGGCATCATCAGAATCAAAAAAATTCTTTAGGTTATCAGTCCCTTTGGGGTTTTGTTGGACTTAAGCTGTATGATTTTATCTCCATATGCCTCATCAATTTTTGGCTACAATTACTTTGTGAACTCACATGACTGCTAGAGGAACACGAAAATTTAAGCATTGCTCTCAATACTTTCTAATTATGATCATTGTTTGAGATGGTGGGCTTGGTAATAACCTGCAATGCATGTTCATTTGTTATTAGATCGATGACAAGGTTAAATTGTGAACCAATCATCATCATTTTGTCTACTTTTGCATTCCTTGACCTTAGGATGATTTGAATATTGAAAGCCTCAAAAGCTTTGATCAAGTCTCAAGCCCATTTTTGATAGGATCTCATGCAAATTTTCTTCACAACCATCATCCCTCTTACTTGCTTTACTACCAATTCAAAATCTCCACACACTTTTAGTTGCTTAACACCCATGCGCTCAACAAGGCTCAGGCCATGAACTAAGGCTTCATACTCAACATCATTATTTGTGCAAATAAAATAGAAACAAAAATATATGAGGATATCTACTCTCCAAGGAGATGCTAGATGTATGTCAGCTCCGAAATCGATTTTGCATTTCGCACCATCAAAGTGTAGGGTCCAAAAATGAGAATCAGTTTTAGGTTCTTTTCCCTAATCTTATTTATTCTTTATGATTTCAAGGATGACCTGGTCTTCATCATGAGTTACATGTCTCGAGATCGGTGGCATCAAAGTTCTTGAAGTTCTCCATGAGCTCATTAATGAGGACCTCTTCTTCTAGGGTTTTGTTTTCAATTGTTGTTTCTTCTTCAAGCATTTCCACATAGTGCATCTCCATCTTCGAGAAAGATATATGCACTACCTCAAAATTCATCATGGCATCGTCAGTAATGTGCTCTAAGTGTAATGGCTCAAATATTATCTTCATTTTTTATCCATATTTGGTTCTTAGGATCAAATGAGATCAATCTAAAGATAGGTATCCACCTATTTTTGCTATAAAATCTCTTGATAAACATAGTTTGAAGACTAGCGGAAGGTCAATGACCACCACCTCTTAGGATAGTGTGATGCTAGGGAAAGAATAAAAACTTAGGGGAAGGGATTTGATGACCCCTAAGGTCTGAAACTTCTTCTCGTCTAACTACATTACTCCCTTATCCAAGGGTTCATATTGAAGTTACAGTGCATCCCCAATTTGCTTGAGCATTATCGTAGTGTTGATGTAAGAATCAAGCATGGAAGCATCAATTTATCCCTGACAATGAGATTCAAATAAAAAGGGGTGGGTTTTGTCTTACTTACCCCTGCCTTGGTATTGACAAACACAAATGGCACATGAGGTTGCACATTTTCGCTAGTCTCACTCTCTCTCTCTTTAGTTTGTAATCGCTATGCTTGTGGGTTACTTTGTGCAGAGTTCTCTTGGTATTTTAACACTTCTCGCAATAGAGATTTCAACTTAGGAATTGACAAAACATCCTAGAGAGAAATGTTGGCTGGATCCTTCTTCAACTGCTTGATCACATTTACTGATCCTTAAGGTCAGACCTTGGATTATTTTGTCTTTTTTTGAACTATATCACCCCGCTTTTGATACATCGAAGGTAATGGTTGGGGGCCTAGATTCTTCCCAAAATTCACCTTATGTCTCACAAAATCCTCCTATGATTGAGTCGACTTCTTCTTAGAGCGTGTGTAGTAGTCTGATTAGACCTATAAAGATCTCATTATGGGGGTCTCGTTTGCAAACACCACATCCTCATCTTCCAACCATGATAAAAGTGCATGTTCTAGGGCTATTTCTTCTTTATCTATGGACTTACCCTACACTTGAGCCATCAAGATGATGTTCTTGAAACCAGGGGATTGTTATCCGTAAGGGGATACATCAGGTGTTTTCCCTTGTCTCCTTTGCTTGACAATTCTCTTTGCAAATTTCCTCTACGGCAATTTCAGGGTGTATGTGCATCATTGCATGGAAAAAACCATGAATTTGAGTCATCCACCAAATTATTTTGGACAAAAATTAAATCCTTGTATGGATTTGGTGGGATTGTTTGTAGAGGGGTATCAATTAGGACAATTTGATTTGTAGATTGTACCTAGTGATTCAGTCTATGTCCCCCCTAGTACTGGTTGTGTTGGTTATACCAATATGATGGTCTAACACCTTGATAATTCTAAACAGGGCACTTTAAAGGTATAGACTATTGCCTTTTTATATTTATGATCTCATTAGAAAAAAAATCATGATATTCTTCATGTCATTCATCTCTGTGGCTAGCTATGATGAGGTGATTGTGCTCATCTAAGCAGCTAGATACACATACACAAGAGGCATGGCTTGAAAAGTGTTGGGGACCTCCTCTTGTGGTGGTGTTGATAGTTTTGGGAACACAAGCATCAATGACCACATGGGAAGTTTCTTAGCATCTATCAAGTTGTTCTTTGCTCAGGTAGCTAGCTCGTAAGCATTCAATAGTGGCTAGCCTCTGAGTGACTAAACTATCATAGCTATATCCAAGTTTAAGGCTTTAAGATAAAAGATAATATTCATGCCCATGTGTGAGCGAGCCATAATTAGTATTATTTGCCAAGTTTTATGGAACCTGGTATTTAAATCTATAATAGCCTCATGTAGGGCTCTTTTGATAATAATTAGTTATTGGAGGAGGGATGACCAGTCCCCCCTTTCATTGAATCAATTAAATAATGCATCCCCAAGCTGATCCCAAGTGGCAATGGAGTTGGGTGCCAAAGATCTATACCAATGAAGAGCTTCCCCTTTAAAATAGGTAGCTAGTAGTCTTAAAGCTACGTTATTTTTAGAACATGATGCACTGTACAAACATTTTCTACATCCTAAAGATGCTTTGTGGTACTTTTAAAACCCCCCCTTATGAATTTGGGGGATGCCTTTAAGGCATTAGTAGGAATAGGATCCCAAGTAGCTAGAGCTACTAGCAGAATAAGTGGGCTACCATGATTCCATGTAACAAAATTTTTGGGTGGTCCTGGAGTAGCCATTAACAATGTTTTTTACAACCACAAGAGGCGGTAACAGTAAACTTGGATTTTGTTTTGCAAATGACCTTGTAATAGGCCTCCAACATAAACTTTGACTTCTATTCAAGTCTGAATAGGTCCCACTAGGCATTCCAGAAAAGGAAATCTTGATGTTTAAAACCTTTGCTCTAGGAAAGAAACATCCTATGGGAAGTTTCATAGATGTGGGACTTAATTTTACTCTCTATGAAATGACCTCCAAGATTTTAGAAGTCATATCTTTAAATGTTTTGGGAGACAAGGGGAGAAGGAAAGCAAGAAAAAGTGAAATAAAACTAACTAAGATGATACATTGAAAACCTTTTGGTATTCACTACTAACTTGCATAATAGAGATCAAAACCTTCAAATGTCATGAACCCACAACCGCATTGACATGCGTGGTATATGTCACCAGATAAGACTACTTGTTTTTTCTTTTACACCCTTTCTATAGCTCACTTGAACACATGCTTGGAGGTCGCATTGAGTTCTCCGTTGCAGGATGTGTCTCAAGGAAGGCCCCCTCTACTGAAAAAGGAAGGAATGTTATTTCTCTTCACCCAAGATTGCATGAAGCACAAGGGGAGAGGATATGTAGCAAGCCTTGGGTGACTCAAAAGTGAAAACTAGGAGTGTTTCTCTTCACCCAAAATCGCACAAGTGCAAGGGGAGAGGATACACACAACTATTCTACCAAGCAAGAAAAACAAAAAAAACACATGTTCATTTTAGTGCACTAAAGATAAATGTGAAATGAATTTTAAATCACAAAAACTATGTGTGAGATTTGTTTTGTTCAATTTTAAAGCCCAAAGTAAAGTGAGGTTTTTTGGTTCATGTTTAAATCCAACTTAAAAGTACAAATTTTATTGTTCATTATTAAGCCCAAATTGAAGTGTAAGATACATAAAATAAAGCTAACTCTAAGATTAATTCCAAACATGTGTTGATAAACACAAATATGAAATGCATGAAGTAAAGGTTAGCTCTAAGATCACTTCCAAATGAGTGTTAATAAACACTTTTTAGATTCTTCATGCTAAAAATATTAGATGAAATCAAGAAATAAGAAGATTGTTAGGGTTAGACAAATGATTAAGCATCAAAACCCTATAACGTAGACCAAATTGCAATGTGAGTTAACTTTAGGTGCACCAAGGGAAAATTTCACTCTACAAAAATTATAAACCACTTGAACCATTACAAGAGCACACAATTCTACCCCATTTAAAAAAATCTATGAAAAAGTCCACCATATGACCAAGATATGGCCATTTGAAGATGGAGTGCAAAAGTAGGAATGCAAGTGCATGATTCTATCATTTGCAAGTGCTCTGCTATTTGCAAGTGTGCCAGACTATCTTGTCAAGTGCATCACAATATTCCTAAAAGTGTTCTCTTGTAAGTGGGAGAAATTGGAGGAATTAGAAGATATTAGTCAATTAAATAGTCAATATATTATTTAATTGTGCAAGATGAGAGAAATTAGGATTTTGATTAAACAATTAGCTCATTTAATTAAAAGGGGGAATTAATGAAATTTAATTAAATAATTAAGATTATTTAATCAAATAAGAGGAATTAAAGGATTTAATTAAATAATTCCCATTATTTAATCAAATAGGATGAAAATTAGCATAAAAGAGGTGAATTAATCCAATAATGTTGATTATCCGATTAATAGAAGAAAATGATAAATTTAATTAAACAATCAGGATTATTTAATTAAATAGATGAAAGTGGTTGAATTAGGACAAAAATGGTGTTAGTAGATTGAATCAAATGTGTGATATTGATCAGGACAATTTTAAGTGTCTACATTTTTCCTTTCTTTGAAGCAATGTGTTGGCAACATTGTTTCAAAGAATTGATGATTCTCAAGTCAAAATTTTAAAAATTTGTCTGATTGCCTAATTTTTCTTGATGCCCCATTGTGCCCCAGTGGAAGGAATGGATGATTTTTCTTGATGCCCCACCATGCCCAACTGAAAGGAATGAATGATGCTGGTTTGCTACCCCCTCGAGAGATCAAGCGGAAACTTCAATTTTTGGGTTGAGATCGTGACAAAGATACATGATTAGTTCAGTTGATCAGAGGATGAAAAATAATTCTTAGAGAGCTTAGATGTTTACTATAGATGAATTTTATGATGTATAGACAGTAATTGACCATGGATAGCCTCATATATATTTTGATATATATCACATAGATTTGATTCTTGGATAGAACTGTTAGTAAAGATAGAAGAATGAGATAGAATGAGAATGAGATAGAAGTAGAAGAATGAGATGGGTATTGATCATTGTTTTGAGATTTATTTATGAGGCAGGAGCATCCTTGGTTGTAAAGCAATCTTGTATCAACCAAAAATAGTTCTTTCTTACATTGCATTAAGAAATAGTTTCATTAGTTCATTCCATATTTTATTGCATCATTGTGTCTCAGCTCACGAAGTAGGATATAGCATCTACACATTGAAATCTATCACATATCTATATTTCACATCATTTGCATTTGTCTACCAAAATTTATTGCTCTCATAATTTCACTGTGTTACCAATCAGAGCATTTGGGGCCAACCTGGTCCAAAATTCTTAGTGTGGACCTATTCCAGATCATGCAGAGCTTAATGGGACACCTTACAAGCATCTTGGGTTGATTGGGACCTATCTTGGAGATTCAAAAGTTAATTCATTTTGTGTAGAGTTAATTATTCATATTTTGAGGGTGACCTTCATATATGATCATTCATCGGGTTACTAAACCTTGTGGCTGAAGTGAACCTATATTGGAGCTTGAGAAGCATATTTATAAGCATTTATAATCATTTAGGATTCAAAATTTAGATAAGTTCTAAGTTAGATGTTTTAGGATCATTATAATTTTTGCATAAACCCTTTGGGTCATGTAATAAGGCCAGTTGGCCAATTATATTATTGAATTCCCTTGTGGAAGGCCTGTGAGCCCTAGATATTTGCCCATGAGGCCTATGTTGCATGTAAGATTATCAATTCAATGAAGTCCCATGTTCACATATCAATTTGTTGTGTTATTTACATTGTGTTGAGTTATTGATGCATGGTTCAGACTGTTCCATCTGGAACCCTCCTATCGTGATTGCACCAAGTGGTATTAGAGTGAGTTTTGATTCCTGAAGGCATTCCTTGAGGTGAATAGATCATTAAAGGAATTAATTGAGGTAAACAGATCATCAAACTAAGGCATATTGCATTTGTTTTCAAGTGATCATTGATTGTGAGGCAATTGAAACTCTTGTAGCTAGATCACCAGATTGAGGCAATTGCATTGATTTGAGGGGACATATGCCACCAAGGAGAGTACCTACTATGGCGAATGTCACTAGAAGAATGGATGAGATGTTAGAGATGATGCACAATATGCGAGTTAGGTTAGATGTTGTTGAAGAAGATGGAAGGCAAGGCCTAAACCCTAGGAAACATGATGAAAGTGATGATGAAGCAGAGAGTGTGAATTAATATGCAAAAGCCCTAGGAAAAGAAGAAGATGAAATAGATCAAGTGAAGATATTGAAAGCGATCTCAAAGATTGGTAAGTGACCTAGAGTTGAAATTCAAAATTACGTGGAAAATTTGAATCTTAAAGAATTGATTGATTGGATCAATGAGATGGAAGAATATTTAAAATATGAAGAAATTAAAGATCCAGAGAGAGTTGGATTTGTGAAAACAAAGTTGAAAGGTCATGCTACATTATGGTGGAAAGAAGTTCAATTATACTGAAATAGAAGATGTAAAGAAAGAATCATAAAATGGGATAAAATGGTGACAAAGTTGAAGAATCAATTCATACGAGCAGATTATGAACTAGAATTGTTGAAGAGATTGTAGAACCTGAGGCAAAAGGAAAGATATATGAAGGAGTATACTAAGGAATTCTAGAAAATGATATTCAAAATTGGTCATAGTGAAGCAAGCAAAGAGAAGGTTGCAAGATACATAAATGGACTGAGATTAAACACTCAAGAATAATTGAGTCCGATAAAGATGAAATCAATGTAAGAAGCATATCAATTAACATTGAAAGTGGAAGAGAAGCTGAACAAGAAGTTTGAACAAAGGTGGAGAAGTGCAAGAGGAAGATTCCAATAGAGTGGATCCCAATCCGGAGAAATAAGACCCTATATGGAATATAAAAAAGATTCAAAACCCTACCGAAGTGAAAAAAATGATGCTAAATCATACCACAAAGGAAGGGAAGATCAAAATTTGTATTGTAGTGATAGAGGAGGTCATAATTCTTACCACAATGATGAATTCCAGAGAGATGAAGGAAGATCTGAAAGAAGACCATTTAGAGGAACCTATTTAAAGTGTGGAGGTGAAGGACATAGAGCATTTGAGTGCCATCAAGGAAGTACCAAAAAGAAACCTAAGCATACCCGTGTTGCCAAAAAGTGAGGACTTTGGCACTTTTCACTCATTTGGACCTTTGCCTATGGATTTTGGACCCTTTCCAGTTTATTTTTACATCATTCCAAGCCTTGTGCCGAAGTGTTGTAAGGTGTTCTAAAAAAATTTCACACTCTCCTAGGCTTGTCATCACCAAATCAACCCTTTATTATGCCAAAATGACCCCTTAATCCTCATACATGTCCAACTTCAGTGTGTTTTGTGAGACAATCCCGACAAGCAACGATAATAATATTTTAATCCCCTAAAAACAATGTAATTTTCCAAGGTGGACTAGGTCGCCACCTTGGGCGACCTAGTCCCATGTGGCATAAAAACTGAATTTAACTTAATTTCTTTCAGGATTTTGGTCTCTAAAACCCTAAGGTCAGTCAATATGGTGTTATTTCAAGAAAATTAGGGCATAACTTGTATAAATAAGCTTCAAAACCCTAATTCCTCATTATGCATCATCCATTTTTCTTCTTTCACAACTCTTCACTCCTCATCCACTTCTTCCTCTCAAACAAGCTAGGGTTTCACCCTCCAAGTCAACAAGACATCATTTATGAAGCATTCACAGGCTGATTTCTGCAACAGCACAAGATCTCTCATCATGGCAAGGTAACTCCTTCTCTCACTCCTTTGTATCATGCTTCATTACTTCATTTCTATTTTCATTTGGTTTGATTACTCAAAAGGGGTTTGAATAAGGCAAATTCCTAATCTCTAACCCTAACCCTTGTCTCTTCTTTACATGTGTGATTTGCAAGTTTTTATATGTAGGTTTGTGAAGAAGAAAGGTGTTGGAAAGGTTTCCTTAATCCATCAAAAGCATTCAAGTCAACTAAGCCCTAGTTCTAGCTTGGAGGCCTCTTTCTGCCCATTTTTAGCAGAATTTGAACCAGATATCTGTTGGAATCCAGAGTGCAGACCGAGGACTCCAATCTCCTCTTTCAGGTTCCCAAAAAACCAAAAGAGGACTAGGTCACCCATAATGGAAACCTAGTCCCTATGAGCTTGTGTTTCAAGGATTTTCACATTTTTGAGTACCCATTTGACAAAAACCTGTTCCATCCAAGTTTCACGACAAGAGGACTAGGTCGCCCAACTTGGCAGGAATGTCCCTATGAAGATTTCAGACATTTTCCAGAGGATTATGGAGCCTTTTATCTGCAATTTTCCATTTCCAGGTATACAAACTTCTATCTTTCCCGTTTTCTTTCCATTTGCAAGCATTTAGGTTATTTTCTTTACATTGTATGTAGTTTAGAATTGCATTGTTATGTTTACACTTCTTTAGTTAGTTTAGTACTATTTCATTTCCAGCATTCAACCACACAACACACACACATATCACAAACCCCTTCTTTGAATGAACACCCAAAAACATAAAACCATTAGTGTGAAAGAGAGACATTCATCCAAAAGTTAGCTTCTAGGGTAAAAAACCCTAGAAGCTCATTGGGGAATCCTCTTTCCCTTCTTGTGTATATGTTTTTGGTGGTTCATTTTGGTGAATTCGACATTCCTATACCTTCCTTTTCTGATTTGGACCTCTTCCTCCTCCTAGGATTGCATTGCATTGAATTAGGCATTGTTCAAATTGTATTCTAGGGTTTTCAAATTTGCATTAGCGAAAATTGTGTGTATGTTGCATTTGTGCACTTAAATCATTACAAAATGTATGAAATTATGCATTTTCTTCTTAGATTTGTGCAACACAAAAACCACCTGACCCATCAAAATTTTCTGTCGAAACTCAAAACAATCACCAAGAGGACTAGGTCACCATCCTGGGTGACCTAGTCCCTTCAGGCTTCTGAAATTTCCCTTTATAGAGCTGAAAAACCTGTTTTTAGGCCTACCTTTTGTACCATTACGTACCTATAACAATTGGTTGTGTTTCTGTCACATGTATATTCTTAAAACTAGCTTCAATTAGCCCATTTCATGTATTTCTTAGTTTTAATTTTGTATATACTACATTTCTTTTCAGATTATTGCATAGTGTAATCAGAAAGTTGCCTTGTTCTACATCTAAAAATTGCATTTCAATATTTTAGTTTACATTATTACATTGCAATCTCTTCCCTCTCTCCTCTCACCATGTTTTCTTTTAAAAGATGTGGCTTTGATTTGGTTTCAAATGTATTGCAAAAATTCAATGAGTTCAATGTAGATGTTAATAATGAATTCATTAAAACACATGTTAATAACCAAAACATTGACACAATTCTTAATTTTACGTTATCCCTCAATGAGGATCTTTGTGTTGACAATCATAACAATCATACTTGTACTTCTCCCTATACCTCTCCTATTAGTGATGAAGGTATTTTGGTGACAAAAGATACAAGCGTTGAAGGTCTTGATTGTCCCTATCCTCATCCCCCTTGGCCAACCATTAAACAAATACATGATGAAATCATAAACACATTCCTAAATATCACCTTACTTAATCTCCCTAATAATGACCCTTAAACTTGCTCTTCTCTTAACATCCCTCCTCGAGGCCAAGAGGATAATTTGATGTTAGAAGATACCCCTAGTACGAGTCAAGACACTATTGACCCTCCCTTCCCTCATGCTCCTAGCCTTTGGGATAATCTATTTGACAATCATAGAGGATCTTCTCTTGATGCCTCCCTCCCTTGTGATGAAGCATGTGATGTACCTCTTCCATGCTCTCCTACTAGGGTAGATAGTATGGTACAAGAGAATGAGACCTTTGAAAATCAAATAGAATCCCCTCTTACCCATCCCCCTTCTCCCTCTCCCACCATTGATCCTCCCCCTCCTAGTGATGAAGTTATTTTAGAAAAACCACTCCTTGACTATCAAGCACATGAAGCTTGTAGTTCTTCTACAATCTCTACCCCTAGGGTGGATATCATGATGCAAACGAAGGATAAAATTGACTCTCCTTCCAAAGGGGATGTTAATATTATTCAACCTCAACTCATCCTTTTTCCACCTTCTAAACCTGAATTCACTCTCTCCCCACCTAAGCCTAATGTGTTGCAGCAATTAATTCCTAATACCATTGCTCATACACATTACACTCGCAACAACCTGTGTTCCCAATCATCAACCTCATCACCCTTACCTTCATCCCTTCCTATTCTTCCTCTTACCCCTCACTTCAATTCCTTCCTTCGGGAGTATGACCTTGTTGACCAACTAAGGAATACTCCCACACAAATATCTTTATGGGACCTTATCCAAGCCTACCCTCACTATCACCACCTAATACAATATGCCTTACAACAAATTCCCGTCCCTTTCAATGCACAAACAAATGACATTGCAACTATGATTCAAGGATTGAACGTTGACATTGTTTTCCACCAAAGTGAGCTCCCTCCTTTGGAAGTGCAAAACAAAGTTGAATCCTTCATGATCATATCTCAATAAAAAAGCATAGGGATCAAGCAAACCCTTGTTGATAATGGCTCCTCAGTTAATGTGTGTAGTGCCAATCTCTTGGATAGGCTCCATATCGATAGATTGACCATCCAACATTCCTCCTTATCTCTCACTGGATTTGACAGTATTAGAGAACAACCACTTGGTGTGATCAATTTTCCTCTTATAGTTGGAGTGGCCACATTAGACACACCGATCCATGTTATGCCTAATGATGTTTTAGCTAACCTCATTTTGGCCAGGCCATGGATTCATGCAATGAATGGTGTGCCTTTCACTCTTCATCCCAAGATGAAGTACATCTACAACAACAAAGTGTTCACACTTGACGCTGATCCTGAGCCTTAATACAATGTCTTAAACCTTGAGAAAAACAAATCCAAACCCTTCACCACTACACCCAACCAACATGTGGAACTCGTACAACCCAAGTCCTTAGACGATGTTTTGGGTTCCTTAGAATTCTCCCCTCCTTTAATTGGAAAAACCAAGACCAACAACAATGACTCTCCCAAGGGACACATAGTCTTGTTAAAACAAGACTCGGTTGATTCTTAAAAAGCATCCACCTCAACTACTTTAGTCACCAATGCAAACAATGACCCCTCACCCGATCCAAAGAAGCTGAAAAAGCTCTATGGACAAGGTTATGAGATCATGAAGCAAATTGGCTATAGTGGCAAAGGTTGTGGTACTAACAAACAAGGCATCCACAACCCTATAGAGCCTAACATGCAATCAACACATCATGTTCTTGGATTCTATTCTTTCATCAAAATTGTCAAGCCTTCTTTCAACATCAAACCTATCCCTCATCATCCTTCTCAACCACCCTTCCAAAGTGATCCTTTGAAACCAACAAAGGACTCTTTGCTTTAAGCCAATGTCATCCCACAACCCCCTCTTCATTCAGATGTTACACACTCCTCTAAGAGAGTGTATAGTATCTCCCAATCCATAGAGCCTTGCATAGGTATGCCATCCTATACTAAGCAATATCCCTCCTTTTTTCCAACCCAAGGATCACCCTCTCCCCTCGATCAAGAGGGTATCTTATCGAGCCTCCTCCAAGATCACTTGATATCCCTTCCTCCCTGCACTTGAAAGAAATGTCCTAACAAACATTCCTTTTGTGCTTACCATTGAGTTCATGGTCATCACACTAACAAGTGTAAGGCCTTGAGTAGCAGAATCCAACATCTTAAGGAACTTGGTGTTCTCCCTTATGTGGGGGCACATCCTTCCTCTAATAAATACTAATTTTCACTCTCCCTTGCATCCCCTCAACCCTTTCGGCTCACTCTTGTCCTGCACTAAGAGGGGGCAAGAGGTTAGTTAGCCATCCTCCTCGTATGTCACTTGTTGTTGTCTCTTTTGGCTTGTCGTTAACCTTTCATGAACATATAAGAGCAAGCTTGGGATGTGGACGACATGTCTTAAGTTGACTCGCATGTGACATACACCCCTTCTCATGACTCAACTTCTCAGAAACATATGACTAAGCATAGGGCTTTCCGAACAAGCTCTCATGGCCTCTCCCTTTCCTCTTCTACTTTAAAGCAATTGCTTGCAGTACAGTGTTTCACAATTCCTTTAAAGTGGGGGCATACATCACCACTCGCATTTCAATGTGCAATTTTATTTTTCTTGCAATTCCCTCTCTTGGAAACATTAGGAACAATGTTGCTCAGGATGAGACATTTGCATTTTTCCTCTTTTGCATACAAGATGAGCCCTTGCCTCTCTTGCATACAAGATGAGTACATTTTCACTTTTCCTCTCTTGACACATTATGCATAATGTTCCTTAAGATCAGACATCACATGAACAAAAGCAAAATCCCTTTGAACACCATCATTTCAAACACCACCTTTCTTTTGTGGCACCTTATCAAAGTTATCACGAGGTATAGCTTTGGTATAGTTTGAGCGGGAAGCCCAACCAACTACATGACTTTCCCCATAGCCACCTTTGTGAGCACATACCAACCGTGTGTATGTTTCTCACCTTTTGGGACTTCTCACCCACAAACAACCTAATGTTCTGTGGCCCCAAAGTGAGTACATCTTTTTCACCCTTTCCATTCTCTTCACACTAAAACTTGTCATTGCATGATCATGTATCTTGTCTTTTTGTGATGCATTCACCCTTGAATGTCTTTGGTGTTGATGTCGAGTTGACTTAGAATCTCAAATCCTTGGGGGCTTGACCACCTCTTTCATCTTTCTCATTCTTCTTCTTTGTCGCTCTTCGCCATCTCCATCGGGCTACTTTAGTGTGAGTTTGAAGCAAGTTCATACTCTCAATAAAGTGGGGGCTAAATGTGTCACCAAAAAGTGAGGACTTTGACACTTTTCGCTCATTTGGACCTTTGCCTATGGATTTTGGACCCTTTTCAGTCTATTTTTACATCTTTCCAAGCCTTGTGTTGAAGTGTTGTAAGGTGTTGTAAAACATTTTCACACTCTCATAGGCTTGTCATCACCAAATCAACCCTTTATTATGCCAAAATGACCCCTTAATGCTCATACATGTCCAACTTCAGTGTGTTTTGTGAGACAATCCCGACAAGAAACAATAATAATATTTTAATCCCCGAAAAATAATGTAATTTTCCCAGATGGACTAGGTCGCCACCTTGGGCGACCTAGTCCCATGTGGCATAAAAAATGAATTTAACCTAATTTCTTTCAGGATTTTGGTCTTTAAAACCCTAAGGTTGGTCAGTATGGTGTTATTTCAAGAAAATTAGGGCATAACTTGTATAAATAAGCTTCAAAACCCTAATTCCTCATTATGCATCATCCATTTTTCTTCTCACACAACTCTTCACTCCTCATCTACTTCTTCCTCTTAAACAAGCTAGGGTTTCACCTTCCAATTCAACAAGACATCATTTTTGAAGCATTCAAGGGTTGATTGTTGCAACAACACAAGATCTCTCATCATGGCAAGGTAACTCCTTCTCTCACTCCTTTGTATCATGCTTCATTACTTCATTTCTATTTTCATTTGGTTTGATTACTCAAAAGGCGTTTGACTAAGGCAAACCCCTAATATCTAACCCTAACCCTTGTCTCTTCTTTACATGTGTGATTTGCAAGTTTTTGTATGCAAGTTTGTGAAGAAGAAAGGTGTTCTTAATCCATCAAAATAATTCAAGTCAACGAAGCCCTAATTCTAGCTTGGAGACCTCTTTATGCCCGATTTCAGCAGAATTTAAACCAAATATCTATTGGAATCCAGAGTGTAGACCGAGGACTCCAATCTCCTCTTTCAGCTTCCCAAAAACCCAGAAGAGGACTAGGTCACCCATAATGGCGACCTAGTCTCTCTAAGCTTGTGTTTTGGGGATTTTCACATTTTTGAGTACCCATTTGACAGAAACCTGTCCAAGTTTCTCGACAAGAGGACTAGGTCGCCCAACTTGGCAGGAATGTCCCTATGAAGATTTCAGAGATTTTCCAGAGGATTCTAAGGCCTTTCATCTGCAAGTTTCCATTTCTAGGTATACAAACTTCTATCTTTCCCATTTCCTTTCTATTTGCAAGCATTTAGGTTATTTTCTTTACATTGTATGCAGTCTAGAATTGCATTGTTATGTTTACACTTCTTTAGTTAGTTTACTACTATTTCATTTCCAAAATTCAACCACACAACACACACACATATCACAAACCCCTTGTTTGAATGAACACCCAAAAACACAAAACCATTAGTGTGAAAGAGAGACATTCATCCAAAAGTTAGCTTCTAGGGTGAAAAACCCTAGAAGCTTATTGGGGAATCCTCTTTCCCTTCTTGTGTATATGTTTTTGGTGGTTCAATACCAAAAGAGCAGTCTATGTGGATGAGGAACATGTTGGATCCCCTAATTCAATTGGGAAACTTGAGGAAGGTGAATCATTGGTGATGAGAAGAGATTTAATGCATGAACAAGTGATGAAGGAACCACCACAAAGGAAGAGTTTATTTAGAACCATATGCAAGTCTGGAGGAAAATTATGTAAAATTTATTATTGATAGTGGTGGTATTGATAATCTAGTTTCAGAGGATATGGTAACCAAGTTGAATTTGAAGAGATTGAAACATTCAAACCCCTATAGGATAGCATGGATTCAAGATGATCATAAGATATTGGTGAATGGACAATGTTTGGTGAAATTTCATATTGGATCATATAGGGATGAAGGATTATGTGATATTATGCCTATGGATGCATGCCATTTACTATTAGGAAGACCATGGCAATATGATAAGAAAGCTATTCATGATGGAATAAGTAATACATATACTGTGACATCAAATGGAAAGAGAATCAAGTTGATACGTTTAGAGGAAGAGGAGAAGACTAAATTTTGTGGCATTTCCAGATTATGTTTGGTAGATGAAAAGAATTTTCTTTATGGATTGAGGCATGAGAGCATGTGTTTTGCATTGATTCCAAAGAAGGGTGGAAATCCAGAGGTAGAGAACCCTATTGCAAATGTTAAAAAAGTAGTAGACTTGTTGATGAAGTATGAAGATATCATGTCAGAGAATGTACCAAATGGTTTACTGCCAGTCCAAAGTATCAATCATCATATAGATCTTATACTAGGAGCAAGTTTTCCAAACAAATCAACACATAGAATGACACCGATAGAGAATGCAAAGTTGAATTGGAAAATACAAGAGTTGTTGAGGAAAGGGCTGATCAAAAAAATTATGAGTCCATGTGTAGTACCTACTGTACTTTCACCTAAGAAAGATGGAGAGTGGAGAATGTGTGGGTGTTACCACAATAGTGTGTCTCACTTTTGGGATGTGCTAATTTTTACTTGAAATCACTATTTTTAGAAAAACTAATTATTTATGTCTTGAGAGGATCCATCTAAAAGGTTTTAATTAAAGATGGATAGATAAGACTCCCTTAGATAAAACCCCCTTGGATAGAACCCCTCTAGTATTAAATCATACCCACAATGGAGTCTCCTTCGCAAATATCAGAATGCTAGAAAAAACCACTTTTTCTTTACCTTTTGAGGGACTAAATAATGTCATTTAAAATTTATATTTTACAAGATTTTAGCCCTCAAAACAAGCTTTCCAACAAGTATAATTTTGATATATTGTCATTTTATCATGTATTTAATTTTCAATTTTTACTAAACATAGGTTTTTCTTCTAACATCAAGCTCTTTGTTGTGAAGAGATGGAAAAATAGTAAACCATTGTAATTTTTTTTCAAAAAATACCCTTTCCCTAGGTATTAATGTCCTTGTTTCACCCCGCCAAAAAAAATTGGATTTTGATATATACACAAGTTAGGTTGTAGGACACACACATACATGTATAAATTATAGTTACAGTGACTTCAAAAATTAATTTAAAAAATATGCAACAAAAAATTATGAAAAAATATCCTTTCCCTAGACAATGGTGTTGAGAATCTATATTTAAAAAATTAGAAATTAATCCTTTATCGAAAAAAATTTATGTTGTACGACACAAACATTACTTTATGAAAATGTTGTTTTCTATTTAAAAATAGTTATTAAAGGAGATATTGAAAGATTCATTATTTATTTCAAAAAAATTAAAAAAAATATATTTAGAATCTACACACAAATCACCACAAATCACTAGTTCATATCATCTTCAAATTCTTAACGGTTTAGCTACTATAGATCTTAGAAGATGAATATTTAGTTAAAAATATTGATGTAAATGTCTATCTTGGGCAAAAAATGAGACACAGTATTGTGATTTCACTCGTGTACATATTCAAGAGCAATCAATAAGATCACTGTGAAGTATAGATTCCTGTTTCCAAGGATGGATGACATTATGGACTGCCTGAGTGGAGCAAAGTATTTTACAAAGATTGATCTCAAGAGTGGATATCATCAAATTAGGATCAGAGAAGGAGATGAATGGAAAATAGCATTTAAGACTAATGAAGGATTGTATGAGTAGTTAGTATTGCCTTTTTGATTGACTAATGCATCTAAAACTTTCATTAGATTGATGAATGAGGTATTGAAGAAATTATTGGTCAAGTTTGTCATTGTTTACTTGGATGATATTTTATTTTTAGTAAATTTGTGGCACAAATGTAAAGTATTGCAGAGGTTGAGAGAAGAGAAGTTGTTGATTAATGTCAGG
Organism: Sequoiadendron giganteum; assembly: GCA_007115665.2. Lineage (NCBI taxonomy): Eukaryota > Viridiplantae > Streptophyta > Pinopsida > Cupressales > Cupressaceae > Sequoiadendron > Sequoiadendron giganteum. The sequence continues at coordinate 450,878,773 of CM021107.1, read as the reverse complement.
AATTGTAGTTTCATGAAGACAGAGTTGGTGTACTTGGGATTTGTTATTTCTGTTGAAGGACTGAAGATGGACCCAAAGAAAGTGAAAGCAATTTTAGATTGGCCTAAACTGGTAAACATTGGAGAAGTCAGATCATTCCATGGATTAACTAATTTCTATTGAAATTTTATCAAAAGTTTCAATAGTGCATGTGTATGCATGTAAAAATGGTCTGGAGCACGATTAATTAAATATTAAATATTTATTAATAAATCCTAATACTTCTACTAGTATAAATAAATTGATAAATTGATTTATATGGTTCATTCCCTTAATTATTCTATTTCAAAAATCACTTTCCTCTTAAATTAATTAAATGCACAAATTAAATAATTTGTCATTTAGCTATTCTCCCTCTTTCATTTAAATTTGAATTTTTAATTCAAATTGTCACATGTCTCCATATTTCTCTAACTTTCTTCCACCTCACCTGCCACTTCACCATGTGTCACATGAAATTGAATTTTTCTAATTTGTAAAATGAGAATTTTCATCAACAACCTGCAACAAATTTGAAACCACCTTGGACACATGGCTTCTTCTTTCCTCTGATTCTCTTCAACACTTGGAAATGTGTTCTCTTAAAGGGAACCACCTCCATGATTCTCTCCAACTTCTTTGTGCTCCATCGTCGATGCCTCAGGATCACGATCTCAACTGTCCATCTTTGCCACCTCAACCCAAGCTTGGAAAAATCTATAAATAGAAGGCATTTCTACAACTTTTCATATAGATAATTGGATTACAAACTTATGTTGCAAAAATCTTAGTGCAATTTGAAAGCATTTAGGGAGCATTATAGTTAGTATTTAACATTTTTAGTATTAACATCTTAGCTTGTTGCATCATTTTACTTCATTTTATTTAGAATTGAATCTTTCATCACAATCATCCTAGTATCATTGGAATACAACAACATCATAATATTAGATCATTTGGCATTTCAATCAAGAAAATACCAAAAACATGTAGATGTAGGCATATAGCTATGCATTTTCATATAACATCTCGTTTCTTAGGTTTCCATTTCATAGATTCATGTGCAAAACATAATTCTAAGAGCATGAATTGAGAGATCGCCAAGAATAGAGGACAATGGAATGATTTCGAATGAAGGGTTACAATAGTTTAGTTTATTATTTCTCTCTCATTAGATGTAATACATTTCATTGATGTGTGTTTAGTTCTATTGTATTGATACATATATTTCCACCACACATAAATTGGTGCCCACCATGGGGCATAGCCCCTTTGTTTTTAATATTTTCTGGAAAAGTGTGTTTATAGGTTCAAACGTTTGGAGTTTTGGCACGATCGTGAGTTCTGCTGGCGAATACAAAAGATTCCCTGGTGCATTTGTCTATTGTTCTAGCACATCCTTGGAATTGTTCAACACATTTGTCTTATTATTTAGTGCATATAGGGAGTTTTGTGGCACATCCATAGTTTCTTTTAGCGCATGCATAGACTATTTTAGCACATTCATGGCATATTTTAGCGCATCTGTGTGATTTGGTAGGACATATGTTTATTGTTATGGTGCATCTGTTTTATTTTCCAGAAAATTATAATCTTGAGAACTAATCTGTTTTTCTCTATTTTGTAGAAATTCTTCACGCTATCAAAGACTCTGTTGAAACCACATGAATGCTATCAAAGAACAATGAACTAAAACTATGAACAATTGGTTGCAGGGTGAAATTTATTGTCATTTTATTTTTAAGTTAGGAACATAGCTTAATTAGAATTTTAATTGAACACCATGCTTGTTGTGTTTGGAATGGTAGGTGTGTATGCTCTCCCCTTAACTGGGTGATCAGAAAGATAGACCCATTCATTTTATTGCATTTTAAATCTTAGAGGGCCTACCTTGGTGGGACAAGAGGTAATCACCCCAAGGGAATGACCCAACCAGGAACATGCTAAAGCCAAGCGACTTCCACTCGAGATATAAATGTGGGTACTAGAGGAAAGTTCAAGTATCACGAGGATTGTTTCGACAAGAAGGGAAATAATGGTCTCTTGCTGCATGGATGATCCCCCACGAACAAAACTCCCCTACTAAAACCCTTTGTTGTAGTAAGCCAAAAATTCCTTTCTATTTACTGGCGCAAGAATGATCGTTTTGAAGCCATCCCACATTCTTGTGTATTTTGGTAGAAATGAGAAGTTCGTCATGGGAGATTCATGAGGACTAAGGCTTGGATGACCCGAGAAGTGAGTGCAATGCAAGGGGGATCCAGTGTGGTCAAGCTTCTAATCATTCTGCAAAAGTAAGCACAACTGGACCAATCCAAGTGGGAATCCAGTAGATATTGTCTTACATAGCCTAGGATTGTGCTTGTTTGATGTATTTTTACCTATGTGTTTTTAAACAAATATCCAAGCAAACATCACACAAAATTGTTCAACCATTTGATTCAAAAGAATATCCAACCAATCAATCCGTTTCTCTGTCTAAAAACCTAGAAAAATCCTTCAAACTGTCGAAAATCAAAGAGCTTATCCTGTCTAGCGCATCCATTTTCTACCTTGGCACATGTCTTCCATCCTACAACACATACATATACTACTCTAGTGCACCCATATCATACTTTAGCACATACATCAGCTTTTCTAGCACATTCATTGCTTGTTTTAGTGCATATGTGTCATCCTGCATCACATACATATACTGTTCTGGCACATCCATAACTTTCTCTGGTGCATACATCTAATATTTTAGCACACACATGCCATTCCTTAGTGCATCTGCCTTTTAGTGCATCTATGCACTGTTCCAACACATTCATAAAATCCAAAGACCAAAGAGCTAAAATACGGATCTGTTCAAATTTCAACCTCACAATTCAGGATCATTTTCAGTCCAAAACCTTTCCTCAGTCATACCAGAGTCTTAACCTTGTTGAAATTAGCATCTTCAAGTGAAAATACTTTTACCTAAACTTTGTTCAAACACCTTAAAGTTCCTCATTATCACACCTATTTTTTGATTTATGAACTGAGTTTCCCCATCAGGATTTATTATCCTTTATCATCCTTTATCAAGATTCATCATCCTTCATCTCGAAATAAAAGTTGCTAAATCAGATTTTAACCTTAGTCTTTGGCACTACCCAAAACTTTGATCAAAAGCTTAGAACATCTTCATCACTTGTATGCCCATTTTAACGAGATTGCAAAAACAAAAACTTGAGCAAAAAGAAATTGAAAATACCATGGCTGAAAGCGAGGAAAATCCTTTTTCAGAATTCATCAAGATGAGGTAGAGGAAATAATGGATGAAACCATAGAACAAGCCCAACAAGACCCCAATTTTTCATAAATTCATTGAGAGGATCTTTGAAAAGGAGGGTGAGAAATACCTTTTGATGTTAGAAAACAAAGGAATCAAACTACTCGAGGATTTTGATATCACAAAATTGCAAAAAACTCCTAAGAAGACAAAAATCGAAACACAAACTAAAACAAGCAAGGAAGCAAAAGCTAATGATTCCATGGCTACCTTAACACAAAAAATACAAACCCTCCAACAACAAATGCAAAAAATGCAAACCGGAACCACTAAGAGATAACTAATACAAGATATATGTCCCTACCCCTTTGATCAAAGTGTCAACATGATACCATTTCCCAAACATTGTGAACTCCTAAATTTGATAAATATAATGGAAAAATAGATCCCATCGATCATGCAAAGGAACTTAGAACTATGAGCCTTGAATTTTCCCATGAAGACACTTACTTGATGAGATTATTCCCATGTAGTTTGGGAGGGCAGTGCATGCAATGGTTCTCACAATTATCGTGAAGAATCAAATCTTTTGAGGAATTAGTCAATAAATTTATCACCCAATATTCATATAACATCCAACATGAAATCATGATGAAAGACCTTTGCAACATCAAACAAAAGAAGGGGGAATCATTCCTAGTATTTCTAGAAAGGTGGAGAAGATTATTTGTAAGGTATCCTCGACCCATACCAAAAAAAGAGAAGATAGAGGTATTCATTGACAATTTAAATGATGACATGAGCTATAGGCTTCAATTACAATGTCCTCCAACTTTTGAAAAATTGATTGAAAATGGGATCAAAATTGAAGAAGCTTTGGTCAAATGAGGAATATTGAAAATTTATAAAAAAATCATCTAATCCCTCCAAAAATGACAAACCAAAGTTTTGGAAAAAGTACAAAAATAATGGCAATGATACTTTAGCATAAATGCATAATGCTAAACTGGTCTTCAATTTGTTAGGATGCACCTCGAATACCAATCAAAAGACCACCCAAAATACCAACCAAAGCAACAACCAAAATACCAACCAAGGCAATACTCAAAACAATCAAAATAACACAACATTCAGGACCTTACCATACCAAACATCGAACAACTGCCGAAAGTTTACACCTTTGGGTCAATCATATGAATTCGCATTGAAAGAACTTATTGTGGAAAATCTTATCACTCTACTCGACACCCAAGGTTTTGAACCCAAAGTAAAATCATCATGGTGGAATGAGGCCCACTTTTGTGAATTTCATCGATGTAAAGGTCACCTAACCAATAGTTGCATGTAATTGAAACACAAAATACAAGATTTGATTGATAATAAGATCATACAAATTGAAGAACCACAAACAAACACTGATCATGGGGTATTCAAGAACCCCTTACCCAATTATGATAAAGAGGAATCTTCTAACACGAACGATAAAGGAAAGAGTGTGAACTATGTTCATGACACTACCATTTATCATATTTCATCTATTTAAGAACATACAAATGACATTGAGAATAATAAAACACCAGATCTTGTTGCAACCAATCATCCAATCAACGACGTTAACATCACCTCTAATCAAGTCCATAATATCCAACAAGACATGGTTGCAACAAATAACCAAATTAATGTCATCAAAATCAAGGGAAAACAAGGCAGTGTGCTTGTAAATGTGATCATGAGGGCACAAACCAAATATGTTTTAAAAGGTAGCACTTCCAAAACACCCACTACCCCATCTCATCAATATAACATTGTCGATTAGCTCCAAAATATCCCCGCACAAATATCAATATTGGAGCTCCTTAAAATTTATCCCGCCCACAAAGAGATCTTGGAGAAAACCCTAGTCGATACAACAGTACCAAATAATTTGGAAGTCTACGCTTTCCAAGCCATGGTGGGACTTCTAGTTGCACCTCATTGCTTATATTTTTCAAAAAATGGTGATGTATCACTCACCCATCCTCATAACGCAACACTCCATATCGAGGTCCTAATCCATAAAAGTCGTTTCAAGTGCGTACTAATAGATGGAGGAGCCGGTCTTAATATATGCACTTTGAAACTTGTCTGTGCACTAGGGTTCTCTGAAAATACAATAGATGCAAGAAAAAAGATCATCAACACATATGACGATGAGGAAAGAGCTTCAAAGGGATTAATTGTACTACCAATTTAGGTAGGGCCAATTCAAAAGGAGGTAGTTTTCCAAGTTTTAGATAAATATTTGACCTATAATATACTCTTGGGTCATCCTTGGATCCATGAAATGTAGGCCATCCCTTCAACATACCACCAATGTCTAAAGTTTCCTTGCAATGGGCAGGAAATTACCATTCCCACTGATTCAAATAGTCCCCAACATTGCAATACCCTTAAGGCAGTCCAAGATGTATTTATACCTTGATTCCACCTTTGACATCCCCAGTAATTCAAGTCAAGCCAATCCCTTGTCAAAGTTGCTAGCCGCACCTTCCAATGAAGAAAGCCAACCAAAATCCTTGTCCAGAAAGCCAAAGAAAAAGGAAGAACCTAGCCCCTCCTTCATCTACAAATCTTGAAGACCAACTCAATACTTTGGCAAAATAGTTTGAAAAGAAAGCCCAAGTCAAAGACAAAGGCATGGGCGAATACTCCATTGAACAATCCCTCTGCCTCTCACAGTTAATTTCACAAAAATCCCATGGTCAACCATCAACCTCATCACAATCATCCTTGCAACTGGTCACCCTTTTTGATAGACGATTCATAAAAGCGAGCACTCAAGTAGAGGAATTTGATGACAAGGATATTTTGAATTGGCACTACAAAGATGAAACTGATTCCCAAGCAACAATGGCTAATGTCCAAACCACACAGTATGGTAAAGGATTCTCAATCTTGGAAAAAAATGGGATATGAGGGACAAGGACCTATTGGAAAAAGGAAAAAAGGTATTGTAGAACCCATCCAACCCATTATAACAAATTGAAAAGACAAAATGGGATTGGGATATAAAGAGCATCAAAAGGATGAAGAAACAGAGGAGGACCTAAAGTAGAAGTTTGTTGAACAAATCCTACAACTCCAAGCAAGTGACCACTATGAAACTAATTCCAATGAATATGAGTGGGATTCATTATCAAAAGAGTCCTATCATGATAAAGACATTGATGTGGTACACAAGTATGCTCCCACACTCGAGGAGGGACAAAGCTCAAGGTTAAGACCACTTGAATTAGGATCGCAAAATATCAATGGCTCAAGTGAAGATGATCAAACTCCTAGTGAGACAGATCACTTAGAAGAGAGTAACATCATAGACCTCAACCTTGCCATAGTATTGTTCGATGATAATGTCACCATTAGGACCCTTACAAAATCTAACCTGAACACGCTGGATGATTCCCTACCATTGGTACATCTTGAAATCATAGATTGAGGCCAAATTGAACCTATTGATATCCCCACCTTTTCAAACAATGGGCCATCATCAAATTCCTTTGTGCTATTATTCCTAAAATAGACTCCACCAATGAACGTCGTAATGAAACTTTTACACAAGGGAGTGCCAAATTTCCCAGCTGCAAAATGAGTAAAACAAAAGAAAGATCTGATGGTGAAAACCATTCCATGGCAGTGTTAGATTAAGAAAGAAAAAAATAAAGAGTGCATCCGATGGTGAAAACCTCTCCGAGGCACCAAAGGATGGGAAATTTGACACTCTTCTAGAGCACTTCCAAGAGAGATCCAAATTTTTGATTAAGCCAACACACTTTATCAATATCAGCAATGCAGAAATAGTTAAAACTCTCCATCTAGCAAAATCTTTGAAAGAAAAAGAAAAGCCTAACTTTGTCAAGTTCTTTGAAGAGCGACAAGTCAATTTTTCTTGGTCATATGCCGACATGCCAGGAATAGAACTAGATCTCATCATGCATCACTTATCCCTCCCTTCAGGAGTCAAACCAGTCAAGCAAAAGTTGAGAAAAATGCATCCCCACATTGCCTTATTGGTGAAGGCAAAACTAAAGAAATTATTGGATATAAGATTCATTAGACCCATTGATTATGCTGAGTGAATATCGAACATTGTACCTATTTCAAAGCTCGATGGCAACATACAAATTTGTACAGACTTCAGAGACATCAACAAGGCTTGCCCGAAAGATGATTTTCCCTTGCCAAACATTGATATCATTGTAGACTTAACAACAGGTCATGGCATGTTGTCACTAATGGATGGTTTTTCCAACTATAATCAAATCAAGATAGCACCTAAAGACCAGGATAAGACAACTTTCACTTACCCTTGGGGCACCTTTTGCTGGAACGTCATGCCCTTCAGATTAAAAAATGCAAGGGCCACATATCAGAGAGCCACGACAATCATCTATCATGACATGATGCACACTTTCATGGAAGATTATGTGGAAGACTTATTGGCAAAATCTTTCACTAGTTAAGTTAATTTGGAGATACTAGACAAACTCTTCACCCTACTAGAGAAGTTCAATGTCTGCTTGAATCCAAAGAAATGTGTGTTTGGGGTAACATCGGAAAAGTTATTGGGATATATAGTATCAGAAAAAGGTATTGAGGTAGACCTTGCAAAAGTAAAAGCTATCATGGAAATTCAACCTCTGAAGAATATTAGTTAGTTAAGGTCCCTTCAAGGTAGATTTCAGTCAATTAGAAGATTCATATCACAACTCATTGATAAGATTCACCCTTTTACCCACTTGTTGCACAAGAATGTTTCATTTTGATGGGACGAGAAATGTGAGACTGCTTTCAATCAACTAAAGCAATACCTAATGAGTCCACCTATCCTAGCACCACTAGCAAAAGGAAAACCTCTTCTATTGTACATAGCCACAACTGATCGATCATTGGGAGCTTTGTTGGCACAAGAAGATTCAAAAGGAAAGGAGAGAGCAATCTATTATATTAGTAGAACTTTAAATGGCTATGAAATAAACTATACATCTATTGACAAAGCTTGTTTAGCAGTAGTGTTCGCTACCCAAAAATTGTGGCACTATATGCTTACTCACATAATCAGACTCATACCTAAGATAGATCCACTGAAATATCTCCTTAGCAAAGTGAATCTGATAGGAAGATTAGCCAAATGGGTAATGATACTAAGTGAATTTGACATCTAATATGTTGAAAAAAATGCAATCAAAGGGAAATCCATCACCAACCAATTGGTTGAGGCACCGATTCATGATGATCATACTTTGCACATTGAATTTCTAGATGTAGATTTCCTAACAGTAACAACAAAGCAGTGGGTATTGTATTTTGATGGCTCATATACTCAACATGGATCGGGAGCAGGAATTCTATTCATCACTCCCCATGGGCATACTATTATGAAATCATACCGATTGATGTTCCCTTGCACCAACAACATAGTAGAATATGAAGCACTTATCATCGACATCAAGATCACTGTAGAATGGAAAATCACAGAGCTATAAGTCTACAGGGATTCTCAACTAGTCATTAATTAGGTCAATGATGATTACCAAACAAAGGATGACAAACTAATTCCCTATAAAAGGATGATTGATGACTTCAAGAAATATTTTGTTGACATTAAATTTACTCAAATCCCAAGGATTGGCAACAAAGTTGTTGATGCTATGGCTACCATGGCCTCTTTTCTACAAATTCCAGAAAAATGAAGTCATTATGAGTTCATGGTGGAACAACTGTTTACCCCTACTTTTGACAATCTTGAGTCCCAAATCATATTCCACTTGATTGATGCTGATACCTCCATCTATGGGAAGATCTATACTTACCTAAAAGATAATATCCTTCCTCCTGATCTCTCCTGAAACTAGAAACAAAATTTTATCTGCCAAGTTGCTCACCATACCCTTATAGTAGATGTACTATACTGATGAGGTCTTAATGGAACTCTCTTACGATGTCTAGAATGCAATGAGTCTGAAATGTCTTTACAAGAAGTCCATGAAGGTATATGCGACACTCATTCAAGTGGTCTAACAGTCGCTAAGAAACTCCTTCGTTTGGGCCATTACTAGATGACTATGGAGAAATAATCCTTCCAATTTGTTAAAAGATGTCAAAAATGTCAGATCCACGATAATCTTATCCATGCACCTGTACAAGAGTTGCATTCCTTCACATCAACATGGTCATTCTGTCAGTAGGGGTTGGATCTTGTAGGTAAAATTCACCCATCTTCATCTAATGGACACAAATTCATCATTACAACCACATAGTACTTTACAAAGTGGGCCAAAGTCATGCCTCTAACCACCATCATAGGGAAATACATCTCACCATTCATCCTAAACTACCTCATCTGTAGGTATGGTATCCCTCAATCAATTGTCATTGACAATGGCAAACCTTTTAAGAATCAAAACATGCAAGAACTTTGTGAAAGGTTCCATATTCAACATTGATTTTCTACACCCTATTACCCTCAAGGAAATAGCCAAGCAGAGGCCTCAAACAAAACTATCCTAAAAATCTTAAAGAAAACTATCAATGATGTTGGATGTGATTGGCATATTCAACTAGACCCTGCTTTCTAGGCCTATTGTACAAGCATCCACATACCCATGGGAGCCACATCATATGCCCTTGTATATGGATATGAAGTTGTCTTGCCTATTGAAGTTGAAATACCATCACTCCATGTGTCCTTAAAAGGTCTCATTTTAGAAGAAGATTACTGAGTGTCTAGACTACAAGAGTTGGAACTATTGGATGAATGTCGCCAGCTTGCAGTAGATCACCTAAAAGCGTATCAGTAGAGAATTTCTAGGAGCTACAATTACAAGGCCAAACCAAGGAAATTTTAAGTAGGTGATCTAGTACTGAAGGAAAATCCTCGTAATCAACAGGATCGAGAAAATAAAGGAAAATTTGAGCCAAATTGGTTAGGCCCTTTTGTTATTGTTTCAGTCTTTGAATTGGGGGCATATCATCTATCTACACCAGAGGGGGATCTATTTGAAGAACCAATGAAAAACCTTCATCTGAAGAAGTTCTACACATAATGCATCCAGTGCATGCTGAAAAGTCCTAAAAAAACTATAAAAATATGAAAAAGTTATGAAAAAATCATAAAAATAAGAAAAAGTCCTAAAAAAACCATAAAAATCAGAAAAAGTCTTGAAAAAGTAAAAATAAGAAAAATTCCTAAACAAATCTTTGCCCTGATGAAAACCTAGCAAATAGGCGTCTTGGTGACCAAAAAAGAAGAAGTGAAAATAAAAAAAATCGTTGCCTCGATGAAAACCTGGCAAACAGGTGTCGTCTTGGTGACAACCAAAAAAATTATAAAAATTGAAAAAGTGCAATAAAAAAAAATGGTGAAAACTTGGTAAATAGGCGCTATTTTTGATAAGTTGGCTCCTCCATCTATTTTGAGCATGTGTCAACTGTCCTCTTTTCGCTATCACTACGCATTCATGCCTATCATACAATGAGCTTTATGTCCATATCTAGCTGTCACGATCATGTACCACCTTGGCTTGGTTATCATTGTACATATCCATAATAAATTTGGTTTGTTTCTCATTAGGGGCAAAATATTGATCTCACTGGGAGCAAATAACCGTTGATCTTAAAACAACAGGAAAGCAAACATCAAGACAACCTTGGCGAAAGTAACAATCACTTTAACTATCAAATCTAAACATCAATCAATCATTCCAATCACTCTAACCATCAAAATAGAATCAAACATCAAAACAATTCAAATCAACTCCCAGTGGAGGATCATCTTTTGAATCATGGTTGGATCACTTTAGCACGTAGGTTCAATAGTTGTATCTTGATTATTGTTATCATTTCTCTGGAGTACCTCGATGATGTCTTGAACTAGAGGGGCTATGATTGAGAATGATATTTTTCTTTGTCTGCTTTCTGTGAGTCAATCAGTACTACTGTGCAAATTGTCGTGAAACATGCTCTACAAAGTATCATTGATGACATTCCGAATTTGCATAGGAAAATGACTAACTCTTGTCTGTTTACACAAGTGATGGTCAAGTCATCTTGGTCCAATTATACCTAGATGCTTGTGTTATCTTGTACTATCAAATCTCAATGGAAGTTGTATGGAAGTACTCAAGTCATCATGGTCTAATTATACCATCTAAGTTTGTACCAACTTTCAACATAATAAAATGCTCAATGATGATATTAAGCACAATAAATTAGATGGAAATATTGCATAGATAGGATTGCATTCATATTAGTTCTGCATCTACATTATAGATTTTTCCAAAGCTGGAAACTCTCAACATGATGTTATCTCTCTCTAAAAGATCAAGTACACTTGACATAACAAAAAAATAAATCATTCATTTGCATTTGTGTTTCCATATCATATCATTAGAAAGCATTATCATACATCCATCCATACATACATACATCATTATCATATTATGAATTTACACTTATCATTTTCATTACATAACCCATTATACATTCATCACACATTTGCATTGCATTTCATAACCACAAAAAAATAAAGCATTATCCATAATAACAACATCATTCACTAATTCATTATCATACATCGAAGTCATAATAAATTCATTCTTTCATACATGAACCATTCATATAAACACTCATCATAACGATTACCATAATAATAGGCTAATCCATGCATCATCATAATTCATTCACATTCATACATTTAGGCCATGAAAAATCCAAAAGAAACCATTTATCCTAGATCATTCATCATGCATCCATCATCATCAATCCATCCATGTTGGTACACACATTGCATGGCATAAAATCCAAAAATAAAACATTGTCATACATCCATTCATACATTGTCATCACTCATAATCATAATCCATTAACATAATCATCCATACATTTAGGTCACATATTCGCATCATGAAAAATCCACAAAGAGAGCATTATCATATATCCATACATTCATACTTATCATATCCAACATCAGTTCATTCATTTATCATGCATTGGACATCATAAATCATACATCCATACATTCAACCATACCTATCCATGCATTTATCATATATTTACATTCCATAATAAAACATTTTGCATTCATTTATCCATTCATATCATCGATATATACATGTGAAAAATTAAAAAATACAATGCATACCATATCATTTGTATAATCACATCTATATCATACACACCATCATCTCATTAATGCATCCATCCATAAACCATGACATAATCATATAGAACATCACATAGCATATAACACATTCATAATAAAAGCATAAATAACATGTAGATCACTAAATCTCCGCTACATATCATATATATAATAATGTCAAAGTGTACAATGATATCAAGAAATGAGAGATGATAAAAAAATATGGCAAAGTCGGGTCTTTGAATCAATATACAACATGTCAAGCATGACCTAGGGATCCTGTGGTACTACCCCCAGAGGTCACAAGCGTCTTCGATCCTACTATACCTCCTGCCCCTGATGGACCTGCTCCTGGAGCTCTGCCTGGTGGACCCTAAGAAGTGGTTGTGTAACACCCCTGTTGGTGGTCCTGGACTAAGTCTGACTAGATCTAGATCGAGCATAGCTCACTCTCTACTCAACAGGCACTACCTTGATATTACTCTGTCTCCTTGGTGGATTCACGAAGCTCTATCACAAGATCACCTGTACTATCTCCCTCTATCAATGTCTGGAGCCTATCAACTACAACCACTACGTACTCCCCTTGTCATCAAGCTGCATCTCTCTCTACTGTCAGGGTAGCAACCTATGCCTGTGCCTGCCCCTGTACCTACAACTGTGCTTGGGCCTGAGCTAATTGACCCTGCAGTGTCTAGATCTTCCCCTGTAGTGTACTAATTTGTCCCTGGGCCTGAACCAACTATGCCTATAGTGCATTAATCTATGACTGTTGTTGCTAGGAGGGCACCCCAGTCTATACATGCTATTGTGGTGCAACCACCAAGGATCTCCTCCTCCAGGGTATCATCACATCCTAAATAATGAAATGAGAACTGCCTCCCCTACCTCCTCCATCCCCATCCACACCATCATCTCCCTCTTCATCCCAACCCTCAACTCTCCCCTCCTCCTCTCCATCACCCCCGCCTCTCCTTGATCTAGGTGCCCTCTCCCAATCATCATCTAGGGGTGGTACTGGCTCATCTGGGCTAGTCAATCTGGGAAACATATGTGTTAAGAAATACTATGCATAATCATCTGACATAATGGCATTGGTAATCTCAGGGTGGTAGTCCCATGCCACTAGTTGTCAAGAAAAATATTCCTCATAAGCTTCATCATATGATAGAAGGGGCCCCCATTCTAGTATGTCTTGATGTCTACGAGCATAGTGGGCCACTCCCTATAGCATACCCTGTATCCTATCATATTTCCTATGTACCCTACCCACAAGAAACCTCTCTATGATGAATTGTGTCCGCCCCATAAAAAATATGGCGGTACACACATATGGCATCTCTAGGGAATCCTCTACCCACTGCTCACAATAAACGTATGGGTGCCATGTGACTATATCCAGGTCATCTAGTACTCATCTCCAGTACTCCAGTTTGCCCAACTTATGATGGATAACTAGCCCACTGTATCCATCAACATAAGGCCTCCCGATTGACCGATATCTGTCAGCAACTGGTCAGGTAACAACTATGTGCTCCCATTCCCAAATATGAAGCAATGTGACCCTTGCAGATAGGCTGGCAACTCCAAGGTAAACCACCTGGTGAAGGCCATGATACACCTGGGGTTCATGCATGTTTGCTCAAATGTTTTAACAACCCCCCAAAAACGAGTTTGGGATAAAATTTATAAAATTTCCATCCTTCCTCATGTTTGTAACTAACCCCATCTTTTAATTTTCCTTATTCACCATTTAACCACTTTTCATGACATCTTTTTGACAAATTTTTAACATTTTTATAACTTCTACAACTTTGGACCAATAGACCTATAACTTTCCAAAATGGATCAACATGATCCCAAATGATCTTGAAAAACATTATTTGACTCAAAAAAACCTAAACCAACCTAAAATCCAAAAATGAAAAAATGCCAACTTCTGAGGCTCTTGGTGCTCCTACACCATACACCCAAGGGGAAGAAAAAACTCAAGTCCACTTGAGTGCAAGTTTTTTCTTTCTTCATAGTCTTACAATTCTTATGCACTATTACATTGATGTCTTATTGGAATTTTCTTTGTGTCTTCAACTTGTTTTATCTAGGTTTTCTTCTTAGCCCCTTCGCTTCTTTATTCCTTGCAAGGTATTCCTCTTTTGGCATCCTCTTTTGAACCTGATCTAATTCAACATCCTGCTTCTCAACGATTTGTGTCTCCTTGTCTAACAAACCTGCACATACATAGTCCAATGAAATATTAGAGATAAAATATTGAAACCTTGAGGTATCCTCCTTATCTCCTTGCACCATACACTCCACTTCAACACCTAAGAGATCCTCCATGTGTGCTATTGTTGACTTAGGATTGAACTTGTCCTCTAAGGGTCTCCTTTGATAAATGACATTTTCTAACACTTCCATCTTAGTTGTTAATTTATCTTGACTTTCATACACAAAGTAGTGTCCCTCTTTTTCCAAACTTTCCATCTGCTTCCTAAGGATTTGATCAATCTCTATATATGGTATGAATACTTTTTGTTGCACTTTAGGGCTACATTCATCTTTGAAATTTTTAGTTTGTCCTACTGTTGAAAACAACTTATCATTCATACCCATTTCTTCAATAATAAGTCATCCAATTCATCATGCATTTCATCGAATACTAGTCTTTCTCTAGGAGAACATAAAACACATTCTTTATTCATCAACCTTTTACAATAAAAAATAAAATTCAATATGCATTCACCAAGTATCTCACCTTCCTCAGGATGACATAGTATTCCATCTTCTTCACTTAGGATCTCTTCTTCATTTATTGTTATGCCTACATTATACACACAAAATCTTTCATTAATTTCAAAACAACGAGACTTACTTTCCTCCACATCTCTTTCCTTGGATGGCTTGTTAAGCACTTTCAACCACCTTCTCAAATTTTTAGCTTTCTGTTGCTTCCTTCTCTTTTCCATCATTTTCTTAAGAGGTCACTTCACCATTTTCTTAACCTCTATAAAGAATCCATGTGATCTTATTCCCTACGGTAGCTCCCGTATGATGTCCAACTTGTCCAAAATTTCTCTTATCTCTTTTATCTCTGCTTCAACCTTTTTGTGGCTTGGATTGGTTCCTTTTCCTTACCTCTTCCATAAGCTTCATCACTGTAAGCAATTTTTCTAGTTCCATCTTTCCACCTCACCTGAGTCTTTTTCACCTCAGTATTTTGGAAAATCCACCTCACCCAAGTCTTTTTCACCTTAGTATTTTGGAAACTTCTGTTTTGAGCATCACTTGTACTCATCTCCTTCCTTCAATCCTATCTAGGTTTCTCCTACTTGAACCACCCACACAACTTGCCACACAATGCACACCTTGCAAACTGATCAAAACAACAAAACTATTATAGCCTATTTCCATGTATATCTTTTGTGCTCTGATACCAATGTGATGTGGAGAAAGGATAAAACTAACTTACAATAGACCCAAGGGGTAGGGTAAGACTTGCTTCAACTCCATGGTTGATCCTAAATGCACCTTCAATACCACTAATAGGGGATTCCATAAGAAATAATTAGTTCAAAAATCATGTTAAAGTACTCTTGCATTGGACAACTTGTCTAAGACCCTAAGATTATGAATCAACTCAAAAAATGATGAAGACACAAACTTCCATTCAATAGGATTTGCAACTAATGCTGCTCCACTAAGATGGAGTGATTCAATGAGCAAAGACAGACCCATAAGTCATATTCAATACATCAACTCAGACTTGGAGATCCTTTTCCCAACAATATGAAGGTAGTTCCACCAAGTGCACAATGTCTAGACTCATGCATAGACCCAAACTCACTTGGGCATCATCAATTACCTTGACTTGTATAAGTTGTCTCTTTGGGATAGTCAAAATAAGACTCAAAACCAATCCTTAAAGGAATTAAAAACTCTTGATATAGGTTTGCACATACTCCCAAAACACTAATCAACACTCACCACAGTTTCCAAAATTTGAGAAATAATGCATGGGTTTTAGCTAACAAGTACAAAATGAGGGTTTTACACTATTTTTCATGCTTAACTTGAAAAAGACTAGTGAAGATTCCTTCCAAACGCGAGCATATTAGAACCTCCCACCTTGAAAATATCGAAGAACAAGAAAAATCAAAAATTTGGGTGAGTTTTTAGCATTTTTGAATTATGGAATCAAAAGATATCACATTTTGAAGGCCCACGGGTTACCTTGGCTAGGGTTTTGACAACTTTTAGAAAAATGGCTCTATCTTTCTTAAAACTCCATGAAATATCATGATATAAAAAAAATGAATTAGATTCCTATGCCAATGCAATGCAACTAGTTTTGGTTCAATCGATAAGTCATACAAGTCGTGCCAAATGACAAAAAATGCTGCAACTTTTAGAAAACACCAAAAAACAGAGCAACCTTCACCAAAATGGCCATATATTGCTCAAAAACCAAAATAAAGTAGATTCATAGCTTGAAAAACTCCAATAGATTTCAAACCATTACATGGGTTGTACAGGCCATACCATATAGCAAAACAAATTGAAACATTTTGAAAACACAAAAAATCTTACTCAAAATGCTTCAAACTTTGCTCAAATGTTTTAACAACCCCCCAAAAACGAGTTTGGGATAAAATTTATACAATTTCCATCCTTCCTCATGATTTTAACTGACCCCATCTTTTAATTTTCCTTATTCACCACTTAACCACTTTTCATGACATCTTTTTGACAACTTTTTAGCAATTTGACGACTTCTACAACTTTGGACCAATAGACCTATAACTTTCCAAAATGGATCAACATGATCCCAAATGATCTTGGAAAACCTTATTTGACTCAAAAACACCTAAACCAACATAAAATTTAAAAATGACAAAAGGCCTACTTATGAGGCTCTTGGTGCTCCTGCACCATAAGTTAGATGTTTTAGGATCATTATAGTTTTTGCATAAACCCTTTGAGGCATGTAATAAGGCCAGTTGGCCAATTATATTGTTGAATTCCCTTGTGGCAGGCTTGTGAGCCTTGGATATTTTCCCTTGAGGCCTATGTTGCATGTAAGATTATCAATTTAATGAAGTTACATGTTCACATATCAATTTGTTGTTGTATTTCCGTTGTGTTGACTCATTGCTTCATGGTTTAGATTGTTCCTTCTGGAACCCTCCTACCATGACTGCACCCATTTGGAAGTCTAAAAAGCCTATGATTATTTGAAACTTTATTGGATATGGTAATAAAAAAGAGGATACTGCTTTACTTCAAGGTTAGAAGAAAATTCATCATGTCCTTCCTTATTTTTGATATAGCAAATAGACACAATGCATCAAGGTATTGAAAACCAGGATGGCATTGTATCTAATGTAGTGGAATTTGACTTTGCAAACAAATAGGAGTATCCTTGTTCATACTTGACATACAAAAACCTTGTTTGACCATGTGAAAGAATGAGCCATTGAGGTAAGAAGACCAACACACAAAAGGTATGGGAACCTTATATGTCCTAGCCATTTTTTTACTTGATACCATACCCACACACACAAGAAAAGTATTCATTGAGGTTGTATTACAAGAACATCCAAAAAGCACAACAAACATAAACAATTATCAATTCCCCATTCCTTTCTCTCTAAATTGTTTTGATAGATATCATCGAGAGATCATCAGAATAGACCAATAAAATAAATTAAAAAGGAACAAATCAAAATGAAAAAACAATCAATGTTATTCATATATCCTAACAAAGAGATGTGTTTTGAGGATAAATATCTAAAATGATATCCGAAATGATGACCATTGTCGAAACAATGTATCCTAGGAAATGCATTGGATGATAATGGGTTGAATTGATTAGGCCATTGATAAGAGTTTGATTTACATGTTTGATAATGATCAAGATTTTAAGTTTTAAGTTTAAAGCTTGTGTTTCATTTCGATTTTGATTTTGTGTTGAAGTTTAACTTTGTTGATTGTTGTACTTGTTTATGTTTGCATTGCCAAATATTAAAGACGACGATCAATTTATTATGGATGAAAGTTTACTATGGGTGAAAGTGAAATAGGATGGGTGATTTTTTTTTAGATATTTTAATGTTTTGAGGTTGTTTTTGGACTTTTGAGATTATGTGAATGTTTAAGTTTTCAAGCTATTTAAAGATGTTTAAGGTTTTTCAAAGATATTTGATGTTGTTTAAGCTTTTTAAGGGTTTTCCAAATGTTTTGATTTTCAAAGATTAGACCAAGACATAACGGGAAACTGAACGACCACTTTAGGGGCTCACCAGTGATGGACTTTCCTATGAAAGCACATAAACGGTGTAGTTTATCTGGCACTAACCAGTGATCGTTTAATGATGGGATATGAACATTGATGAATTATTAGTTTATTATGATGGACTCCTAAAGGACCGACCTAATGCCTTGGGGGCTCATCGATGATGGCCTTGCCTACTTAAGCACAAAGAAAATGTAGTTTGACAAGTGTGTTTGAATTTTTTGATGTTTTAGACTTGTTTAGGGATTTTGACTTGATTTAATTGTTTTTGGGATTTTAAGATGATTTGGATGTTTTTGGATTTCAAGATTATTTGGATGTTTTTGAGGTTGATGATTTTAAATGTTTTTGGGGTTTTTGAGATGTTTCAAATGTTTTTGAGATTTTCCCATGATGTTGACGAGTGGATATGGATATGTGATGATATCAATGATCTAGTTGGGATTTTATTGAAAACCAAGCTAGGATTGATTGATTTGACTGATGGATTACTGATAGTGATAAAATTATTGAGGATACACAAAAATGCAAAGATAATATTGAACATAAGGATTGGGAAAGGATATATCCTGAGATGATGGTAGATTGATTGGATAAGATAGATCAAGCTTTTGACACTAGGCTTGGAACAAAATCTATTGGAATGATTTGATGTGATGTTTAAGTGCAAGTTAGATGCAACTATTGATTGTTTGGACCAATATTTAACAAAAGATATAGCTTGACAAGGAACATCTTCTCATCAAAATGTGCCATGGGCTAGTGATTTAGATTTTTTCTTACAAATGTTTTGACCAATTTGATTTTGCATTTTGAAAATGTTTAGATCACCATATTAGTTAGATGATATAGATCAAAACTTATTCCTAAAGTAATATATAAGTATCTGCCCCCATTGTCTAGCAATGTATATAATACAATGGGTGGATGCATGTATAAATGAATGGATGGATGGATATGCAAAGGATGTCAAGGATTATCTTGTGATAGGACAACATGTTCAGATAGAGTATGCCCCTTTGGACAATGCCTCATGGCTCAAATAATGTTGGGTAGGATAGTATCAATGATAGTGACCCATGTCAAGATGTTTACCATAAGAAAGTGTGAAGTGTATACCAAAACTTTTCCAAGATCAAGATAAGTTGGATTTGGATGAAAATGGATTGGATAGATGGTTCAATTTATTCTGGATGGGATGAGATGCTTCCACTTGAAATGGCACATATAGATGCTTGATTCTACACATGATGCTTGTTTGATGGTACTTGTCCAAAGCACCACCATAGTGGTTTTCATTGGAGGGAAATTTTCTCTTGACTATTTTCTATATTTTTTTTATTTTTTTGAAGATTTATGCTCATGTTGAACCACCCAGTGGTGGTTATGTAGATGCAATTGGTGTTAATATAGGTATTTCTGTCATGATGTGCCAATGATATCCCACTTGGAGGAATTATTTTTCTAGGATACAAGTGCTTGAATGTAACCCCTAATAATTTTTATCTTCTTTGTTGATACTAGAGTTAACCTTACCTCTAGATGCACACATCATGATAGAGTTCCCTTAGAGTTCCTTATGATAAAGAGTTGCTACCAACATATGATCAATGTGAGGGTTTGATATAATGGATGCCAAAGTTGATGGTGGAGTATCTTGAGTGATATGAGATTCAAATGAATTGGTCGACAGTTTGGAATCTTTAATTTTACAAACTTGGGAGGATGAGCAATGATGGGTGAATATGGAGATTCGATCTAGGACCAAATTTTTCATATACCTTTTAGGCCACTCTTGAAGCTTTCTTTTGCATTGATATACATATTTGATGGATGAAGTTCCCTTTTTGATTTTTCCCAATAGTTTCTTTGACTAATGTAGTTTGATAGGGGTGATTTTATTGCTTTTTCTTTGGTATTCATTTGAATTTTATTTGTCCATTTTGCTTCACTGATTCTTTTGCTTCAATGACTTGCTCTTTTCTTTGATAGACCTTTCTCTTTTGGTTGGTCCCAATTAGAGGGTGTAAAAATTTATGGATGACGATTCATGATATGGCTAGTTGTAGCGTTGGTAGAAATTTCATCATAATGACTCTTTATGCTCCCCATGTTTGTGTTTGCACTAGATAAAGTTTCCAAATATGTGAACATGAATTATAACTAGGTTAAACATAATTGAATTAAGAAAGTAAACCAATCAATTAACCAAAGTCATATTCCTAATGAAATTATTGAAATATCAACTAAGAAGCCATTAAAACATAAAATAACATGAAATAATGAAATAAAAATTATTTAACACTCAAACCTCATCACATTGGGGGATTAGTGTTGACTTGATGTGGAAGGATCAAATCTTTCCAAACCCCATTGTTGAAGCAACCTTTGAAGTGATGCTTTAATTGTGAAATAGATGGAAATAGATGTAAAGTCTCTCAAAATGGATATAAAAAGGCTATAGTGAAATTAATTTAAAGCTTTTGTGGATCAATTACTCCTAAAATGAGGGCTATTTATAGGATTTTTTAGGTGAATCGATGGATAGGATCAATTTGGTTAATCAAGGTATAGAAATGGATGAGAAGGAATGACATGGATCAATGATCAAATCCATGGATGAGATTGAAAGATCACATGGATTGATAAAATTAATCAAGGGTTTCAATTTATTTCAACAAACATAAATCCTTAAAATTAGGAGGAATGTGTAAGATATTTCCATGTTGGAGGGAAATGTTTGAATTTGAATTGGGGGAATATTCCTAAGAATATTCTCTTGCAAGTGGGAGAAATTGGAGGAATTAGAAGATATTAGTCAATTAAATAATTAAGATATTATTTAATTGTGCAAGATGAGAGAATTTAGGATTTTAATTAAACAATTAGCTCATTTAATTAAAAGGGGGAATTAATGACATTTAATTAAACAATTAAGATTATCTAATCAAATGAGAGGAATTAAAGGATTTAATTAAATAATTCACATTATTTAATCAAATAGGATGAAAATTAGCATAAAAGAGGTGAATCAATCTAATAATGTTGATTATCCAATTAATATAAGAAAATGATGAATTTAATTAAACAATCAAGATTATTTAATTAAATAGATGAAAGTGGTTGAATCGGGACAAAAATGGTGTTAGTAGATCGAATCAAATGCATTCAATATTGATTAGGATAATTTTAAGTGTCTACAAATATCATAGACAACTTAAAAGAGCACTTCCATGATTTAAAGCTTGCGAGACTTATCAAAAGCTTATACTATGGAAGCAAAGAATCAGAAACAACAAACAACTATGAGTTTCACACAACTTGACACAAAACATCACATCCTCTTCATTGTTGGGTGGAGAAAAAATTACAAAGGCCTAAAGAAAAAATACAAAATATTCAATCCTTCCCACAAGAGGCACCTGCTAAGGTCTTTAAAAATGAAAGAAAAAATTATTGTTATCTCTATTCCAAAACTAAAAGATTACAATGACATTCTCTCTAGAGAACAGTTAACAAAATTCTTGCCAAGAGGAACACTCTACAAAGATAACATCCCTGAGTATATAGGTGTTTCTGCTCTGCATGGCTAAGACTCTCGAGATTCAAAAAACATGACACTTGGAGCCTTGAAGACACTTGGAGTCTCACTCGCTTCCATAATGAAACCTTAGTAATAGAACCAGATCTTGGACACACGCATATATGATATGCAAATCATAGGCATGGTGCTACCTTAATGGTTAGTGATTTCCTAATGCTGATGTGTGTCCTACTCGAACTATTCATGGTGTATCGACCAATGTAACATCATTTTCTAGCAAAGGGGACCCTTCCACTCTT
The DNA here is from genome assembly GCA_007115665.2 of Sequoiadendron giganteum. NCBI lineage: Eukaryota > Viridiplantae > Streptophyta > Pinopsida > Cupressales > Cupressaceae > Sequoiadendron > Sequoiadendron giganteum. The sequence continues at coordinate 450,856,186 of CM021107.1, read as the reverse complement.
CGAAGCATGCAACAATGCCACAAAAAGGCTTGTGACCATCCCTTTGTATTTGTTTCTTTTAATGAGGTGATAGTGTTAGAACCACCATGTGGTGCCTTAGCGTTGTGTCAAAAGATAGTGAAGTTTTACTTACAATGGTTGAGCACGAAAGTGTCACACGTCGCTAGTAGGGATGCCCATATAAAAACCATATCCTGCCAAGGCCTGAAATAAAGAGAAGGCTAGAGTTAGATGCTCAAATCATACAACCACATCCAAGGAACTGCCAAGGCACATATCTCAAAAGTGTGGAATTGATCCACATAACTACTTAGAATATAATGTAAGCTAGGTCCTTCTTATGAAAGCTAAAGTCATACGATGACATTGTAAACTTGATGTCATCAGTTGCAAGTAAGAATCTAAAACTTAAACATGTCTTAGTGAGAATAGAAAACTAAAAAAATTGAGGTTCTGTTTGTTTAAGGTTGAAAAATTTAGGGCATGACATTTGGTATTAGAGCAGGGTTCCAAGACTAGGAACTTTGGGTTGTGTTAAGTGATTAACCAATTTTGATTTTGAAATGGGTCCTTATTGATTAAAGTTTTGTGTGGTTGCAAGTATTTTTATAATGGTTAGGAAGAAGGTGATAAGATGTGTATGAATAGATTTGAGTATAAATTTTCCTTTGTAGTAAATAGTAACTTAAATTTATCTTGTTGAATCAAATCTACATTGCTAATATTTTGTTTTAGTTATAATATTAATTATGAATTACTTGTATTAATTGATAAAATGAGAGGACTAGTATGTTAGTCCTTGTTTAGTTATAACCTATGTCTTTTGAAGTATGTTTAAAATTAGGTCATTTCAATACCCTTCCATGATAATGCATAGTGTAGATTTCTATCAAAGTTTAGGTTGAAGGAATGTGATTATCTAAATTATTAGCTCTATTATTTATACTATGAGAAAACTATTTGATTAATCAAAATTTCTCTAGAATCTTTTATTTCAAAGGTTATGTGATGTGATCATTATTTTGACACTTGTTCTCAAATCATGATAAATATGAAAGATTTAGTTTTTAGAAGGTATTTTGCATCCATAACTTTATGTGACGAACCAATTTTGTTATGTGTGTTGACTTTAAATATTTATTTCTAATGTTTCTCTTTGTGAGAATTCTTGATGGATCATAATTATGGATAGATATATCCTTGATTATAAGTAATACTAGTTAAGTCATTTTGAGAAAATTGATAAGTTATAAATAAAGGAAAATGAATTGCATGTACTCTATTTGTACCTTAAGAAATATTAGCTTAACTTTCTTTACCATATATTAAATTACCTATACATTCAAGCTAATCTTATCTTGATTTGAAAACATAATTTTTTTGCTAACCTTTATCCTTTATCAAAAATATTCCTCCTTTTAACATGAGAATTAGGTCTCATGAATGTTTAAAACTTAGGTAATAATTTAGTGAATTTCTTTGTGGCTAAGTGGTATTTCTTTGGGACATGTTAATTGGTGTCTACAACAAAATTTAATAGTTAAGTGAAAGAGTTCAAAACGAGGTAGTAGGAATCTATAGTAGATGGTTGTTGAAAAGTACAAAAATGTTTCCTCATTAAGGTAAATGAAACAATTATAGCAAGAATAAAGAAGGAAAATAAATTTCAACTATAATTTAGTCAAATTATTTTAAAGATTGAAATTAAGAAAATTGATAAATCTATAATTGTGTAATTGCACTAAGATTATTGAATCCCCTAAGTGTTTTCTAATAGCATTCTTTGAATCATTGTCACATTAAATTTAATTACTAAGTTTAGTTGTTGATTTTCAAAAGGTGAAATCTTGTATTTATGAATTGAATTATGTGTGTCTCTTATGCTTGATTGCTTGATCATATTATGTTTGATTAAAACTTGAATATAATTAGTAACCTATGATTTTTAATTAGCCAAAGGTAATTTCAGTTATAGATTAAAATCTTTAATCTCATTTACAAGTGTTGGTTGTAACATGTTGAAAGTAATGAGTTGGATACTAAAGTATATAAGATGTTTTCAAATTTGAACCTTTGGGTTGCTAGATAAAGTGTGAAACATTATAATAGTTAGGATAAACTTAAGAGATAAAAATAGAAAACATGAAAATACAAGTGTTAGTAAAGAAAAAAAACTTCAATAGGAAATGAATAACTCCATTTATGTGTTTTTCTTACAAAATAGTAATGATGATTAAAATAAGTGTAATATAGGAAAAACAAAGTAACAATGAAATTATAAAAGTAACATGTGTATAAGTTTTGTAGACAAAGTTTTCTTGTAAGTTATGATTATTATGCCTTGATAAGTACTGATAATAGAAATTAAATAGACCTAAAGAAGTGCATAGAGTTATGTTTTGTGGAAAACCAATGAATTTTTTGTCTATGACTCAAGTTTGAGATATAGGCTATCCGACTTGGGATGAGGGTGTGGTGGACATATGTGATGATCTACCTATGTATACCCTTGTGTTAATTATATTTGATGTAAATTTAAATGCGAAGATAAAATGTTTTGTTGTTGAGCATGTTTGACTATGGAATGGAAATTCCATAGCGTCGACCGCTCCAATTGGAGAAGGGTCCACTAGTGTACTTGGGGTTGAGGGAAAGGTATGTTCATTGGAATATTATGATTTTTCCTTAATGTTGTCCCTGAGCTAGAAATAGGACTGTTGTTAGAAGATTATAATTTCCTTTGGAATGTTGAGCTAGATCTACTCACCCACTTTTAGGACCACTCTTTTTTTTCATAGTGCAAGACCCTTTTCCTTGAGTTTTGTATCCCATGGGTTGAGGATGGATTCATTGTGCCAAAAAATCAGATAAGTTTCTACTTGGGTTAGAGATATTGGATGTCCAAAAGCATGGGTATTGGATGTAGTTCATGAATGTGAGATATCATTATTATTCTATTTTGCAAAAGGGTCAAAGTTCAACAAAAATGGGTCAAGATTAGCATGGGAAAAGAGTGGGAGGAATGAAAATTATTTTAACTATATTATCCAACATTTACATTAAAGAATCTAAAGCAATAAAATGCAAGGTTTGTGACAGTGTGACATCATGATGTTAGTTTGGTTGTATTATTCGAGTGACAGATTTGGCAGTGATTATGATAGGGTTATGTGTTGGTAAATAGTATTCTCATTGAGTGAGATCTAATGTACATATAACTTATATACAAGATACTTTAGATATATATGATTTATGGATAAATTAACTAGCATGTCCCAAGTTGGGTGGACTATGCTTGGTTATTATATACATATTTATGATTTGAGATCACTTGTAGTATTTGAAAATTTACTCCTTTACATTTTCACACTATGTTTGGGTCCCTTAATAAATTAGACTTAGTTAAGCCTATAATTGCATAAATTTTACTTTTACAAGACAATTTATTGTAATTTTTGAAAGAGGAGTTGCGATTTAATTAATGCAATTATCATTATTAACACGAAGAAATGAATAGGTCCTGATTATTTAGGCCAAGATCCATTCTCCCTTGGGCAAATGGGTCCCCCTTAAGATCAAAATTTAAAATTTTAAACATGTTTTTGGTGGCATATTAAGGTCCTAAATTCAAGATTTAAGTGTCAACTTGTAATGTTTAATTTTTGGGAAATTAGAAAATTACCTATAAAAGCAAGATCTTTTATCAATTCAAATCCTAGAAAAATTGGAGAAACTTCACAAGAGCTAAGATTATTGTCAAAGGTGTTCAAGAGTAGATTTATCAAGCATTTGTTGCAACACTCAATATCTCAAGCATCATGTCAAAGCTATCTAGCACCATGCATGTTTTTGGAGCTAACATTGTGATGTAGGTTTCAATTTTCAAGTCAAAATTTCAAGCATCAAGATCACATCATCAATCAAGTCATTCATGCAAGATCAAGACCTTGGAGAGATCTACTAAGTTGTAGTCCTTCAAGGCTTTGAAATCAAGGGTTTGGTGAGTTGCAATATAACATTTGTTCATTCATCATTCCTTCATGTTTCATTGTTTTAATTCAAGGTTGAATTACCAAAATAGGTTTTGACCAAGGCAAAACCCCATTCACCAAAAACAAACAATTTTTCCCTCTTGTGTGTTTTATAGATCTTAGGTTGAAGAAGGATTGAAGATCTCTTAAAGTGAAAAATTGGAAAAATTTTCAAAGTTATTATCAAGCCACAGTATCTTACCTACAAAATTTATTTCTAACTTTTTGACTATGAAATCTGGAGAATTCAGGAGTACAGATATAGAACCAGAGGACCCAAAAATTGATTTCAGAAATCCCTACAAAGACCCATTCACCCTTGGGCGAATGAGTCCTAGAGGACACTCAACAACAACATCTTGATGATAGGTGTAAAAAATCTAAACCTTCTCAGATCTGTTTGAAAGTTGCAGTTTCTATTAGATTAAGGTTTAATCTTCTAATTTCAAGTGTTACTTTGCATTTTTTAGGTTTATTTACTATTTTTAATCTTTCTCCCAAAAGTGTTGTTTCAGCAAATCTAACCCATCCTAGATCATAAGGAAAACAACATTCATTTGCATTGTATTGCATTGATTTGCATCTCATTTAGGGTTTTTAACTTGGATTAGTTTGCATTTTATTTAGGGTTTTAGGTTTGCACTTTGCATGCTTTAAAATATGAAAAATTCAAAAAATTGCATTAATTTTGCATGTTACTTGCATGTTAGTATTGTTATCATGAAATCTAGCAACACTCAATTCACAAATAGCCCCCTAAAAAAATTGTTCATTTCATAGTTTATGTGTACTTTAAGCACACAAAACAAGGCAAATTTCTATTCACCTTGATGCATGGTCCAAAACCTCAAACGGTCATTTTGAGTTGAAACATGTCAGAGTGTTGAAAATTAGCGCTCCTACATGTTCCTTAGTCAATTTCACTCCAAGTGTTGGAGCACTGAAAATGAATGCTCCTACACTTTACTCACTGCCAAAAATGCATGAGCAATGAAAATCACCACTTGTGCACTTTTTGGTTTCTCAAGTTTACTTAATGCAAAAGCGGTGATTTTCATAGCTCGTGCATCTATTTCTCCTTTTCATCCACCATAATTATAATTAATGCAACTTGAGTTGCATTAATGATGTTTTTAATGATTTGTTTAAGTTGTCTTAAGTTTTCACTCTCCTCATTTCAATCTGTGTTTCTCTCTTCTTCCAAACGCTCGCCATCCTCCAAGCTCTAAACAAAGTTGTTGATGGATTTTTACAGGCATCTAAGTTGGGTTTTGCGTTTTAATAGGTGCATTTTTTGTGTTTTTCTCTTCGTCAAGCTTTAATGCTTTTCTCTCTTTCGCATAGGGTTTTCGATGTTTTGAGTTCCTTGATATTATTGTCTGTCATCATTTTTCCCTGGTTTTGAAGTGTGTCGAAGTCTTTTGTTTTGCTGCCACTTCCATGTTTTTCTTTTTAGGGTTTTCTTGCCTTCACTGTTCTCTATTTTATGCAAGATCAAACCTCTAGGCAATTTTTAACCATCTATCACCGATCCTCACCATTTTGAGCTAAGTCCCATGCTTGTTCTGGCAGGATTTTTCACTGCTTGAGCAACTAATTAATGTCCCCATCGAATGCTCAAGTGCTATAATTTAAAACTTCAACATTCCAACTTTTAACCCCAGGCATTGGAGCGGTGAAAATAATCGCTCCTACACGGAGTGCCCTTCAATAATTTTACATGTAAGAGGAATGAAATTATCCACCGCTGCATCCAGGATCTTCCCTACTCCAAAATTTCATAGTGGTGTTTTTGTTCACTATTTCACACAATTTTTCACCAACTTTGAATGTAGTGCCTCCCCTCACTTGAATGCTAAAGCGGTGGAAAAGCCTACTTGAGTATTCAACTCAGAAAGCAAAAGTGATGATGCTCGAGCACTGAAAATCAGCGCTCGAGCATGAACTAGCTCTTTCCCACATGCACTAGTGCTAAAAAATAGTGCCTAACACTTTCTCACCAAGTGACTAAAGACATGTAAGAGCGCTAAAAAATAACGCCCCTATATGCAAACCACTATCCCAAGTGTAGGAGTGCTGATTTTCAATGCTCCTACATAAAAAGGCAGTTTTTTTTCTAACACTCTAAAATCACTTTGAATACGCTCTAAACCCCGTTTCTCTACCAATGCTCCATTTTCCATGCAAAATAGCTCATTTTTAGTTGCTCCAACTTGCTCGCTCACTTCATGCTTCCCAACATTGCATTTTCTCCTAACATCTATTGATTCACTATTCTTGCAATTCCTCTCAAGATCTCATTAGGTGATCTAAGAAGGCGATATCCCTTTATCCTATTGCTCCTAGATGATAGAAAATAAGCCTCCATCATCTTCTAAGAAAGAGGGAAAAATGAAATACAAATACCAGGGTGTCTTTCTGCCTATCATGGTGATCTCAAAGGTAAGTAAAATTAAAGACACTAAAATTGGTCATCAAGACCTTGAAGATTTTGTGAAAAGAATTGAACAAAAGCCCTTAGAAGATAGTTTGAGAGCTATTGTTCATAGAAATTTTCACCTGGTATCCACATTCTCGACTTCTTCTCATAATAGAAATTTTTTCCTCCAAGTTGAATCTCACTACATCAGAGATAGCATAAGTGTAATAGATTCCTCAAGGCAAGTTATGATGAGAGTAGATCCTGAATTATTTGATATTGTCTTCCAGGTTCCTCACATGGAACAATACACAAAGATCTCAATGCAACAAGCACATGAAGCTTATGATCAAGATCCAACTAAGGCCAAAAATTTGATTAACAACCAATGGTTGAAAAAACCTAGGCCTACTATCTCAAGATGGCCAAAGGGGCTTCCTAGGAGTGATTTCAAAGAAGATATCATGGACATGATTACTCTCCTGAGCAGGGTTAAAAGATTGCCTAAGTCATCCCATTTTCAAGAATGGATGTATGAATATATCCAGATCATCAGGAGAAAGAAGGCTCATATTGATTGGGGGACTCAAATCAGTGATGAAATTCATGAGCAGTTGATAAATGTACCAACCACTCTAAAGTTCTACATGAATTATTATTTGGTGTACGCTACCACAGTAATGAGGTAATTTTCGGAGCTGTCTACAAAGGGAAAAAAACATTATATGCCTATATATGAGTACTTTTATCAGTTGAAATTAAGAGAAAGTCTTCATCACTTCAGGAGGGTCACATATGCCTTCTTTGCACCCTTGCTATTCAATTTTGATCCAAATTTCAAGAAGAAGAGAGTATCAGATGAGGCATACAAAGTGGTTAGTAAAGTTGGATGTATCTTTTGAAATTTCTAACTTTCACCTATATTAGAGTGGGTTGTTATTTTGGGTGTCCGTACATGTTGCCCAGATATCCATCAGATAAGTGGATACTCATGGAGCTGTGTATACAACTGATTTCAATCCATAAGGAATGCATGAGAATTCACAAACCAGGTTTCAAGTTCCCTCTAACAATTGGAAGGCTATACTGTTCACAGTGTGTAAAAGGAAAAGTCAGTCTATGTAGAAATGCAAGTCATAACTATCAGAACATACAAATATAGATTTGACTTTGACTACCAGGATGTGAATAGGAAATTGAAGAAATACTATCGACATGTCTACCACTTTGAAGACATATGGGCGGATTGCAGGGATGAAGAAGACATTCACAAAATGGACTTTTGCAGGCTAACAGTAGAGAAAATAAGAGAGCTAGGTATAACTGATCTACTGGAGGATTTCCAAGATCCTGGTGACATCCTAAACTTTGCTTATCAAGAAGATGAGATTTATAAGAGGCCCTTAGCTTTGATTCAATGGTATAAAGAAAATTATATCTATCAGGGAAAGGATTTCTCCCATCTTGCATAACACAACATAATGGTTACATAAACATGGTTTCCAGATGAAATCTTTCAAGACCGAATCAAAAGGGAAAGCAGTAGGAGCAAAAACCAATCAATGGCCAAAACTCCATGAAAAAACAAACAAACAACTACTCCTTCCTCTTCCCAAAAGGGTCCTCGAATCAAGTTCACCATTGGTAAGAAAGTTACACAAACTATTGAAGAACATGAGGTAGTAGAATCAAAACCTGCACATGCATCAAGAAAAGAGCTTGCTCCGAGGAACAAAATTTTGAAGAAGAAGGAAACGAAAGCTAAGAATCTGAAGAAGAAGAGTTTTCCAAAGAAGAGGTGTCTAAAAGAGATGAAGGAGAAAAGGAAGGTAATGAGGAAGAACCTAGGCATGATGATGAACAATCTCTATCCCCACATGAAAATATTGTTGAAGATCTTCCCTGAATGTCATCACCTATTACTTCAAATGCTCCTCATACACCTCCCAATCCTAACACTCATCCACCTCCTCTCCCTACTTCACCTCCTCCCACATTTAGCACACATGCAATGGACGTTTCTCTTCCCCATGCATCATCAACCGTGCTTGCCACTCCGCTTATAGTCTCAACCACACAAACAATAGATGTTTTATCATACTCTCCTTCATCCATCCCAAGTTTGCAATCTCCATCTTTTGATGTTTCATTTGAAGCTGAATTCAACAAATTTATGAATGAGTCTTTACAGATTCAACTTGGTATGCAGTCTACTGAAGCAATCATGACAGATATTGCCTCAATTTTTACCATACCAATCATTTCTACAGAAGTAGCTATGACACAAGAATTGATAAAAAATCAAGAAGCATATACTTCCTCCCTTCCTCCTTGGTTGGTCTCTCAAGTATCAAAGCGAAAGAAACAAATGATATCTCTAGAAGAGCTTGATCTTGAAGAGATAGCCCCTCCAAAATCCAAGGGGAAGAAAAAGGAAAAATTTCATTCAAGGCTTCATGTTGAAAAAATTGGTCATGAGTTTGTGGAGATTGGTTTTATCCCGCAAGAAGAAGGTGATGTTAATATGGAGGACTACATAGTCATGAGAATCCAGCTCGACAAAGTAACAAATAAAAGTGCAAAGGTAGATGAATAGGTGGTCCTAGATGCATTGGCAGGAAGTCTTGACAAGATGGAAGATGCCTGAGATGTGCACAAAGAGAAGGACGAGCGTTATGCAGCTATTTTGAGGAAACTAGCAGGCTCTTCAAGAAATGCACAATCGATGGCTATGATAAGCGTTGAGGAACCAACAATATAAAAGGCAGAAAATTTTGCCTCCAAGGGTAAGGCATTGTATGATTTCAATGATGAAATGATAGAACATGGTTCATAGGTTATAACTACTATGGATGAGAGGGCCACTTAGACAACCAAGCTAAAATTAGAGCTTGATAAAGAAGAAATAATACTTTCCCAAGAGCAAGAAGAAATGAACAAATTCCTCTCATTTTGGTCACAAATAAAAGAGGCAAACTTGAGTAAGTTGGTGGAAGTTGGGGTAATTCCTGACAAAGAGAAATATGTGGAGGTAAGAGAATCTCTCAAGCACCGCATTCAAGTGATCAAGTCCCTTATTGAAGATATCCACTAAGTACAAGAAGATGTCGAAGGACATCGTGTTATCCTAGAAGATGAAATTAAGGAGTTACCAGGTAAGCTACTTGATGAAGATCATATTTTCCTCTTGACCAGTGAACTTTTATGGATCTACAAGGAAGCTGTCATGAAGCAACTAGAGGATGCCAACTTTTCAAAGAACTCCATGCATGCAATTTGCGACTTACGAATTTCTCTTGATAATCTCAAGATGCATCTTGACAGATGCAAAAATCTTCACTCATTTGCCAGAAGATCAATTACCAGAGTTCACAGCATAGTGGATTACCCTGTTGGTCCAGATGAGGAATTCGTCTTGGAGACAAAGAAGAGATATGAAGACTTTTGCACCCAAAACAGGGATTCGTGGAGACTTCTTTTCATCTCTAGTGTTAGATAGTTTTTTCTTTCATTTACACATTTTGTAAATAGTTCTCGACATCTTATATGTCCTTTTGAGAAATGTAATTACATGTAAAATCAGAGATTTCTTATAAAGGTTGATAACATTTTTGGAATAAGTCAATTAGTTAGGTCAAATTTTCCTAGATTGGCTCTTTTGATTTTCCTAATTTTCTCTCCTCTCCCATCTATAAATATGAGAGGATCCTATTGTAATCTCTATCTTTTATCTTTTGCAATGAAGTGTTGCCCTTTTGAGAAGAAAATACATGAAACTTTGTGTATATGTTTTGATCAATAAAGAAGAAATTTTCATACCAAAATTTGTGTTAGAATCGATTATCTTTTGGATTTGATTGAGATTGGAAATGATTGGTGATTGAGATCTAAAGGGCTTTGAGTAAATCTGTGTAAAATTTGTGTTTCACTCTTTACTTAAATTTGTGATATTGATTGAATACTAGTTGTGAATTCTCTACAAGACTTTGTGCTTGTATTTATTCATGTTGTTCGTGGATCTATCATGGAGTATCTAGAATACTTTGTGCTTCTAATACGATGCTGGTTACATATCTCAAGGATTCATTGGTGAAAGCTATGAAACAAATTTGTGCCTTAGTGAGTTTTCTTATTTTATCATTTATCATTATCATGCTGGTATTCCTAGGCTTTGCTTTGACAAGATAGGAATATTGGAATTACTGCTTTGTTTTTAGTTTGAAGTTATATTGAATCAGGAACTCAAAACCGTGAAGCATTGTAAAACATATTCTCTGAAAAAAGAGAGAATTATGAATGTGACACACCCCCATCTCTTAATTTTCATAAAGAAGAAAAAAGAGAGAATTATCAATAAAGAAGAAATTTTCATACCAAAATTTGTGTTAGAATCGATTATCTTTTGGATTTGATTGAGATTGGAAATGATTGGTGATTGAGATCTAAAGGGCTTTGAGTAAATCTGTGTAAAATTTGTGTTACACTCTACTTAAATTTGTGATATTGATTGAATACTAGTTGTGAATTCTCTACAAGACTTTGTGCTTGTATTTATTCATGTTGTTCGTGGATCTATCATGGAGTATCTAGAATACTTTGTGCTTCTAATACAATGCTGGTTACATATCTCAAGGATTCATTGGTGAAAGCTATGAAACAAATTTGTGCCTTAGTGAGTTTTCTTATTTTATCATTTATCATTATCATGCTGGTATTCCTAGGCTTTGCTTTGACAAGATAGGAATATTGGAATTACTGCTTTGTTTTTAGTTTGAAGTTATATTGAATCAGGAACTCAAAACCGTGAAGCATTGTAAAACATATTCTCTGAAAAAAGAGAGAATTATGAATGTGACACACCCCCATCTCTTAATTTTCATAAAGAAGAAAAAAGAGAGAATTATCAATAAAGAAGAAATTTTCATACCAAAATTTGTGTTAGAATCGATTATCTTTTGGATTTGATTGAGATTGGAAATGATTGGTGATTGAGATCTAAAGGGCTTTGAGTAAATCTGTGTAAAATTTGTGTTACACTCTACTTAAATTTGTGATATTGATTGAATACTAGTTGTGAATTCTCTACAAGACTTTGTGCTTGTATTTATTCATGTTGTTCGTGGATCTATCATGGAGTATCTAGAATACTTTGTGCTTCTAATACAATGCTGGTTACATATCTCAAGGATTCATTGGTGAAAGCTATGAAACAAATTTGTGCCTTAGTGAGTTTTCTTATTTTATCATTTATCATTATCATGCTGGTATTCCTAGGCTTTGCTTTGACAAGATAGGAATATTGGAATTACTGCTTTGTTTTTAGTTTGAAGTTATATTGAATCAGGAACTCAAAACCGTGAAGCATTGTAAAACATATTCTCTGAAAAAAGAGAGAATTATGAATGTGACACACCCCCATCTCTTAATTTTCATAAAGAAGAAAAAAGAGAGAATTATCAATAAAGAAGAAATTTTCATACCAAAATTTGTGTTAGAATCGATTATCTTTTGGATTTGATTGAGATTGGAAATGATTGGTGATTGAGATCTAAAGGGCTTTGAGTAAATCTGTGTAAAATTTGTGTTACACTCTACTTAAATTTGTGATATTGATTGAATACTAGTTGTGAATTCTCTACAAGACTTTGTACTTGTATTTATTCATGTTGTTCGTGGATCTATCATGGAGTATCTAGAATAATTTGTGCTTCTAATACAATGCTGGTTACATATCTCAAGGATTCATTGGTGAAAGCTATGAAACAAATTTGTGCCTTAGTGAGTTTTCTTATTTTATCATTTATCATTATCATGCTGGTATTCCTAGGCTTTGCTTTGACAAGATAGGAATATTGGAATTACTGCTTTGTTTTTAGTTTGAAGTTATATTGAATCAGGAACTCAAAATCGTGAAGCATTGTAAAACATATTCTCTGAAAAAAGAGAGAATTATGAATGTGACACACCCCCATCTCTTAATCATAGTGTGCATCATTGTGAATACTTAGTTTTACTTAGCTTCAATAAGCAGTAAGAAGGGTGCCTCCCCTTTATGAGAGGAGAGATTGTATCTCACATAACTATGGCTAAAATCAAGTTCTATAATCTATTAAAAGGAATTACATAATTTTCACCCAACAAGTATATGTTCAACCATTCATATTCAAAAAGATGAGTCAAAATTGCATTTCAAAAAGTGTCATGTTGTATGTTGATGCAAAATTTTGCAGGGGGCAGCAGTCTTATGAGAAACTTAGCTACTGGGGGACATAGTGCACTTAGCTAAGTGACCTCCGAATTTTATCGAAGCCAACTCTTCATTTTTAGTGAGGGAGGTGAAGGGTTAAAAAGATAACGAGAAATATTAAAATCTAGACTAAAGGCGATGTGCCAAATCATGAATGAAACTACTTGAGCATTGTGCCAAAAGCAAAGGCTCGAACAATAAACTGTTGTTTATCAAATAGATTATCCAGAAGCACTTCAAACATAAGAATATCCTTTAATTGCATAGCATAATTTAATACAACTTCGGCCAACACAGAAGAGTCAAACATGATCTGTATTTATTAAGCTATAGAAGATTACAAAAGTTGAAGAACATGCATTCATATGCTATAGGAAAATAAAAGCACAATCTAAATATCTTATCAAATGCATGAAAAATAGAAAAGACCGAATTGATTGGCACAGTCTGCAAACTTCAAGTTCAATAAAAATATTACAAAGGCTATTGCTAGTGCTTGGGAAGTTTTTTTTCTATCCAACAACAACTAAATAAAAGAGAAGAAGAGTTGCTTAAATAAGCCAGCCCACCACCTGAAAGCCACATTGAGAAAGATACCCTAGCAAAACATCGACGTTCCAAGTCTCCTCGAGCTGGAACTGAATAGGAAGATCGCCCAGCGCCGCGCTAGAAAATCCATCCTCAAAGAAAATATGACCATGCAGCAGTAGCAAAAGACACGCAGCATCGAAGAAGAAAACACGATAGCAAAAGAGAACAAATGACACAGGAGACAACTGCCAGATAACCAACGCATAAGAATATGCCACGCATCGAGCACATAGAGCCTGGAAAAAGAATGAGGGATGCCCCAACAAAAAGCTTTGAGAGGAAGCCATGTGGGTGACACCGAGCGAAAATAACTGCATAGTGGGCCCAGCTCGGGAAACGGCCAGAGAAAGCCACGCGTTAAACACATGGAACTCGGCAAAGGAAAAGTGATACGGAGCGGTAGGGATCCCCATTAGGAGGACACATGGAAAATGCCAAAAAAATGCGAGCAATAAAAGACAAGGTGAAGCCGTGAAGGAAAGATAACCGCAAAGGCTAGCGGTTCATGAAATAAAGTTCACAGTTTGGCGACTCACAGGGACATTTCACCTGCGGAATGAAGAACCCCATAAACCTTGGTTCAACATCCCATTATCAGTCACAACTGAGAGAGGGCAGCTTGCAGGCCGGTCCAGACCTCTTTTGATGGCATGGAGAGGGCTCACAGATTTTCGTGTGCCAATTTGAGATCGATGATTTCCTTAAAAGGAAATCCGCCAGATTCCTTCGCCTCCAATTGAAGCTAGAAAAAGAGTTGCACTAGTTGATGCACGATACCTTCAATATTTTCGGCGGTCAGAGACTGACCAAAAGATTGGAAAATAGAGAGGTCCTACTTCTTCTCCTCGATCCTTGCAATTATGTGCTCGATACCTGCTACCACCTGATCTGTAATGAAGGGCGACAAGAGGCCTCACTGAATTAAGTAGGAAAATTTCGCCCGCATGTCACTGGTAATTTGATTCAATCTAGCTCTGCAGTCTACTACATGTTGGATGACCTCGTGCATGGAAATGAGAATGTTTACACCCATAGCTGCCATTGTTTGATCCTCAATACCTACGCCGTTCAGAGCCTCATCGGAAGCTGTATACAACTTTCCCAACAAAAGCCTGGCCTCTGGAACTTTATCGAAAGTCATCTCCTACACCTGCTATATTGTTTCACTAACTGTTCCACATAGGCTGGTTGCTTGTGCCATAAACTTCAGGGTGGGTTGCAAAGTAAGGTATAATGCCTTGACCTTATCCCAATATGACGTGTATAACTCCCTGGAAATTTCCAATGGGCTCATTTGTGGTGCAGGAGGTTGGGTTCTCAAAAGATATAACTCTAAAATTCTACTGCTCAGGTCTGCCCTTAGCTCCGATAAGCTTCCATCCAAAATGGATAGTTGACTCCTTAGAGTGGAAATTTCCTTCTCTTTCTCATCCAAGGCCAATTTGCCTTGTTTCCTCTTTTCAATTTCTGACTCTAGAGTGACATTCATCTCATTTACTTTGTCATTTGTGCTCTGTTGGAGCTGCTTCATACCATCATCTCTCTACTTCAAATTGACATGGAGAGTTGCCTCATTCACCCAATATTGCTCAATTTCATTTCACAGGGCCGAAACGACATTCACACCCAAAGCTTGAGGCTCACTCACTTTCCCCTCCAAGGCATTCTTCTTGTCCAGTAGGCGATTAATTTCATTTTCTTGGGCCCTATACTTGTTTGCCCAAATATCAACCTTGCCTTTCAGCTCTTTCAATTGCTCCTCCTTTTTCTTTGCTTGGCGATTGAGCTTGAGGAAGTCGGTGGTCACTACCCTCTGAGTCTTCTCCATCAACTCGACTTTATCTTATAGATGGGCCTGATACAAGTCCATCCCAATGGCGTTGACTAAATAATCACTCGGCAACATTTCTCCGACCGGTTTGATCACATTGGGGGTGATCTTTGCAAACATTAGTGAATTTTGACTCGCGTGGAATACCGTTTGCAAAAGAGGCTTTGCCTATCTGCCCGCATCCTTTTCTCTTCTTTTTTGAATTCGGCTTGCATGGGTGCTTTTGTTTGCATCCACCTGAGAAAAATATTCCTGGGAAGAAATACCCAGTTCACCACCAAAAGGAAACTCCCAAGGGACTGCTAGTGGGAAGGAAAGCGTGCTTAGCGCATCTGTGGACTTGCTAGGCCTTGTAATAACTATCGGGGAGAAGGGTGGAATAAACTAGCCACTCGGAGATGACAACAACATGGTATGAGGAAAGGCCGGGGAAGCACCAACTGAAAGGTCGGGCCTCAGGGATGAAAATTGTTGGCTCGTAAGGTCAGGACTGACGACCAATTGTGTTCCAGGGGTTGAATGGAAAGTAGGGGATGAAAATGGAAAATCGAGAGGGAAAATATTTGACTGCCCTAGATATCCAGCGATGGGAAAAGCTGGTGTGGATGAAATAGTAGGGGAAAACAAGGAGGAGACCAAAGACATAGAAGAGAGGGAGGAGGGAGGAAATAATACCTGAGGTTCCTAAAGAACTACAACTGATACCACTGCTTCTTCATGATGCGACTCCTCCCCTCCAATAGACTCTCTCATTCGTGGTGACTTCTCCTATGAAGAATCCTCAAGGTCCACAATAACCTTCGGCCTACGACCCAAACTCCTTGGCCTCTTCCTACTTGATCTAGAGGAGCTGGAAAGCTCCAATATTTATGTGTTTGAAGAGTCCTCTTGCTGTGCATGCTGTCCACTAACAGTTGCTCCGTGTGTTAGATCTTTTTCAGTGACAGGGGCATTTTGGGTTACGTCCTCTCCGAGTTCTGTGGCAACACTTCCTTTCACATAGAACTTCTCAAAAACTAAAGGGTTTGGGGAGTTCTCACTATCTGAATGCTCGTGCACCCATATTTCATCAAAATGGTTGTCTAACTCCACCTCCTAGAAAAGCCCATTTGTTGTCTTTATCTCCTGCCTATATGTCCAAAAATCTCTAATTCTTTCGGGCTTCCATCCGAGCTTACCCAACTGGCTGCACAGGTATGGGCTCATCTTCTGATTTTGGCTTGGCTTCCCCACAATGTGGTAAAATTTTAGCCATGGTAGTCGCCCCTCTTTAGTAGGAAAATATTTAAGGCCTACATAAAGTTTCAAATTCCCCTCTTCAACATTTCTTCGAGGGTCCCAGAATGGCCGAGGCTAGTGTGGAATTTTTATGCCAACCTATGACAGATTATTTTCTGGGTTGTATCGCCATGTGTCATTGATGATCACCAACCCAAGATTACCCATCTTAGAGTACAATACCTTTGAGCTGTTAACCTTCGAGCCCTTCTTCTTTACTAGCGATACCGAGCCAAACATGACTGACAACGTCAAATAGGAAGTCAAATGTCTTCCTCCCCAATAGTCATTCTCAACATTACACAACTACCACAACGCCTCCAGGACCAACACTTTGTCAGAAACAATGCGCAGGAATCAGAAGGGTTCCTAGACAAAACCTTGCATATAGAGCATAGAGAAATCCGTACCAAAGAACTAGTCACAAGGTGGCAAGAGGCCTTTGAACCATGATTTCTGTCTTGGCGACAATCGAACGGACATGCTACTCCTAGATCTATCCAAAGCCCACAAAGTCAGAGCTAGGAACGAATCCAAAAATGCATAATAATCAAATTTTTTTGATAGGACGAGAGTCCATGTTGAAACTGGCTTCCTCGCGCCACTTTCGTCGAAAATAGCCAGGGCCATGAATTGCTTGAAATAATCAAGATTCTAATGCAAAATCATGAAGACTAGGAATGTCCATAAGCGGAGGCGTGTTGTTCTTCCTCAGCATAAAGCTGAGACTCATTTGGAATTCGAAGACTCCCTTGCCTGTATCCAGCCTACAAACGAGTGCCAACATAGAACAGAAAAGGAAGACCCCGATTTTAAAGCATCCAGACCAATTGGGAATCTGGGAGGTGTTGAAACATCTATCGATTGAGTAGTCTCAGTGTGATAAAACTGCTGCGCCAACTAGAGCGTTCTCCAGTTTTCCTGCATCCTTTGAATGTCAAAATTTTCAACATTCTTGAGTGAGGGGAATGAGATGCATAACATATCTTGCAGGGCTTGGGGGCTGATAACTACCCTCAAATTAGGGCCACCTATAACTCTAGTATGAGGATCAAAGCTTGTTGCGCATGCCGCCACAATTTCTGGGCAATAATGCACCAGAGGAACCATGTACTGTGGAAGCCCATAGTTCCATAAATGTTTGTGGAAAGGGTTTGACATTTTCTTCATATTTTCGCATGCAACCTCCCTCAAGCTCTTGGGATTATGAGATAACTCAGGATCCAAAACATTATCCCAATCCTCTGATACTATAGATTGATTTCTAGGAGAAACCATGCCAACTGTTTTCTGGTCCACTTGACTAGTAAAGGGCCAGGATGGCTTTGTTGGGATGCCTGGAGTAGCATAAGACTCTTGGCCATATATGTTTACACAGGGAACCATCAATCTTCACTCATTAATATTCTTTGGGACTAGGGCCTGTGTTGAACTCCCTGCAATTTCAGCCATTTCTTTGTATCCGCAAGAGGCTTCACAAACTTTGCAAATGACTTAGCTTCTGAAAACACTTTCTCCTTTCGTGAATGACTTAGGCATTTTCACTCTTTGATAAATTCTCACAATAAATGTCTTTCACATGCCTAACCTACTTTTTTATTTTCATGAAAAATGACTTAGCAAGTGTATGTGCCATCCTTTCACATTTAGTTGCTACATGCACCACTAGCTTTTTCGTGCGTGCAGAGAGATTGCCAACCTGCCAAAATACTCTTCATATTTAAGGGACATGACTTCGCATGAGGTGGCACCTGATTTTTCTTGGACAATGCACCAAGACAGCCTTGCCATATCTTTCGCAAGCTCCTTTGTATTTACTAATTTCTGGATTGTACTTGGGCGCATCATCCAACAGATTTATCAAAAAATTTGCCTTGATTCAATTGGGACAACAACTCATCATGTAGATACCTGGCCTATTTTCA
Organism: Sequoiadendron giganteum; assembly: GCA_007115665.2. Lineage (NCBI taxonomy): Eukaryota > Viridiplantae > Streptophyta > Pinopsida > Cupressales > Cupressaceae > Sequoiadendron > Sequoiadendron giganteum. Next base: position 450,837,864 of record CM021107.1, on the reverse strand, counting down.
TTTAATTCGGCAACTTGAATGAAGCAAGTTGCAATTGTACCTTCATTCACATCACTTCACACACCACAACACTTATTATCAAGGCTTGATAGCACCATTTGCCTCTGACGTAATCATAGCTTGCCTCGTCAAGCGAATCCTGACCAATCCATAAATAGGGCCCTTAGCAACCTTGCTAATCAAAATTACCTTCAACATTCTTACTTAGTAGGCCCTAGTTAATCTTAGCAATTTCATCCTATAGCTAGAGTAGCAAGCAATTATGGAGATGCCAATTATACTAGTTTGCAAAAAGACCCAGGCCACATTTCTAGGAAAGGTTAGGTGTAGGCGCTTGAAGCACATAACATGCATAAAAAACCTGTTATATGTAAAGGAGATCAAATGGGTCCTAGGAAAAGACTGTGTAGAATATGAGGACCAATACTGGGTAAACACTAGCATCTGCTCTCACTTTATCGCTTCACTCCTGGACATTAGCGTTTCCAAACACAAAATTTGAAAGTTGACCAAGCGAGTCTTCCCTCGGTGTTACCTTGGAGGATTGGAGCAAGTAGCGTAGGCCCCCGAATTCGATCGTGGGGTCCCTTCTGTTTGCAACTTGCGTCGGCTGCTGCTTCATGAAGGACCCATGCCAACCAGGCCCTTTCTGTTTGGCTTTGAGCTAGACACCCATGAAGAACATCGCTCCAAGGTTCGTGTTGGCTGCTACTTCTTGATGCAGATACATCATATTGAACCCTTCTGAAACATGTAGTGGTACGAGGATTTCGAGAGAATGGTGTTTCCTCACCTTGCGCCACCGGTTGTTGCTGTTGCTGGTCCTTCCTCTATTTGAGAATTGAGAAAAGATAATCCCAATTTTTCTTTTTGCCTTTTTGCCAGCCTCTGCCTCCCTGTAGCGGATATATATGTATATTTTGATACATGGCCATTGGCCTCCCCCGTATATAATGTAAATGTTCTATAAATAATATAATACACATGTTTTTCATATCTTGGCTCATTTACAATGTATCTCAATTTCTTGCAATACTGTTGTCATTTACAGAGAAAACCCAAAACTTAAAGTAGGAAAAATAATTACATATTTATAATTTACAAACCCACTCCATAAGCAGAACTAATTAAACTTTTTAAGGTGTATTCCATTAACTGGAATACCTAAGGCATTACCTTCCATATTCTCTAACTTGAAAGAGTTAAACTATTTACACTGGATGAATTTAAAAGGCCCTTCCCAGAGACTATCAGACTTTTCATGTTGGTCGGGCTTTGCCCCGCGCTCGTTGAACTTGAGCACCAAGTCCCCGCATTTTAGCTCCTAGTCAAATGTATTTTTATCTTCACCACCTATTGGCGGCTGTTCATGGCCTCGAGAGCATGCTCTCTTTTCTCTTGTACTTCCAGTAACTCAGAAAATCGTACCTCCATAGCTCTGTTTTGCTCGATTTCAAGAGATTTGAGCAATTGGAGAGCAGGGATTTTCATAGCAATAGGCAACAATGCCTCCTTCCCGTACACCATCTCGTAAGGGGATGTCTTTAATATCTACTTGGGTGTGATACGGTCTACCCACAACATTATTTAGAAGTTTTTATGCCACTCGCTCTGGTGTTCCGAGCCTACCCTTTTGATTAACCTGATGAGATTTTTGTTTGTGGATTCCGCAAGGCCATTCCCCTGAGGGTAATAATTAGAAGAGGTTTTAAAAAAAAAACCCATATTTCAATGCAAATTGGCTCATCTTAGAGCCGAGGAAAGCTTTAGCATTGTCGGAAATAATTGTTTTCGACGAGCCAAATCTGGCTACCAATTCCTCCAAGAAGTTAACAATTTCTACTTCCGTTGCATTTTTTAATGGCACTGCCTCTGCCCATCTGGTGAAGTAGTCTGTTGCTGTCAATATCCACCTGTGTCCAACTGATGAAAAATGGTTAATCATACCAATGAAGTCCAGACCCCATTGAGCAAAAGGTTCCTCCACTACTATGGGTCTTAGTGGCATAGCAACATTCTTTCTCTTTCCAACATAAAATTGGCATTCACTGCAAGACCTTACCAATGAAAATGAGTCATTGAATAATGTTGGCCAAAATAACCAACACATATGATTTTAATTGCAATAGTTCTTGCAGAAAAGTGCCATCAAGCTGGGCCATTGTGATATTGATCTAATATTCTTTTGGCTTGTTCCTCATTCACACATCTTAGCAGGACACCATTAAAATTTCTTTTGAAAAGTACTCCTTCTAAGAGAACATAACTGCTATTTTGCAATCAATAGAACCGTCTCTTAAAGGAAGGGAGATTGGAAGGATACCTTCCTATTTGCATGAAGTTTATCCTAGCCTCTAGTCAATCGCCCTCAGAGCTTTCTTCATTCAACAACATAGGTTTCAAGACTTCAAGCTCTATCACTGGTTCATTTTTTTCATTAAGGTACTTGCATAGTCCTTTTCCCTTAACAGTCTTGACAGGCCTGATCTCAATATCATACTCTAGGATCTTGGTAATCTAGTTAGCTCTTTTCTTGGTGATCTCTCCTTCCATAATATATTCCCGCACTCTAGGATGTGGTACACAAACAATCACCTTATTGCATGATATCAGGTGTCGAAACTTCTTAAGCCCTTTCACAATAGCAAAGGCCTACTTTTCTACAAAATTGTACCTCACCTCATACTCCTTTAAGGTGCGCGAGTAGAAAGCAACATGAGATTATTTTTTATCCTCATCATCCTTCTGCATAAGCATAGTGGCAATACTGTTGCCACCACCAAAAACATACATGATAAAGTCCTTCGACAGGTCCGGGTTGATTAATACAAGGGATGAAGAAATAACCTCTTTTATAAGCTCAAAAACTTTTCTGGCCTCCGCCGTACACTTGAAAGTCTGGTCCTTTTTTAGCATCAAGGTAATCAATCAAATGATCCCTGCAAAGTCTGCAATGAATCGAATGATGAAATTGACCTTACCCAAAAAAGATTGCACTCCTTTCTTGTTTACGAGTAGAGGAAGCTCTCGGATTGCATCAACTCTTTCCGGATCGATGGCAATGCCCTCCTTCGAGAAAATATATCCCAATAGCTTCCCCTAGGGGACTCTGAACACACATTTCTTCAAGTTTAGAGAAATCCTAAATTCCTAGCACTTCTAGAAGACAAGCTCTAAATGATCAAAGTGATCATCGGCAGATTTGGAAAACATTGTCAAGTCATCCAGATAGATAAGTATAATCTTATGTATTAAATCCCTAAAGGCAATATCCATAGCTCTTTGAAAGGTGGTTCCGGCATTTGAAAGTCTAAAGGGCATCTTAGCATATGCATATGTTCCCCACTTTATGGCGAACGCTATTTTGTGTTGGTCTTCCTCCTTTACACGAATCTGATTGTAGCCCGAAAAACCATCCAACATTGAAAACATTTCAGAACCAGCTACGATTTGTAGAATTACCTCCATAGAAGGCAAGGGGTAATGCTCCTTTAGGGATGCCCTATTCAATTCTTAGAAGTCTACACACATTCGTATATCACCATTCTTCTTACGGACTGGCACCAGGTTAGACACCCAAGTGCTATGCTTGATTGGGAACACTATTTAAGACATAATTAATTTATTCAACTCTTGTGACATGAGTGACTCAATTTTCGGGTTCATAGGCCTCTGTCTTTGATGAATTGGCTTCGATCCTTCCAATAGCTCAATTGTATGTTGAATAATCCTGGGATCATATCCCTTAAGATCATCATATGACCAGGCTACTATGCTCGAATATTCCTCGCAAAAGCGCTTTAGCCTGCCTTTATTCTTCTGAGATACTCCCTTACCGACCTTGATCTTTTTGTCTTCTCCAATATGCAAATCGGTTTAGTCACCTTTGTCAGCTACAAGCTTCCTTTTATCTTTCCTTGCATCATCATAATCAAAAGAACTCTCCAGAGTGACTAGGCCTTGGGAAGCTTGTTGGATTTCAACTAGATTACTTGAGCCTCGTAGGCTTTGGCGATCTTTGGTTGCAATTGGTCAGCAATTTCCCCAAATGACTAGAGAAATAATGTAATATGAGCATCACTATCGAACACTTTCCAGTCTTGATCATTGTTCAGAACAACAGGTCGTACAATTAATCTCACTGCATTTTTATTTTTTAACAACTCAGAGGTTGGCTCAAACTGAACCCTGACAGCTGTCATCTGGTCAGCTTCGTAGTTCTTATCCCTTTGTATAGCCTGAATATTAAATGCCTCAAAGCTTTCAATAAGATCCCAGACCCTATGTCGGTATGATTACATACGAACATTCTTTGCAACAAAAATCCCTCGAATTTGGTTGACCACCAATTCCAAATCTCCGAACACTCTTATTTGCTTTGTGCCCATTTGTTCTGCAAGGCTCAAACCATGGACAATGCCTTCATATTCTGATTTGTTATTCGAGCATGCGAACTGGAAGTGATAAGACCTCAAGGTATTTTCTTTGGATGAAGATGTCAAACATATTCCTGCTCCAGCTCCTACTCTGCATCTTGCTCCATCAAAGTGCAAAGTCCATAACTCTGAGGACGTTTCGCCTCCAGACTCTTTAGTAACTTTGGGCATAATTTGTCCTTCCTCATGTATGACATAGGTTCCGAGTCTAGTTGCATGATAATTTCCAAAAGGGTATGTGTCTATAAACTCATTCAACATAGCTTCTTCACTCTTCGTTTGGGAGCTAGTTGCTTCTTCTTCCTCCAGAAATTCAACATTGAACCCTTCTTCCTGGGTAATTGAAGTATGTTCTGCTTCAAAGTTGATCAAGGCCTCGTCAACAACATGTTCGAAATGCAAAGTTTTTGACAATAGTTTCATCTTAGCTCCATGTTTGGCTCTCAAGATCAGGTGTGAATAGTCTAGTGCTAGATATCCACCAACATTTGTTGTGAACTCTTGGGACAAACATATCTCAAACAGAGGAGGGACATAAATGAGTATGGTATCCTGGTTCACAGTGATACTGGGGTAGGCAAACAATGTCATAGGCAATCCCTTGATTACCCCGACGATATCAACTTTATTTTTGTCTAGCTGCATAGCTCCCTTGTTAAGAGGCTCATATTTTAGCCCCAAAGCATCAACTACTTGCTTAGGCATGATAGTGGTGCTAGCACTAGATTCGATCATGCAATTATGCAATAACTTGTTGCCAATGATAAGTGTTAGAAAGAAAGACTTAGGTTTAGGCTTACTCTCTTTTCCAGCTTCGAGCTTTTCTTTTGGTTGATTTGTTAGCACTTTATCCAGGTCTAGCTTGGATATCCTTTCTTCACTAGGCTGACTAGGCATCTTCACATCTTCCTCTCCTAAAAATGCTTTCTGTAATAGCACCTTTTGCTTTGGAATAGCCAGGATATCCCACAAAGAAACATTGGCAGAGGATTTCTTTAGTTGTTCCACCACATTGAATTGCGTTTGTGACTGATGAGCCATGATTGCTTGCTCCTTAGGCCTCACAGCTGGCGTATCCGATTGTTTGACAATAGCCGAGGTGATCATAGGAGCCTTTTCTTTCAGAGGAGGTGGATTAAGAGAGCTCGGAGTAGCTACCTTAGATTTTTGTAGAACTAACGACAGGCCTACCAACAGACTGAGCATTGACTGAGATGGACCATTAGTTGACAGAGATGTGAATTCTCTGGTGAGTCTCTGGTTTGAATGCATGTTGTAGTCTGATTGCACTTGGGGCACTTGAGTTACATAAATGCCATTCGAAAATGCTGACTCTTCTCCTTCCATCCATGAAAAGAGCTCTTGGTTTGGAACTATGTCTAACTCCCGCTCTATGGAAATCCCTTGCATTTGAGCAGTGAGGATTGCATTATCCATCTGCTGAGAGGCATATGACTAGTTTTCGAGATCAAGTGCATTGCCTTGGCTATGTTTCTCTGCAATCTTCTGTTGCAAATTCCCTTGTAGACAATTTCGAGGCATGTGCATCATTACAAGGAAAAAACCATGAATTAGTGTCTTCAGCTATGTTATTCTATCCTGCCACTAGCTCCTTACTTGAACTAGGATGGATGGTCTGCATCGGTAGGGTCACTGGAACAACTTGGTTATTCGGCTGATCTTGGGTATTGTTGTGTGATCTATCCTGCCACTGATTTGATTGGTAAGGAGCTTTTCCGCCCTGATAATTTTGGTAAGCCAACTTCTGATAGCTACATTGCTGTTGCTTCATGGTGGTCAATTCATTTTTCATAGTCCACATCTGTTCTCTCATCTTGTTCAACTCAATCGTCAGGGGGTTAGGCACTGGAGCTACACTCGACGTCATTCCCGGGTACATGTACATAGACTGGGGAGGAGTTGCAGGAGCGCTGGTCGAAGCTGCTTCAACTTTCGCGGTGTTGAATTCCAAGAACAATGGCATGATGGGTCTTGGTGCCAACTTTCTAGCAGGAATAAGGTTATTCTCCGTAGTAACAATAAGATCATAAGCATCGGGTAGAGTATTTCCACCAAGAGCCTGTAGCATCATGGAAATATCAACATTAATGGACTTCAAATAGACCATGAACACCAAATCTGGAGGCGATCAACTACCAACAGGAACTCTTTGCCAAGTTGAATGAAACCGCGTGTTGAAGTCAGGTAGAGCTTCATGAGGGGCTCACTTTATGCTGGCCAATTGATGATATAGCGAAGACCTATCACCAACATTTAAAAACACTCATAAAATGGGGTTCCAAGATCGTCCCAAGTAGCAACCGTATTATTCGGAAGAGTTCTATACCATTTCAACGCCTTTCCTTGGAATGAGGCAGCAAGCAATCTTAGAGCTACATTTTCATTAGAAACACCATGCACTAGACACACGTCTGCGACATCTTACAAGTGCTCTGTCGGTGTCTTCGATTCATCCCCAAAAAACTCAGGGAAAGCTTTTAAAGCAAAAGTGGGGATTGCAGCCCATACTGCAGGAGGCACATGCACTGCTAAAGGACTACCAACATCCCAGGCTACATAATTTCTAGTGGCCATAGGTGTAGGAGATGGAGGAGAAGGGGGAGTTGAAGGACTACCTTGCCGACCTCTCGGGCAAACATAAACTAATAGTGGTATGAGTAGGTTGTGGAATCTTGTAGTTTGTGAGCTAGTTATTGGCCTATGGCTCATACACACTTATATATCAATCAAACGTGCTAGTTCGCATCCCATTGGGTGTGCCAGAAAAATAACTGTTGACACAAAATTTTGCAAGGGGCAGCAGTCTTATGGGAAACTTAGCTACTGGGGGACATAGTGCGCTTAGCTAAGTGACCTTTGAATTTTATTGAAGCCGACTCTTCGTTTTTAGTGGGGGAGGTAAAGGGTTAGAAAGATAACAGGAAATATTAAAATCTAGAATAAAGGTGATGCACCAAATCATGAATGAAACTACTTGAGCACAATGCCGAAAGCAAAGGCTCTAACAATAAACTATTGTTTATCAAATAGATTATCTAGAAGCACTTCAAACATAAGAATATCCTTTAATTGCATATCATAATCTAATACAACTTCGGCCAACACAGAAGAGTCAAACATGATCTATATTTATTAAGATGTAGAAGATTACAAAAGCTGAAGAACAGGCATTCATATGCTATAGGAAAATAAAAGCACAGTCTAAATATCTTATCAAATGCATGAAAAATAGAAAAGGTCGAATTGATTGGCACAGTCTGCAAACTTCAAGTTCAATAAAAATATTACAAAGGCTATTCCTAGTGCTCGGGAAGGTTTTTGTCTATCCAACAACAACCAAATAAGAGAAGAAGAGTTGCTTAAATAAGCCAGCCCACCGCCTGAAATCCACATTGAGAAAGATGCCCTAGAAAAACATCGATGTTCCAAATCTCCTCGAGCCGACACTAAATAGGAAGATTGCCCAACAGCATGCCAACAAATCTATCCTCAAAGAAAAGATGGCCATGCAACAGTAGCAAAAGACACGCGACATCGAAGAAGAAAATGTGGTAGCAAAAGAGAACAAATGACACAGGCGACAACTCCCAGATAATCGACGCATAAGAATACACCACACATCGAGCACACAAAGCCTAGAAAAAGAATGAGGGATGCCCTAGTGAAAAACTCTGAGAGGAAGCCACGTGGGTGACGCCGAGCAAAAAAAATTGCATAGTGGGCCTAGCTCGAGAAATGGCCAGAGAAAGCCATGTGTCACACACACGAAACTCGGCAAAGCCAAAGCGATACGAAGCAACATGGATCCTTGTTAGGAGGCCACGTCACAAATGCCGAAAAGTTGCGAGCGATAAAAGACAAGGTGAAGACGCGAAGGAAAGATAAATACAAAGGCTAGTGGTTCGTGAAATAAAGTTCACATTGTCCATAATTTTTCATTTATTGCACTTGCATTTGGACATCAAATTCTAGAAAAATCAGTCAGTGAAAGTAAAATTTATAACCTAAAACAGGAAACTCTAGATCTGAACTTCAAACTCAAATTAAAATTTTTGTAACCCTTGTGCTAGGACCCATTTACCCTAGGGCACATTTGTCCTTGTACAGGTCATGTTTTCGATTTTTGGGGAGTGATTTTTCTTTATTTGCATTCTTTTGATATGCTATTTAATCTAGGTTTTAGTTTAAGAAATTAGAAAAATCTATCATTCTTTGGATTAGGTTTAATTGATCTAATTGAGTGCATTGTTTCAAAATCAAAATTGGAATAACAAGACATCATTTTTTAGGTTTTTGCATAGTATAATTAGAAAATTATCTTGCTTTAAATATGAAAATTTTCTATCTCTTGCATTCTTGCATCATGGACATGTGTATGGGTAATATATGGAAGTCCTTAATGTCTTTGGTAGATGTTTCAAGTTGTATGTTTGGTGAAGACCCTAATGCAATTGAGACTCCAAATGAAGCTTCACCTCCTAATGAATGTCCCCATGAAGTGGAAATCTTGGGAAAAGATGAAGATAGCATGCAACGATCCATACAATACTCCCTACAATACCTTGAAAATTGTACACCCTATTATGATATTGCTATCAGGATTCAACCGTGTAGTTTTCGAGTCAAACTCATTGACCCATGATTCATGACTAGTGGTTCACAAGAACCCATCTCTCATGATAATGAATGGTCCACTTAGCACTCATTGCATCTAGGTGATGCTCATAGAGGTGAAGCATTGGTCCATCCCGGGAGGTCACCCATCCCAGTACTGCTCCAGCTTAAGTGCGCTTAACCACATAGTTTCCCCCAAGGTTAAGCCCACTTAGCTTGCTTCCTCATTTTTAACCATCCATGAAAACATCACCTATAACACCATGACTTGATAAGTTCAACCTCTTACATCTTGAAATTGAAGAAAAAATCAAGCCTCAACCATCAATAATTAATTAACTTGATCACAAGGGCAATAATGATACTCTTCTATCTTATGTTCATCGAGTTACTAACACACCCATTAGCTTAGAAAATAGTTATAGTCAAGGCTTTAAGATCTTAAGAAAACAAGGATGTGACATAACAAATGAGCATGACATTCACAAAATTTTAGAGAAAATACCATCTAAGGATACCAAGGGGTTAGGATATCAAGATCTTCCCCCCCTTGCACATCTCCCAAGGGAAAATGTATTCTCTTTCATGAGGATGATAGGATCACCATAGATCTTCCTCCCCCACTTCCACCACAACAAGTTGCCCAACCAAGTAATAAATACAAGCCTTATAAACTTTAGAAGCTACCATTTCTCCATGCTATAACCAATAAAAAATGAGCTTTACAAGCCCTTCTTGACCAAGGACTTACCATATTACCACCTATCAAAGAAAAGAAGAAAGAAAAAATTACAAACATGTCTTACTGTGCATATTATAGAATTCTTGGACATACTACTAATGATTGTCATGCCTTGAAAAATATTATACATGGATGATATCATTGGAGAAGTTGTTCCTTAGAATGAATGTACTTTTCTCCTTACCATGTGATAGTTGTAGGATCATAGCATACTCACTATTGCATATTTTACATTTATTGCAAATAATTTCTATATTACAAGGATCCCATTCTCATCACTCATCTCAGCTCATTCTTGTCTTGCACTTAGTGGGGGCAAGGAGTTGGATAGACTTATCCTAGTTTTACACTCATTATTGTACCTTTGGCTAGTTATACGCTTTCCACATGATAAATAAGATTGGGATGTGGATGAATTGCTATAGTTTGACTCACATTTTCCATACTAGTCTTCTCTTTGTGTTCTTTGTGATTGCATGTGTGTAATGTGATCCCTTGTATTGTGCTGCTTGGCATGTCTTTGCATGTTTGTGAGCCTACTTTGGATGACCCTTTTCACTCTATTGGTGCAAGGATACAAAGGAAGTGAATCTGTTGTGACATTCTTCTATTTGTACATCTACATTCTTCTATATGTTGTAAACCTTTTTCTTGTGTTTTCCTTTCGAGGATGACACAAGGCATCGAGACATTTAGGTCTCTTCCATGTTGACCCAAAAGCTTCTCCTTGTTTTTTTCTCTCCGTGTCATTCTTCCTTTGTGGTCATTGTTCCATAAGTCATTTGGGTAATGATGACGGTTTCGATCTCGATTATATCACCACACCAATAACAAAAGTTGACCCCAAATCCATGGATACCTTATGTGTTATCTTAGGATTGCATATGGGGGAAACTCTCCTTTATATGACATAACTCTATCTTGGAAACATATGTTTACATAGGGCTTTCCAGATAAAGCTCTCATGTATTGGCATTTATCATGTTCTACATTAAAGTAATTGCTCACAACATGGTGTTTAGCAATTTCTTTAAAGTGGGGGAATATGCATCCTCGCTCATCATTTGCTTCAAAATCTAGTCTTCTTACTTCACATGATATGTCTTCTTGGTGGTGTCATTGGGTTTTATGTCCTTCAAGATTGTGACCTTTATGAGCATATGGCATTCCTCTTAGTGGTAATTCTATGAATTGCATTCCCTAAGTTGTGAATCTTTTATCCTCAACTAGTCCTCTCTTGGAGACATTAGGCATGATTTTCCCTAAGGTGAGACCTTTCATGAACTAAGCAAAACCCCTTTGAATATCCTATTGCATGTATCAAGGCCACCAAGCATAACACAAATTGCTTGCTAGTGGAGCCTTTTTTCATGAGTGCTTAACATAACGGAACCTGCTAGCCTTGTGAACATTTGTGTGGTGCCTTATCAAAGTTATCAGGAGGTATACATTTGGTATGGCTAGTACAATAAGAGCCTATATTGAGGCATAACTTCCCATCAGCCACTTTTTGGGGCTCACCTAGTGGACAACATATTTTTCACTAGCCCGTGTGAGCACATTTTGTTTGCATAGTGGACAACATTTCCACTTGTAAACAGTTTTGGACAAACAAATAAGGCTTGGTCCATACCAAATGTAAAAATAGTTGAGGCTTGATCCACCCCTCTTTTTTTCTAATTTTAACATTGTATGAATGTGTATCTTGTCTTGTTGTTGCATATTTAACATATGCATATGTCTCTTTGTGCCTTTGTTGGTTTGTCGTGAGATCTTAGATCTTGGGGGCTTGATCATCCTCATTGACCTTTGTTGTATTATCTTTCTAATGATTGTACAATTAGACCTTTCCCGATGCTTGTTTGACTACTTTAGTGTGAGTTTGAGTGCAGGCTCATCCTCTCACTAAAGTGGGGGCTAAATGTAGTGTTGGAAAATGTACTCCTTTACATTTTGAACTATGTTTGGGTCCCTTAATAAATTGGACTTAATTAAGCCTCTAATTGCCTAAATTTTATATTTACAAGCCTAATTAATTACAATTTCTAGAAGGGGAGATGTGATTTAATTAATGAAATTATCATTATTAACACCAAGAAATGAATAAGTCTTGATTATTTAGGTCAGGACCCATTCTCCCTTGGGTGAATGGCCCCCCTTAAGATCACAATTTCAAATTTTAAACATGTTTTTGGTGGCATCTTAAGGTCCTAAATTCCAGATTTAAGTATTGGATTGTAATGTTTAATTTTTGAGAAATTAGAAAATTACCTATAAAAGCAAGGTCTTTTATCAATTCAAATCCTATAAAATTTGGAGCAACTTCACAAGAGCTAAGATTATTGTTATAGGTGTTCAAGAGAAAATTTCTCAAGCATTTGTTGCAACAATCAATATCTCAAGCATCATGTCAAAGTTATCTAGAATCATGCATGTTTTTGGAGCTAATATATTGTGATATAGGTTTCAAGTTTCAAGTCAAAATTTCAAGCATCAAGTTCAAATCATCAATTAAACCATTCATGCAAGATCAAGACCTTGGAGAGATCTACTAAGTTGCAGTCCTTCAAGGGTTTCAAATCAAGGGTTTGGTGAGTTGCAACATAGAATTTGTTCATTCATTATTCCTTCATGTTTTAGTGTTTCAATTGAAGGTTTAATTACCATGTTTGACCAAGGGAAACCCTCATTCACCAAAAACAAACAATTTTTACCTCTTGTGTGTTTTACATATCTTAGGTTGAAGAAGGATTGAAAATCTCTTAAAGTGAAAAATTGGAAGAGTTTTCAAAGTTGTCATCAAGCCATGAAAAGTCACCTACACAATTTATTTCCAACTTTTTGACTTTGAAATCCAGAGAATTTGGGAGTGCAGACATAGGACTAGGGGACCCAAAAATTGATTTCAGAAATCCCTACAAAGACCCATTCACCCTTCGGCGAACAAGTCCCAGAGGACACTCAACAAAAAAAATTGATGATAGGTGCAAACATACTTAACCTTCGTAGATCTATCTGAAAGTTATAGGTTCCATTAGATTAAGGTTTAATCTTTTGATTTCAAGTGTTACTTTGCATTTTTGGGTTTATATACTATTTTTAATCTTTCTCCCAAAAGCGTTGTTTCAACAGATTTGCCTCATCCTAGATCTTAAGGGAAACAACAAGATCCCCTTCAAATTTTACTCACCTAAGGGCTGAAAGTGAACCTTGGCTTAAGGGATCTCTTTTTCCTAATGAAATAGTGGGAAATAGGTGCATTATACCCCATTTTTACCTTTCTATTTATATTAAAATTGGTGAACCCCCATTCCATTTTTGTACACACCTATTTTTCACCATTTCACCACTATATTTTTTTTGTCTATTATATATATGTGGTTTGAGACCACCATTCCCCTCCACCCCTTTAGTGGCTTAGAAAAGTCACATAGTGGATGTAATGTGTAAGTTTTTGCGAGAATATCGTGCATCAATCTTTTGAATACAATCTCAAGTGTTTTTTGGAGTAGGATCAAGAAAGGTACCATCGTGCCAATATTAAAATATATGGGAGTACCATTCATCTAAATTAATTACAAAACATAGTATCTCACCCTTAATTTTTTTTTCTTTTGATGGTGATTTGAGATTATGAATTGTAAAATTATCGCTAAAATTATATATCGTGCATTGATCTTTTGAATACAAGCTCAAGTGTTTTTTGTAGCAGGATTGGAAAAGGTACTATCATGCCAATATTGAAATATATGGGAGTACCATTCATCTGAATTAATTACACAACATAGTATCTCACCTTTAACATTTTCTGCTTTTGATGGTGATGTGAGATTATGAGTAAATTTAAAATTCCCAAATGAATTGTCAAGGGATATAAGGGAGGCAGTGCTCACCATTGCATCCATATTCCAATAATCTTTCCATGGAATATTGTGAATAGTATATGAGGAAAAATGTTTAACATTTCTAACACTAAATAGCGATATTAGAATATTCATCTTGTTTCACTTGATATGGTCCATTAATTTATCTTATGATTAATTTATAATCTCCAAATATGTGAAGGTGTTGGATATTAAGAGACAACGTTGCAAAAAAACCAACAATAAGAGTTATATATTTCGTGATTATATTTGTGCATAGGAAATTTAGACAGTAAGATAAGGGAATTGGCTTACTTGAGGGAGGAAATAGTATTAACCCAACACTAGAGGCAACTCTATAATTAGAACCATCAAATATAAATCCCATGTTTTATCTTCTTCTAAGTTCAAAACATGCTCATTGGTTTATGAGTCTTATTCTGGTAGAGCTACTGGTGAAGGCCTTAGCTAAATGGTCGATTAATGCTTGAACCTTAATTATCCTTTGGGAGATAAATTTAAGATCAAATTACATTAACAACATTACCCATTTGGCTAGGTGTCTAAATAAATTAGTTTTAGAGAAAAGATGTTTCAAAGGATCATTGAAAAAACATACATCTCAACATTTAACAAATAATCTCTCAATTTACTTGCGACAAACACTAGAGCCAAAAATTTCTTTTATATATTCATATATTGTGTTTCATAATCAATCAACATTTGAATAATATAGTAGACATGACGCTTTATACTATTTTCATCATGTTGCACTAATAACATGGAAAGAGCATTAGATGAAGTAAAATGTAAAGAATATAAGGATGTCCTGATACAATTGGTTGTGAAATACGAGGATTAACCAATTATTATTTTAAATTCTCAAAGGAATTTTGACAATCCTTGTTCCATTTGAAATGATAATCTTTCTTAAGCAATTGAGTGAAGGGAAACATCTGATCCATCAATGATGAAATAAAATGGTGAATAGCTTGAAGTTTTTTGTGTAAGCTACAAAGTTGAGAAATGTTTTAAGGTGGAATATTTATTATAGAATCAATTTTATTTGTTCCCACCTTATTACCTTAATGTGATACAATAAAACCTAATAGCTTTCCACTATCCACACTAAAGACACACATTCTTGGATTTAACTGCATGTTATACTTATGAATTTGTTCAAAGATTTGATGGAGAATGTTGACTTGTATTAGCCAAGATATCATAGACATAATACTCTAATATGTTATGAATAAAATCATGAAATATTAATGGAATATCCCTCTAGTATGTAGCTCCAACATTTTTAATCCAAATGACATGATGACCCAATAAAATGTTCCCTTAGGTGTAATAAAAGAAATTTTATATTGGTCTTGAGGGTTAATAAAAAAATGATTGTATCTAGAAAATCCATTCATAAATGAAAGTAAGGCATGTCCTACGATTGAATAAACAATCATGTCTATGTTCGAGAGAGGGAAATCACATTTAAAATATGTTTTATTAAGGTCATGATAATTTATACATATTTGAATATGGTTATCTAACTATGCGACAACCACTATGTTTGATATCCAAGGTGAATATGGTTATAGAAGAACCCATCTTGTAAGAGCTTTTCAATCTTAGCCTTAACAAACAAAGCCACTTTGGAATTTATTTTATGAGTCTTCTATCTTACAAGTTTAGCATAATCCTCTAACACAATATTATGTTGAGTGCACAAGAAAACTGAGAGGGGGTGAATAAGTTGTACCTTCAACCTTCAAAACCCTAATACACATTCATATCCACATTAACTTAATTAACCTTAATCTATTATGATGATTTAGCATGAAAGGAAAATAACATAAATTAAAAAAAAATCAACACCATGCACAAAAGAACACCAAATTTATGTGGAAAACCCAAGATGAGAAAAACCATAGTGAGGATTAGCTCATAATATAAAGTAATATCAAATCCAAATATAGAGGGTTCATTTCTAGAGAAAAGAAAGGATCACTACCAAAGGCTCACTACCAAAATGAAAAGAAGATAGAGAAGAATATTATACAGATAAATCCATCTCAATACCATAGATAAATACACCACAATATCACCAACACCTTCGCAACACAATTGAAGAATTGTAGACACCTTCTTCTCACTACATCCAACAATCTAACAAATGAAATCTCACATTAAACTTCTCAAAATTTCACTCTAACACTCTCCAATTCATATAATTCACATCATACTTTTCTATCTTCACATCCCTCAACAAATCAACTCATATTTATATCATCTTCAACCTTGAAAACATTCTCCAATTTTGGTTATGCACCTCAACCGTGCAAATTCAAATTAGGTCGGCACCAAAACACTTTTGTGGTGGATAGAAGTGAAAGTGGACCACACCATTACTTATCTGGGACCCAAATCTATAACACCACACTACAACAATAAACATCCACCACAATTAGTGTAAACACCAAGGTCGACCATTACCTGTGTAAACACCATTAAAATTTTAAGTGAATGCTTCCTTTGATTCAACAATAACTCACAGACAACAAATATTACCTAAACATAATTTGAAATATTCCACAAATACCTTAAAAACCAACAAAATCCTTCGCAACATCTTTCACCTAAACAATGTACACACCTAATACACTAAAACAACTTTGTCATACACTGCAACTTAAGAAACTGACTTCCAAAGCACCAAACCTTGAAAAAATTTGACTCAAGAAAGATACCAACACTATCAAAACACCTTCATATTTGCAAGACCTAAAACCAAATTGTGGAGAAACATGAAGCAAAGACATCTCCCATACACCTTTGCAATACACTGTTCACATACTAGTCAACACAACTTCTTCTAAACAATGATCCAACACACCAAATTATGAATACAACACCTCTGAATACCTTTGATCAACATATCTAAAACACATAGGTAGATCTTCAACCTAGAAGAAATGTGAAGCAACACCAAAACGCTACTTTGCAACCTAGAACAACACTGCAACATACCGTTTCCTCTTTTTATCAAATTTTCTCAAAAGCACTTGAAAACCAAGAATTAGGAACATATCCTCATCATCTCCATCATTTCCTCAACCATAGAAAAAATATTATCAAAGAAACACTAGAGGTTGACATCAGTAGATTACTAATGACAACATAATGCAACTAATCAAAGCATCATTAGTGCAACACCATAGACAATATAGACAAATACACATACTCTTGCAAAAATCTTATTCTCATACATTTGACACCAATGACATAATAGGCTTTCTAAAATCAATGACAACACCAACTGATCATACTTGCAACAATCTTCCCCTTTTTCATCGATGACAATTTATGATGTAAAAAACCATCAACAAAAATATCCCCGCTCCATACCTATTTCCTTTTTTTTTTTTTTCTCATTACTCATTCTCGCTTATTCAACTATATTTTTCTCTCCCCCTTTATCCACTGATAACTAAACATTTTTCTCATGACTCTCTCTTCCTTAATTGTCTTCTTTTGCACATGACTCTCTCTCCCCTTTTGACATCAATGGAAAAGGACAAAATATTTACATCACTTAAGTTTCTCATTTTACATAAATCAACCTTCTTACAACTTCTTTTCAACTTCTATTTCTTTACTACTCAGTATACTCCCCCTTAGGAACACACACCATATTGCACCAATCAACAACCATTGCATAATGACAAAACACACTCCCCCTAACTGTAGCAACCAACAATGCTACTACCTACTCCTTCTGAGAGGTATCCACCAACATCATTCTAGACCAAATAATGAATCTTGAAATCCACTGGAATGATGCATCTCCTTATGCATCTAGTTAAAGGAGGGGTAATAACTCCCAACTTCTCCTAGAGATACTCAAATGCATCTATAATACTTGTGTGCAACACGATGTTTCTGTAATGTATTCTACCTCTATAGTAGATAAAGATACTAAATATTTGTTTCTTGCTTAGTCATGACACCAATCTGCATCCAAGAAAGAATTCACTACCACTTGTACTTTTACTATCATCCACACAAACAGTCCAATCTGCATTTGTGTAAACACTCAGAGTAAAATTAGTATCCTTTGGATACCACAAGCCATGATCTGGAGTTCCCTTCAAGTATTCAAATATCCTCTTTACTGGTGCAACATGTGACTCTCTAGGATCTTCTTGAAATCTAGCCACAAGACAAACTACATGCATGATATCCTATCTAGTAGAATTCATATATAGTAGTCCACCAATAATTGATCTATACTTTCTCTAATCATCCTTAGGAGATTCATCATTATTGCTCAGCTTGCGACCAATAACCATAGGAGTACACACCAGTTTAGAATCTTCCATTCCAAACCTCTTCAACATTTCCTTGACATAATTTGATTATGAAATGAAAATACCTTTGTTTGTCTGATTTATTTGTAATCTAATTAAGAAATTCATCCCCCCAAACATAGACATTTCAAAATCTTTATGCATTTCTTCTACAAACTTCTTGTAGATAGCTTCATTGCCTCCGAAGATTATGTCATCAACATATACAACCACAATCAAGATTTGATCATTTTCAACCTTGAAGTAAAGATTTCTATCTACAATGCCTTTATTGAATCCTTTTTGTATCAAATACTTATCCAACCTTGCGTACCAAGCTCTAGGAGAATTCTTCAATCCATATAATGCATTCTTAAATATGTAGACCATATCTAGTTTGTCTGATAACTAAAATCCTTCTGGTTGTTCTATGTATACCTCTTCTTCCAATTCTCCATTCAAGAAAGCAAACTTCACATCCATCTGATAAAATTTGAAATCCTTAAGTGCTGCAAAAGATAAAATCATCCTGATAGCTTCCATTATTTTCATCGAAGCAAATGTCTCCTGAAAATGTATTCCTTCAACTTGTGTGTAGCCTTTACACACAAGCCTAGACTTGTTCCTTACCACTTCTCCATTCTCATTTAGTTTGTTCCCGAATACCCACTGAGTTCCAATTACATTTTTGTTTTCTAGTCTTGGGATGACTTCCCAAGTCCAATTCTTCTCAATCTACAACAATTCTTCTTCCATAATTTTGATCCAATTTTCATCTTTGCATGACTCAATCACTATTTTAGGTTCAACTTCAAAAAGTAAGCATATAGTTACCTATTCTTCAATAGCTTTCCTTCTTGTCAATACACCTTTGCTCTTATCTCCAATGATATGATCTTCAGAATAATTCTTCAGCACATACTTAGGAGTTTTAGGGGTCTTTTTTTAGAGCTTCTTCCTCTTCAATATTCACTCCTCTTTCTTTTTATTCTTCCTTGCAAGAGGAATCATCTAATTCATATTCATCTATCATCATTGAATTCTTCTATAAATCTTCATCAACCTTGACTCTTTCACCCTCAACAATATTTCTCAATCTCTTGTTGTAGCATCGGTAGGCTTTGCTTCTAGTAGAGCATCCAAGGAAGGTACCTTCATCAAACCTTGCATCAAAATTTCTTAAGTTATCTTCATCTCTTCTGATATAACATTTTCTTCCAAACACTCTAAAGTACTTGATAGTAGGAATCCTTCCATATGATAGCTCATAGGGAGTCTTTGTATTATTTTCTCTTGCTTGAACTTTGTTAAGTATATAAATAACATTATTTTTTTTTTTTCTCTCCGGTAGACTCCTGGTAGATTTTCCTCTTTCATCATTGTTCTTGCACCTTCTTGAACAGTCCTATTCTTATTTTCAACTACTCCATTTTGTTGAGGAGTCCTAGGGGCAAAAAAGTGCCTCTTTATGCCATCTCACAAAAGATGTTAAACTCATTGGAGGTAAAATCTCCACCTCTGTCAGACCTTAAACATTTTATTTTCATATCCATTTCATTCTCACCCATAACCTTGAATGATTTAAACTTGTTTAGAGCTTCTGATTTTTCTTTGAGAAAAGTAACCCATGTCATTCTAGAGTAATCACTAATTAATAGCATGAAATACATATCACCTTGAAGACTTTTTACTCTTTTAGGGCCACTAAGATCTATATTTATTTGTTCCAATAGTCTGATAGTAGATTGTTCTTTGAATTTTAAGCTTCTTCTTGCTTTCTTTCCAATTTGACATTCTTTACATACAACATTGATAGGCTTTGTAATCTTTGGAAAATATCTTATAGCTTGAATTAAACTGATTCTTACTAGACTATCAAAATTGATGTGTCACATCCTCCTATGCCATAACCAACTTTCATTAATCTAAGTCATAAAGCAATAACCATCATCACCCTTAAGGTGATAAACATTTCCATCTATCCTTCTTCTAGAAGCAACCATAGTTCTGGATCCTTTTCTGATCTCACATCCATCATCATGAACCATAAGATTATATCCTTTGCTACACATTTATCCAACACTCAAAAATTCATGCCTTAAACCCTTAACATAGTAAACATCATCAGTATTATGCTTTCCATCAAAATTGATAGAGCCTTTTCCACATATCTTAGCAGATGTATCATCACCAAATCTAACACATCCTCCATCATACCTTTCAAGTTTAACAAACTTACTCTTCTCACTGGTCATATGATTAGAGCATCCACTGTTAATGATCTAGTAGTTCTTCTCCTATCCAACATGAAAATAAAATACCAAAGTGTCACTAGTAGAATTTGGCAAATAAATGACTAGGTGACTAAAACTTTTAGTCACAATTACTAAAAATGACTAAATTCTACTAATTTATTTCAACTCAGCTATAAATGAGTAAATAAATGACTAATTTGGTCGTTGAATAAAAAATTATTTAGTACAAAAATAAAAATGACTAGTTAGTCATCAAATACAAATTAGACAATTTTTTTTTTTTAAATCGGCCAATTATTGGTGTGATGTATTGGTGAGATTATTCACGTTCATTGCAGACCTCGCTTCATTCATTCATTGCAGACCTCACTTCATTTGCTAGCCTGACAGTGAGGCATTTTGATCGGTTATAATAGCTACTTACATTGGCGATAAAGATTTGGAGAGGACTTGGAGACTTCTGAAAAGGAAAACAAGGAATTCAAAGTTTGTTGCAACGAATTTGAAGTCGTCGAGGTCCTCTATAGTGAAGTCAGACTTTGGGACGCCCTCTATAGTGAACTTAGAGGTAATTCAAAACCCTTATTACATTAACACAAATTCAAAATGCTCATTACAATCTACTGCTCTTAATAATGTTCTCTTACAATATTGCCATTGTTCTAATTCATAATGTGTTTGAGCTAAATATAATAAAATTTGGGTGTCAATGCCAAAATAGAATTTTCCTCAATTTTTTTTGATACATTTTCACCGCAAGAGAAAACTTTCCTTGTGCAAATTAAACATGTGCTAGATTTACCCATACATCAGGCATCTGCACAAAGATGTTTCTTGTAGCATCTTTTTGTACCTGTGTAAAGATTTCCTTTGCAATATCAAATTGACCCCTTTTAGCTAGCACAATGGTTGTCCCATTTGCAACATAAAAATTTCTTGGTCTCTGTGCCAACACTTTACAATGGCTGCCCCATTTGCAACATAAACATTTTCACTACAAGCATAAACTGTCCTTGTGCAAAGTAAACATGTGCTAGATTTACCCACATCAAGCATTTGAACAAAGATGTTTCCTACAGTATATTCTTGTACCTGTGTAAGAATTTCCTTTGCAATATCAAATTGACCCCTTTTAGCTAGCACAATGGCTTCCCCATTTGGAACATAAACATTTCCTGGTCTCTATGCCAACACTTAAGTGGCCCCTTTTATGACATTAATATCCTCTTGTATTGTTATTATACTCCTATTTTTCAAGAGAAAATTTCCCAAGACCCATGGGAAATGAATGACGAGCATTTGAGTTTCAACTTGGTTTCATTTTGAAAAGGGGACATTACATTGTATAAGATTTGGTTAACATCAAAATAATTTAATCCACCTATTTGGGATTGTAAAATAAAAATAGATGAATTAATCTATTTTCAATTATAGGTTCTTTTAATCTAGAATCTAATAGAAAGATAAAGCATAATACATTAAAGGACAAAAAAATGTTCTAAAATAAAGACTAAAATAGGTTGCCCATAAAAAATAAGAAAGAGGAAAAATAAAAAGATAACATACAGACGATTCATTTGAGATTTTTGATAAGATCTCATTTAACTATGTCAAATGGATTTGGAAGGGACAAAGCATATTTGATTGACTAAGATTTTGAGGTAGCTTATCCATCATCATTATATGCATCATCTTCTCTTGGAATATGTTTCTACAATGCACCAAGCCTAGAATTGATTTGGGATGCAGTTAAGGTGGATAAAAACTCACCAAATGCTTTATGTATGCTCGGCAACATGGAACTAAAAACTGATAATTGGCTTAAAGCAAAAGAAACAATTAAAGTAGCACGCCAACTTGTCTTGGTTGATGAAACAAAATGAAAAGCTGATGAAGAATGAAGGATTCAGATGGAAAGGAGAAAGAAAGAGGAATAACTTCGATGGGTGATACAACAAGAGGATCAATTTGAACGTGTAAAGGAATTATGGAAGAGTAAGCGTAAGGACATGGATGGTGACGATGATGAGGCTAGTTAATTCGAGAAAAAAAAAAAGAAGGAAAAGAAGAAAAAGAAGGATAAGGATCACAAGGCTTATGATTCTTATATGGAGGAACCTGATGTTGCCATGGCAGATGAGGAAAATTATATGAGTGATAAGGCACAAGATGATGCAAAAAATTCCCAAGATCTTGCAACTACAGGTCTAGAAGACTCTGATGATGGTGAGACAAATTCTCCAATTTCAACAAAATCATGAATGAGACATGCATACTATGATTTTGAAGATGGTGAACCATTGCAGAAACAAATTTCGAGAGAAGATGATCCATATGATGATGATGTCTAGGCTTCTTGAGCTTTAACCAAACCTAGCTCCTATTTTCCAAGAGAAAAATCCCCAACACCCATGGGAAATGAATGATGAGCATTTGAGTTTCAATAGATTCCAAGAGAAGATGATGCATACAATAACAATGGATAGGCTATCTAAAATTTTTAGTAAATCAAATATAATTTGTCCCTTCTAAATCCATTTGACATAGTTAAATGAGATCTTATCAAAAACCTCAAATGAATCATCTGTATGTTATCTTTTCATTTTTTCCCTTTCTTGTTTTTTATGGGCAACCTATTTTAGTATTTATTTTAGATCATTATCTATTTCCTTCAATGTATTATGCTTTATCTTTCTATCAGATTCTAGATTAAAAGAACCTATAATTGAAAATAGATTAATTCATCTATTTTTATCTTACAATCCTAAATAGGTGGATTAAATTATTTTGTTGTTCAACAAATCTTGTACAATTGAATGTCCCCTTTCTGAAATGAAACCAAGTTGAAACTCAAATGCTCATCATTCATTTCCCATGGGCCTTGGATATTTTTCTCTTGTAAAATAGGAGCTAGGTTTTCTTAAAGCTTAGGAAGCCTAGACATCATCTTCTCTCAGACTTTGTTTTTGCAAAGGTTCATCATCTTCAGAATCAGAGTATGAATGTCTCCTTCATGATTTTGTTGAAACTGGAGAATTTGTCTCACCATCATCAGTCTTCTAGACCTATAGCTGCAAGAATATATTGGGAATTTTCTACATCATCTTGTGCCTTATCACTCATATAATTTTCATCATCTTCCATGGAAACATTAGGTTCCTCCATATAAGAACCATAAGCCTTGTGGTCCTTATCCTTCTTTTTCTTCTTTTCATTCTTTTGTTTCTTCTCAAACTGACCAACATCATCATCATCATCATTCCCGTCCTTACGCTTACTCTTCCATAATTCCTTCACATGTTCAAATTTCTCCTCTTGTTGCATCACCCACTGAAGTTCTTCCTCTTTCTTTCTCCTTTCCATCTGAATCCTTCGTTCTTCATCATCTTTTCATTTTGCTTCATCAACCAAGACAAGTTGGCATGATACTTTAATTGTTTCTTTTAATTTAAGCCAGTCATCCATTTTTAGTTCCATGTTTCCAAGCATACATAAATAATTTCATGAATTTTTATCCACCTTAAGTGCATCCCTAATCAATTCTAGGCTTGGTGCATTATAGAAATATATTCCAAGAGAAGATGATGCATACAATGACGATGGATAAGCTACCTCAAAATTTTAGTCAATCAAATATGATTTGTCCCTTCCAAATACATTTGACATAGTTAAATGAGATCTTATCAAAAACCTCAAATGAATCATTTGTATGTTATCTTTTCATTTTTTCTCTTTCTTGTTTTTTATGGGCAACCTATTTTAGTCTTTATTTTAGAACATTTTATATGTCCTTCAATGTATTATGCTTTATCTTTCTATCAGATTATAGATTAAAAGTTCACCTATAATTGAAAATAGATTAATTCATCTATTTTTAGTTTACAGTCCCAAATAGGTGGATTAAATTATTCAACTGTTAAAAAATCTTGTACAATGTAATGTCCCCTTTTCGAAATGAAACCAAGTTGAAACTCAAATTCTCATCATTCATTTCCCATGGGCCTTGGGGGTTTTTCTTTTGGAAAATAGGAGCTAGGTTTGGTTAAAGCTCAAGAAGCCTAGACATCATCATTATATGGATCATCTTCTCTCAGACTCTATTTTTGCAATGGTTCATCATTTTCAGAATCAAAGTATGCATGTCTCCTTCATGATTTTGTTGAAACTGGAGAATTTGTCTCGGCATCGTCAAAGTCTTCTAGACTTGCAGCTGCAAGAAGATCTTGGGAATTTTCTACATCATATTGTGCCTTATCACTCATATAATTTTCCTCATCTTCCATGATAACATTAGGTTCCTCCATATAAGAATCATAAGCCTTGTGGTCCTTATCCTTCTTCTTTTTCTTCTTATCCTTCTATTTCTTCTCAGGCTGACCAACCTCATCATCACCATCATCCTTGTCCTTATGCTTACTCTTCCATAATTACTTCACATGTTCAAATTTATCCACTTATTGCATCACCCACTGAAGTTCTTCCTCTTGCTTTCTCCTTTCCATTTGAATCCTTCATTCTTCATCGGCTTTTCGTTTTGCTTCATTAGCCAAGACAAGTTGGCATGCTACTTTAATTATTTCTTATTCTTTAAGCCAATCATCTATTTTTAGTTCCATGTTTCCAAGCATACATAAAGAATTTGATGAGTTTTTTATCCACCTTAAGTGCATCCCTAATCAATTCTAGGCTTAGTTGGATCTCATTTCGAGTCTGAGCCATGGCTACAAGATGTAGATATGCATCCACATAATCAAGAAACTTGAACAACTTTAGCTTGTATAAAAGATTTATTTTCCTGTATCATATAGTTGTTCAAAGAACCTAGCAAGATTAAATAGTGTTGTGACTTTATCTCATGGTAACTGAAGTGAAACACCATCTTCTTCTAGTCGATGGAAGAATTCCATATCCTTAAATCGTACAAAAAAAACTACACAATTGGCACTGGGGCTTTATTTATGAATTCAACCTAAATTCCATTTCCTAATGCCTCCATAAAAGTTTGTTGGGCCAAATCTAGTTCATCACACTCAAAATGAAGAACCCCAAATTTTTTTAACAATTCAATGGGTACTTCTTCTCTTCTCTTCTTCAGAAGAGACTTTGTTGTCTTAAGAGAATCTAAGGTTTCATTGGGGTCTATTGATATTAATAACTCACTCATCTTGATAAATGCATGGGCATCACATGGATCTATGCGAGTTGCCTTTCTTAAAATTTCCAAACCCTTCTCTACCTACTCTTGTTGAGCATATATATGGCCTAAATCTTTTAATCTCCCCCAGTTCTCAGGGTGGACCTCTAGAACCTTTTCAAAATTTGAGAGAGAACTCTTAAGATCTCTCAACTTCAATTGAACATGTCCACAAAATCTCGTGGCCTTTGGATTCCCTTGATTGATGCCATGTAGTAGAAACTAGTGGTGTCATAATCACCTTTACTATGATAATATCATGCACGATTATAATATGAATGAGATTTCATGAGAGGGTGGTCAGTTGAAAGAAGAGTTGTCTCAGTCAACTGTTCCACAAGAAAATGTTGCCGTGTGAAGAAAAAATGGTTTGCTAAATTATTCAATGCCATTGCACATAGTAGGGGTATAATTCAAAGGCTCTACACATCTTTTCCATTCTTTCATGAACACTACCTTTTTCACTAACTGTGAGAAAACCTAAAATTAAAAAATGCACAAAACTAACCATAGAGATTTTTCCCCATTTCAAACAGCAAAATTTCCAAAAAAATACAAATAAAATCATGCTGATTTTCACACCAACAAAACCATGAGGCCATAGCTTGTTGCTTACTATTATTCTTTGATATATTTTTTTCCAAGAATCCATAGCTTGTTTGAAATCACTTGTATTAGTCTTTTAGCCATAGCAGCAAGGCAACGAACTATTTGATAAAATGCTTTGGTAGACATGTATGAAAAATGTGGTAGCATAGACAAGGCAATGAACTTTGGAAAAAACTGCCTGAAAGAAATGTGGTCTCATGGTGATGGAATGCCATGAAAAGCGAATTGTTATGGATTGTCATGGCATTCCATCACCATTAGACCATATTTCTTTGAGGCATTTTTTCAACCAATTCTCTGCCTTGTCTATGCTATTGCTTACTATTATAAATTGATAGATTTTTTCCAAGCATCCATAGCTTGTTTGAAAGCACTTTTTTTAGGTTTTTAGCCATAACAACAAGGAAGTGAACTGTTTGATAAAATTCTTTGGTAGACAATATGTATGAAAAATGTGGTAGCATAGACAAGGTAGTCACTGTTTGAAAAAATACCTCAAATAAATGTGGTCTCATGGAATACCATGACAAGCAAATGTAATTGGAAGCTGATCCTAGTTATTAGCTATACAATGTGAATTAATTGCATAACTGCTTAGGTTGACATTGTAAAAACTATATGGTAATTGAAATTTTGTCATATATCAACATCTAGTTATTAGTTATGCAATGTGAAGTAATGCTTTGAGTTTGAAATATGTACAATACAATACAATCAACAATGCAAATGATTATGAACAAATCATTGATACCAATTTATAATGTACCCCTATATTCCAACCTAAAATACATAAAAAATCCAATCATACATAGTATTATCAACAAATAATTGAGACCAAAATTCGAGCACCAGATTAAATCTTCTTGTCCATTGATTTATTCAAATAGATATTACAATATAACATAAGTCTCCTCATATATGTTTCTATAAATGCCTATGATGATGATATCAAAATTCGGTCTTGGTTTCTCTTTTATAGGAGAAGCAAAAAGCTTTTGACCATTACAAAATATGAAATCTTTTCAAAATTCATGCCTCTTTGTATAAACTAAAGAAAACAGTAGTTTTTCTTAAAACATAAAACAGTGAAAGTAGATAACTAATGAAGTTTGTAACAATTGTGACACCATAGTCTGTTATTCTCCATAAGGCATCTATGATCACTAAAGATCTATTCAAGGTCCTTTCTCCATATTAGTGTATTTGAATGTGTGGTTCTTCCACTGTGATAGCCCCAAGGCCTACTATTCGGGAGAATCCAAATACTTCTACTCCCACTCATACATTGTATAATCATGTGGCCATTTGTATTCTTGAATTTTTAATATATTTTCAAGGTGAATCTTCCATCATTTGTCTAGTAACACCTTGCAATCCATGATAAACTTAGAATATTCAGAATCCAACACTATTACTCCATCCATGATTAAGTCGAACTTGTCAAGACTCAACTCACCATCCTTTTGTATGCGAGTGATGCATTGTGGAACAATCTGGCCAAATTCACTCTTCCATTCATTGAGTTCCTTCAAGTGGTCATCATCTTTCAATATTTATGGCACAAACCACTACTTCAAAGTATGAAATGAATCTATTCTTGTTTTGACCTTTTGGTCCTCTCCTTGTATATATTAGAATTCATCTATAACTATTTTGGTCATCTACTCTATAGGTTTTAATGTTGTAGGATCCTTAGTACTCCTTTGTAATATTTTGCACAAGGTTACCAATGTGTGTTGTATGGGCTGCTAGTTATTTAAAAGGGGATCCGGTATGGGTACATGTGTTTTCATCTGATCAATTTCCTATGTTAGTGAGCTATAGCAATCATACACACTTTCCACATTATCCATAATTAGATTTATCCTATGCTCAAGGAACTTCTCTAAAACATTGCAAATTTTCTTATTCACTCCTTCCTTACCCTCAATGTTGGATTTCTTTAACTCTTTAATATCTGTCTAAGAATGCTCATTTTTTTAGCAGAAGCACTTTCCATATCAACTAGTGGAGTAGGAGGATGTTGGTATAAAATTATTTCCTTGTTCTATGAGGGGTATACTCTTTTCAATTGTTCCTTCAACTTCACATTTTCCATGAGATATTTATTGACTTCATCATTTAAAAACTTATGTTCCTTTTTGTACTCTCCCAATCTAGCTTCCATCTCCTTAACTGCAGCTTGAGTAAACATAGTTGAATGCATTGTCATGGTTGTAGCTTCTAGAGGAGATGCATCCTTTAATGTTTTCACCTTACCCGTCCCTTTCATTTCCTACACTACATCTAGTAGCCTTGGTTTTTGTGTACTCTTTTTCTTGGCCCAAAATGCCAAGGTTTCAATCTTAGGGTTATACCTGTAGACATAGAAAATTGACCGACACACTTGATCCTGATTACTAACATTGTTTCATCGTAAATCATACTCTCAGCTTATCATCACTTTTCATCTCTTAATTAAATAAATCATTTATTTAACTAGGTCTTTCTCATTTGTTGATTAAATTAATCAATTTAATTTAATTAATCCTATAGTTCTGTTCATTTAAATAATTCATTTTATTTAAATTAAAAATCTGAAGTTCTCTTATTAAATTGAATAAATTAAACCTTATTTGATTTAATCTAACATTATCCCCTTTGATTAAATAAATCAAAACATTTATTTAATTAAACCTTTCCTCTCAATTCTGATTTAAATCAAGTTTAAGTCTAAATTGTCACATCTCCTAATTCCTCATTAAATTAATTAAACCATGATTAATTTAATCTTAATCCATGTCACATCCTCTAGAGAATCCAACTTGCACAATAAATCAATTACTTTGATTTATTAAATTGCCTATTTTCTCTCAACATGGAATAAAGGAGGAATATTCCTTCAAATTTGAATTCAAAATCCAAGTGGATTTGTCCTTCCAACAAAGCATTCAGTCCTCTTACATGTCCTTGTGCATTGAGCCAAGTGGCATTTATTTCATTCTTTTTTCCCTCTCACATGTCATTTCTTCAATTTCAAATTCCACCTAATGGCATTTATCATGCACATTGACCAAAATGTGCACAACCTTCAACCATTCACATCTTGACAAGTGGCAGTTGGCCATTGGATGATGAATGATCCCACATTGCTCAATTTCACTCTTTCTTCCAATTTGGAAATTTATAAATGAGAGATTCTTCCTCTCATTCATTCATCCACAATTTGAGCAAAGTTACTCTCTTCACATTGAGAGCTAATTTTTCCTATTTCATAGCAATTGTTCATCATTTTCATGATTTCATAGCAAGGTTATGCCAAAATATCATCAAGGAGTTTCAATCATCCACAAATCATCAACATTGCAACAAAGAAGTTGGGAAAGTGCCAATTTCGACACACCAATTGGCACTAATCCCCCCATGGGATCAAGAGTTTGCATGCTTAATTAGGATCGCTTTACTTTTTCATGTTTTGTTCTTTTTTTTTCTATTTTGAGCATAGTAAATGGATTTGATGGGGAATCCTTGTTTTATTTTGCATATGAACCTAACTATGTGTTTTTTTGTTGTGTTTATGTAGGAATAGGATTGGGGTTCACATTTTGGTGCTAGAAGGAGGGCTTGATTGGAGAAATTCATCACGTTTTTCCAAAAATCCGTGGTTTTTGACATTTTTTTGTGCCTATAGGAAATTGCACCGCTCACATTCCTGTGGCGCTATATTGCACCGCTGTCCGAAAGGTGGTGCTATATTGCACCGCACAAAATTCCAAACTCCACCGCATCTGCTTTCTCGCCTACAAATTTCAAAATTGCAAACTGCGCTGCTCTCCAAACTATGCCGCATTTCGATATAGTGTCGCCTTTGCGCTCTCTATCTGCTGCAAAGCGCCACACTAAGTGAACATGTGGTGCTATATTGCAACGCTAGATTTCTAAACTGTGTTGCATTTGTTGATTGTGCCGCTGGGTAACAGAGAAAAGTTCAAATTTGATTTTTTAACATGTGCCATTTTGTTTTCAGCTTTTTGAGTCATTACCTTATTTGTTGTCTCTGTATTTTCTAGTTTTAATCATTTTGTAGGTTATGGTAAGGAGGAAAGAAAAATGGAGGGTTACATTATGACACCATTTTTATCCTATTCCAAGTGTTTATAAACACTCTAGTGTTGTTTAACACTCTTAGAGAGTTCTCAATCTCTCCTAAGAAATTTGTCATCTTTTATGCTTTAGGGAACAATAAATTTCGTTTTGGACTCTAAAAAAAAGAACAATACAAATTTTCTTTCAAAGTTTGCAAACAAAAGGCTTAAAAATAACCTTAGAAGCAATTTACTAGATTTGGTTTAAGGTTTAACAATTGAACAAGGAAAATTCCACATTTGATTGGGTGCTATAAAAAGAAATCACTTTTGCTTTGTGGACTTAAAATGAATAAGTGTTGTTTTGTTTTGTAATTGTTTACTCAAAATAATATCATCAAAAGAAGTATGTGCTTCTCTCGCACCTCACGATGATCTTGAGAATCAAAAGCTCTTTTGGTGATCTTAAGTTGAGTAAAAAAATTACAAATTTTAAGGTTCTAACACACCTCATGGTGAACTAGACTATATTTTTCCTTCATCCTGCTTGTGTTATGTTTTTATGAGTTCTTCTCTTGTGAATATATCCCTAAGGAAAATTTGTCCAATACCTGTAATTGTAAACATCTTCTTTGTTTTTTACTGCAAATTATTTTTAATTTGTAAACTGAATTCTATTTTAAATTTCCATTTGCAGTTATCTATGGATTGAAAATTCAAAATTTATCAACTTATGAACTCAATAAAGTTTTACTGACTCAAGTTGTTGATTTATACATTATTGTTTATTTGGACTTTAGGAAATGAAGACAAGGACTGTAAGACACAAATTAGATGATAGTGATCATAATTCTGAAATTCTAGTGACAATATGAGTGCGTGTGTAGTGAAAAAGTGGCCAAGAATAATGAATATTTATTGAGTCTTGGTTTGACAAGGCAAGTTGTAAATCCACTAAGAAGTATATTATTTGTTTAATAGTGTTTAATCAAAATTTATAGGCAAGAGATTTATGTATATAAGACATAATATGATATTTTTTTATTTTATAGGCAACAAAAAGAGTGCAAAGAAAATGTGGAGAAAAAAAAAAAGGAGAGAAAAGATACAGTGTTGCCATCTCGTAGAAGTCGATGCTTTTGTGATTCAACAAATGCAGTTGGTGAAAACAATAGTTGTGATGATGAGCAACCTGGTATTGCACATGGTGATGTACAACTTAATATAACACATGGTGATGTGCATCCTGATATAGCACATGGTGATGTGCAACATTGTGATGATCTCTTAGAACTAAGTCTAAGAGAGATTATTGAAAAACATCAGGGCAAAGGAACAACAGGTCTACAAATTCTTTTTCAACATTAAAAGATGCATTTAATGATGTGAAATATTTAGAGATGAGAACTGATCTACCTACTCATGCCACACTTGATGTGGCCAAGGAGAATGAAGTTATGATTAATGAAATTAATGAAGAGAGACTACTTGCATTTGTTGTGCCTCGGAGTGCGCCTGTTGAGTCTAGAAATTTTGATGGAACTAGTGGATCAACTTGAAATATTGGTAGTGGTAATTTAATAGAAGATGTGGATTCTTTTTTCAAAAGACAAAGATTGAGTCAAGATCTGTACAAATCTATAGAGAGGAATGCAAAAGAATGAAAATTAGAAGGCAAGAAGCCATTCTTGCTTGAGGTACCGAGAGATGGTGAGCCCATTGGGCCAAATGCTGCAAAGTGGGCCACTGAGTTGGGTGTAAGATGTAGGGCCTATTTGGATATTTGCAAATCAAATTTTGCATAGAAAGATCCACGAGTTGTGGAAAATGCTTTTGAGACTACTGATGGATAAATCTCTAGAAAATATTACAAGCAAAGGATGAGAATTTTGATGAACAATTATAGATACAGTTGCAAAAAAAAATCATGGAGGGAAAAAAGAGGCTTGAATCTAGTCTATCTCCCAAAGAGTGGGAGGCATTGAGAGAAAGTATGCATTTTGAAGAATATTTGGCAAAGAGTAAAAAAGGAAAGAGAGCAAGAGATAATGTGAGGGCTAGATATACATTTGGCTGAGGTGGGTTGTATGCCAAAATGGAAAAATTTGCAGTAACTGTATGAATTTTTGGTTTAATTTACATTGTGTTATTTATTTCAATTTTTTATTGAACTGACTATATGTTGATATTGACATTGTATTTTAGGTGGAAAATAGTAATAGAGAAGCGGGTGCATAAGATATTGTCAATTATATGGCAACACTAGATGGTAGTAAATCTAAGAGTAGGATGAAGTGGAAATCTAGTTCGTCAACAAATATTTCACAACCATCTGTTCAATGCCCAGTAGGAGTCTCTTTAGACCATGTCAACTCAAATGAATTAGGGTACCAAAAGGTAATGAGTTGCATATTCAGTCTCACTTAACAAGTTACGCAGTTGGTTGAATCTATTAACCCTATAAGTTCTACATGGAATGAGCATAAATCCATGGATTCAGATGAGGTAAGAGGATCTATGAATCTCATTTCTTCTTGTTTGTCAGTTCTATATACAAATGCCTCTTAATATGTAGATTATTGAAATATGAGCATAGGAGAATCCAACCCAGTTTCTTTATTATTGGAGTGATCCAAAATATATTCTTTTGGACAAATTTATAGCTTGCATTCTTTACTTGACTATTGAATGCTTTGTATATTTTTTTGCACGATGGTTAAACTGCATGCAGAGAAATTTTATCAAATCAATAGAAAAACAAAAATGCCTTCATAGTGTCAATAGATGTCAATATTGATAGTGACGAAGTGGACAAGAATGCACAACACAGGCATATTAGTTGTCCTAAAGTTGAGTTAATTAATATAATAGTTATCAGTTATATGTCCCATTTTTTTTCATTCTTCATGCTTAAAATGCTCTTTTGGAAAAAAAATTATAGCTTTTTCATTCTTTAAGTTGTAAGTTAATTTGTCCCAATGTTTTGTCATTCTTCTTTTGGACAAAAATTTATAGCTTTTGCATTTTTTAAGTTGTGAGTTAATCTGTCCCAATGTTTTGTCATTCTTTTTTTGGACAAAAATTTATAGGTTTTGCATTTTTTAAGTTGTAAGTTAATTTGTCCAATGTTTTATCATTCTTCATGCTTAAAATGTTCTTTTGAACAAAAAATTATAGCTTTTGCATTCTTTACTTGACTTATATTCATTTTTGCATGATGATTAAACCACACGATGCAAAGCAATTATATGAAAGAAGGACAAAAAGAAAAAGGCCCTGCCAATTGAACTCTCTACAAAGTTGTAGAACTTCATGTCTACAATGATGTTGATAATGGTTATGATGATAAATTCGACGAGCATGCACATGATATTCATAGTGGTAGTCATGATGAAATTGAGGTGAATGCTATGAAACCACATGCAAGTAAGTATTATTCAAGTAACTAATGGTTGTTTTATTATGTAAATAAGGGTAATCATTACCTATTTGATAGAAGTTGGTTAGAATAGTAGTGAAGTGTGATTAGCTAGTATACATAGATTATGCAAATAAGGGAGAACATATAACTTACATATGGAAGCTTATAGCTTAGTTGTAAAAGAGTGTTTTATAAAAGAACATACACAGACTAATTTGTTCCAAGACACAAGACATTACATACAACTGCCAAAAACAATATAATGTGTATTTTATATCTCAATATAATGTGTATTTTTTTTGTTTTTGCAAACATTTATTGATAAAATCCAAGAAGGGGATAAAGTTGAGGTGTTCGATTTGTTTGATGGTGTTGCTATGGGTATTGGGTGGATTCATCCACTATCTATTGTACATGGAGTCAAATTCAAAGGAACATGAGATGCAAATGTAAGTATTTTATAGGTCACAAGTAACATGCCCCTTCCTTATCTAGAAAAAATAGATGGAGTTATCCATCTAAAAGATAAAGAAGGGGACTTCACGTGGTGGCCACTAAAATATTTGAAAAAAAATGATAGGGTGTTAGCTATAAGCGCAGAAGAGAAAAATAAGGGTTAGCAACAACAAAGTGTGGAGAGTGAAGTTGCAGACAAAGAATGTACCGAGCTTGAACAAGTTGAACCCAAACAAAAACCAAAGAATCTAATTTGGGTGTACATTCTATGAGTAGAACAAAGAATGTTCTATCTTACTATACCTATAATGTAAAACCCCTTGATTATGTTTCTCTTTTTTTATTTGGGTTGTTGGTGTTTTTTCAAGCAGAACCTTAAAATCCTCTAAAGGGCAGCCAACCCTTATGCTCAAGAATCTTCAAGATCAGTGGCCAATAAACAAGAGCTTGATATAAAACCTTTTCTCCCCTACACTTCAGGCTCTGTTAAACCTAGGAGGGTAATCCCAACAATGTGCTTTAATATACTTGTGTTCCGTAGTATCAAACACACAATAAACAGATAAATCTCCTTTATATTCTTAACATACACAATACCTTGAAGGTATGGTTGACCTTCATGGTAGTGTACACATTAAACATGAGAGATACAATTCATTGAATTCCACACACACCCACAACAAGATTGATAAGTGAATTTGATTATAAATTGTAGCTGCTCACAAAATAATCTCAAGAAATTGCAACATCAAGAGACTAGTGTCTAGTCCTAGGGTGGAGTCACCTAAATCAAATAATATCAAACTCATTATAGCATTCACTTTGTCATAACTATGCCTATCAGATGATGCATTACACCATTGATAATATAAACCAAATCAATCATACTTTTTTAATCCAAGCGTACATTTGCACAAATCTTCATTTATGTTAATACAATTTAGCTTACTCCTTGAATAAGACTAATAACAATAAACAAACATTCAGGGAAATACAAGAAGATGAACAACAAAAACCCTTTATTTCATTATATTCAAAATTTATGCAATGTCTACAATGGAGAAAACTGACCAATAATATCTTGTCATTTATTTATCTAACATGATAGTGCTGCAATTACATTCTCAATTACAAGACTCAAAAAAACTTCAGAAACCTAAAACCAACACTATATATTTGAGACCCTGTAACAAAAAATACTTTCCCGTGAGACCAAGGAGTGAACAACAACTTTTTCTAAAACATAAAATTTGCTCTTAAGGAAAATGCAAAACCCTAAATGGAGATCTCCATCAGACACTTGGAAACATTCAGCTCCCTTGATCAATAACTGCAACCGACAAAGAAGAAAAATCCCATTTGCACTTGCATTAATGCTTAATCATTCATTTGCAATAGAAAAATATTCCCCTCTTGAAGAGCCATCATTTGTCTTCATTCACTTTTACCTGCAGTTGAAAAGTATCTTGTTTGTGAAAGTCTTCATTCTGTTGTAGAAAATTCTTCTTTACCTGTTCATTTACCCTTTTTCTCTCTCAGCAACACAAAGCCTTTTATTTCAACTTTGAAAAAACCTTGTGAAATACTTTTATTTCATTGCCCACCACTTTTAATTTAATATTTATTCGGGCCTCTTCAAAATTATTTCCAGCCACTTAAAAATCTTGATTTTAATTTATGGAGGTTCAAATTTTACAACTCAAGCTATAAAAATCTTTACCCCCATGCACTTACTTTTACATTTAACAAATTAAAATTAAAATTTGTGAGGGCTTTGATTTTTATATCGGGCTTATAAAAAATATTTATCCCCACACCTTTGACTTTACCCTCAGATTATAATTACTTCTAGCCACATACCTTTTTCACCGTCAAGACTTTATAACAACTTAAAATGCACGCCAACCATGGGTCGCACCATTGCTCCTCACAAAATTTTACCAAGCATCACCAATCGCTAATGTCATATGGAAAAGCTAATATTTAGTAGTGATGCACAATAAGAATAAGGCAACTTTTCTCATCATGAATACATCATAGAAAAGTGGCTTGAGAACAACAATGAGCGAAGTCATCGCTCCATCGTGGATGCACCAGGAAAATATACCTTCAAACAACAATGAGCAAAATTTGAAGAACGCCTCATCGTGTATCACTAATAGCTGAGGAAATGGAGATACCAATTAGTGAAGCGCAATATCTCCATGTTTTGCAGCTTCTCATTGAACAATGGAGACATTAGCTAAATGTTTACAGTGGTCAATAGGTAACACAATCTTCCCCCATCAAACTCATGTGCATAGCTTGCCACATTATTCACATTCGAATTGTTGAAAATGAAAAATTCTGCATTGCAATTCCATTTGTAAGCTTAACCATCGTTGATCGCTGAAATCAAATGGAAAAGGCAAATCAAAACAACGATGAGTTTTTCATGCAAATATGAAAGTCATGAAAGCCGCCTCTGGACCAATCAAAAACAAGAATTAAACTTTATTTTCCTCCATAACATTTTAAATTGTATTTTATGTTTACCCTAAATGCTCCTTTTACAAATGCACAATATTTAAAATATTAACATTTTAAACTTTAGAAAAATTGTGACTTCTAATTACACTTGTAGGCCAAATGGAGAAATTTATTGCGGGTGAACCGGGACACCTGGAGCCATGAGAATTTGTGTAGGGATATTATCAATTATTTAGAGAAAACCCATTTCCTCATAAATTGCATCGCTAAAATATTTCTAGTACCTCCTTTGTAAACTGACCCCGGGATGTGTTCACTACACCCGAAATGCATTAAAATAGAAATGGGTTGCCCTTAATTTTTCAAAATTTGGAACTTTTTGGAACACCATTTTTGGTTCTACTACGATTAAAAATGATTAAATAACCCATAAAAATGTATCTTGGGGGCCTGAAACTGTCATACATGTTCACATATGTCACATGAGTACACCCATTAAAGGGTTTGACATGAAAGTCAATTGGTTCCGATTTATGACCCTCCAAACTAGGTCATTTGGGTAGATTTCTTAGGGCCAATTCTGAGTGTGAATCAACTTTTCACATTATGGGCACTCAAAATTTGCAAATTTTGAAGGTGCCATCAGTGGCTCTGACCGAGGATGCATCCAACTTGTAGGCATGGTGAGATTCCAGATCTCTAGGAGATGCCAAAATATTGGGTGACCGAGTCTTAATCCATTTTTTCAAACCATATTTGATGGTCCCAAGCCACCAAATGAAAAGAAGAACCAATGTTTGCCTCTATCAAACACCAGCCTATTGAAGGAACTAATTTCCCTCAACCCATAGTTACCTCTGCCACACCACTGCAACAAGTATAACCCTACTCTTACAAGCAGAAAAATGTGGTTACCACTGAAATCTATCTGATTGCAAACACTGCCACTAACATCTCTCAAAAAAAATTTAAGCATACCATTACTAATGTAATCTCTATCATTTTGCATTATATAATCAAGCATAAACTAAAAAATTTCATCATCACATGACACATATGCATTATATTCATTACATGAAACATGTTCATATTGAAAATAATGTTCCATGCTCTTCATCTCATTGTCAAGCTCCACCAAAATACCTTCCAATTGAAGTGGAAACTGAAAGTATTCATACACCACCAAGTAGTTGGCATCATGATACTGAACCTTATCTGTAGCATTTGTGTTGAATGTGAAACATTCATAGGAAATTCCCTCAAGGAGCACATTAATTTATTGCTTTGTTTGCTCAAGGCCACATTCTAACCCTGTATCAAATGCATCATCAAAGTTCTCAACAAAGAGTGGATTATCTCTGCTCCAATAAGGATCATCATTTCTCATTTCTAATGAAGATGGAGGCTCATCAAATAAGGGGTTTTCCATTACATTCATTGTTGTCATAAAAGCCTCAGCCTCCTCAACATGAAGGTCTAAATCCTTCATATCATCATTATATTCAAAATCATTATAATCATTAGAAGAGCATACAAATAGATTTTTAACTTCATTCTCATCATCAATAGTTAACATCTCCGACTCATATTCTGAAAAATCTTCACAAGAAGAAAGTTGTTCCTTCTCAAGCAAACATGTGTTCCCATCATTACCAGTATATTTCTTATTTGCAGCAAAGGATTATATATCTTCTTCATGATGATAATCATGATCAACAAAGGAATGACCATATTCAATGCCATCATTAATATTACAACAAGGGGACTCATCAATACTGAAACTATGTTCAGAATTTTCAGGCTGGTTGCATAGTGTTATGTCTTCCATAGAACTATAGGTGTTGGAAGCTTCAAAAGAACTAAAACCACACATTTCATTTGCTTCACTAAGGTATGCATTTTCAACCTTTGCTCTACTCCCTTCTTTTTCATGTGATATCTCACTACTTGACTCATATGGAGCAACATAATCATTATCATCATAGATTGAAAACATGATAGTTTCTTGATGATCATCTCCAATATTTTCAAAAAGAGAAAAGTATTCACACACTTGGTCAAACTTAACAGACTTCATCTCCTTTAGCTAATCACTCAAACCTAGTTCATAAGATTCATAAAATAAATCAATGCATATTGAATTTTCAGGTCTGTGACACTCAAGAATTGGAACCAGAGTATCCATAAATCTTGCATAGAGATCATATGTTGATTATCCTTCATATCTCCTTATGCAAGAAAGAGCTTGACCCAAAACCATAGGATCATTATTGCATAAAACTTCTTGACAATTTGTTTGGGGCTCTATGTGATCAAAATTATGGAATGATGTGCAAGCTGAAATAATAGGGGTGTAAGTGCTCTGAAATTTATTTTCAACTTTTGACTTACACCTTTGATCAATATTTGGTGTCTCAAGGAAACAACCCTTGTGCATTCCATATTTTTAGTTGTTTTCAATGCTCATGGCTATATAGTAGGCCCGATGCAAGGTTTTAGGATCCTTATCTCTTAATAGATAGCTCATCTCATTATCAAAAGCACCCAAGTATACAACTAAACACACTGCATCACTTAGCCTCAAAACCTCTAGAATATCTCTCAATATTTTATCAAATCTTTGGTTAAATGTTGGGACTAGCTCATCCTCTTCTTTCTCAATGCTCATAAATTTACTGATCATATAACTAGCATTGATTCTTTCACCAAAATGCTCCATAAACACTGCTTTGAACTCACTCCAAGAATAGATAGAGCATGTTGGTAATTCAAAGAACCAATCTCTTGCATCTCCTTTTAGAGTTTAAAAAAATAGCTTCATGATCACATCTTCATGATCTACCTCATAGTCGTCCATTAAATTATTGAATTATTGTAGATGCTTATTTGATGATTCAGACTTCTCACCATTGAATTTTGGTATTCTATTTCTGATTTCAGATGGCATGAAATTCGGGAAACCATAAATGCCATCAAAATTTATGGCTTTATATCATTCAATAGAGAAACTTCTTTTTTTGCATGACAGGGGCTGCACACTATGCATTGTTACATCTGGGTCCACATAGGGATACATAGGTTGATGATAAATTTTCTTACACCTTTATAAGCCTTGTCATATCAACTTTGCAATTATAAAGGTAATTCAAACTCCTTTTATAACACGATCCTAAGCTTTTACAAATGCATATTTCTATCTCAGCTTGCTTAAGATCTTCTAAATGAGTTTCTTCAACAACATTGCATACATCACTTCATAAAAGAGACTACAAATTATAACTCAAAAGTATGCAAGCCTATCACTACTATTCCCTTTCCTAGTGCTTAGTCACTCAATAGGGAACCAAATTCTTTCAATACCTTCAAATATGGTTTTCACATACAAATTTATCCTTCTTGAAAACCAAACATGAAAAATACCTAGATATGTTGCAACTGCTGCAAATTATTCTTCTTGACTAGAAATCCTTGTAGATTTGAAGCCTTCTTCACAACTTCATTAGGTTCTTTAGACAGAATCGCCACCTCTCTTCACAGATAACTGAACTTCAAGAAATATGAAGATCCTTTACAGATGAATTTCCTTTTGAGTCTTCTCCAATATCAGAGTCATACAAATTCTTTTAAATCTGCTGCAACACAACCACTTCCAGGTCTGAAAACTTCTCAATATCTAAATCGGATGTTCAGATTCACTAAATTCTTGACTCTTTCCAAATGGATATTCCTTTGATTCTCCCCAGTGGAGTCGCCATTCTGTTGGTTTTTTTTCTAGAAGAACCTTAAAATCCTCTAAACGATAGCCAACCCTTATGCTCAAGAATCTTCAAGGTCAATGACCAATGAATGAGAGCTTGATATACATCTTTTTCTCCCTGCACTTCAAGCTCTATTAAACCTCGGAGGGTAATCCCAACAATTTTTTTTAAGATACTTGTGTGCCACAATATCAAACACATAGTAAACATATAAATCTCCTTTATATGCTTAATAGACACAATACCTTGAAGGTATGACTGACCTTCATGACAGTGTACACATTAAACATGAGAGATATGATTCATTGAATTCCACACACACCCACAACAAGATTGATAAGTAAATTTGATTATAAATTGTAGTTGCTCACAAAATAATCT
Organism: Sequoiadendron giganteum; assembly: GCA_007115665.2. NCBI lineage: Eukaryota > Viridiplantae > Streptophyta > Pinopsida > Cupressales > Cupressaceae > Sequoiadendron > Sequoiadendron giganteum. The sequence goes on along the minus strand of CM021107.1, from coordinate 450,797,235 downwards.
CAAGAAATTGCAACATCAAGAGACTAGTGTCTAGTCCTAGGGTGGAGTCACCTAAATCAAATAATCTCAAACTCACTACAACATTCACCCTGTCATAATTATGTCTATCAGATGATGCATTATACCATTGATAATAGAAACCAAACCAGTAATACTTTATTAATCCAAGCATATAGTTGCACAAATCTTCATCACAAATCCTCATTCCTATTAATATAATTTAACTTACTCCTTGAATAAGCGTAATAACAGTGAACAAACATTCAGGGAAATACAAGAAGATGAACAATAGAAACCCTTGATTTCATTATATTCAAAACTTATGCAATGTCTACAGTGGAGAAAACTGACCCAAAATATCTTGTCATTTATTTATCTAACATGGCAGTGCTGCAATTACATTCTCAATTACAAGACTCAAAAAAACTTCAGAATCCTAAAACCAACAATATACATTTGAGACCCTATTACAAAAAATGCTTTCTCGTGAGACCAAGCAATGAACAACAACTTTTTCTGAAACAAAAAATATGCACTTAAAGAAAATGCAAAACCCTAAATTGAGATCTCCATCAGACACTTGCCAACATTTAGCTCTCTTGATCAATAACTGCCACCAACAAAGAAGAAAAATCCCATCTGCACTTGCATTCCTACCTCATCATTCATTTGCAATAGAAAAATATTCCCCTCTTGAAGAGCCATCATTTGTCTTCATTCACTTTTACCTGCAGTTGAAAAGTATCATGTTTGTGAAAGCCTCCATTCTTCATTTGTTGTAGAAATTTTTTCTTTACCTATTCATTTACCCTTTTTTCTCTCTCATCAACACAAAGCCTTTTATTTCAATTTTGAAAAAATCCTGTGAAATAATTTTATTTCACTACCCACCACTTTGAATTTAATTTAATTTTATTCACTTTATCGGGCAATAAAAATATTTACTAGAGCCTCTTCAAAATTATTTCCAGCCACTTAAAAAATCTTGATTTTAATTTATGGAGGTTCAAATTTTATCACTCAGGTTGTAAAAAGCTTTACCCCCGTGCACTTACTTTTACATTTAGCAAATTAAAATTTTAATTTGTGAGGGCTTTGATTTTTATATCGGGCGTATAAAAATATTTATCCCCGCACCTTTGATTTTACCCTCATATTATAATTACTTCCAACCACATACCCTTTTCACCGTCAAGACTTTATAAAAACTTACAATGCATGCCAACCATGGGTCCCACCGTTTCTCCTCACAATCTTTTACCGAGCATCACCAATCACTAATGTCATATGGAAAAGCTAATATTTATTAGCAATGCATGATAAAAATAAGGCAACTTCGCTCATCGCAAATACATCATGGAAATGTGGTTTGAGAACAATGATGAGAGAAGTCATCGCTCCATCGCGGATGCACCAGAAAAAATATACCTTTAAATAGCGATGAGCGAAATTTGAAGAACGCCTCATCGCATATCACTAATAGCTGAGGAAATGAAGATACTAATTCATGAAGCGCAATATCTCCATGAACAATGGAGGCATTAGCTAAATGTTTACAGTGGTCAACAGGTAACACAATCTTCCCCCATCAAAATCATGTGCACGACTTGCCACATTATTCACACTTGAAGTGTTGAAAATGAAAACTTCTACATTGCAATGCCATCTCTAAGCTTAACCATCGCTAATTGTTGAAATCAAATGAAAAAGGCAAATCAAAATAGTGACGGTTGATGAGTTTTCTGTGCAATTGTGAAAGTCATGAAAGTCGCCTTTGGACCAATCAAAAGCAAGAATTAAACTTGCTTTTCCTCCATAACATTTGAAATTTTATTTTATGTTTTCCCTAAATGCTCTTTTTACAAATGCATAATATTTAAATTATTCACAATATTTCAAATATTAACATTTGAAACTTTAGAAAAATTGTGACTTCTAATTATGCCTGCAAGCCAAATAGAGAAATTTATTGCAAGAAAATCAGGACACCTGGAGCCGCAAGAATTTGTACAAGGACATTATCAATTATTTAAAGAAAACCCATTTCCTCAAAAATTGCATCGCTGAAAGATTTCTAGGACCTCCTTTGTAAACTAGCCTTGGGATGTGTTCACTACACCCAAAATGTATTAAAGTAATGCATTATATGACCTCTTTTTTTGATGAAAATGGAGCTATAGATGTTTCAAACCAAAAAAAGAAATGGGTTATCATTAGGTTTTCAAAATTTGAAACTTTTCGAAACACCATTTTTGGCCCTACTACGATCAGAAAATGATTAAATAACCCATCAAAATTTATTATGGGGGCCTGAAACTAACATACATGTTTATATATGTCACATGAGTACACCCACCAAAGGATTTGACATGAAAATCAAATGGCTCTGATTTATGACCCTCCAAAGTAGGTCACTGGGCTAGATTTCTCTGGGGCAATTCTAAGTGTGCAAATCAACTTTTCACATTATGGGCACTCAAAATTTGCAAATTTTGAAGGTGCCATCATGGGTTCCACTCATTGAAACTGGTCCATTATAGAAGAGGGGATATGTTTCTTTGTAAGCAGTAGATGCAGAGAATAGGGGTGTAGAAAAAGAAGTAAATATAGAGCAGATAAAGAGGTGCAGAGAAGAGGAAAAGTTGTAAAGAGTGCAACATACATGTATGTGCAATTGTAAATAATTTGCAACATAGAATTTTCATCAAAATTATAATCTTACATAAGCAAAAAAAGCATTATAACTCAGTTTTCTCAGTCACAACACTGTGAAACACACTTTGTAATAGTACATTTTTCAAAAAAAGACACATTTTTGTCTTGTATCTGTTGTAAGAACACGTTTTCTCAATAAAATTTCAGTATTTTTTCTTCTTAATAACCATTTCATTATGTGCAAATGAATGATTGATTATGTTTTTCTGTGTTTTATATGTTTAAACCTCAATTAAAGCATTGTATCACTTCCAATACTTATAGGTAGAAATTAGTGAACAAAAACAATTAAATAAACTAACAATTGACTAAATCTACTAACAACTGACAGAAATCAGTGAATAAATTTGACTAAATATAATGATTATGCAATTAATAAATAATGTATCAATATACCTACTAGTTGATAGAAATCAGTGAACAAAAAAATTTAAATAAATTACCAAATTGATCAAAATGATGATTAAAATTAATGAATAAATACACAATAGACAGAAATCAGTGAGTAAAAATGACTAAATAAGTGACCAGTTAACATCAATCAATGACTAAATAAACTAGTGAATAAAAAATGACTGAATAAGTGACCAGTTTAAAACAATCAATGACTAAATTAACGACTAAACACATTGCCAAATCAATCAAATTAACAACTACATCAACAACCAAATCGATCAATTAGACGACTAAATCAACAACCAAGTCGATCAATCAGATGACTAAATCACCAACCAAATCGATTAATCGAGCGACTAAATTAATGACCAAATCGATCAATTGAGCAACTAAAAACGGTTTAGTCATCAATTCGTCCACGTTATGAATGACTGGCAATAAACTACTACTGGTCACACGACCATGTTCGCTCATTTATAAGCAGTTTTTAGTAGTTTTGCAGTCGTTTATTATTGTTTTTGTACTAGTGTACCTTCAATCTTGTCCTTTGTCTCTAGATGGATTCCTTCACACATCTCTCAAATTTAGCAGAAATAGATCCATCTTTTAAATCCATGAACAAGAATTCATCATCTTCATCTCCATAATCAGATTCATCATCGAAAATACTTGCATCTTCTCTAACATAATAACTTTTTTGAATTATCTTACCTTTGTTCTCCTTATTTTTGTTATTCAAAGCTCTATTTGGACTTCTTGAATCATAGAGACCTATCTTTCCACAACTGAAACATTTGAAAGGCAACTTACCATTGTACTTACTAGTACCCTTCTTCATTCTCCTTACAAAGTTAGCTTCTATATCATCAAGATCCTCCTGATCCGATTCCTTGATTTCCTTTGATTTGTGAAACTTAAAAGCAGTCTCAACTTTTGCACCACTATTTGTACCGAATTATCTCATCTCAAAAGTAGTTAAAGATCCATACAACTGATCTCTAGTATATTGATTCAAATTTGCAAATTATTCAATAGTAGAAACTTTATGACAATAAGTTTTAGGAAGGGTTGAGAGAATTTTCTTTACCACTTTTAGTTCTTTGAGTTCACCACCAAGACCTCTGACGGAGTTGACTACTTCATCTACCCTTTGCATATAGCTTGTAACATTTTATTCTTCAAAAATCTGCAAGTTCTCAAGCATGATCTTTAGATTCTGCATCTTAGCTTCTTTGACCTTATCATCTCCTTCATAAATTCTTTCTAACTTTTCTCAAATTTGTTTAGCAATTTTCAGACTTATAACTTTCACCAGTTTAGAATTTGTAAGACTGTTTAAAAGAGCATACCTTGCTTTACCGTTGCTTTCATAGGATTTGATCTCATTAGCAATACTTATCCCATTTGTTAGTTCAATGTATCTAGTCTTAATAGACTTCCATACATCATATCCAAGATAAACCAAAAGCCTTCCATCCTTGTCTTCCATAATGCATAATTTGTTCATCAAATATAGAGATCTCTTTCTTATGCACCATCCTAGATCTACCTTAATCTATTAATATTTCTTCCAAGGAACCTTGCTCTAATACCAATTGTTGAGTTTACAAGACAACTGAGAGGGGGTGAATCAGTTGTACCTTAAACCTTCCAAACTATTATACACATTTAGATCCACATTAACTTAATTAACCTTTAATCTATTATGATGATTTAGTATGAAAAGAAAATAACATAAACTAAGAAAAATCAACACCATGCACAAAAGAACACTAGATTTACATGGAAAACCCAAGATGGGAAAAACCATGGTGAGGATTAGCTCACAATATAAAATAATATCAACACTAAAAACAAAGGGCTCATTACTGGAGAAAAGAAAGGCTCACTACCATAATGAAAAGAAGATAGAGAGGAATATTACATAGAGAAATACATCTCAATGCAACAAAGAAATCCACCACAATATCACAAACACCTTCACAACATAACTGAAGAATTATAGACACCTTCTATTTACTGCATCCGACAATCTAACACATGAAAGCTCACACTGAACTTCTTAAATCCACACTCTAACACTCTACAACTCGTTTCATTCACATCATACTTTTGTATCTTCATATCCCTCAATAATTCAACTCATATGTATATCATCTTCATGTTGGTATGTGGCAACTAATCATTCTATACTGTACACTCTTCATGTATCCTCGCCAAGGTCCGGGCCCCAGGCGGGGGTGCCGCCCCCGAAAATGGGGGTTCGGGGGCGGTAGCCCCCGAGAAAATTTTTTGTCCTGCTTTTTCGCGAAATTATCGAAAAAGGGAAAAATCATAAAAAAGAAAAAAACCCCGATTTTGTATAACCCTAATTTATAAAGGGTTTCGGATAGAGTTACAGAATTATAAGAAACAGGCGATTATTCGCTATATTGTAATAGGGTTTTGCACTGGTTAATAATATCATTGGTTGGCTGCGGTTTGGTGGATGTAGCCCACATTGGGTGAACCACGTTAAACTCTCTGTGTTAGTTTTATGTGTGTTTTATTTCTGGTTTATTTGATAAAATCTGCATTTAGCTTTTAGATATCTGCCTTTGAAAACCTAACACTTCAACCTTGAAAAAATTCTCTAAGGTCAGCTATGCACTTCAACCATGCAAATTCAAATTAGGTCAGCACCAAAACACTTTTGTGGCGGATAGAAGTGAAAGTGGACCACACCATTCCTTATCTGGGACCCAAATCTACAACACCATGCTACAACAATAAACATCCACCGTAATTAGTGTAAACACCAAGGTCGATCGTTACCCATGTAAACACCATTAAAATTTTAAATGAACACTTCCTTTGATTCAACAACAACCCACAACAAATATCACCTAAACATAATCTAGAATATTCCACAAATGCGTTAAAACCAATGAACTCCTTTACAACATATTTCTCCTGAAGAATGTACACACCCAATACACCCAAACAACTTTTCCATACACTGGAACTTAAGAAACTAAATTCCAAAGAACCAAACCTCGAACGACTTTGATTGAAAGATACCAACACTATCAACACACCTTTAGATCTACAAGACCTAAAACCCAATTGTAGACAAACGCAGAGCAAATAAATTTATCCTAGACACCTCTGCAATACATTGTTCACATATTGGTGAACACAACGATCCCAAAAACCAAATTTTGAATACAACACCTTTGAACACCTTTGATCAACATATCTAAAACACATAGGAAGTTATTCAACCTAGAAGAAATGCGGAGCAACACCAGAACACTACTTTGCAACCTAAAACAACACTGCAACACATTTTTTCCTCTTTTTATCAAATTTTCTCAAAAGCACTTGGAAACCAAGCATCAAGAACACATCATCATCATCTCCATCACTTCCTCAACCATAGATAGAATCTTATCAAAGAAACACTAGAGGTTGACATTAGTAGCTTACTAATGACAAAATAATGCAACTAATGAAAGCATCATCAATGCAACAACATAGATAATACCAACAACTACACATACTCTTGCAAAAATATTTTTCTCATACAATTGACACCAATGACAACATAGGCGTGTTGACATTAATGACAACACCAAATGCTCATACTTGAAACATATTATGCGTGAATACCTTAGGATATATGCTAGGCATATCTGAATAAGACCAAACAAATGATTCAAGAAAGTCATATAGTAGCATACTATTCACTTTTTGTTCATTAGAGTCAAGAAATTTTCTAATTAAAATTACCTTTTTTGTGTTAGAAGGATCCATTGAGACATCAATAGTATCTCCTACAAGTAGCATATTGTGATCTAAAAGGAAATTTTGGGGCATGTCTTGATAACCCATCATATCATTTGATATACAAGCATCTTTCCCAATGTATGCTTCAACATTTAGAGAATAGGGAAATCCATGATACTGATGATAAGTAGGTAAGTTGTCATAAACTCCCAAAAAAAATTCCAATGATTCATTAGTCGAAAATATATCCAATGAAAGATTTTTATCTTTACTTATCAATTCAAGGTGAATTAAACTGAGCAACACCTTAGGAGGGTCTTGCATTATTGTATTCATATTAACAGAAGGTCATTGAGAATCTTTGGTAGGTTTCAAAGGATGATAACCAAGACCATTTTTTGTACTTTTTGTGTTCAATTTTATAGGTAACTTGATACCTTGTTCCTTTATACCGCAACCATTTCAATTATACCCAAGTCGAGAATTTTTTTTATCCATAAATAGCTTCTATTTCTTTCAAGGAAGGTGGTTTTTCATAATTGTTCACATAATAAGCACATGTATAACTGGTATCATCTTTATTGCTAGAAGTTGTAAAATTAGATGTTTGAGGAGACTCCATAAAATATTGTGTAGATATTATTGTGGCTTTGTTTGATTCCTTAAATGTAGATGGTGAGATTTTATACTCCCCCATGAGAGTAGGTGTAAAATACTATGAATCCCAATCATTTTCCAGGGTTTTTTTTGTGGGCAACACACAATCGCCTAAGTCCTTATCATTGATATACATAGGTTCCACTTTTGAGAAAAAAATCAATGTGCTAAATGATGTTTTATTTCGCATTTCAATTTGTAAACAACTCTTAGACTTAGGATCAAATTTCACCATGTAAACCTTGTTTTTATATGTATACTTCATTGTGTGGTAGAGGGTGGAAGGAACTCCTTCGACAACATGAATACATGATCTTTCAAGGATAAGATTATATGAAAGAGCATCCAACATGACATGGATATGTGTAGGTAAAACTACAAGACCTACTTTAATAGGTAATGCAATCATCCCCAAAGATTTCCTACCAACATTATCGAAACTGCAAATAGATAAAGCATCGGGTTGAATGAGATATCTATCTAGACCAAGCCTATTTAAAATTTTAATGCTATTAATCACCATTATCATCAAGGCATCATATTTCTTTTGAGTTTAAAGAGAGGGTAACTCACTTTGATAAAAGATAATATCCAAAATTGTTGAGTTCACACCCTCAAGAAAGGTTGCTATGTCATTTGGTTTAGCATAAGGTGGCAGAGAAATGTTTTGTAAAGCCTCTCGAAGCATGCCATGATAGATAGCTGAAATTTGAATCAAGTCCCACAAAAAAAATCTTAGTTGGAGTAGCACAAAGCTACTCAACAAGATCATATTCCTGACCATTATTTTGAGTTACGATCAAACATAGCCACATGGGTCTCTTAAAAATATTTTTTAGAAACATATTTCAGATTTGCATAGAGAGTACAAATATCAGTCTGCCTCTGAAATTTGAGTAAAAATGAGGAGGTCAAGGATGTTAGTGCCCCAGACTAGAGGTACAAGTTTTGAAAATTTTGAATTTTGTGATAGTGATTATAGTTAACAAAGATATGAGACTAACATAGTCCAGGTGTGAAACTGAAAATAGTATAGATTTCCCTAATTTTGTAAAAATGTGATCTAATATAATAAACTAGGGTTTCCAAATTTTATAAAAATGATATTGTTTTCAACCAATTCATCTATTGATTCAAAAAATTGTCCAACTTATCTATAGATCTAATATATTACTTAAATGCAAATGATAAAATATTTCCAATAATTGTAAGAAATTTAACAAATAATACTTATTTTCCAATGCAAACATAATAAAACCTAATTTATCAAAAAAATCTTAATGATTCAGATCTAAAGGATTTGCAATATGAATTGGAAGATTTATCTAATGTAGGATATGTCAAGTTCACCAAAATGTGATATAGAAAAAGAGATCCTAGACCTAGTGAATATATTACTAAGATCAATCTTTCTTCGCATTAACATTAGAAGCCAAGCCAACAAGGTGATAAGATTGGCTAACAACCTAGATGGAGAGCCAATCTGTCTTGGAGCTAGTTCTTTTATCTTCTTGAAAATTAATTTGATCTAGTGTGAATTAGTTGACCCATTTAACTATGTAACCTAATTTGATTTTTATTTATTTTTTGCATAGAAAAAACTACAAGTCATAGACCGAAGATGGATTTGAGAAGGGTAGAATTTTTCGCACCTATACTATAAATTTGGAGCTAAATTAGGAGGTTAGAGGTGTAGGGAACCCTTGACTGAGAAATGAAGATCTTGCTTTGTAATTTCTAGTCTGAAATCTATAGATCTACACTCTATCCTTCTACTCCATAATTTTTCGTCTTTGGATCTAAACCTATAAAATCACAATAAAGAGGAGGAAAGGGGTGTCTATATAGGTGTTTTTCTTGGTCAAACCCTTATTTTGGTATTTTTATCGCCATGAATAGCTAATTGATTGACTGATAAAATGTGTGTGATCCTAACCTTAAGTTTGTCTAAGGCTCTAATGAGCTAAAATGACAAAAATCCTACTCAAATGTGTTAGAGGAGGATTCATAAATCATGAACAAGATCAACCCAAGAAAAATTCAAATACTCGTAGGAAAATCAAAATTCATAAATACCTTACTTAGGGCAGCAAGTAGATCAAAGTCTAAAGATGAGAACACTCTGAAAGCAAGTCATTAGGTGTTTGAAAGAAGCCACAACTATCTCCAAAACTTATATTTCATCATGTCCTTTCATTGGCACTAAATTCCAATCATTGTGCTACTTTGAATAAATCTTAAATTCACCTTGTAAATCTGTAAAAGTGGATGTATTTTGGTAGAGATATCTTTTATTAATTGCTTCCTCTCTTTTAATTGAAGTAATAATTCATGTTTATACAGTGAAACATAGGAATAAATTAGAATGTAAACTGATTCATTTGATTTGTTTTCAAAATTAATTTACTGCCAAGTCTCGAGTTTGAATTCACATATATGAAATTAGAGACCAACGAAAATTGGAAATCAAAATTTTCAAGAAAAACACTTGGACTAGGGTGCTAGCACCCCTATCCAATTATTTTACACACATTCAAATTTGATTTGGAGGTTTTGGGTTTGCTTAATCAAGACATACAAAATATGAGCACTTATTGGGGACATATGATTGATAAAAGAACTTTTTATGGTAGCACTAAAACATTCTCTTGGGTTGATAGGAATGGTCAAGGCTATGGTAATGTCTAAAATGCATTAAGGGAGAGGTTACTAAACCAAGTTCCAAATAAAGTGTGAAATTATACTTTCACCTTAAAGGGAGCGCAATTTATGATGCTACATATTGAAATGTCTCTTTATATAAGCTTTGATTGTGGATAACATTTAGACCTAGCAATGACTATGTATAGTGAACTATTGACCTAACTAAACTTGGGTTTGCAAAAACAATAGGTTCTTGTTTGAAAATTAACTCAAGGTCATCATGAATTGTAAGAGTTGTAACCTTGTTTTGGTTAGTAGTGATTACTATAATTGACAAAAAATTGTATGTGCAAATGTACTCTTATAAACAAGATTATTAAAATGTGGTTTATAGCTTAAGGCGAAATGGATATGTAACCACCTTTAAAATAGTTATATATTTGGATAAATATAGTTGAAATGTTGTAGTATTGAAGGAAACTAGAAAACTATATATATTTGTCAAAATGTATTCATACTATACCAGGTTTAACTTATGTTGTGCAAAGATGCCTGATAAATGTTTTAATATTGAGCTACATGATAATATAAGACATAAATTATATATATTGAAGAATATTTGATGATACACATACTTATATATAATCGTTTGAAATAACTTATTTGTTGTATTTGATTACATTATGTGATTAAATATGATAAATGTCTTTTATATGATGGAATATTCACTTATGATTGCTACATATTCTATTTCATGAGTAAATATATGAGTTTAAACTATTAAATGTCATTAACAACCTTATTCTATAAAGGATTGATATTGGATTGTGAAATTGATTATTCAAAGTGATTATTTGATTATGTCATGGATTATATTTAAGAATCATGAAAGTTGTAACTTAAATAATTAGTGATTCCTTATTTTGAGTAGTTATAATTTGATGTCATTTTATTTCAAGCGAACAATTCTACATCAACTTGATGTAGGGTTTTCCACTTTGAATAAATTACTTTTTATGAAATGTTTTTGATTAGAGGTAAACAGGTTTTGAAGGGGCCCCGAAACCCTTTACAAAAAAGAGCAACTGAAGCAAAAGATAACTAAACAACGAAGACAACAACCAAAAAACAATAGACCGTCATCACGACAATAGCCAAAAAGGAAGGACAAAAAAAATTAGCACTACATATTTTTCAAGATGTCAGCAACTTCCATGTCGCCCTCCATAGTCTTCTGGTAATCATCCTTGACCTCAAACATATCTTTAGTAGGGGCCCCGACCTGCAACTTGGTCTTGTTACGCGTTCTCGCACTGGGCCCAACCAAATTTAACTCACTAATCAAAACAATCTGCAACCCAACAACCTTGTCACCAGAAACCTCCCCTCCACATGCCTAACACCAACACCAACATCCTCACTAGGAGCAATTTCTGCATACTTCTTAGTCATACCAATAGGAGACGACATGCCCATGGATTCAAACTTCTTGACATATTTAGTATCATCCCCTAACTTCTCCAATTTTTCATTAATCCATTCCATTTATTTTTCAAGGGTTAGAATGCGTTGTTCAAACATCTGCTTCATCTTCAACGTTTCCTCAGCCACAATCTTCAAGGAGTCAAAAATCTCATCAATTTAATTCCGAGTCGAAGACTCACAAACTTTACTCACCACACCCCTCACCCTAACATTGGTCAAATTGAGCTCATGGAATACCCATTTAAACAATTTGAATAGAGAAATAGACCATTCCATAGCCATCCCCAAAACATTAGATAAATCTTCACGATCAAAGTTAAAAACATCATTACCCACAACATCATCCTCCTCATCCTCCTGGGAGGAACTAACCATATCTTGGCTAGCATAAGCCTCCTTACCTTTTCGACCAGCAACCGACATCTAAATCTTGCGAATAGAGTTAGTGATATCCTCAGCAAACATACCTCCTTCTCTTCTGCATCTCTAACTTCACACCCGAAGAGTCCAGATAACCCTTCCCACCACCCAACTTCATAGGAGAAGCAGCTTGCAGCTCCATCACCTAGCTAGCAGACCTAACAACCTCTTTCTTATCGCTGCCTTCCTTTAGATATTTATTTCTCTTAAGGGAGACAACAATAAGAAAGTGGTTGTTAGGTCTGCTAGCTAGGTGATGTTATATGTGCATGAAATGGTGAAATTCTATTATATGTTCATTTGAATTGAGAACTGGTTAAGATAAATGGGAAAATGAAACTTATTGTGAAAATTTGAAATCTATTCTAGTTGTATTTGTCTTGGTATCATTTTAGAATGTTGTGTACATTTTGAGTCAATCAAGAGATAGAGTTGATGTTTGAGGCAGCATCGAGCGTCTACTTCTAGCCCAAATCATGTACTTTAAGCCTAGATCATGCGATAAAGAAAAATTTAAATGATAGCCTAATGACTATTTAAATTGCAAGACAACGATTGATGAAGAGGCACTTCGTCATTGCACATTAATTAATATTTAATTATTGTTTATAAGGCCGACATCATGAAGGCGCAAATTCTTGAAGAGGTACGACTTTTTGAGGCCGACCTCATGTATATTAGATACACGATTTTTGGTGACGGATGACATGAAGACTTGGAGAGATGCGTCCCCTCCTCTCTTGTATATATGTTCGATGCTACTTCATTGTAAATCATTCATTCATATCCATCATAGTGCGTGTTCTAGATAAGTGTGAATACTTCAAGTTTAGATCGAAGCATTGTAGAAGGCTGATTTTATCATCAGCAAATGCATCATATTATTTATGTGTTAACTTCAGATTGTGGTGTCATTACTTGGCCTTATTATCGGCCTCTTTGTAAAGGAGAAATTTGTTGATATTCAATATATAAGTGATAAATTGTTGTTGGGTTTTTCTCCCTCAAGTGGAGGGTTTTCCTAGGGTATTTGTTGTGTTTTTGTGTCTGATTTTGACTTAAATTCTGAGTTTTATATTTGATCATAAAAACTAACATGGTATCAGAGTGGGTATAATAAAGATCTTGATGAAATTTATTCAAACAGTGCTACCCTCCACTCTTATTCTCATCTTTGATTGCATCTATCTTATTGTCAAGATGGTGAATGGGCTTAAGATCGAAGATAGACTTGAGGGTGCATCAAACTTCACATCTTGGAAGTTTAGAATGATGCTTGCATTGGAAGAAAATGAGATTGTTGAGTTCATGGAAAATGAAGTTCCTAAACCTTTCAATGAAAATGAGAAGCCTCAATGGAAGAAGAATTGCACCAAAGTGAAAAAGATTTTGGTTGATTCAGTGAAGGACCACCTTGTGCCAATTATCTCTAGGTTGAAGTCAGCAAGAGAAATGTTCAAAACCTTGGAGGAAATGTATGAGTTCAATAACACAAGCAGAGCTCTTTCCTTGAAGCAACATCTTCACCATGTTAAGATGGAAAAAGGAGATTATGTCATGTCCTTCTTCATGAAGATCACTGAATTGAGAGATCAACTCTCTACCATTGGGCATATGGTTGATAATAAGGATTTGGCTATGTTGGCTCTTAAAGGTCTACCTAAATCTTGGGAACCATATATCCAAGGTATTAGTGTGAGATCAAAGCTACCTAAGTTTGATCACTTGAGGGTAGATTGCATTCAAGAAGAATCAAGGTTAGCACCAAGAGGCAATGGGCAAAGTTTTACCAATGAGGAGATTCATGTACTTACCGCTCAATCTTCTAAGAAGAAAGGAAGAGAAGGAAAGAAAGGCTACTTCAAGAGGAATAAAGATAGAATATCTGATGGTGCTCCTCCATATAAGAAGAATAAGGATCTCTCCCACCTACAGTGCTTTAGATGTGACAAGTTTGGTCACTATGCAAAAGATTGTCCCACTAGACCAAAACAACATACTTCATTTGCAGATGTGGGTAAGATCTCTTCTCAAAAGGATTCAAGGGAATTTATATTCTATTTTTCCTTATCAAGCAATGTTCCACCAAATAGAAACACTTGGTTGATTGATAGTGGCGCCTCTCATCACATTACTGGATTCAAAGAACATCTTTCAGATTTGGTGATGAGAGATTCAAGTGTTCAAGTCATAATTGGAGATGATGCATGTTATTTTGTGAAAGGTGTTGGGACCTCCACTATTCACTTCGATTCCCGCATCTCCTTGCAGTTGAGTGATGTACTAATTGTATTAGGCATCAAGAGGAACCTTGTCTCTATTTCAGCCTTGGAAGATAAGGGATATCAAGTTGCATTCTCCGAAGGTAAAGTTCTTGCATGGCCAAAGAACTCTAGCATCAAGTCAGCCCAAGTGATTGGTGTTCAGAAAGAATATCTCTACAGACTTTGCACTCATCCACTACAAGCCTTGTTGCATGATACATCAAGTTCATGTGAGCTTTGGCATAAAATACTTGCTCACATTCACTTCCGAGTGCTTCCAACCATGGAGAATATGGTCACCAGGATTCCTAATCTCAACTAGGAGCATGAAGGTACTTGCCGAGGATGTGCATTGGGTAAGAATACTAAAAGACCCTTTCATAGTAGTGAAAGTAGATCTAAATGAATTCTAGATCTTGTTCATTCTGATTTGTGTGGTCCAATGTCTGCTAATTCTTTGAGTGGTTTCTTGTATTATGTAATTTTCATTGATGACTACTCTAGAAAGACTTGGATTTATTTCTTAAAGACAAAAGAGTCTAAGGAAGTACTTGAGAGATTCAAGGAATTTAAAGCTCAAGTAGAAAACTTGTTTGGGAAGAGGATCAAAGTTTTGAGATCTGACGGAGGAGAATACATCTCTGGAAGCTTTCATAACTTTTGTGTTGAAGCAAGAATTAAGAGGGAATTTTGTGTTCCCTACAATCCACAACAAAACGGTGTAGCAGAAAGGAAGAACAAATCTATTGTAGAAGCAGCTAAGGCTATGATTCATGATCAAGATTTGTAAATCTTCCTTTGGGCCGAAGCTTCTAGGACTGTTGTGTATGTTCTGAATTGAAGCCCTCATCGTATCTTGGAGAACATGACTCCTGAAGAAGCCTTCATAGGTGTGAAGCCTGAAGTCAACCATTTGATAATATTTCGTTGTCCTATGTATGTTCATGTCCCTAAAGATAAAAGGAAAAAGTTGGAACCATCTGGCAAGAAGGGAATATTTGTGGGCTATAGCGAGTTTTAAAAAGCCTATAGGATTTACATTCTAGGTCAGAAACTGATCGAGATCAACAGGGATGTTACATTTGATGAAGATGTTGCATTCAAGAGATCTAAAGGCTCTCACACAGAGATAGACTATGAAGACCAAGAGTCTCCTTAGGATATGGAAGTTGACCATCCTGAGATTCAGAGGGAGGCTACTGATTCTAAAGAAGATAATGATCCAGTTGAGCCTTTGGAACCTACTGATGGGCCTACAAACATTGTTATTGGTCAAAATAGACCTCTATGGGCTAGGAAAACAATGCAAGAGGCAGAGAAGTTTGCAGCCCTTGGAGGAACATTCATAGAAAGAAAAAGACCTCAGAAGTTTTCAAACTATGTTGCATTGATGATTCAAATGATTGAGTCTGAGCCTTCCAGTGTTGAGGAAGCTACAAGTCAACAAGTATGGAAAGATGTTATGGTTGAAGAATATCAATCTATCCTCAAGAACAATGTTTGCGACATTGTGCCTAGACCAGAAGGAAAATATGTTGTATCTTCTAAGTGGCTTTTCAAGATCAAGCATGCAACTAATGGAAGCATTGAGAAGTACAAGGATAGATTTGTGGCTAGGGGGTTCTCTCAGAAAGAGGGAATAGACTATGAGGAAACATTTGCTCCAGTTGCTCATTATACCTCCATCAGAACTATCATTGCCATTGCAACAACTAAAGGATGAAAGTTACACCAGATGGACGTGAAGACAACATTTATAAATGGTGTAATTGAAGAAGAGGTATACATTGAGCAACGTAATGGATTTGAGGTTCATGGAAAAGAGTCTCATGTTTGCAGATTGAAGAAGGATTTGTATGGCCTTAAGCAGGCTCCTCATGCTTGGTATGAGAGGATTGATCAATATCTATTGAGCTTGGGCTTCTCCAAGAATGATGCTGATTCAAATCTTTATTTCAAGGTAATTAATGGTGAGGCCTTGATCTTGGTTCTCTATGTTGATGATCTATTTCTTACTGGAGAAGAACACCTCATTATCAAATGCAAGAAGGAGTTGGCTTTTGAATTTGAAATGAAGGATCTTAAGTACATGCATTACTTCCTTGGTTTAGAAGTATGGAAGAGGCCTAATGAGATATAAGTCAAGGGAAGTATACAATAGAAATCTTGAAGAGATTTGGTATGATGGATTGTAAATCCATGTCCACACCTATGGAAACCAATTTTCAGAAATTAAAGGACTGCATCTAGTTCAGATATGGTGGATCCTACTATGTACAGGCAGTTGATTGTATCGTTGATGTATCTAGTCAATACTAGAGCATATATTTGCTATGCAGTGAGTGCACTTAGTCAGTTCATGTGTGAACCAAGGCAAATATATCTAGTTGCAGCGAAGAATATCCTGAGATACTTGTGTGGCACAATTGGGTATGGTTGGAGATATTCTTCTAGTGTGGACTTGAAGTTGCATGGTTATACTGATTTTGATTGGGCAGGGTGTGTTTCTGATCAGAAGAGCACCTCTGGATGTTGTTTCAATTTGAGGTCTGCGATGATTTCTTGGTGTAGCAGGAAGAAGTCTTCAGTGGCACTAAGTACCGCAGAGGCAGCATATATTGCAGCATGTGTGGCAGCTCGAGAAGCAGTGTAGCTTTAGAAGCTCCTTGCAGGATTGTTTGGACAATCATTGGAGCCAACTATCATTCATTGTGATAATCAAAGTTGTGTAAATATTTATGTCAATCTAGTGTTTCATGACAGAACCAAACATGTTGAGATCAAATACCACTATATTAGAGATATGGTATTGAGGAAAGCAATCTAGTTAAGATACATTAGCACTGATGAGCAGACAACAGACATTCTCACCAAGCCTCTCTCTAGAGTAAATTTTGTGTACTTCCGAGACAAGCTTGGTATTGTGGAGAATGAAACCCTAGCTAAGAGGGAGACTCAGCTTTAGTGATCTTCTATGATTTTCTTTAATGCATTTCTCTCTGTGAGATAGATTTGAAGTGAAAACCCTTGTTTCCACCCTTTAGGAGTAGCCATGGTGGATGTCATGTGTGTGACTCCATGACAACATCATGTGAGAGAGTCTGTGATGATTTTCTTGTACTTGTGATTTTCACCCTCTGGGAGTAGCCATGGTGAATGTCACGTTGAGTGATTCTGTTATGGACACTTGTGCACACTTACCATACATGGGAGTGGCCATGGTGGTTGATATCACGATGAGGTGATATGCTTCTTTTTCCACATATGAGAGTAGCCATTGTGGTTGACATCACGATGAGGTGATATGTTTTATGCAGCTAGAAGTATCCTCCCTAGCTAAGAGGGAGTGTTGATGTTTGAGGCAACATCGGGTGTTTACTTCCAGCCTAGATCATGCGATAAAGAACAATTTAAATGATAACCTAATAGCTATTTAAATTGCAAGACAATGATTGATGAAGAGGCGCTTCGTCATTGCAGATTAATTAATATTTAATTATTGTTTATAAGGCCGACATCATGAAGGCACAAATTCTTGAAGAGGTACGACTTGTTGAGGTCGACCTCATGTATCTTAGAGACATGATTTTTGGTGATGGCTAACATGAAGACTTGGAGAGATGCGTCCCCTCCTTCTCTCTTGTATATATGTTTGATGCTACTTCATTGTAAATCATTCATTCACATCCATCATAGTTCGTGTTCTAGATAAGTGTGAATACTTCAAATTCAGATCGAAGCATTGTAGAAGGCTGAGTTTATCATCAACAAAGGCATCATATTATTTTTGTGTTAACTTCAGATTATGGTGTCATTACTTGGCCTTATTATCGGCCTCTTTGTGAAGGAGACATTTGTTGATATTCAATATATAAGTGATATATTGTTGTTGGGCTTTTCTCCCTCAAGTGGAGGGTTTTCCCAGGGTATTTGTTGTGTTTTTGTGTCTAATTTTGAATTAAATTTTGAGTTTTATATTTGATCATAAAAACTAACAGATAGTAGTGTGTGAAAATATGACACATATATCCATGTTAAGAATGTGATTATATTAAAAAAATTGGCCAAAGTAATGCTTTGTTGCATGTGTTGTTAGTTCACAAGTATCTACTACTTTGCATATCAGTCAAATGTCATGTAGCTATAGGGTATCTAGGGGATGCATGGAAGATTGTATGTGATATTATAGTACTCACACACTGAGTTCTTGGATTGACATGGTACTATGACAACCCCCATGATCTATCACCCTCCTAAAAAGGTAAGGCCACTTCTAGTTGGAAGGTGTGCAATGGACCACCAATTTGTGGTTGGAGGTAAAGTGTTTCAATGATGCTCTCCCTCCATGCAACTTGACAGATCCAAATTGTGTGTACTCATTCAAAGTTGAACTTTATACTATTGTTCAATGCGAACATTGGATTATAGGTACATCATAGATTATATGTCTATATATTCTACCAGAAAGATTGTATTCATATATGAAAATAAATTTGTATCTTAAACGGAAAATAGTTCCTTATGATAGTATTATTTATTTGTAGAAGGCTAATGCTTGTATATTTGGATTTCAATAAAAGATGATAATTTTTTTCATACAATGTTAATTCTATTTGGTTTATTTTACTAAATGTTAAAAAAAATATGGCATGAGTTGGACTAATTAAGAATTGTGATTTAAAATGTTATGATTTCCTTTTCTAGTTACAAATTCAAAAATTATAGTTTGTATTGTGCTATATTAATGACCATTTTAAGGCAAAAGAAGATTATTTTAATATTTTGGCCAAGACAAGTGCACACCCCGAGTGTTATTGGCACCCTATTGTAGTTGAAGAAACAAGATACACCCTATCACACCTAAATGTGAAAGTTTTAATCTCAATTAAACCTAATGAGGAGATTTTAGAAATCATTTTTTAAATTTAAGAATATGAATTTTCAATGTGAAGTTAGGAAATTAGGAGGGTTTAATGCTTCTTTTCTATGTGAAAAGAGGGGAATTTGAGAAATGATTTTCCACTCATCAATCTTGAGAAGATCATCCCTATCTTGATATTCCTTTGGACAAAGGCCTGAAGGCTATTGCAAAGTCCAAGATTCTTAGTAAATTCATGAGTGATCTTGAGGATATCCCTCAATGGAAGCAAGATTTGCTTCCTTGTTAAAGTGTGAGGTGGTTCTTGTTTCCTCTCAACATGTCTACCTCTATGCTAGAGGAGAAAGAGGTCATGAACGATAAAATTTTAACCCATGTGAAAATTATAAATAGTGGTGAAATGTATTTGTAATGTTCTTTCAATCTCCTAAGATAATTAGTTGGTATCTAGGTTAAAGTCTCTAATAATGCTTCAGTTGGTAGTTATCCTATTTTTATGGGAGGGTCTTGGTTAAAGGCGAGGGCCCTCAATCCATGTCCTAATTCTAAGGATAAGAGGTGCATCACACCTATGATGAGGGATAAGGCAATTCCTAGGGGAGGAAGTGGTGAGTGACAAAGGATTTGGTGGAAGATTTTAAGGAAAAAAAATAGATTAACTCCTTAAATGTACATTCTAAAGTTAGTAAGAAAGATAAAGAGGTAAAACATCCTAGCTATTTTGAAAGATTGTACAAGGGCCCAAATCTCCCCAACCCATCAGTTGAATCAATCTATAATGTGTAAGTTGGAATGTTAAAGGGTCTTGAGGCTATTTAAATAAGAATAATGGTGAGAAAATTTTGTAATTCTATAAACAATTTGGATTGTTTGATGTTGTAAAATGTTAAATATGTTGGATTTATTTTAGAGTGTGCTTTGAAATTCAAGAATTCGCCTTATTTTTTCACTAATCATGAGAAGGGTAGTGGAGTCAACTATTTTGTTGTCCATTGTATGGGCTTCCTATATTTGTTGGTAATGGCCCTACCCCATGCAATAGATGAGTATGATTTTTTCTCAAGCACAACTCTCAATTTGGTATGGGTTATTTTTATGCTTTGAATAACTATAGAAAGGGATAATTTATAGAATTGGATAGCCAATTATCTACTCAAGGTTCCTTAGGTTTAAGGGGGAGATTTTAGAATGATTGAAGGATTAAGATGGCAAACATAGTGGGTCTAGGTTTGGATAGAAAAGGAATGAACTATTTTTTTGGTTTAAGATGAAAAAGATGTTCAATATTGTTATCCCCTATATAATAACAATAGAGATACTAAGGGCATTTAGTTTACTTATTGTGATAACCAAATTGGTAGAAGGAGATTGTATATCATGTTAGATTTTAATTTAAGAGATATTCCTTCTTGTGTCGACCCTCTTTTGGTAAGAATGTGATCTTGGTTTCCCTAGTACTCTTTTATGACTGTCATCTTATAGAAATCTCTCATGTACTCTATTGGGTCTCTCACCGCACTCTATAAGGAATGTGAGTTGTTTAAGTTGAATGCCAACCATTTATAGGATGTTGAGTGTTTGGATGCTATCAATGTTAGGATATTAGTTAAGGGGCTAAGCATTGAAACTTTAAAAATTAATGTATATAACGAGTATTTTATTTTTCTTGGCAAAAACTCCTCAAAACTTTTGTAAGGCTCTAAGGAGAAGGAAGTTTGCTAGGGAGTTGGAAGAGGACTCTATTAGGATTGAGAAGATGTTTCAAGATGATCCTTGTAACAAGGATTTACAAGAAGACTTGATCAATTTAAGCATGAAATGAGGTGCTATAAGAATCATGTGGCTCAAGGGTCTATAATTAGATCCAAGATGACTTCACTTAAAAGCACAAATAAGGGTACTAAATATTTCTTTGGTGGGGCTTCATGTGATAATTTTAATGAGATTAAGACATCATTTTTCACCTTTTATAGGCCTTTGTTCTACTATAATGGTTGCAATGAGAAAACTAAGAGGTGAAAAACTTTGTGTAGAAATATCATTTCTAAAAAAAAATCATAAGAAGATGCTTTGAGAATGGAAGCCAATCTTTCTCTTTGGGGGATATTGTTTTTTAATAATTCCTTAATGATTAGTCTCCTAAAGCTGATCGGTTTTTCAAGGTCAATAAGGATTGTGAGAAGCTCCTCAATTTGGTTTACTATGTCAAAACATTAATAAAGGCATCATTAAAACTTCTTTCTAAAGATGGGATAGGTTTTGATTAAAAATTGGAGGCCTATTACTCTTCTCATTGTTTCAAATATTAAATTTTGACTAAGATATCAGCAATAAGGCTACCAAAGTTTTTGCTTAATCTCTTATTCTCAAAGTTATGTGAAAGGTAGATACATACTTTATAACTTTTTATAAATTGGACAAGTATGAAGTGGGCTAAAATATTTAGTCAAAAGGTATGTATATCCTCGCTGGATTTTGAGAAAGCATATGGTAGAATTGAGTGGTTGTTTATTTGGTTGGTGCTTAGAACCTTGGGTTTCAAATATATGTTTTCCAGGATGGTGGAAATTTTGTTTGAAGAAGCTACTCCTCGTGTTGAAATAAATGGTTCCCTTACTAATTCCTTTGAGATGTAGAGGTTCATTAAGCAAGGTTGTCACCGTGCCCACTCTTTGTTTGTCATTGTAGCAAAAGCTTTCTACTATTTTCTTAGAGATGTTTCCATTGATCCAATGATATGAAGTATCAAGCTCTCGAATGGTTAAGTTCTTGGATCTCCAATTTGCTATTGGTACTTTGTTCCCCTATCAAGAGACAGACTGAAAAAAATTCCACATTTACTGTCGAAGTTTGATTTGTATTGTTCTGCTTCAAGTTCTTAAATATCCTCTCAAAATTCAATTGTGTTTGAGTTTTTGAACTGGACGGACAAGTCTCCTTAGTGGTTTAAATATGTTGGGCAGGCTTGGAAGAGGCCTCAAAAGATAGATTAAAATATTGGACATTTGCTTGCCTTTTCTCCTCCTTCGTTTGACACGTGGACTTGGGTATTCCAAAAGGTTGATAAGTAGGACATCTTTCTTTAGCCAGCAAATTTTAAGTTTGGAAAAAAGTGCCCGCTTAATTCAATATTCACTGCTGCAACTTGTTTTTCTTTTTCGTTTTTTTGCATTTCCCACATGGAGAAACTTTATAACTAGTAAGGGATTTTTGTGGTCTAGTGGTAAAGGTAATAAGAAGAGGCAGGTTGTTTGGAATTGGTGTTGTATGTCTTAGTTAGTTTTTGAGTGGATTCCAAGAGCTTTGGAAGGTATTGGTTAGAAACAATATCTACAATATTCTTCATAAAAAGAAGAGGGACTAGAAGGGTCTTCACCCCGTTGACTTGATGTATGAACACTTTCTAGTTAAGCCAACATGGCCTTAGTTTTTGGTCATATCTAGAAAGCCTGATAGTATACCAAACACCTACTTGTTGGACATGAGGCCTTCTCCAGGAGCGATAACAATATAAAGTGCTTCAAATCATTTTGGTGCAACCCTCCTTATAACAATAGGCCTTAATCTCTTGTGAGGGGTTCGGCCAAATCATAGTTCTCCAATGGTGTTCAAGTGTTCAGGATTTTTTTAAAGCGAGGAGTGTTTGGGAATTCTTTTAAGCGAGGGGCTCTTATTTCTTGGGAAAAAATTAGAATTAATTTCTTGATTCCAAATTTTCATTAGAGAATTTATACTATCCTTTTCAAAGTAGTAGAAAGGTTTTTGGTGAACGTTAACATTTTCTTATAACATTGAAGCTTGGGGGAATATTAAGTTGAAAGACGGCCCTCATTGACTGAGATTTCTAACAAATCTTTATGTGACAAATGCATTCACTAATCAGCTGTCTTGATTTCTATGAAGCAATGGTGATAGAAAACATAGTCCATAAACCCAACTGATAAAGCCTTCTCTACGGACATAATGTCCAACCATGCAAAGACTAATTTATCGGCCTTAAAAAGAATCCCACAATAAACATTTCGACTACAATAGAATACTATATATTATAGCGGACTGGAATCCGGCATATGCCACATTTGTAATACAAACCTGTAATTTTTAATAAGTATTGGCAATATTTCACACCATAGTAGCATAACACTTGAAAAACTCAGGTGATTAATTCTTACCATTCACAAGTTGTCATATTTGCTAAGTTGTTTCTGAACTTTATCATTTTAAAAAAAAATGGCCTTATTTTCCAGAGGCCAAAAAAGTGAAGTAAATTGAACAATTTTGGTTTAATGTTACAATATTTTAAATTCTCTTAATTTAAAAAAAAAAAATTAACAATGATTTGGTTAAGTTCAAAATCAAACTACTGCACTTAAAATGGCAGGCCCTGCTCCATAACAAAACGGTCTCCTATTTTACTGCCAGCCATTCGTTTTATAAACTCTATGGCGAATAAAATTGTCTTTTCATGCTACACAATTTTTATGACTAGCAATTTTATATAGGGTATTATGACAATTTAAATTACTGTGCTATATTTACATTAAATGGGAAAATTAGTATTTTTATCTTTACAACTAGTGCTTCCTTTTTTAAGCTTCCAGGTTTTTGGTGAATTCTTTTGGTATTGAACCCCAGTAATTAAATTTCATTTACAACGTTGCCATGCCATGTCAATCGTGAATAAATTGTATACTATCATAGTACACACGCCAAGGTCAACCAAGAGTAACAAAACCCTTATAAATTAAAAAAAAATCTTCATGAGATGGGGATCTTCACTTCCAAATAAGTCATGTAAAAATTGGATAAACTTTTAAATAAATTTTTATTTTTTATTTTTTGGAAAAATCGCACGCATGTATAAATCAAAAGAACAAATTGATATTATCAGTGTTCCACTGAATTTCACAGATGCAGGGGCCAGGAGACAGATTTTGGTGATAGCAAAAACATTCTGGATTTTGTGGACACTTATTAAAATAATAAATAAACTTAGTCTTTGAATTTTTAAATATAAATAAATAAATACCTCAAAATAACATTACAAACCAAATGAAGCTGAAATTTAAACAAGTACAATGACAATTCATTGATTTCCTAAGCATTTGATAGAATGATAATCATAGAAATAATGTGAAGCATGATTTATATTGAGAGATGCCAAAAAAGAAATATGGCATCATGTATAATACAAAGGTACAATGAGCAACAAGCTCAAAAATCAGACTTATCATTTGATTGACCTCAGAAACTGCTACTCTTCCTTTTCCTTTCTTTCCCTCTTCTTTTTCTTCTATTTTCTTCCTCTTTTGATGGATGCAAAACAGCATGAGGCATGGGTTTTCAAAGTTTTTTGGGTTGAGAGCCTTTGGTAAGGCCCCCCTTCCAAGAAGTTATTTGTTTTATAATGTTTTTATGATCCTTTTTATGCATTTACTGTGGGGGGACACCCAAAAGTCCCCAGGACAGACTGTAGACATCGGGGCATCTAGCAATGCCAGGAAGTCCCCAAAAAGACCAAAAAAAGGGAGGCATCCCCATATTTAAGGGACGTCTCCAAACCCCCAGAACATCCAAGATGTCACCCAGATTTATAGGGACATATTTCGTGGAACACAAGATGCTACTGAAAAGCAACTAGCATGGCAGAATTATCACGTGATCCTACAAGAAAGCACTCTGTCACCACAAAGAGATAATCTATATAATTTAAAACCCAAATGACAGCGTAGAGCATTAAGAAACTCAAGGCCAATAATAGAATCACACGGAAAGCTTACAAGCATAAGAAACTACGTTCTTAAACGCAGAGCTTGTATATATACAAAAGAAAAGCAGAAATAAATGGGACCGTGGAAAGGGATGCAATTGAAAATTTTGACTGAACTAAATTAATTGAAATAACAGAGCCCATGAAATGATACAACAAAATATCACTGCCCAATAGAAATGCCTTGTAGAAAGTACATTATATCTAGGTTGCAATTGTAAATAAAAACAAAACCCAATAGAAAGCTTTATTAAAAACACTTTATATTGCCTTCTTTGTCCACAAATTACAGGACGGGTATATCCAAATGAAAGGCAGATGTAAAGAATCAGAACATGCAATGCAAGTTGACTTTTTTGTATTTCTATGTACAACCTATGTTATATTCTTCAGTGAAAGCCACAAAGCATTGACGATGTCCCATAAATGTTAAAATTATTGGGACAATCATCTGTAGGAATTGGTAGTGGCCATCTCTCGTACTTTGTCCAAGTTCTCATCTTATGGTTTGCTCGGAACTTGAATTTCCAGTCATCTGTGCCACAGAAGCAGCACCCCCTGTCCCATTTTCAGCGGGTGTACTGATCCACATGCCCTGTGAATCTAAGGGTTCCAAAACCTGCACAGTTCCATCTGACAATCCCAGGGCAAATTGGTTTGGCTCTGTAGGGTGAGCTGCAACAACAAGAGGGTATGCAGCAGAGCTGTAGAATGTATATATATCAGATAGTAGATCTACATATTTGAAATAAACATATAATTACTTTCTGTAGAAAGTGAAATTATTCATGGGCATTATACAGGTTATCATTAAAACCTTGATTTCCTACACAAACAATATCCCTGGAAACTAGTTTACATTGTACATGGTTGTAATACTCATCCACAATTATAAATTTGGATGAGCTCAATATTAAAAAATGCACCCCCGTCCTAGCTATGCAAATTCCACAATAACTCACCTAATATTTGAAGGAATATAAGCAGATGGAGCAATGCGGCATCTTGGCATCAATGTTTGAGCATGGAATATGCCAACAGCACCATCAGAGAAACTGGCAAAAATTAGTTGACTGTCACAGGAGTAGGTAGCATTAGATATTGCAGCAGGAAGTGAATCAGATGGTACCCACTGCAAACAATCATCAAAATGCAGGCTGCTGGTTAGGCAAATACACAAACAGGAACAAAAAATACAAAACCAGACAGAGGAAGTGCATAGACAGGACTCCAAGTTCCATACAACACAGTAAGGGAAATTATGCATACCTGGATAAGGAGATCAAGTTTTGTTGCTTCATACATGGCCAACTGAGTTTCATGTACAACCAGAAACTGAATTTGATCTTGATGAAACTGAACTCGAGTATCAGCCAAGAGTGATGGCACTCTACCTGCTGGAATTTGCAAGAATTTGCTCTTCTGCTTTTCCCATCCATCTATTCCCCACACACAAAGCTGCAGTGGATATAATCCAAAAATTTACATATACTAGTAGAAGCCAGGTTTGTCTGCAATTTCAAAATTACCTAACCAAAAATGTAACTAACAACTTTCCTAAGATTCAATTACACAAAACACACCTGTGTATCTGCTCCTGATGACACAAGAACATTTAATACTTGTGAAAATGCAAGACCAGTTATTCTCTTTTGATGACCCTTGAGTTTGATTTTTACCTGCATCCAAACAGCCCATAAAAGAATTTGAGATTTACAGCATAAAAATAATTAGCACTAAAATAATAGTTTTTATAATTGGGAAAATTTCACCAATGATTGGAACTACTGGACCTCATCAACCCGAACATTATAGATTTGAATTGTCGAGTCTTCCATGCCAATAGCAATTATGTTGTTGTCCTGAGGATGAAAAGCAAGATATGCTGCAGCTGATGGTGGTGACATGAATGTTGTCATCGTCTGTAGTTGAGATATCAGCAGAGTTAAATCACTTGAAGAAAACAGGAAAAATTCTTAAGTACAACTAGAAAAATTGAACCAATATTGTAAGTATTACCTTGAATGTCATCATATTAAACAAAGAAACCTTCCCGCCTGATGCTGACATGACATAAGAATCATTCTTTGATAATGCAAAGCATGGAATAGCTTCTTCAGGATCAGTGTCCCCAATATCATTAGTCATCAAGATGCCACTTGCTGGTTGCCAGAACTGTGGAAGAATGCTTGCAGTTGCCTGAAAAAGAGATTTTGTTTTTACTAACTGGCCTTTGCTACAGAAAATACTACAAAAGAAAATCCATAAAATTTCTCAAACATAAACTGATGAATTAGCTTCAAGCAAGCCTGAGAATGGCAAGAAAGAATTGAATTTACACACAACCTTGCCACTGGGATGGCTATCATTTCGTGGCCACTTCCAAAGCTTGTGAACAGCATTGGAAGCCAAAGCCAGAAGTGCAACTCCTGAATTGGTGTATATCAATCTTAAAATCTGCAATTAATAAGAAAATATGATATTAAAACTTAATAGCCAAAAAAAATCTTGTTACAAATCTTTTGGTGCATCCATTAGTTTCTCAAAATAAAACCCTATAACTTTAAAGTTTAAAACTACAGATGACAAAAGGCCTCTTGTCAAAATTCATCCATTCAATGCTTCGACATTTCTGAGAATGCAATTAAAAGGTTCAATCAACTGGAATATTATGTAGGAGAGATTTATGTTTAGTACTACAATCATAGTAGTTAGCATCTCCATTCCAGAACAAAATTCATAGTAAACAATGAACACCTCATTTGATTTTTGAAACATGAAACTATTTAATATGTTTCAAATATTCAGCATGAGATTTGAGGCTAACAAGTAAACACACCTTGCTTGTTGGTCGACTATCTGGGAGACTTAATGATCGGCATTGACTGGGCTCTGTTATGTCAGTCAACTTCCATATTCTACTTTTTTCAACTGATTCATCATCTACCTTGATTTTGACTTCCCCAAGACTTCTGTTATCAACACCACTCTGAGAAAAACTATATGTCAATAATGTAGAATAACATAACTTGACTTGAATTAACTCAATAACAGCAGCTGTACAAGAACATATTGAGCACATGCCATACAAAGAAACACCCATTCCTATAAATCTTAACATGGAGAATTATAGGCAGCTACCTATAAGACAAAAAGATTAGAAGTGACCCCATCAACACCTTCAAGACAAAAAAATATTTGCATCACTCTTGTTTCTCTAATATATTCATGATATTATGGATGCACTGGATGTCTGTCAAATTGCTTTTCTATATCCATGTTCACTTCCTATAAACCTCAGAAAAAATCCTAGGCAACATGACCAATCTAAAGTTATGCAAGCTACTTGGCACCAAAATTTCTTTCATAAAAAATATGACAAATTCAAATATAGAATCCTTCGCATTGAAAAATATGAAAAAATGAGAAATGAGGAATGTCAATTTGTTCAAATAAATACAATTCAAAAAAGGTTATAACCATCCAGCAGATCAACTTCATGATACCCTCAGGCATTGAAAGTAAAAATTAATTAGTATCCTTCAATAGAACTTTGAGCTTCCTTTCAATTCAAACATGTTCAAGCATTTCACGTAAAGCTGTCATGTTCAAAACAAGAAAGGCAATTTTTTCTCCAGTAGGTTTCCTAATTGGCCACTCTGTCATACACTCTGCAGCAGTATTCAACATTATTGACCTGAGTTTGCAGAAGTGTCATATTTATTACTCGGTGCTTCTAATAATCTCGAGAAAATTTACTGCAACAACATATGGTATTGGTCATTGTCAAAACAGGGATGAATAAGGTGTCCCTTCAACGATACCAAAATCATTCCAGACCACCTGAAGCTCAAACTCAGAAACATTTAGATCTGCAACAACCAGAAAGCAATTTTGAACAAGCATATACAAGAAAAGGCATAGTTTTCAACTCTACAGCATCACAACCACTCTAAGCAATCCGTTTGTTCTTTTTGAAATAACATCTATGGAAGCTTTCCCCATTCCACATGAAAAAATCATGACCATCAACATTTCCAGTTTTCCAAGGTCAAAATTTGAAACTCTCTTCTAAAACTTCTGCAACAAAATCAGCAATGGATACCATAAGTAAAACATGGTCAACTAGGAACTCTCCTCAACTCGATCTGAATCCAGATTCACTCCAGATTTCAGACACAACACAAAAATGTCAAAAAGAAATGCAAAATACTTAAAGTTCAATGGCCGTAGAAGAGAAACTCCACATCAAGAAATTATAAAAAACAGATAATGTGAATCTGGACTCGAAAGCTTGCTACAATAACACAGGGAGGTTGATGAAGAGCTCAATGAAGGAATGCACTGTACTGTATTGTAGATGCAATCCATTAACTCAATGAAGATTCTCTATTGGACCATTAAGGTGTTGAGATCCCTTAGAAAGCAACTCTTCCTCAAAGACTTAATCAAGCTCAGAAAATCGATAAGGTTCTTCTGCGAGAAACCCATAGAGATTTTCATCATTAACCATGCTATGCAGTTAAATGGGGAAAAGGAGGCTCTCCAATTCCTACAGACTCACAATTTGATCAGCTAGGGCTCAGCTAAATTTCCAATCCATAGCCATCAAGTTCTTCCTTGGGATCTTCTCATTCATTTGTACTCCTACAAATTTCAAAACCCCTGTCAATTCTAAATTAAAAAAAAAATTGTATATACCTCCACATGAAAATCATAGGATAGATGCTCTCCAGCAACTCATTGTTTAGGTCATTAACACCACTCCCACAAATTTGATAACCATGGAAGACTTCAATATTGTCAGTCTCCCTAAAGAAAAAAGGGAGTGTCATTCACTCAACGAACTACAGAGGCTCTTAATCAGCTTGAAACCAATACTACACTCATGGAACTAGATTTCACTCAAGGACTATACACTTGATGCAATCCACTAACTCTAACCCAATAAAGATTCTTGATTGGAACACTAAGGCACTGAGATACCCCAAAAAGCAACTTACTCAAAGACTTAATCAGAGCTTAGCAAATTGATAAGGTTCTTCTGAAAGAACATCACGATTTTCAACATATTTCATGTTATGCAGGGAAATGGGGGTCAAAGCAAACTCTCTAATGTCTATAGAATTGCACTTGCACTAGGGCCCAGTTAAATTTTCATTCCATAGTCATCATATTCTCCCTTGGGGTCTCCTCATTCATTTTTAATCCTAAAAATTCCAACACCCCTATCACATTCTAAATTTGTATATTTAATATTACTCCACATGGAAAACATTGGATAGAGGCTCTCCAGTGACTCGCTACTTGGGTCACCACCATATCTCCTACAAATTTGATGAGTCATGACCATCAGAGACTTCAATATTTATTCTTTCAAACAATTTAGGAGACAATCAAATCTGACTTGTTCGTGATAGTAGAAGAATCCGGAATAAATAGGATTATGCTTAAGAAATTTAATCAAACCAAACCAGTTCTAATTCCCAATCAGCCCATGCAGATATCCTAGATGAATTCAGATCAGTGTTACAAGACTCAGACTCGCCTTGGACTCAGCAAGCTGATTTTTGACCCAGACTTAGACACAGTGCCCAAACTCAGGCAAGACTTGGCAAATTGAAAAAGCTGTGAAATATAGAGATTTTTAAGGATTTTTAAAACATGTTTCATGCACCCTTTAATAAATAAACTTTAACAACACACAATAAACTAATCAAATAGAAGCTACTTTGATCACTTAAACAAGTATACATTGATCACGTGAATATAAAAGTGGATTTTAGATGAAGAAAATAACATTTTTAGATATATAAATATTGTCAAGTGTTTAAGTTGTACGAAACTCATGGATTATGATATCCACAGCATAAAAAGAAAACATCACAAAATTTGGAGTCATGAGCTATAGTAGACAGGAGATTGTATTCGTCAACCCACCATTAATAGCTCTATGTGGAGTCATGCACTTGTATCTCAGACAAGTCTGCAAATGTTGCTACAACCTTAGGAGCGTTACTTAGGATAAGATTTGACTTAGCAAACTAGAAAAATAAATGTAATTTAATTACTAGGAATTTAATTGGGAAAAAGTCAAAAAAATAGAAAAATGTTGCTCTTCCATCCAACATGGTCCAAAAAAGATTTTCATTTCTTTGTTTTCTAAAATTAGAGCAAGGATTTGGGAGTAGCACCCCTAATGGTGTTAAGGTATAGTGCCCCTTGTGGGCGTCTAGGGGCAATGTCTCCAACAGGGTCAAGGGGTAGTGTCCCTTGTGGGGTCTAGAGGCAACACCCCTTGCAAGGTTTGAAGGTAACACTCCTAGCATCGTGATACAGGGTGGGGGCAAGGTGCAGCGCACTCACGAGGGTGTCACAATACAAGGTGGGGTCAAGAGACAATGCGCCCAACACCAAACCCAAATTAAAGCCTTTGAGACCACACAAACCATCATGGCACATGCCATTTTTCACAGCTTTATCACTTTTAACCATCCTCCAAACCCTTAAAAAACACTCGACTTTCATGCTTTTATGTTTAAGAATTTTCATTTTTTATGTTTTTTCCCCTCATTTTCATAAACCATCCAAGTCTACCTGCCAAGACTCACCGACTCCGACAAGTCTAGCAAACTCGACAAATAAATATAGATTTTCCAAGTACTTGGGTCATGAGTACCCAAGACCCATTTTGCTTTGCCCACCTCAAGACTCGCGATTCTGGGTGATTCTTGTAACTTGAATTTCAAACCAATTATATTTGTGGCATATAAAATTATTTCCAAACCTCATGAGCATTCCTTGTTTTTATTCTTGGAGATGCTATGAGTGAAAAACATGGAAAAAGGGACATGCTCATGGAAGATCCGATAGTGAAAGTAGGATATTTTTATAATAGCTACCCCATTCAAATCTTCAGGTTCCGATATGATTCTATCTGGAAGAGGAATTTCAAGGTCAATGTTGACACAGATTGGGTCACATAGTTCAACATCGAAAAGTACTTGTGGATGCAGATGCTGTGAAGTATTCCCTTGTTGTCCACAAGCACTTGATGCAAGCAGACACTATGATGTACTCCTCTATTGCACTTCACATTCTTTTGCATGGGCATCTCTTGCCAATATTCACTTGGTAGGAGAGGTAGCCCTGAGGTATATAAAATTATTTCCAAACCTCATAAGCATTCCTTGGTTTTTGTTCTTGGTGATGTTGTGTGTGAAAAACATGGGAAAACAGCCATGCTCATGGAAGGTTTGATAGTCAAAGAGGGATATCTTTATAAAGGCTGCCCCATTCAAATCTCTAGGTTGCAATATGATTATATTGTAAGAAGAATTTCAAGGTCAATGTCGACATAAACTAAGTCACACAGTTCAACATTGACAAGTACTTGTGGATGCAGGTACTGTGATGCATTTCCCTGTTGTCCACAAGTACGTGATGAATGCAGACACTAGGATGTATTCCTCTATTGCACTCCCCATTTTTTGCATGTGCACCTCTCGCCAATATTCGCTTGGTAGAAGAGGCAGCCTAACCAAAACAAGCAATATACTAGGGAGATTCTCTGTTGAATTTTAGGTTGGAGACCATGGTTTCATGAACGATGAGCCTCTTTGAAACCTAATGTCTTTACTGAGCACAAAGAAGTGTTTGTTTGAATACATACAAACTCGAATGGAAAGCCACAAAAGTTACATGAACACCATATTGACCTCATTCCAGTGTTCCACGGGAACACCCCCCCAAAAAAATCACCCACACCCGAGATGGGGAGATGCTTGGGAAACGTCCCACCGCCATCTCCCTGCTATCTCCAAGTTTCTCTATCGTTTCCTAGAAGTCTCCTCCTCGAGGGAAACGTTTCCTAGCCATTTCTGTCAAGGAGACTCCAAGAAAACTTCTGGGAGACTTCCAGACGTCCCCTCGACCCCAAGGAAACTTCTGGGAGACTGCCAGGTGTGTAGATTTTTAATATTTTATTTTATTTGTATTTTAATTTTTGTTTTATTTTTTTATTTACCCTAGGGCTTGTGTGGCTCCAGCGATTTACACTATACAGTATGCAAAATGTGGAAGCAGTGGCAAGGCACGTGAGCTGCCTGATTGAATGCCTCAAAGAGCCGTCATCTCATGGAATGAAATGACTGAATGCCTCAAAGAGTTGTCATCTCATGGAATGCAGTGACGCGAGCAATGACTGAATTCCCATGTAGAGTGGAGACAGTTAACATGTTTGGTTTGTAAACTAAGTGTTTGGACAAAATTGTACCCAGACTATATGCTAAGTGCTTCAATATTTGGGATATCTTTCCACTCCAAATATCTTGCATATATCCTCCAACATCAAACATACATCTTGTAGGAACCTAATTTGGTCTTATATAGATGTTAAAAACTTAAAACCAATGTTGATCTATTATCTTAAAAAACATCATAACATATATTTGAAATCAAGAATACTTCTAGATGAAACTTAGGCTTCTACAGTTATATAATTATATTGTTATACATCTTTTTATAACTAATTTTTCAAGTACCATATGTATTTCACCATCCCTTCCCCCTACCCTCCACCCCTGCTGTCCCCCTGCCACCCCCAAACTTAGACCCCCCATTTCCCATCCCCGAAACATGTCCCCCGCCATCCCCGTCCCCAAAACTCCGTGGAACACTGCCTCATACCAATAGCTCCTTGAATTACAAGAAGAAAGTATCAAATGATCCAAGGTATGTAGCAAGGCTACATGCAAAAATAGAAAGAATGATGGAAGCTTGAATTTTTTTAAAGTTGCTACAAGCGATTTAGTATAACCAATGGTAATTGATATATGGAAACCATACAAGAGGTAAACTTCAGTACATTAGAAGAACAGAAAATGATTACAATGGAGCAGATTTAGACCCAGAATTGACGAGATTAGCTAAACATTTTACCAAGCACAAAGAAGCATTTTCTTTAATATATATAGACTGAAAGAAGAGCCACAAAAGTTATGAGAGCACCATATTGACCTCATACCAAGAGCTCGGCAGATTACAAAACCACCATAATGAATGAACCTGAAGTACGTAGCAAGGGTACATGAGAAATAAGAAAGAATGATGGAAGCTTGAATAATTTTTAAAGTAGCTACAAGCAATCAGGTGTCACCAGTGGGAGATTAGCAACTTGTTGAGTTAGATGCTGATTCATTCCATCTTTGCATTTTAAGACAAATTATTGAATGCTGAGGGTGGGAAAATCAAGTATAACTTTGCCATGCTGTTGAATTTCATTGCCCACTAAGGTCAACTCTTGACCATCATTATAATGTTATTTGAATATTTCAATTTATAATGGATTCCAATTTTCAGCTACTATGATCATTGATATTCAAATTTCAAATTATTACAGTGTCATTTTGAAATTGGATATATGATTCGACAATTGGGCCTTCCCATTGTTCATTTATCAATTTGAGTTATCAATTATCATCGATCATTTGTTGTATTATGATAGAAACTCAGAAAAACACTGAAACATACCCAGTAAATCATTTTTTATAGCAGGTTGTGTTTTCTCTCTTCTTCATACTTTGTGATGCAAAGGTTTCAAATGTGCATCTTTGTATACACTACATTTTACTGAATCTGATCTATGAAGACTTGTGTTTACATGAGATTTTTGTTGTTCCATTGTGTAAATCATTCACATATTTCTATTGACATTAGAGAGGAGAGATCCAAATCCACAGTACCTTCCCTTTTTGAGAGTTATATAGGTGTTCATCTGCATATTTAGTCCACCTAAGGTTTTCTCCCTTCCTCCTATTGCCTTTCTCATCCTTCTAATGTCTTGTTTTCTTTTCTGCATTCTAGTAAAAAGCTGAGAAAAATACAAAAACCCCATCATACAAGAGGGCTTCCCTTCTCAAATGTATAAGGAAATCACCTTCCCACATACTGTTATTGTACTTGCTGGTGTCCACTGGGTGAGTCACATACATATTCTGTGAAGGTTTAAGGTGACAAATAAAAACTGTTACATGCTTGATCTTGTTACACCCCGTTGTGTTACTACTTATTTACTTTTACCTAGTTGGGTGAAAATGCTCTAGATGAGTGAGTTTATGCTTTATGTGTTTTGGAAATATGAAGAATAAATGATGTTTTATTTGATGTTATGAAATGTCTTGATTATGAAAATATATGATGCAAGTGAATATAATGATTTCAGCTAACTACTATTGCAAAGTGTAAAGTTGGTTGCAAGAAAAGTATCAAGCCTCCTGAAGAGAGAGAAGTATCACTTAGGGAGAAGAGCTCGGTTTGGTAACCTTTGATAAGGACCCAACTGAGCTTTCACACACACACTTCTACTTTGGTCTAGTCGGGAAAATAGTTGGAGAATATTTAGTTATCGTTAATCTTGCTTGCGTTTAAATTTGTTAATGTTTTTGCTTAGATGTTGAAGTATTGAGTCTCTTTGATTTATGTGAGTTCTTCTTTGTGAGTTTTTGAACGATAGAATATATATACATAATATGTATATATATGTGTATATGCATGTGTCAATGGAAAACTCATGCACATGAGTAAATACATGCATAAGAATACATAGATAGACATATCTACGCATGCTCATGTACGGGTAACCCATATGCGCAAGAATGTCATATGGACACAGACAAGGTGACATATATATATACGTACATGTATATATGTCGGTCGATATGACTATGAATATACGTGTTTAAATATAATGTGTGTGTTATATATGTAAATATATAGTATATAAGAATATACATATCTACATATATTAACCTACGAGTATGTATTGGCAAAATGGATACGTCCATACTAGTACATTAATATATATATGCATATATACACACGCTTACATTAATATATGAATGTGTATTCAATTATCGAATACTATGTTATATAAACTTGTGAATCGAGATATATATATAATCATTATGTTTATCTATTAATGATAACGCTGTATTACTTAACCAGCGCATAGCATTTAAAGTATAGTCCATGCTATGCAATGCACACAGCATTATAGCAAAGGGTTAAGCGCTATAAACAGCGCATATGTACATTATCAAATGATGCTTAAAGTGCTGTAATATTAAATGGACAGTGCTATACCAATAAGCGCTTAAGTTACTATTATTCCTTAAGTGTAGTCTTGGCTGCAAAGACTTTGTCAAAGCAAGGCAATAGTAAATATTCATGCGCTGAAAAAGTGTCGACAAAGCTAAAAAACTAACAACGACCATAACATATGGCACAAATGTTATCATGTGGCGCCAACCGATACATGAATCATTTAGAAATCTATCCTTTCAATACAAATTTCCTAATTATGAAGCATTTTGAATATGTGGAAATGGTCATGCGCCCTGCTGCGCCAAGTAAGTTGACCATAAGGAGGCATATACCTTGCATAGCTGATCATCATTCTTGCTGTCTATACTGATATCGACTCATTCTCTTTGCTGCATATGTGTTTGTTGTGCAACGAACTTAGTTGCCACCTTTTCTTTTCACTGCTGAGTTGAATCTCTTAATTTGAGGAGTGTCAATTTTAATGCCCTGTTGCTAGCATTTTGTTACTGATCTTAGTGTATAAATAGAGGTGTTCTCAACCTCAAAAGGGACACATATTTTCTGCATTCAAGCTATGTGATTCTGAGTATTTGAAATTTGTATTTCTGAGTTAAGTGAGGCTGAGAGTTGTGAGAGGTATTTAAGAAGTTGTGAAGGAATATTTTGGGAATTTTCATACCAAATTGAGGAAAGGCTGAGATAGGAATCTGGTTCGATCTTTTGGAGCATTGCGTAAACAGGCATGCTGATTTCTTCTCTTTATTTTTTTATGATTGAAATGATTGTGTTATTGATTGTTTATTTAGAGGATTATGTCATCCTATATAGGAAAAGATTGCTAAGTTCTTAAGTGAAATGTATATTACGCAAGTAATTGGTAAATTATTCGATGATATTAACAATGAGCAATGTGCTTAATAAACAGTTTACAAAATATACAAAAAACAAGAAGTTTCTAAAAAGAAACTCTAGATAAGATCAGAGACGATCTTATCAATAATTTACAATTTGAGCATTAATAATAACTAATATTATTTTAATACCCTCCCTTAATGCTCAATCTATCAACTACACCAAGATGCCCCCTGAATTTTACAAACTTATCTGGACTGAGCGACTTGGTGAGAATATCCGCTATCTGCTCCTCTGTTGGAACATACAGCAACTGAATTGATCCGTCTTCAACAAGCTTCCGAATGAAGCAACAATGAATTTCCACATGCTTGGTTCTTTCATGGAAAACTAGATTCTCGGCAAGATTGAGAACTCCCTAATTATCACAGAACAAGGGAGTCGGACTTGCTTGAGATATTTGCATATCCGCAAGCATCCGACAAAGCCAAACTGCCTCGCAAGCTGCCTTAACAGCTCCACAATACTCTGTTTTTGTCAAGGAGAGAGCCATTGCCTGCTGCTTCTTACTAGTCCATGTGACTGCACCAGATCCCAAACTGAACACATACCCAGATGTTGATTTCCTGTCATCAACTGAACCTGCCCAATTTGAGTCTGTGAAACCACTGAGTCTAGAATCTTGACTCCAAGTGTACAAGAGTCCATAATCAGAAGTGCCCTTCACATAACGAAGCACACGTTCGCTGCTACCCAATGATCACCCTTGGGGGCTGTCATGAAGCGTGAAATGTAGCTCACTACAAAATTGAGGTCAGGTCTAGTGGCAGTGAGATAGATGAGACTGCCCACTAGTTGCCTAAACAATGATTCATCAACTACCAGTGATTTTGACTTAGCTGACATCTTAAGCCCTTTTTCCATGGGTGTGGAGGCAAGTTTGCAATCTTGCATTCGAAACTTATCCAGTAGACTTCAAGCATATTTGGACTAGGAGATGAAGATACTGCTCTCAATCTGCCAAACCTCAACAGCTAAACAATAATGCAGAAGTCCCAAATTGGTCATGTCAAATGTGTTGCACAAATCCTGTTTGATCTCAATGATCAAAATGTGTCGAGCTGCCAATAATGATCAAGTCATCCACATAGACAACAAGAATAAGGATATCACTACCAGTATGTTTGACATATAGATTAGAGTCAGATGGACTCCTCTAAAAGCCATGATCAGTAAGGTACTTGTCAATCTTGATGTACCAAGCCTGAGGAGCCTATTTCAGGCCATAGAGTGCTTTGACCAATCTGCACACCTTGTGTTCTTTACCAGCAACCTTAAACCCTGGAGGCTGCGTCATGCAGACTTCTTCCTTCAACTCATCGTTGAGGAAAGCACTCTTAACATCCATCCGATGGACTTTCCAACCAAACTGGGCTGCTAAGGCAAGGACGAGCCGAATGGTACTCATCTTGGCTGTAGGAGCAAAAGTCTCCTCATAGTCAATGCCTTCTTTCTGTGAGAATCCCCTTGCAACTAGACGAGCTTTGTACTTGTCAAGGGTTCCGTCAGCTTTGTATTTCACCTTATACACCCATTTGCAACTAATGGGCTTCTTCCTTGGAGGAAGATCAGAAAGGACCCAAGTGTGATTTTTCTAAAGACTCTAGTATTCAACCTCCATAGCCTTTTCCCACTCAGGAATTCCTTTAGCCTCTGAATATGTCTGAGGCTCATAGACACTGTGAATGTTGGCCATGAGAGCAAAATTAACTATAGGCTATTGTTTGCTCTTGTTTCTGGATGATCTCCCCTCAATGAGCTCATCATCATGAAGATCTCCAATAGTCTTAGCCCACCATTTAGGCCTGTGAGAAGAAGTGCCAACATCAGATGCAACAGGAGGAGCTGGAACTGGTTCAACAGGTAGAAAATCAAGATCATCCAGAGGAAAATCAGGTTGAGCATCATCAAAGATAGAATCTGCATCATCCCTCCCATCAAGTAGACCTAACGAAAGAAGTACACCCAAATCAGAAGCCTTCAAGGGCTAATCCTCTGAATGTTGAACAAGCGAGGAAAGGTGAAAGGGTCCTCATTCTTCATCAAAGACAACATCCCGACTGAAGACAAGACGATCAGTGTCTATGTCAATCAGTTGATAAGCCTTATGGTTGTCACTGTACCTTGTGAACATAAGTTTTTGACTCTTGGAATCTAGCTTAGAGCGTTTGGCATCTCGAATCCATACATATGCCAAGGAGCCAAAAAAATTCAAATGATTGATCCTAGGTTTGCGACCAGTCCAAGCTTCCTCAGGAGTCTTCCCCTTAACGGCATGGGTAGGTGACCGATTAAGGAGATAAACTGCAGTGAAAACTGCTTCTGCCCAAAATTTGTTAGGAACAATCCTGTGTTGCAACATGGAGCGGGCCATCTCAACAATTGTATGATTGCACCGCTCTACAACATCGTTTTGTTGAGGAGTATAGGGTGTGGTTAACTGGCGTTTAATCTCATGTGTATCACAGAAGTTGGAGAATGCAGTAGAACAAAATTCCCCCCCATTATCTGACCTAAGAGTGATTATGCAAGAACCAGACTCTTTTTCTACTAAGGCCTTAAACTTCTAAAATACATTAAACACATCTGATTTCTGTCTAAGAAAATACACCCACATTTTCCTATTGAAATCATCAACAAAGAGCAAGAAATATCTACAACCAATAATAGGAGGAGTATTCATAGGCCCACAAATATCAGCATGAACTAATTGCAGTACCTTAAAAGCTTGCCAAGAGTCCATCCATGAACGGTGTCCGATGTTGTTTCCTGGCCTGACAAGCACCACAAACGCCCTGATGTTGAGTCTGAATGTCAGGTAACCCAGCTACAAGTCCCTTCCGAGCAAGCTAGGAGAGATAGTGCACATTTAAGTGCCCATACTGCTGATGCCAAAGACTGGTGCCAACAGAGTTTTTGGCTGCCATGGCTAACTCCAGAGAATCATCTGTGTCCACAAGCCTATAGAGGCCATGATCCTCTATACCAACAGCTACAGTAGTTCGAGTTTCCCAATCAACAATGGAACATCTGTGCACACTGAAAACCACATCTAATTGAGGAGAATGCCGCATGATCTGACTGACTGAGAGAAGATTGAGTTCCATGCCAGGAACATAGTAGACATTGAGGAATATGAGATTCCTCCTACCAGACTGAATCTGAACAGTGCCCTTATCGACAACTGTGTATTCTTCGCCTCCTCCAAAAACAACTGAGTCAATGAACGGAGAGAAATCTGTAAACCAGTCACGCCGATGAGTGAAATGTTGCGAAGCACTTGAATCTATGTACCAGGCAAAGGACTTTACATGATTTGCAGGGCTTTTAGCCATAAAGGCGTAAAAGGCAGTTCCTTCTGCTCAGTGTGCTCGGCAACATGTGCATTCTGCTGAGACCCTCCTTGCTTCTTCTATTCAAAAGCCAAACGTTGACGACAATCCTTCTTCATGTGACCGAATTTGTGGCAATAATTACACTGAATGTTCCTTTTCTTAGAGCTATCCTGAGGTTGTCTTGAGCCTTTCTGTTGCGAAGGCTGACCTTTCCCTTTGTTCTTAAACTAAGCTTTAGCTGCAAAGGCTTGCTCTATAGAGGATGATGAACCACTACTACCAAACCGTTGTTTCCAGTGATCTTGTTACAGGAGGATAGTACAAAGCTCTGGAAACTTCAGGTCAACACTAGCAGATGTAATGTTGAGTCTCTATGAAATGTCCATAAGACTTAGGTAGGCTTTTCAGAGTGATTACGACCATGTCTTCCTCTTCCATTTTTCGACCAATAGCCTCCAACTGATCTCGGATCTCCTGGATTTTGTTCAAGTGCACCTGCAAAGTTGTCTACTCATCCATCATGATAGAAAACAACATATTTTTCAAGAAGAGCGCACGGCTCTTGTCGGAAGTTTCATGCAAACCCTTCAGATGGTCCCAAATCTCCTTTGCTGATTTTCCAAGCGAGATTTGAGGTAGCTGATCATATGTGATTGAAAGCTTAATGAGCATCATCGGTTCACGATTCTGCTCATCAAACTTCTCTTGGGTTTTATCCGCAATGGTGGGTCGAGTAACATTGCCCAAAATCATCTGATCAAGACAGCGATATTCAAAGATGGTCATCATCCGCTGCTTCCAGGTGTTATAATTTATGTCGTTGAAACATTGACTGCCTTCCAACATAATGTTGGTCAAAGAAGCCATCTTCACACTTTTCGAGGCATGAAAAACGAGGGGCTTAGAAAAGGCTGATGCACAAAACCCGAGGCACGAGTTTCAATACGTTGAGGTAGGTACTGGCACAGAAAACAATACAAATCCACTAGCACAAAATTCGAGGCATGAAAAATGATGCACCCAAAAAAATCAAAGACCAACCCAGTTGAGCTCTCGAAAAACCCACCAAGAATCTCCAATCGAAAAAAAAAATCGCCTTGAAATAGAGGGTCAAAACCCTAGATGAATTCTAGAAAACCCTAGGCGGCCATTAAAACACCAGAAAACTTCTGAAATCTTCTGAAATCGAAGCAGAAATGAGACTAGAAACCCTAGCCGTCGTTGGATAAGACAAAAGCTTTCTTCTTGAGCAAGTAGCCACGAAGAAACGAGCCCAAAATAGAAGATAAAATGCGGGCAAGAGAAGTTGTAAAAAAACGCGTTTGAGGAACCAAAAATGCCATGGAAATCCTCAAAAATGGCATCCTAAAGAGATACCAAATGCAGGCTGAGGAGCCGCGAACTTTAAAGAGGTTGGATCGCAGCCAAGAGATGAGAAAATCTGCGCCAAATACAAAAGAAAAATGTGTCCGGATTGAAAGAAATCGCGGGTTGAAGAAAAAGAAAACGTGCTTAGATTGAGACGCGTTTTGTAGAGTCACAAACTAAGAGGAGACGTCTAGAAACCCTTCACAAATTCTTCTGCAACTAAGACCCACGATTTTTCCAAGAGCCACCAAAAGAATTTCGAAAAAAAATTCAAAATTTTTAACTCTTCGAAAATATTTTCTGAGAAGATTTTCTCAAATTTTTAATTCAAAAAGAACTGAGAAAATCTTGAACGATTTTTATGAATTAAAAATTCGATTTTGAGCGTGCTGACTCTGATACCATATTACGCAAGTAATTGGTAAATTATTCGATGATATTAACAATGAGCAATGTGCTCAATAAATGGTTTACAAAATATACAAAAAACAAGAAGTTTCTAAAAAAAAACTCCAGATAAGATCAGAGATGATCTTATCAATAATTTACAATATTGAGCATTACTAATAAATAATATTATTTTAATAATGTAAAGATTGCTTGTTGTACTTAGTGAAAATATATACATTGTTTGAAGTGTTTGTACATATTCCATATTAAGGAATAGGTGGATTTGGAGGGATTAAATACTATATTGGGAATATAACTTACATAGCTAGATGTTTAAACTAGTTGAAGTCTTAGAGTACTATGGATTACTTAGTAGATGACTTAGTTAAATATAGAGGTAATAGGTTATTCTTGGGGTTAGGATAATCCAATGAAGGGGATAGCCTCTACATAGATTATGAATGGTCATTAGAAATCAAGCTAGGAAGGTGGGTAAATTTTATGACGTCCACTCGAAGTACTGGGTGATGAATACTTTGGCCAAAGTAGTGTAAGTTGCTACTGTTTACACTATTAGCCACTGTGATCCAGGTTTATATACTAGGTTGAGGTATGTCATATATGTAGGTTGTAGCCACTGTGTGAAAGATCTAGATATGTAGGACACAACACCAAGCTCAGAAAAGGTCAATATTTATTATGACGTTACCAAACCAATCTCTTCATCGAAGGGTAGGGCCATCTATTAGTTTGATAGATGTGCGGGGGACCGCAGTTAGTCCAAGGTTGGCGGAAAAGTGCTTGAGTGATGCTTCTCCTCATCAGTAGGCGACCAGGATTTGCATGGAAGGTTTCCAGGACTATTCGTACATCTTTTGCTAGTAAGCTCAATGGAGCCTTGATTATGTATTTGTATCCATTATGATGGAAAGATTGTAATTAGAGAAATGATATCATGTTATCATATACTTGTAATCATTACTTTGGAAAGTTGTAATACTTTGATTTAATGCAATGGAAAAGTTTGGAAAGATATTATTTCAAATGTGCTTGCTATCTTTATAGTTTGAAAGAAAAATTTGTATTGCTCATAATGGTTAGAAGCTTAAACTATTTACTTGAGGTTAAAACTTAGGAAAGTTACTGTGTAGAACAATGGGCATGTTACAGATCTGATGCCTTATATAATAGGGAATGTATTTCCTACAATTTCCTACATATCGATGATAGAATATGAGAAATGCATTTTTACTAGAATAAATGCATGTTTTTATTGTCTAATAGTTGTCCTCACACGACACACCCTTCTAGTTATTCTCTGGGAGGATTTTGTCTAGTTAGGGTTTCTCAAGATTGATATTAACATATCGTAGCATGATTCCAAACAAAATTATTGTAATGTGGGTTTTGATGCAGAGATATGATCACACAATGTAATCCCTATCCATCTTGAAGTTGCTTCTCATCAAGTAATAAATGCAATCCTAGACTAGAACTATACTAGGCAACTCTTCCATTGGATTGAAGGTAGGAATCCCCAATTTCATGAACAAAACTTGATTTGTTATGAACAAATTTCCTCCACAGGAAGTTATCATCCTTCCTTGCATGGATATTACCATGAAATATATTCTCTTTCTGTAAGGATATCTATCGCTCTTGTTGGCATCTAATTCATGTATACCCTCTTCAGTCACAATCTATGTTACTAGTT
Organism: Sequoiadendron giganteum; assembly: GCA_007115665.2. NCBI lineage: Eukaryota > Viridiplantae > Streptophyta > Pinopsida > Cupressales > Cupressaceae > Sequoiadendron > Sequoiadendron giganteum. Next base: position 450,753,416 of record CM021107.1, on the reverse strand, counting down.
TGCCCAGGGGGGCCCAGGTCTTGGTCTAGTCCGACCTTGGTTCGAGGTCCATTCCCTTGTGGGTTCGGATAGGGTCCGTCCCATAGACTGTGTGAAATAATAATTGGTATTTGATATTCATTATTTACAAAGGAGATGAAAGCTCCTTAAATAATACAATACAAGACGAAGTTTCTAAAAAGAAACAAACGTTAACAAAAGCAAAGAATAGGAAGATACTAAAAGCTAATTGAAGTAGACTAGTTTAACTGAAAGTAAACTACTGACGAACTAAAGGCTAAGATGACCATTAAATAATACAATAGTACTTTAATACCTTCCCTTAATGGTCATTCTACTAACTACACCAAGCTTATCCCGAAATTTTACAAATTTATTTGGATTGAGAGACTTGGTGAGAATGTTCGCAATTTGATCCTCGATTGGAACATACTGCAACATCACAGAGCCATCTTCAACAAGTTGTTTGATGAAGTGACAATGAAGCTCAATATGCTTGGTTTGCTCGTGGAAGATTGGATTCTTAGCAAGTTTGAGAACCCCTTGATTATCACAAAACAGGGATGAAGGCCTTGCTTGAGACATTTGCATGTCAACAAGCATCCTTTGAAGCCATACTGCCTCACATGCTGCCTTAATTGTTCCACAATACTTTGCTTCGGTCGAGGAAAGAGCAACTACTTGTTGCTTCTTACTTGTCATCCACTGAACCTGCCCAATCTGAGTCTATAAAGCCAACCAGTCTAGGATCTTTACATTTGCTATACAGAATGCCAAAGTTAGGTGTCCCTTTGACATATCGCAATACTCGCTTCGTGGCAACCCAATGTTCTGCCTTAGGAGCAGTCATGAAATGAGAAATGTAACTCACAACAAAACTAAAATCAGGTCTAGTGGCAGTAAGATAGACTAAATGCAAACTCATTTACCATTGGTAAGTCTGATTTGGCTGAAAGTTTCAGCCCCTTCCCCATTGGAGTGGATGAGATTTTGCAATCTTCCATCCTGAATTTTTCAAGAAAACTCCCGACATACTCTGACTGAGAAATGAAGATACTGCCACCTGTCTGCCAAACTTCTACACCAAGACAATAGTGTAGGAGACCCAAGTCTGTCATCTCAAATGCCCAACACAAATTTGACTTGATCTGTTCAATCAAATGTAACCTATTGCCAATAATGATGATATCATCCACATAGATGACAAGAAGGATGATATCACTGCCAGTGTTCTTGACATACAAATTTGCATATGAGGGACTCCTGTGCAACCAGGTATTTGTCAAACTTCAAGTACCATGCCTTGGGTGCTTGCTTGAGACCATAAAGACCCTTTCGTAATCTGCATACCTTTTTCTCTTGTCCTGCAACCTTAAAACCAGGAGGTTGCGTCATGTATACCTCTTCCTCCAAATCTCCATTGAGGAAGGCACTCTTCATGTCCATCTGATGGACCTTCTAGCCAAACTGTGTTGCCATGGCTAGGACAAGTCAGATGGTGCTCATCTTTGTTGTGGGAGCAAAGGTTTCCTTAAAATCAATACCTTCTCTCTACGAGAACCTCTTAGCGACCAACCAAGCCTTGTATTTATCTAGTGTTCCATCAACCTTGTATTTGACCTTGTATACCCATTTGCAACCAATGGCTTTCTTCCTTGGCGGAAGATCTGACAGAACCCATGTGTTATTCTTCAAAATACTATGATGCTCAGAATCCATAGCCTTTTCCCATATTGGTTTACCCTTGGCCTCCGAATACTGTTAGGGCTCATATATACTCTGAATGTTGGCCATAAGAGCAAAGTTTACTATGTTCTTTTTTCTCTTGCCTCTAGACGATCATCCCTCAACAAGCTCATCATCATGAACATCACCAATGAGCTTCGCCCACCACTTAGGACGAGGAGGAGATGTATCAACTTCTAAATCAGAATGAGCATCATCATGACTTGGGTTGCCTGGAATAATACCATTTGGATACTGATCTAGGTTATCCTAAGGAAAACCTGCTGATACAGAATCTTGCTTAGGAGATTCCACAATGTTAGACTCATCAAAGTCCCTCCCTGCTAGTAGAGGATCTTGTCTGGGAGATTCTACAATATTGAAGCATCGGAATCCCTCCCTTTAGGTGAAGGTGTTGAAGGATTAGCTCCCAAATCTGTGGTTTTCAGAGGCTAATTGTCAAGAATCTTGATGGGAGAAGGGAGCAAAATGGGCCCACCTTCCTCATCAAACACAACATCCCTACTAAATGTCAAATGGTTAGTAGCCACATCAATCAACCGATAGGCCTTGTGACTGTCACTGTATCCTGTTAGCACCAATTTTTGGCTCTTGGAATCCAGCTTGGTTCTCTTGGCATCTGGAATCCAAACATATGCAGTTGAACCAAGAACCTTGAGGTGGGTGATTTTTGGTTTCCTTCCAGACCATGCTTCCTCTGGGGTCATCTTCTTAACGGCTTGTGTGGGAGACTGGTTAAGAAGGTATACTGCAGTATACACTGCCTCGGCCCAAAATTTCTTGGGAACATTCTTGTTTCCAACATACAACGGGCCATTTCTATGATGGTACAATTCCTCCACTCAACAACACCATTCTGCTGAGGGGTATAAGGTGTGGTAAGCTAGCGTCTAATGCCATGTTTTGCACAAAAGTCTATAAACTGGTTAGAACAAAACTCACCCCCATTATCTATCCTAAGGGTGATGATTTGACATCCAGAATCTTTTTCAAATAACGCTTTAAACTTTTGAAATTCATTAAATACTTGTGACTTCGCTTTGAAAAAATACACCCACATTTCTCTGCTAAAATCATCAACAAACAGGAGAAAATACTTGGCACCAATGACCGATGCAGTATTCATTGGTCCACAAACGTCTGCATGAACCAGCTCTAGAACCTTGGATGCTCTCCAAGACCTTCCATCTGAAAATGGAGTACGATGCTACTTCCCTGCTTGGCAAGCTCCGCAAACACCATGTGTCTGCTGCTGAATCTTAGGTAAGCCTTCTACCAAATTCTCTCAAACCAGATGAGAGAGGTAGGCAATATTGAGATGCCCATACCGTTGATGCCAAAGAGTGTTGATAGAGGAACTCCTCGCAACCAATGCATGCTCCAAAGGATCTCCAGTATCAAGCAACTGATATAAACCATGATCCTCGAGCCCAACTGCCACAATTTTCTTGGACTCCTTATCAACAATACGACACTTGTGTGAACTGAAAATGATGTCCAACTTCAGACTATGTTGCATAATCTGACTCACCGAGAGCATATTAAGCTCCATGCTCGACACATAGTATACATTGAGAAATATTAAATTTCTCCCACCATAAGTGATCTGGACATTGCCCTTGCCAACAACTGTATACTTTTTGCCACCACCAAAGATGATGGAATCAGAGCAAGCCATATACTCCGTGAACCAATCTTTCCTATTTGTCAAATGCCGAGAGGCTCCAAAATCAATGTACCAAGCAGATGATTTGACACAATCTATTGGCCTTCTAGCCATCAATGCATAAGAGGTAGACTCTTGGTCAGATTGCATAGATGCCATCCCTCCCATTTTCCAAAAGCACGAAAACATGAGGTAAAAGGCGATCTTCAACTAACACGAATCCCAAGACAATCAGCAAAAAAAAAAAACTCTTAAAAAGTCCTTGCAGATTCGACACGAATTTGCAAGAACTCCAATAGCAAAATTTTTGTAGAATTTTTTTCAAAAACTCTGAAAATGCTAGGAAGAACACAAATTTGGACAGAATTTCAAAAAATATGGAACCCACGAAGATTTCAAAAGCCCAATGTGACAAAAAGAGATTTTAGAAGACCTGCCACATGAAAAAAATCCGCCAAAAATACCAAAAAACGCCCAGGAATATATCTTCTTACGACAAAAAATACCCTTTAGTTGCGTCCAACACAATAGAATAATTTCACTGGAAGAAAGCTCGCATGAGGAGAAGAAATCGTGTGTAAGAAAAATGCAGAAAGAAAGCCCCGCGAAAAAACAATCGCGACGTACAAAAGGTCGCGCATCCGAAAAATAAGCCAATTGCCACAATAAAACAAATGTGATTTCTTCAGATGAAAAACATGATTCAACCTGAAAGCAAAAATCCGCAATTTAAGCTCCAAGTATCTGCAATTTTTCGTTTTTTTCAATAAAAAAACCTTACGAAAAAATTCACGAAATCTACTTTAAAAAAATCCGCGATTTTCAAACGTTAGAAAACCCTCAAATTTCTTCTTGAAAAGACTCCAATTTTTCACAAAATTACTTCAAAAATTCTTTCAAATTTTTTCGTTACACATCCTTGATTTTATTTTTATTTTTAAAAAAAAATCGGAAAAAAAAACTTCTAAAAATTTCCAAAAAAATCTTCAAGTAAACAGTCACGAATTTTTATTTGCTCAAAAAATTTGTCAACAAAGAACCTGTGCTCTAATACCATGAAATGATAATTGGTATTCGATATTCATTATTTACAAAGGAGATGAAAGCTCCTTAAATAATACAATACAGGACGAAGTTTCTAAAAAGAAAGACGTTAACAAAAGCAAAGAACAGAAAGATAATAAAAGCTGACTAAAGCATACCAGTTTAACTAAAAGTAAACTATTGACAAACTAAAAGCTAAGATGACCATTAAATAATACAATTGTACTTTAATACTATGAGTCCAGCCTTGCCGAACCTAGGCGGACCTCGGGCGTCTTTGGACATTTCAACATTTTTTTTTTTTACTTTTTTAACTTTTTTAACTTTAAAAAGTCCAATTCACCCCTTAACCCTAAAATATGTCCGGCTGTCCGCCATGAAGGTTTGTGTGGCTTTGAAGGTCTTAATTTGGGTCTTATTGTGAATTCAAAATGATGTACACCAAGAAGGTTTGTGTGGTTTTGGGTCTTATTTCCTACTTTTCTTAACATGTCTCATAAGGAGCAATGTTTTAATAAAAGCTGCCATTTTCAGAAATATCTGTCAGCAAGCTTCAAGGACCACAAGAAAGAAATCAGGAGAAAAGTCATTAAGTTAAAAGATTGGGGAAATTCCTAACTTCTAGTTGAGATATTCGTCATCTATGAGTGAAAAATATTAGATGCTTCATTGTAATCTTATGATTTCTTTTGGCTCTCAGGGCATCCACATTTTGGGTGCCAACACAAATGCTATGTCTTGCCTAGTTGGTAGCAAATTTCCTGTTTATGAATTATCAAGCAACCTTTGAAACATCTTCTGAGTGCAAAATGGTACGATGACCAAGGCTATGCAAGGGAAAAAATAATAGCGTGGAAAGATTTATCTTCAGTTTTAGTATAGGAAGCTTCCAGAAGCACCATGGAATAAAACAGATTTGACTACATAAGAAATTAATCTCATATAAAGGTTTTTACTACCACGTAATAAACCTCCATATCAACCAATAATCATAAACAAGCAAAATGATGTCAAAATATAGAAACATTGGGGTTTACCAGTGCACCCACAGATGCTGCCGGAGAACCTTGCCCTGCAGGCCCAACAGACAGTCCCCCAACTGAGGTAATAGGTGCCACTGCATTTACTGCAGACGCCTGCAGGGTAAATTCCTACATAATTAATATTCTCAAAAGTTGAAACATTAAGATGCCAAGCATAGAAAAGGATAGGTCGAATCTTGCCTTTGTCACAGGTTCTAGGGGAACTCTAGCAGATTCTATAGAACGGTTATCATATATGTGCAGCAAACGTTGCCCATCAGAGTTTGCTAGAATTTTGATGCTATTGTCATTTGTTGAAACAGCGAGCAAGGAGCCTTCCTTGTTGAAACGAAGACGAGGGCTAGCCTGTAAATAATGATACAGTAAAGAATCAAGATACAAGGCTAAAACATATCTTTGCCATTTCAAATGGGTTAAAATGCTGTCTTTAAAAAAAGCCGCTTTGACTGATACCAGTAGTCCACCATCCGCATCCACAGTAGTCAGAAGATTTATATTGTCCATGTCCCAATACTTGATCATAAATTCATCTCCAGCAGCCAAATATCGATTTTTAATTATGTCAAATTGTACGACACCCATTGAGCGCTTTTGGAAACCTTGATAGGTTCGTTTTATTGCTCCTTCACTTTCATTCCATTCAACGAGATACGATTCACCCTCCTTGCTTGTTCCACAAGAGAAAAGTCTACAAAAATACAATACAATCTCCTTTAAATAGTAATGAATACATACAGCATAAATGGAAAGATATCTTCGAAACTCAGAGTATGAATTGCTGAAAAGAATTGAACCTTGTTCCATCAGCACTATAGGCCATTGTTGTACACCAACGTCCAGGGGCATCATAATCAACCCTCGGTCCCCCTTGTTCATATAACCAAGCCTTTATCTTTCCATCAATAGATGTTGAAAAGACAAACTGAAACATAAAATGTAAACACCAATAAAGACTCAATCGGAGGAAAAGAAGACACTTAGCATCATCTCTGTATGCTTCTGCAAAAACTTATCAATCACCAAATGAGATATCTTTACCTGAATATTTTCTTTATGATGAGGGCATACTGAATATATAGGTGCCTGGTGACCTTCAAATGTGTATTGCTTACGACCAGTTAGTGCATCCCAAACCTGGAAGGACCATTTAAAATTTATTATCCTTAAAACTCTAAAAATCTTGTGTTTGCCAGAAACTAGAAACCAAAATTATTAAACCTTTATCATTTTGTCATCTCCTCCAGTCACTATACAAAGTTGATTGTTGGGGTTTGAGAATGCAAGATCATTGACGCCGCCAGTATGAGCATCTATCTGCAGAGAGTCAAATGGATAATGTCAATTTAGACTCAGACTTTATGAAACTAGCATCTTAAGATTTAGAAACAATTCTAGCAAGCTGCAATTCTCTCACAAAAGTAACATACTCATGCTGTGTCCTGAACTCCAATTCTTAAACATAAAATCTAACTGTAAGAGCTTGGACAAGTACCTCTAAGTGCTGTCGCAACCCCCCCTTTGGATTGGCATAGATATGTACTATGTGCTTTGAATAAGCAACTCCTGTTCAAGTCAGAAGACCATAGAATAAGATGTTTCAATTTGTCCAACTTTGTGCAAAGATAAGCATTTCATTCCAAACATCAATACATAACACATACAGGAGAAAATTCCAAGGTCCTGCTATAGTTGCATACCAAAAAAAATGCCATCTGAACTCCACATTACACGATTTACAGAAACACTAGGATCCCTGACAAGTGTTGCCTGCTACCCCAAAATAAAATATTAGGAACATTTTAAGGATTTTCAATATGAAATGCAAGAAACACATGATAATTTACAAAACTTGAAAACAGAGATAGCCAGGTCGGTACCTGCAAAGTAACAGTGCAAACTCCCAAATCCCACACCTTGAAATTTCTATGGGCCAATCTCTCCCGTGAACCTACATCCCATAAACCTATATCGCCAACATTTGTACCAACTGTATTCAAGAATACACAGTATATTAGCAGCAGCATAGAATTCTTATTTTTGAGAAAAAATATATGGAATATATGCATTAAAGTTTAGAATTCTCAGGATGTCCACACCATCTTACCTAAGAGTATAGTCTGCTGTGTGGGGTGAAAATCCATGCTCATAATGCAAGACCCTTGATTCAATGTTCGAGCAACAGTCTTGGGAAGATCATCTTGTGAATATAAGCCCTGGGGTTGACTCTGGCCAGGATAGGTAACCTGCAAAATATTCTTACTAAATGAAGCATATTTCTAAATAATCCCAGTTTACTCTCATAGTTGGGCTAAGGATATTAAAAGAGGCTTTAAATTTTAAACTAGTTTGAACTACCTTTTAATTATGTACTAACTTTGTGCACAACATGCACAAGCTCAGCAAAAAGAAAAAGTCATAAGCAGAAACAAGGAAGAACATGATAGCAGGTAGAAGCGAAGCAATCAAGCAAACAAAGCAAGGAGGAGGTGTGCAGATTTTAAACAGAGACACCTTCATGAGGAAAGCAGAGAAAATGGTTAATCAAAAGGCATCCATACTTTAGAATCAATAGAATATCACCTCACATTAGATATCAAGCATGATCCAATAAAAGAGGAATTGGCAAATAAGCCCTGATTTGTAAATTTGCAGGTCTATAGCCTTTATACCAAACCATAATAGAATGAGAGAGTGCCGGACATACAATTATTGAAAAGGGCCTTCATCCAAGCCATTTTCCCATTACATAAATCATAAATGCTGAAATCAGGAGATATATGGAAGCCTGTGGTTTCAAAGAAATGCATATCTGAATAAAAGAAGCTGGAGGCCACATTTTGACTCGGCTCATACAGTGGATCTGACAACAGTGTGTGAGTTAGTCTCATTAATTCACATAGGTCACTCAGTAGGAGATTATATGTCAATTAATGAGGATATTCAAACCAAGTTCTTTTTCACCTATGGCTGGATATGCATTATGGTTGATATATTTGAGCCCTTGCCAAAATCTATTGATCTCAGAACCGGGTTATGGTAATGTAATTGACACTTTAATTGAGGAAATTGTTGTTCAAACTTCAGATGCTACAAGTGCAATTGGTATGGTCATTTAAACAAACATTGCCCTAAAATCCAAATTTCCAAACCTAAGGCAAAAATTATAGAGTAAAAACGAGGTGACTGGGGAAAGGCAGTAAAAATAATGTAGGGAAAGTCATCTCAGGTTCTTCACAGAGGAGAGGATTAATAGACTTGTATTTCTAAACAGCAACAAGAGATCTAAGGCAGTCCCAAAGAGGGAGAAGAGAAGAAATTGAACAAGAGAGATGTACGGAAGAAAGGATGTCAGAAGCAAAGGAGTCACAGTAACATCTACAGATGGCAAGTCAAAAGAGCAAGCCAGAAATTGAACTGGTAAATGAGAGAGGGAGACAAAGGTAACATTGTTGCTCAAGGCAGCCCAAGAAGCTTTGGGAGAAAAGCACAATAGACCCTTATCAACACACTTACAAAGGATAAGAGTGATATACAATGGATGCATTTAATGGAATGTTTGGCACATGAATGCCCCTTACAAACAGAGGCTGGTCAAGCACCAGCTCCAGCCTGAGAGGCAAGAACTCATGTTCATAAAGAAATCATGGTTCATTTCTTAGTAGAAGAAATCATGGTAATTTGCACATACACAAGGTTTATCGGCCATATGGTATTCACCCTTTTACCGGGCATTTTGAGGCACTATAGGGAAAGATGTAAGTGCATAACTCTAGGAAATCCCGAAATTTAGAAAAATATTGAATGTAAACAGCACCTTCATCTCACTCATTCTGAAGGTATAAGATCAGAGCTCATTTCCTGACTTTCCCCTCAACTTCCTTTGCTTTGATATGTACAAAATTAATGAAGGCAGTGGCAAAAACAGAGAATATGCTTCTTCTCTACAAAGGCTCACAAGAAGAAGGTGGCATTGTTACAAGCAAACAAAGTAGATGGCTTTTCAACGGTAGACCAATCACAAAGAGAGTTGGTAGCTCAATGGTAGACCACCCCACCATTTACATAAGTTCCTAGTTCCAATAATAGCTAGTCGATGAAAAAAAACATAGTATGAGAGCCAGATTAGAAGACCAAGTACTGAAAAGAGGCTCAAAGGAGGGAGTTGGTGAAATGAGCCATAAGGAGCCTACCATAAAGCTTACTCACAAACAAGACTAGTAGCTTAGTGGAAGACTACCCAAGCATGCTCAATTGAGGTCCTAGGCTTAAGTCCTAGCTGGTCCATGCAAAATAAACTAAACTAGGAGCATTGCGCACCAAAGCATGGCACAAGAGGGGCATTGGAGAAAATGAGACACACCCAAACCATAATAAGGAACCTATCAAAAAGCCCAATCAGAAAGAGGAACGGTAGCATAGTTATAGGACTCATTGAATCCACTAGTTCCAAGTCTAAACAAGCCAAACGAGACTTGTCACCTTGAATCGCCTACCTTAGCAATTCTATCAAACTTGCTGATTCTCCCATGAGTCACAAGTCCTGAAAATCAGGACTCGCCCTTGCATGCACAAACAATGTTAAAAATGTGGAAATGAACAAAATAAAAAAAATAGATTAAAATTTTAAATAAAACCGAAATCCTATTTAACAAAAGCAATAAACACTCAAACAAAAAATCCTAAGCCCTAAAACCCTTGAAGGTAAACAACAAACAAAAGAAAAAAGTAAACATACAAATCATTCAACAATAAACAAAAAACACAATAAAACAATCATGTGCAAAGTGCAAAGACTAAACAATGAATTTGGATCCGCAAATTTGAAGAGAAATGTAGATTGTCACTATTACCATTCATTTTATTTCTTTCCTCTTCCTCCATTCTAAATTTGACTTCTCCCCCCTCCACATTTCTGTTTTGTTTCTCTCCATTAAGGAATAACTGAAATAAATGGATTCACCTCTTCATTCTTTGCTCTTATTTTTCTTATTTCATAATCCATTCATTTTCCTCTTTTTTTAATCTACAGATGTCAATTTTGTAGAATTTTCCTTTCTAATTTTTTTTATTTCATTTTTTGTTTTCCCTACAATATTTTCTTGTTTTGGTCAAAATACCTGCTAACCCGAACATTTTTTTTCCATCTATTTGCAGGCTACTTGCAAATCATCATGATGTTGATGCCATAAAGAAAGGACCGAAGTTGCAAACATGGTACCCAAGGAGGTAGGAAAATAGAGGTTGTTTGCAATTATTACAAAACCAAACTTAGTGGAGGACGCATTAATTGCCTCAAAATTCACCTTGCCCATATACCTAGCTGAGATGTTTCTTTCTGCCCACAAGCTGCACCTAAAGTTGTTACAAAGGTGCAAGTTCAATTAGAGAGCTTTGAGGGAAAGGATGTTACTAGTAATAAAAAGGCAAACAGAAGAGTTTGGAGCATGCAGCAAGTAGACACATCTAATCTTCCTCCACTCTCTTCAAGTTCAAGAATTTATAAATCAGATTTGATACCTATAAATCAGATTTTAGCTTTTTGTTCAATTCCATTTTAAATGATCGGGTAATCTTTTCTGTTTTTTTGTTCTCCTATTAAATTTTTTAATTAGTTCTTATTATTGTTTAAGAATATAATTTTGAATTATTTAGGTCTCTTAAACTGAAAAGTGAATGCTATTTTTATTTCAAAATGCTCATTTTTATTTTTATTTTGTTTTAGCGTCCTTATTGCCAAAATTTACTAAATGCAACAATTGTTGTTGAGGTAGGGTTCAAAGCCCCTATTAATGAAAATATAAAGAGCCTGATTTTGAATAAAAATAAATAGGAGATTGTTGAATTTCCTTGTTTCTTCCTTAGGTGGAAGGGTTTTTTCTAAAATCTATTGATATTCCAAGTATAATGAGGAGCACAAAATTTATATGTGAGTACTTCAAGTTGTGGCTAAGGAGGGTGAATCCAATGTGGTACAGATCATTACAAATAATGTAGAAAATTATGTTGTTGTAAATAGACTTCTCAAAGAGAGGCGCCCATCCATTTGTAATGTCCCCTTCTCAACAGTGATCTTGGAGATGACCGTTAGCTTATTTTCTGAGACCCGTAGGCTACTCGGATGAGAGAATTAGGGTTTCCCCTATCTAGCAGTGGTTGTTTAGCTCTTTCAGAAGTTTACCCTTGGATTTCCAAAGTTCTGAATGTGATTTATTTCTGGGTTTTCTGAGAGCTTTGCAACGGTGTAGCTGACATACTGTTCTGAGCAATTTTTTGAATTTACTATTTTTAGTAAATTCTATTTCTGGCAGTGACCATGTTGGCATCAATACCCCTTGGCTTCTTCTTCAAGCAATTCAGTTGGCAGAGTTCGTTTTGTCTTTGGGATGCTTCTCCGGGAGAGATAAGTCATTTTAATAATGTTATATTTTAATATATTATGCCCTTGGCCTAGTCTATTGACTTTCAAGTTGTTTTTAAAAGGGGACTTCATGGGTGGACGCCTCATCATGGGGTTAAGTGAATTATTTCCTGAATTGATAATTTACTGAGGAAAAAGGGACGCCAACTTGAGAAGAGGAGGTAATTTAAAATTAATGAGATTTTTCATTAAGTGAAAAAGGACGCCAACTTTGAGGAAAGGTGAGTCAACATGGAATTTCGAAAATGGGTTGACTCCTTGGGTTTGGCGCACTTTCTAGAAGCTTCTAGGATGCTCTTTAGAAGTTATATAAGGGATTGCTCTTCTTCATGTTTTTCATCTTATGTCTTGAGTATTGTTATGCTACCGGAATGGTGCCAGAGTTGCTTCGAGGGATGCACACCTCCTAGCTGGCTTGACTTCTTGCTTGAAAGATAGCAACTAGTTGAGAATAGGTTACTTTAGAGTGTCTAGCAATCTGCAGTTGAGTTTTGTATCTTAATCGAATTTTTATAGTTGTTGTTTTGCCTATGGCTAATCTGGTTTTCTACTCATATGTTGTGAGTGATTTTATTTTGCTTATGGGTAATGAGGGAATGTTTTTGGATGGTTGAGGCGACCCCTTCCTCCAAATCTTAGATTTTATTTCCATGTATTTGATTTTATTAAGCAAAATCGCCCCTTCTCTTGGGCTGTACCATTCTAGAGTTGCTTGGTTTTGCGTGCCAATTAAATATGGAGTTTTTGAGTTGGTTTTGTGCTTCCATCTTGGGCGCCATTAGTCTTAGATCATATTGCATTTTATCCCATGAAGTTTGAGTGAGTTTTGAGGGAGTTGTCATTAATTTAGTGATTTTCTATGTTGCTGATCATGCAATTTCAGTGCAGGTCTGTCATAATCAGATTGCCAAAAATGGGGTTTGTGAGCTGGATTTAAGTTTGAGAGAGATCAAGATAGGTATAGAGGAGGATTCATATTTTATCACAGCATTATTCACTTGTTCTTGATGGCAAGAAGTTCTATCATATTGTAAGTTGAGCAGTAGTACTGTCAGCATTCCTGGTTGTTTGCCATTTCCCACGATTGTGGAAGAGACTGGTATCCTTTCAGTCTATAGCTTAAGTTTAATTACTGCATCCCCGTTGAACAAGTGGAAGAGGCCAGCTTGCCGCCTATTTGCTTAATGTAATGCATTTTCATCATTTGCTGATCGGTTGAGCCATCAACATGCTCCCGCTGAATAAGTGGTCGAGTTGCATCTTTCTTTCAGTATTGTACTCCGTCCTCAGTCCTCCCGCTGAATAAGTGGTTGAGTGATCGTATTTCCTTTCTGTACTTCTTCAGCAAGCTTCAGTTCTCTAACGATCCCCTTTCGAGTATGCTCTCAACTTTGCCCGCATTGGGATCTGGGTTGATCAGAGGAAAGGGTTCCCTGCATGCTGATTTGAGTTTCACTAACGTTAACGGTTGACTTGCATTGTGGAAAAATTTGAAAAAATTGGCCCGGTATATTTCACCATTTCTAGACTCCTGGTCTATTATTGCCTTGACCTTATATTAGAGAATCTTGGCAAACTTTCTTGAGTTAAAGTTTTACACAGATTGTGGATCATAGTAACAATATATGCAACCATATATACAACCATGGTTGGGTACTTGACTTAAAGAGGAAACACGCAAAGGAGTTGGCTCATCTTGGTGTAACTCACTTTGCAACTGATTTTATCACAGTGCAGTTTTTGCTTCAATCGCAGGGTATTTTATAATATATGTTTGTTAATGAAGATTTTTCTATCTTCATACTCAGGGACCAATGCTAGAGTTGATGTTGCAGACTGGGTTTTTTATGAGAAAAAAATTGGCTTTCAATAAAGGAAATTGTAGTTCACTTTTTTACAGTTCTATTCCTCTTTTGTTTACTTTACTAGTTTTATATTTTTTTTATATTTGTTTATGTTCTCTCAAATCTATATACTTGTTTCCATTGTTTTTAATAGGCGTTGAGCCTTTAATTAGCCTCCTCTGTGTTGCAGATAGGGAGAAACCCTCAATACGCTGTGTATTAGAGCATAGGCAATGCCAAGGAAGCCATTACAGCCATTTATGATAGTGTTGACAACAAATAATTGCATCATTGACTTCATAAGCCATTACATGCTATGTAGGTTATTTATACAACATTCCAATTCTAGGTAATCATAAGAGAAAATGGATGTGAACTCTCAAATGAGAGCAACAATAGCCTCTGAAAGTGAGATTTTCAAACTTGCATAAGGGGACCTCTTTGTTCAAGATATATACAAAGAAACTCGGATACCATTGCAGCCAGGTAAATTTGCCTAAAATCATACTTTTATATTTTTTGCATTAATGTTGAATAGTGAACTTGAGTCTTTTTTCATCCTTTTTCTATAAAAACAAACTTTGAATGTCATTTTTCTCATTTTATATGTATCATGGGAGAGGTTTAGTGCTAAGATGTCAAACCTTCAAAGAATTGTCATACTTGTCTTGAACCAACTATGCAATACTTCAAGATTCAAGCACAATTGGAGTACATTTGAACACACACTCACAAAAGCACAATAGACTCATGGTGCAAAGGTTGAACAATATCACCTATGTTCAATACAATCTTTGCCTTCAACAGAAGAAATTCATGGGCTTCAATATATCTCCCACTACATTGGAGGAGGTTGATCTACGATTAGATTGGATCACCAAGGTTGAGGATTCTATGTTTAGAGAGAAGGACCATGCATGGCTTGATCAGGCCTGGCTTGAGGCAGAGACAATAGCAATGGCAAAGAAAGATGAGAAAGTACAAGGAAATCCCAAGAATGTTGTTACACACATGCAAGTATTATAGCTGCAGCAGCATAAAGGACCTATTGGAGACAAGAGCACAAAAGCCACCATATAGCTAGAAGGGCTGGGCTAAGTGATGTAGGTTCTTCTCTACCTGTTGTACTTTTTTTGTTTCTGATGGCATGGATATCCTAATCTATGATTTTTGTACATCAAAAACACTAGCGAATTTTATATTTAAAAATCTAGTTTCCTTCAGCTCAAATCCACTTTTCTATTCATTTTTTTGTGTAATTAATTACTTTCATTTGTCTTTAAAGTTGATCTAGATAAGAGTGCATAAGAACATATGTTTCCTTAAAAATCTCTATAAATCATTTTTTTCTCGAGTTATTGGGTTTGTATCAGGTTTTTTTGGAGTCCAAGTCCAAGCCATAAATCAGTATGTTGAGTCTGTACCAAGTCCGAGACTGGTAGCAATGGCCAGTAGCTCAATGGTAGAGCCCTCTAGCATGCAACTGGGAGGTGCCAGGTTCAAGTCCTAGCTGATCCATGCAAAAATCTATTCAAAAGGCTCTATATTTTTCCTCTTAGGCACAACTATAGCACAAAGTTGAGTGATAAAAAAAGTTAGGAGAATATGAAAGAAATATTTAGTTGTCTAGGTCTGTACTCAAAAGTTTATCATCAAAATTTAGAATCTATGCTTTTATAAATCTGGTGCTTCAGCAATATAATACAAAAAAAAAATCCACTATTATGGTTTCGTTGGCATTTTGAATTCAGGTCCTTGTATTTTAACCTATTTTCATATTATTTCTTCTGGTTTAGTGACACTGTAAAGCCCTCTTTTATCAAATAAAACAAAAACAATAAAAAGGATAAGGACATTAATGGGTAAGAAGAGGTAAAGATTAAAAATAGACAAAAAACTGATATTGCATATGCATGTAGCAAGAAAAAAAGTATTTAGATATACCCTAAAAAAAAATTGCTTTTAGATGCTAGACATCCAGGAGTTTTGATCTTGGAATTAATTGTATTGAGACTTATAACCAAACAAGTTAATCAACTTGATTGGGTCGTCAAACTCTATTAACCAATATAATTATAAACTTTTAAATGACACCTTTTATATCCCATAGCTATAAGCCTATAGCTGTTGGGTGTCATGGTTATAAAGGGGTGAGCATCCTGTTCTTATAATTTCTTCTTATTTTTCCACTGTCTGATGAAAAAAATTCTCCATTTTCCCCATCTTATTGTTTTGTTTGTAGCTTCCATGTCCTTGTAATTTGGCCTGTTTTTGTATTACTTTTTCCAGTCAAGGGGCTCTGTGAAGCCCTCTTTTATTGAAAAAAACAAATGGATAGGAATATTAAAGGGTAAGAAGAGCTAAAGAGGAATATAGTCAATATACAGAACTATGTATGTACGAACAAAAAAAAATATAAACATATCCACAAAAGTATTTTTTCTTTTAGATGCTAGAGTCATCTAGGAATCTTGATCATGGAGTTGTATTAAGACTATCAATGGAAAGTTTCTTGCTAAATCACCTTGGAATTTTGGATCCTCAAACTATATTGGTAACAAAAAATTTGAAATTTTAAATGAAACCTTTTATATCTCATATATATAGATGTTGAATATCACAGTCATCAAGGGGTTACTCTCTGTCCTTACAATTTCTTATCTTTTCTCTGGCTGATAAACAATTTTCTCTACCCTATCGTTCTGTCTGTAGTTCCTGTGCCCATTAAGATGTTTCAAGTTGCAAAAAACCTCTATTTACCTGTTTTCAGCTAACAATTTCACAATCTAGTGCCTCTATATACCCAAGTTCATCATCCATCAATGACAGATCACAAGGTGTTACCCAAAAATGTTGCTCTTTTTCGAACTTTTTATGTAGTTTTATTCAGAAATTTCCTCCTTTAGAAAATTATGTAACTCAGAAGCTTGAATTTCTTAATCTAGTACCTCTAGAGTCTATATACCTGTTTTTAGCTCACATCTTCACAATCTAGTACCTCCATATAACCAAATTCATTGTCCATCACAGATGGGTTACAAAGTGTGGCTCAGAAATGTTGCTTTTTTTCATGCTCTTTATGCAGATTTATCACAAAAATTCTTTCTTTCAAAAATTATGGACTACAGAAGCTTGAAGTCCCTAACCTCTTTTTATTAGAAGCAAGATTGAATTAATATATGAAATCAAAGGATTTGGTAATCAAAATGATATTCTACAGCCTTAAACGGTACCAAAAAACAAATTAGTATAAGTGTGTGGTCTTTGCATAAATTTCATTTTTAAAGAAGAAAAACAACATCATTCCAGCCATAAAAAATGAACACTACAATTCACGGTTCATTATATTAATGACGAAATCTCAGAATACCTCATCACCAGGTTGAGTGCCTGGCCTTACTCGTTTCAAAAGATGCTCAGAATCAGCAGATTGATAATCTACAGACAGGCCATTCATTGGAGGGGGCCGCTTGAGCAGAGCAACTACAAGTAACAAGAACAATTCAAGCAGTGTGACCAATTTTCAAATTAAATGAACATTACAATAATCAAAAGCAATATGATACAAAACAATGACTCGGCAACTACTTGTAACAATCACACTAAATGTCCCTAGGATAGACAATATAAAATAACAAAATACTTTTTAAGTGACAGGATACATGCAGTCACACAAACACACAACCAAAAAGAAAACAATATTAACAAACTAACAAAAATTGGTTTACCAGTATTTGCTTGTGTGCTTATTCCAGCAGGCCCTGCAGGCACAGTTACATGAGATCCAGGGGTGGCAGTTGCCATCCAGCCAGCAAGGGAAGTTGCAGCAGAGGCAGGCCCTGGTGTAAATGCCTGGAGGAGAAATCAAAAGAGTATATGAAACACTTAAAACTATTGTTAAAGCCTTATAAATCATTTCAAAAGTCCCCTTGAAAAAAAAAACAAAATGCAAACTAAGCTTACCCCATGACCACCCAATTGTGGGAAACCTCCTCCTTTGGGTATCACTCCCATTATAGAATTGTTTGTTGGTGAAGCACGAGCTCCATTTGGTTGTCCACAGTTGTGATCAACAAAAAGGCTCTTTATATCAGGATTGGGCCTTGGATTTTTGCATAATTGATGCTGCCAATTCAAACTGCAAGAAATTCCACAATCCAATCACTCAGTAAATAGGTAATCAACTCTAATAGACTGATTAAAGTTATATGTCTGACAAACTAATCAGATTAGATTGATATCATCAATTGTATCCCATGAAATTCATTTACATACGTTATGATATGGGAGAACACCCATAACTCCCTAGAAGATAAATTTCAATGGAGAGGCATTGATGAGTCATTTGGCAGCAAGCTAAATTTAGTTCAACAAACCCAACAATTTAAAATCATCAACCATGTGAGGTGGTATACATCATTTCTTTCAGAAATATTTGAATGCTAATGGCCAAGATTCTTGAAATGAAGCTTTTTATTGGGGAAGAAAGAACAATGGTTCCGAAATGTGACTTGTCAGATATGATCTCTTTATTTTAACATTAGACAAATGAAATTGGCACAATATCTACATTGAATCTTGAAAAATAGAATATGTAGTAAAAACAACAGTATTGACCATAGGAAATAATAGGAGATTCATTTTCATGATAAATTTATTAAGTGGTGTGAAATAATATAGCTTTCATCATATAACAGAGATGCTAATCGAAGCACTAGAACAAGAACCTCGCAACCCAATAAATTCCTCACTGCCAGAAAAGCTGAATAACATGGATTTAATGGATTATTGGCAGTGACTTTGTGTTTATGGCTCAAAATCCTCTCTGGAGCTGACTTGAAAGAAGCTGTTATCAAAGTTTTCCACTCTACTGACTTTAATAGCTCTCTGAACAAACATTAAAGTGCCAAAGTTCAGGTTGGCAACATTAACAGGAATTTTCTCAACAGAAGAAATTTTACTATTTTAGAACTTGCATCAAAAGCAGGGGTGAAGGGGTGGATTCTCTTCCAGGCGTTTCTGTTCTACGGGAAAGTAAGATGGAAAATATCATTTACAGCTGTAAGCACAACTGTGAACTGAAGGGGTTTCTTGAAAAAAACAATCTCTCTAAGTCGGACTTTGTTATCCACCAGCAAGGAGTTCCTTCTTTGTTTAAATCCAGCAGCCAGTTTCAACTACAGAAATTCAATAGGAACTTCTCAGATGATAAAGAGATCAAGGCTTCAAGCATGTTGGTGAACGTCTAAAGAGGAGCTTCTCCTCAATTTCATTATAAAAACTGCCCCTTTAAAGACACTTCTATAGATTGGACTCTGACAATTGGCACCCTCCAGGCTAGATAGTGGAATCTACAGGGAATCTAGGTAAAGGTTGTGCTTGCATGGTGCTAGAAACAACAGGAAAATTCTACAAATATGGCATTTCTCCATTCTTTCCAGCATCATATGTTTATTCGGCTGCCCTGTCCATGTCATCATCAGCGCTGGAAGCAGACCCACAAGCTCGCTCCTTTGAGTTGTGTCAGAAGGGAAGAGAATTCAGTGTGACACCAATGCACATTCGAGTATGGTCTTGGACCCACACATGGTTTCACTAATTGTGATTTGGCATTACTTGAGATCTGTGATATTATTCTTGGTAAGCCATATTTGTATGACCAAGATGCTACCTATATATTTGAAAAACTACAAACTGGTCCACCAAGCTACACAATAGTTTCTCATATTTTGGAATTTCTTACAAAGACCAACATCAAGTTGTACTGGTAAAACAATGCAAAAGCTTGATTATCATGCCCAATTTTTTGTGCCATTCATTGTATGTCCAAAGATTGCACAAAGCACTACAAAGAAGCATTTTCTTGCAACTCAGCCAGTCACATTTGCCAACTTGACAAACTGCTCCAACAATAAGAAGATGTCTTTGAAGGATACCCAAATATATCATATTGCTCCATTAAGCATCAAATAGGTCTCATTCCAAACTGTCTATTTTCAACCAGTCCTCACCATTGCAGATTGGTGTGGGTGAATTACCAAATGTGGAAAATAATTGAAGACTCGTTGACCAAGAAAAAATGCAGACAAATTCTTCTTGTCATAGTCCAATCATCCTCACACCGAAGAAGGATGCTTCATGGTATCTATGACATCAACTCACATGTCCTCTATGAAATCACAAGGTAAAATATGTATCCTCTACCTTGCACCAGTCATCTTTTGAACCAGCTCTAATGTGCACAATACTTCACAAAAAATAGACTTGTAGTCAAGCTATCCAAATCGAAGTCAACCTAGAAGATGTGTAGAAGACTATGTTCAAGACAAAGCAAGGCTTGTATGAGTAACCCGTAATGTATTTTGGCTTAACCAGTGCACCATCAACATATTGCAAGCATCCACTAACAGCTTTATCATTGTCTACTTAGATGGCATCCTCAGCTACAATAGGACTTGGGAAGAGAAAATTGCACATGTTTAGAAGGTTCTCCACACACTTTGCAATCATAAGTTGCAAACCAACTTAGGCTTGTTATTACTCAAGGTTAGTATTTGGGCTAATCATTAACCAAGAAGGTATCCATGTAAATCTGGAGAAGATTGAGATCATCATAAATTGCAATGCTCCTCCCAATCTCACATAATTATTGAATTTCCTTGAACTCACAAATTTCAATCATTAGTTTGTATTTAGATTCTATCACATCTTGAGACCAATGAACCAATCAAGCAAGCCAAAAAATCAATGGACAGCAATACAACAACGCACATTCAAAGAAATCAAGCCTTGATCTTTGCAACTGAGCTAGCAAGCTAAGTGGTCTTGGTCTTTGGGGGAACTCCATGGTTAAGTGTGCTAGAGTTGGAGTAGTACTAGGGTGGGTGACCTCCTAGGACGTTCCAATGCTTCACCCCTATGAGTGTAACCTAGATGCAAAAATTGCAAAGCAAACCATTTGTGCTCATGAGAGATGGGTTCTTGCAAACCACTACTCATGAAATATGGGTTAATGAGTTTGACTAAAAAACTACATAGTTGAATCCTGATAAAACATTATATAATCAAACAGCCCTTTCAAAATTGAGACCAATCCATATGGCTCTTCACTCAAGAGTCAACATAGACCTCAACCAACATGGACACCATGTTGCATTACACTCTAAGACATCCAGTGATGATGTACATAGTTATTTGACCTATGAGAAATGATGCAAGGGGAACCAACCCTCAAACACAAATCCCAACAATCTCAAAATGCAACTTAGAAATTGTTTAAAACAACTCATAAATCTGCAAGAAGTAACTTTGGTTTCTTATTTAAAATCTCATGAAATTACATGTATAACATAGCAAATCTGAAATCAAATTGTTTGCAGCCATATGGGCAGATGGAAACCATTACAAAACTGAAACATGACTGCAATAAACCATGGATTAACCAATCTTCTTGCTGGTGTACAAACACCTTCAAACTTGCAAAAACATGGAGTTTTGGTCTTCTTCTCCAAGAGCTACGCCTAGGGCGTCCTCTCCCAAATTTTGGAATAATGGATTACAAAAGTGGACCTCACTAGCTCCCGCAAACATGGGCTTTTCTACCTACATAAATCTGCAATAATGGAGTCATACATCCTCCTCAAAATCCGGCAGCATCTCCCCATCTCAACCTGCATAAACTCCAAAGCCCCCTCCTCAAATCACAAGGCATCATAATATAGAAGTTTTAGAATGAGAAAACCACTATGGTTTCCAAAACAACATGCCAAAAACCTCCTTGGAAAACTCACACCCACCTTGAGGAGAAATCATAAAATAATTTAAATTACTAAATGCTCACATGACCCTCACATTGGCACCTAACTCATGGCCAATCAAATTTGGTCGATTCCAGAATCTCCGTAACTCCCCGACGGCTCCAAATATGAACATGCAAAGCTAGTGGCCCAACATGCAAATCATGCAATTCAACATGTAAGAGCATGCTTACAAAGTGGTCCCCACCAAGAAATGAGACGCCCAAAGAGAATATACCCCCTTTTATGCCTTTGTAACATTTATCGAAGTAAATACCCATCAAAATTACAAATACAAACTCACATAGGAAATATTACAATATTTGGAAATTTAAAATAATTAATTTCCCATGCAACATTAGTCCACATAAGCCCTTATTGAAAATTAAAACAAAAGAAATTATTTTTTTGGGTGATGCAAGATTGCTCATGAGAGATGGGTTCTTGCAAACCACTACTCATGAAATATGGGTTAATGAGTTTGACTAAAAAACTACACTGATAAAACATCATATGATCAAACAGCCCTTCAAAATTGAGACCAATCCATTTGACTCTTCACTCAAGAGTCAACATAGACCTCAGCCAACATGGACATGTTGCATTACACTCTAAGACATTCGATGAAGATGTACATAGTTATTTGACCTATGAGAAAGAATTGCATGTCATCATTCAAGCTGTGAATCAATGGTGACATTATATCTTAGGTAAGGAGATCATCATACCCTCTAATCATAATTGATTCTTTCATACATAGAACAATGAAGAATGAGAGAAAAATGGGAGATATATGATATGAATGACGTGTGTTCCATCTCATTATCAAGCACAATAAGAGAAAGACAACAAAACATCTAATGGCTTGATAACACTCTAGTTACAACCATTTTGACAAAAATCCATACTCGAGGTCCCAACATTGTGGATTTGGTCTTTTAGCCTATAGATCCAGACTCTGCAATTATCTACAATGTCATTCAACAAGTTAAATAATTCTATCTTACTGGAAATGCTTCTCTAGAAGCTTGAAGATCTATGTGTTCCCTAGAAACATAGCTTGTAAAAAGCTTGTCTAGGAAGGTATGCTACTTCAAATTAGCAAGGCACTTTGGTGTTAGCTGTTAGTTTTAGGATCAGAAATAAAAGCAATCAGAAAATGCAACACATAAGACAATGAGCACCACAAGATACCCTAGGAAAACCCTCCAACTCGAGGGGAAAAACCCATCGCTTATATATTCAGGAATAAGAGCAGAAATCTGCTTACAACTCAGGCCCAACACAAGGCCGAATTTGATACAATGAATAATAGCACCTCTCCTAGATGTGAAGATACAAAATGAATATATTTCTCCTTGAAATATATTCGCTGCAACAATGTGAAGATCTGCTGCTCAAGATGATGATCTGCTGCTCGAGTGTTAACTTCTTCAAGGAGTGCGAATGAATGAATGAACTTGATGATGAAATGAGGTGATCATCACCTTGTATTTATACAAAACAATGTGACTCTTCATGAGGTCGGCCTCAATAAGAAATTATAATAATTAAACAAAGTCGGCCATCATAAAGAAGTCGGCCCAATTTAATTATTCACAATAATTAAATATTAGATGCTAAGTGAAGCGCCTCTTCACTTTAATAAAAGCAATAAATAAATGGCCGTAAGGCTATATGAAATTTATTGTTCAATAAGCATGGCGGAAGTATGTAGCCCAAAGCTACAACAACAACATTAGCAAGACATTGGCATTGCTTCTACTAGATGATTATGCACAAAGCATTGAGGCTCACCTCAAGGCTGTGTCCCTTGCAGCATTTCGAAACCAGCTAATCACAAACTAAGGATTTGTATACCACTTCTATTTCCATCCCAGCCATGAGAAACTATTAGCATAAATTTCTTAGCTAGTCCATGTGTGACCAAGCATCAAGACAACTTTGTGTTAGTAATTTTAAATAGATTCTCTCTTGTTGATGGGGTAATTGAAAAAAAGAATCATCTAGAGAGCAATTGGCTACCTCCTCGAGAAGGGTTTTTAAAGCTCAATTTTGATGTAACTATGAAAGTTAACCCAAGTCCAGCTGAGGCAGAGGTGGTTTTACATTACCATTCAAGTTCTTTTGTTAAAGGAGGCTTTTTCTTTTTTGGCTCTACATCAAACAATGAAGCAGCAGCATTAGCGCTTCTTGAAATTTTGAAATTAGCCAAATCTTTAAATTGTTAGCTTTTGGAGGTAGAAGTTGATTCTCGAGTCATCATTAATGATTGCGTCAAAGACTGCTTGAAAGATTAGAAATTAAAAAGCATTATTGACAAAGTAAAGTCAGTGTTACCCCAAGTTTCTGGGATGGGGACGGCAGGGGACGATGGGACGAGTCCCCAAGTTTCCGATTTTTCAGGCCAAATTTGGGGATGGCGGGAGGACAGCTATATAAAATATAGAAAAAATTAAAATATATAGGGAAATTTTAAATATTCATATGAAACCATGGATAAAGCATGCATATATACATTATAAAAACTTAGCATATAACATTTGTGTTAAGAATTCATTGTCAATACTGAATATGCATTCAAAATTCAGAATTCATTATGTGATATTAAACATAGTACACTGCTGCCGTCCCCTGGCTATCCCCTGTCCCCGGGACGTTTCCGGGACGGGGACGTGGGGATTTAGACCGAGGACGTGTCCCTAGGTAACACTGAGTAAAGTTGATTAACAGGAGCTTTCAAGTTATTAAGTTCAGACATTATTTTAGAGAGAGCAATAGAATATCAATAGCAGACTGTTTGGTAAATGCAGGTGTCTCCCAACATCCATTTTTGGCAAAGAATAGTGTAGATCCAAGAGAATGGCAAAATTGGTGTCATCCTTGAGATGGAAAAGCAACATATTTTTCTGCCACCTTCTCCTGATTATTGCTCCCCTTCACAATAATGTTCTTGTTTTAACATAGCCAGGGTTATTAATGTGTGGCTACCAGTTTGTACTACCCATTTGGCTTTGCATGGTATTCCATTGTTTACACAGCAGGCATTCATTTTTCTTCTGGGTGGGATGTATGCACAAGTCTTTTTATATGGTGAGAGTTGTTAGCTTTCATCATTGTGGGTATTTTGGAGGTATGTCCTAAGCAAAGTTTGTTGAGCTTGGCTTTGTGTTGGAAGGCAAAATGCCAAGGGGTAAGCAGGGGCACAATGTTGCATACAATAGTGCTATTTCCAGCCTCCATTTCAAACATACCCTCCAAATCAAAGATTATGCATCACTGGCTTTTGTCAAAGATGTGCTAGGTGCGGGCAATTTGGGAAGGACTAGTATCATGCACACCAAGGCATCTATAGGTGATGATTTTGTTACCAAATTGAAGGCTCAAGTTGCTGATCAAGTGGTTAGGGAGTGGATTCTTCATTCCTCAACCCCTTCCTTGGAGATTGAGTGTGGAGGAGAGTTTGGAGGAGTAAATGCCACAACTTGGGCTTTTGGTTCTCTTGGTGGTATCTTGGATCTCCCTTTGGTTTCATCTACCAAGTGATTTGAGGATGTTGCTATTTTCTGTCTTGACCTAGCCCCATATATTGGTAATCTCAGGGTCATTCTTAGGAATGGAACCTTGAGATTTCAAACTTGTTCACACACCCTTCACTTTCTAAAGCCAGTGGCATAAGGGCAGTTAAAAGGGATTTTGTGGAACCTAAAGTAATGATTGTTGATAAAGCCGATGCTGTTACTGCGGCTCCTGCTCTTTTCTAGCCAGCATTGTTATCCTTTTCTGGTTGTCTTTGTAATGCCTGTCTGTCTAGGCAATATCTGGTCTTATATCAGGTTTTCTGTTGCTTAAATCAGCTTATAGCCTTATTGTAATTGTTTATCTTCTACAGGTGTGGACCCCAATAGAACCCATGACTAAATTATTAAAAAAAAACTCAATAGATTCTCAAAGATAGCAAATGGCTGCATTCAAGGTGTCCATCAATATTCCTAAAACAACCAAACTCTTCTTCTACCATGTTTGGGTACACATTGAAGTTTGGATTCCATCCATTTTTAATGATCATGACCCCATGTTTGTTAGTCCATTTTGGCTTCCCTTGTGGAAGATGTTAGTCACTCAAGCCAGAAGGTAAACTACATTCCATTGTCATGTCCTGCAAAAATAAACTAAGACAGCTGAGGAAGCTAATCGCGGTACTACAAGACAACCCGCGTCAAACAAGAGGACAATCGAGTAAGTGTTAAAAGATAATTAATCTTCACGCAGCAACTTAACAAAGACACCCCGATTAAAGACAGGATAATATTAATACAATTAGTTATCCAAAGGCAAGCAGTGATTAATCAAGGGAAAAGACATACACGATATGAAGGGACATGTCCATTCGCTGAGGAAGGTATAAGACCCAGTCATTTGAATGTAAGAGGATCATCAAAGAAGGAAAATAAAGATAGATATATCAGCAAAGGGAAGCTACAGGAGTATCAGCACCGCTGACTATTACCAGGTCGTCTTACATAATCAGGTGTAAATCTGTTAATTGCCCTTCTTCATGAGTATCGACTAATTCTACATGCATTATTAACTATGTATCGATCTGATCCTGTGAATATCAATCTATGTCTGTAAACTCTGCTAATTGTTGTTTGGTAAATATATATAGAGATCTGGTTCTGCACGATCTGATCATAGCTATCTGCATACATATATAAATCTGATTTGGCATAATTACGAAACAATAGATGTATAGTTACTAAGAGTGATAATTTACTTGTATATGCATATTAGTATCCAATGAATGTGAATCAAATTGCATTATGTTAACTGTTTGGAAACCTACTTTGTGGGAAGGACCTGAAGAAGCGGTGAGAACCTAAAGGATTCCACTCAATATCTCCTCCCGATCCCATGGTGAGGATGGGCCCGAGGAGTGGTAAGTGCCAAAGCCCACTTAAGATCTCCGCCCATTCCCACAAGTGGGCAAGTGTTTTCCGAAGTTGTGACATGGATAGGGAAAGCAAGTACAAGTCACCAAGGGGGAGAGTTGTGGTATACAACCTCTTACGCTTGGCATATGGCTTCGGGTGGACCCACCATGCTACTCCTCCTAGTTCACAATAGGTTGCATTATTGATAATCTATAAATGGGTTGCCATTGGCTAATGCTAACAAATGTATATATGCGTATGGTTGATGTTATTGACAGCGTCGGGCTTCTACTTCCAGCCCAGTTCACTCTATGAAGAACAAATTAAATGATAGCCTAACGGCTATTTAATTTTTTAATGCATCGATTGATGAAGAGGCACTTCATCATTACACATCATTTAATTATTGATATTAATTATATGCGGCCGACTTGAAGAATCATGATTTTCTATGGAGGCCGACATGATGATCTTAAAGAGACACGTCTCTTTTGGAGGCCGACTTCATGCCTTGAGGAGACGCAACCTTTCCCTCTAGCATGTATTTATATGAGTGATGATCACTCATTTGATCATCAAGCTAATTCATCATATTCGCATATAGAAGAAGTTTGTGCCTGAGCAGCAGATCGACATTTTGCTACAGCAGATAAATTTCAAGGAGAAACATTCATTTGTATTATTGCATCTAGCAGAGGTGCGATTATTCATTGTATCAAAATCGGCATTGTGTTGTGCTTGAGTTGTAAGCAGATTTCTGCTCTTATTACTTCAATATATAAGAGATATATTTGCTGGGTTTTTCTCCCTCAAGTTGGAGGGTTTTCCTAGGGTATCTTGTTGTGTTCATTGTCTTATGTGTTGCATTCTGGTTATTGAGTATCTAATCCTAAAACTAACATGGTATGAGAGCGGGTATAAGAAAGATCATGATCAGATTTATTCAAGCAGCGCTACCCTCTACTCTTATTCTCATCCTTGATTGCGTCTACCTTATTGTCAAGATGGTGAACGGGCTCAAGATCAAGGATAGACTTGAGGGCACATCAAACTTCACATCTTGGAAGTTTAGAGTGATGCTCGCTTTGGAGGAAAATGAGTTAGCTGAGTTCGTGGAGGGTGAAGTTCCCGAACCAACCGATGAGAATGAGAAGCCTCAATGCAAGAGAAATGGCACTAAGGTGAAAAAGATGTTGGTTGATTCCGTGAAAGATTACATTGTGCCAATCATCTCCAAGTTAAAAACAGCAAGAAAAATGTTCAAGACCTTGGAGGAGATGTATGAGATCAACAACACAAGTCGAGCTCTTGCATTAAAGCAGCAACTTCATCATATCAAGATGGCAAAAGGAGAATCCGTCATCTCATTCTTCATGAAAATCACCGAGTTGAGAGATCAGCTCTCTAACATTGGGCATATTGTTGATAATTGGGCATATTGTTGATAACAAGGATTTGACTATGTTGGCTCTCAATGGTCTTCCTCCATCTTGGGAGTCATTCATTCAAGGAATCAGTGCAAGATCAAAACTTCCTAAGTTTGATCGATTGAGAGTAGATTGCATTCAAGAAGAATCTAGGTTGGCTGCAAGAAGCATTGGTCAAAGCTCTACAAATGAAGACATTCATGTTCTTGCCGCTCAATCCTCGAAGAAGAAAGGAAAAGAAGGAAAGAAAGGGTACTTCAAGAGGAATAGAGATAAAGAGTCAGATGGTGCCCCTACATTTAAGAAGAAGAAGGACCTATCTAGCATTCAATGCTTCAGATGTGCCAAGTTTGGTCACTATGCAAAGGATTGCCCAACTAGACCAAAACAGCATGCTTCATTTGTAGATGTGGGTGAGATCTCTCCTCAAAAGGATTCAAGTGAATTCCTATTCTACTTTGCCTTATCAAGCAATGTTCCAGCAAATAGCAACACTTGGTTGATTGATAGTGGTGCCTCTCGTCACATTATTGGATTCAGAGAACATCTTTCAGATTTGGTGATAAGAGATACAAGTGATCAAGTCATAATTGGAGATGATGCATGTTATTCTGTGAAAGGTGTTGGGACCTCCACTATTCACTTAGATTCCGGCATCTCCTTGCAATTGAGTGATGTACTATTTGTACCAGGTATCAAGAGGAACCTTGTCTCAATTTCATCCTTGGAAGATAAGGGATATCAAGTTGCATTCTCTGAAGGTAAAGTTCTTGCATGGCCAAAGAACTCTAACATCAAGTCAACCCGAGTGATTGGTGTTCATCAAGAATGTCTCTATAGACTTTGTACTCGTCCACTACAGGCTTTGTTGCATAATTCATCAAGTTCATGTGAGCGTTGGCATAAAAGACTTGCTCACATTCACTTCCAAGCACTTCCAACCATGGAGAAGATGGTCACCGGCATTCCTAAACTCAACCAGGAGCATGAAGGTACTTGTCGAGGATGCGCATTGGGTAAGAATACTAAAGGACCCTTTCATAGTAGTGAAAGTAGATCTAAATGCATTATAGATCTTGTACATTCTGATTTGTGTGGTCCAATGCCTATTGCTTCTTTGAGCGGTTTCTTGTATTATGTAATTTTTCTCTAGAAAGACTTGGATTTATTTCTTAAAGACTAAAGAATCTGAGGAAGTACTTGAGAGATTCAAGGAATTTAAAGCTCAAGCAGAGAACTTGTCCAGGAAGAGGATCAAAGTTCTAAGATCTGACAATGGAGGAGAATACATCTCTGGAAGCTTTCGTAACTTTTGTGTTGAAGCAAGAATTATGAGGGAGTTTTGTGTTCCCTACAATCCACAACAAAACGGTGTAGCAGAAAGGAAGAACAGATCTATTGTAGAAGCAGCTAAAGCCATGATTCATGATCAGGATCTGCAAATCTTCCTTTGGGCCAAAGCTTCTAGGACAGTTGTGTATGTTCTGAATCGGAGCCCTCATCATATCTTGGAGAACATGACTCCTGAAGAAGCCTTCACAGGTGTGAAGCCTGAAGTCAGCCATTTGAGAATATTTGGTTGTCCTGTGTATGTTCATGTCCCTAAAGATAAAAGGACAAAGTTGGAACCATCTAGCAAGAAAGGAATATTTGTGGGCTACAGTGAGTCTTCAAAAGCCTACAAGATTTACATTCCAGGTTAGAAACTGATAGAGATCAGCAGGGATGTTACATTTGAAGAAGATGTTGCATTCAAGAGATCTAAAGGCTCTCACATGGAGATAGACAATGAAGACCAAGAGCCTCCTCAAGATATGGAAGTTGACCATAGTCCTGAGATTCAAAGGGAGGCTATTGATTCTAAAGAAGATGAAGATCCAGTTGAGCCTTTGGAACCTACTGATGGGCCTACAGACATTGTTATTGGTAGAAAGAGACCTCTATGGGCTAGGCAAACAATGCAGGAGGCAGAAAATTTTGTAGCCCCTAGAGGAACATTCAGAGAAAGCAAAAGACCTCCGAAGTCTTCAAGCTATATTGCATTGATGAGTCAAATGATTGAATTTGAGCCTTCCAATGTTGAGGAAGCTTCAAGTCAGCAAGTATGGAAAGATGTTATGGCTGAAGAGTATCAATCTATCCTCAAGAACGATGTTTGGGACATTGTACCTAGACCAGAAGGCAAATCTATTGTATCTTCTAAGTGTCTTTTCAAGATCAAGCATGCGACTAATGGAAGCATTGAGAAGTACAAGGATAGATTTGTGGCTAGGGGGTTCTCTCAGAAAGAGGGAATAGACTATGAGGAAACATTTGCTCCAGTTGCTCATTCTACCTCCATCAGGACTATCATTGCTATTGCAGCAGCTAAAGGATGGAAGTTACACCAGATGGACGTGAAGACGGCATTTCTAAATGGTGTAATTGAAGAAGAGGTATACATTGAGCAACCTAATGGCTTTGAAGTTCATGGGAAGGAGTCTCATGTTTGCAAATTGAAGAAGACTTTGTATGGCCTTAAACAGGCTCCTCGTGCTTGGTACGAGAGGATTGATCAATACCTTCTAAGCTTGGGCTTCTCCAAGAATGATGCCGATTCAAATCTATATTTCAAGGTAATCGATGGTGAAGCATTGATCTTGGTTCTCTATGTTGATGATCTATTTCTTACTAAAGAAGATCACCTCATTATCAAATGCAAGAAAGAGTTGGCTTCTGAATTTGAAATGAAGGATCTTAAGTAAATGCATTACTTCCTTGGTTTAGAAGTATGGCAGAGGCCTAATGAAATTATTCTAAGTCAAGGGAACTATACAATAGACATCTTGAAGAGATTTGGTATGATGGATTGCAAATCCATGTCCACACCTATGGAAACCAATTTTCAGAAGTTAAAGGAGGCTGCAGCTAGTTCAGATCCGATGGATCCTACTATGTACAGGCAGTTGATTGGATCGTTGATGTATCTAGTCAATACTAGACCAGATATTTGGTATGCAGTGAGTGCACTTAGTCAATTCATGTGTGAACCAAGGCAAATACATCTAGTTGCAGCGAAGCATATCCTGAGATACTTGTGTGACACAGTTGGGTATGGCTTGAGGTATTCTTCTAATGTGGACTTGAAGCTGCATGGTTCTACTAATTCTAATTGGGCAGGTTGTGTTGCTGATCGGAAGAGCACCTCTGCATTTTGTTTCAGTTTGGGGTCTGCGATGATTTCTTGGTGTAGCAGGAAGGGGTCTTCAGTAGCACTAAGCACCGCAGAGGCGAAGTACATTGCAGCATGTGTGGTAGCTAAAGAAGCAGTGTGGCTTCGGAAGCTCCTTGCAGGATTGTTTGGACAATCATTGGAGCCAACTATCATTCATTGTGATAATCAAAGTTGTGTGAAGCTTTCTGTCAATCCAGTGTTTCATGACAGAACCAAACATGTTGAAATCAAATACCACTATATCAGAGATATGGTATTGAGAAAAGCAATTCAGTTGAGATACATTAGCACTGATGAGCAGACAACAGACATTCTCACCAAGCCCCTCTCCAAAGTAAAGTTTGTGTACTTCCGAGACAAGCTTGGTATTGTGGAGAATGAAGCCCTAGCTGAGAGGGAGACTCAGCTTCAGTGATCTTCTATGATTTGCTTTAATGCATTTCTCTCTGTGAGAGAGATTTGAGGTGCAAGCCCTTATTTCCACCCTCTGGGAGTAGCCATGGTGGATGTCATGTGTGTGACTCCATGACAACATCACGTGAGAGAGTCTGTGATGATTTTCTTATACTTGTGCTTTTCATCCTCTGGGAGTAGCCATGGTGAATGTCATGATGAGATGACGACATCATGTTGAGTGATTCCGTGATGGGCACTTGTACACATATACCATTCATAAGAGTAGCCATGATGGTTGATATCACGATGAGGTGATATGCTCTTTTCCACATATGGGAGTAGCCATGGTGGTTGATATCATGATGAGGTGATATGACTTGCACAGCTGAAGTATTCCTCCCTAGCTGAGAGGGAGTGTTGATGTTATTGATAGCGTCGGGCTTCTACTTCCAGCCCAGTTCACTCTATGAAGAACAAATTAAATGATAGCCTAACGGCAATTTAATTTGTTAAGGCATCGATTGATGAAGAGGCGCTTCATCACTACACATCATTTAATTATTGATATTAATTATATGTGGCCAACTTGAAGAATCATGATTATGATCTTAAAGAGACACATCTCTTTTAAAGGCCGACTTCATGCCTTGAGGAGACGCAACCTTTCCCTCTAGCGTGTATTTATATGAGTGATGATCACTCATTTGATCATCAAGTTAATTCATCATATTCGCATATAGAAGAAGTTCGCGCCTGAGCAGCAGATCGACATTTTGCTACAGCAGATCAATTTCAAGGAGAAACATATTCATTTGTATTATTGCATCTAGGAGAGGTGCGATTATTCATTGTATCAAAATCGGCATTGTGTTGTGCCTAAGTTGTAAGCAGATTTCTGCTCTTATTACTTCAATATATAAGAGATATATTTGCTGGGTTTTTCTCCCTCAAGTTGGAGGGTTTTCCCAAGGTATCTTGTTGTGTTCATTGTCTTATGTGCTGCATTTCTGGTTATTGAATATCTGATCCTAAAACTAACACGTATTTGGAGATATTGTTCATGGGTTGAATGCAGGTTTTAATTCCGGATTACATCATCAAGGAGCTACTCATTGACAAGTTGAAAACCCCAACCCTAATTTGTGGGATTTGGTGATCAAGAGGCGAAGTCTAGGGTAAATTAGGACAGGGGACATTACATCCATCCTCAAACTGATTGGCAGACTGAATTATCAACAGAACACTCATTCAGGTTGCAAATATAAAGCAATGCCCATCCTCACCCAGAGGATAAGAACATAACCGATATCTATCATGCGTACTGCAAATCTCTTGGCAACTCTTGGCATATATTTCCATGCACCCATGATCCCTAAATCAACTACACAAGCCAAGGAACTAGATAACTCTTTGAGCAAGCTAGGGCTGTTATTGCAGCATTATTTGATAAACAGAACGCAGATTTAATGAAGATTTCTGCTGATTGGCAGAATGTCATGGCCTAAGGTAATGGATGAATTATAGAGTACCACCAAATAGACTAGGTAGTCTAAAGGATGCAATTTTGGTTGGGAGAGATTTTGCTGCAAGAGAAGGGTTTCAATAATATGGACCACACTATTTTCATTATTTCCACAGCCTACAATCAGAGAAATGGAGTGGAAGATAACCATGATATTCTACAAATAGCTCCTAAGGAGATCCATATCATGGTTGGAAAACTCGGACTCTGCGCAGACTTGGCATCCCAAAACTTTGACTAGGACGAAACTAGGACAAAAACAGGAAAAAAAAAAGGGTGAAAACTGAAGCTGGGTGTATGAGTTTTATTTTTTGGCTGCAGCAACTAACAAGGAAATTTGGGAAGACTCAACTAATTTTGTGCAAAACTGAGACTAGATGCAGAGAGAACTTGGACTGGACTTGGCACACAAAACTTGCAGACTCAGCATGTTTTCAAAATGGACTTGTGAGTCTTCAAATTATGATCCACAATACTCAGCAAAGGGTGGCTGAGTTGATCAGTTTTCATTTTCTAGAGCTATTGAAGCCAAATTGCTCAATTGTCCCAAGGCATGGCATGATGAGGATCATTGACAAGCTTCTCATGACTCTTGATTGAATAAATCCTGTCCTTCGATAATTCTAACAGATTATTCATGGCATATAATCCCACTCATAGCTCATATTGGAGTGTGTTTGATGGAGCATACAGTAAGGGCGACTCTATATGTATTATGCACAATCAGTGGTGGATCTTAAATAACTTTCCTAGATGATAATGCATTAAAAAATGTTGTGGATACATATGGATTTGAATGAACTATGACAAAGCATAGTAAAGCATCCATTGGATACACAAGTTTATAATAGCCACTTTTGAAACACATTAATTTGAATAGCCTTTTTTTGCTCTTTCCAGTATTTAAAATTTGTGCTGAGGTGGATGACGAGAATGTTGTAAAAATTGCACCAGACAATTTTAAAGAACCGACAGCCTAAGTCACCATGCAATTACAATCATCTAGCACTCATGACAACTTGGGTGATGAGCTGAATTCCTAAATGTACTCTGTAAATAGAAAGCTTTCCATTCACAAACATTTGTCCATTTTGGTATGCTTTCTAGTCTTTTAGGGTCTCTAGAATTTTGTGGCTTTCCTTAGCTTTCAATTCATCCTGTCTTGTTTCATTGCTTGTTTCCTCTAATTTATATTGGTGCGGCTACATTCTCGAGGCTAAACCAAATTAGGTTCCAAAAGGTCTGATCTCTACAACATATTAGAGAGATTTATAGGCTTAGATATTCTCGTGGATAGCTACTGCATGTATTTTGATGTACATAGTTTATACACCTTAAAACTGCTTTGTAGCATCAACTGTCAATTTCTTTTGTGGATGAGATTGAACTTTTCGATCAAAACTTGATAGAGATTTCTCACGTGTGCCCGGAGTAAAAGTCCTGTACGAACGGGTGGTCATGTTATTATTTATTGAAATTAAATAAGTTTCATTTTGAAGGAAAAAGTGGAATAGAATAACCTGGTTTTAGTGTAATAATCATACGTTTATAATGCATTCTATGTTTCATTATTTGTTTTCTATTTCCTCTTTTTTCTTTCTTTTGCGGAGGTCGATAACTATTGACTCCTACTACTTTAACATTGAAGAAAAGTTCAATCCAATTTTTGATCTTTGTTTTATTCGATCCCGAATCGACATTTAAAATATATTGATTTTTTTCAAATAGACTAACACTTTTTTCTGTAAGTACTAAATCTAGATATTGAACTTCATACATAAATATTTCTCCTTTACTATCATTTACAAATAAAATACAAATGTCTATATCCACCTTTATTATAGTTCAATAAATAGAATTAAACTATATTTATATATGATACAATAGGATTACATAGGAAATCATGTTTTTAACATATTCTGATTTGGGTAACCGTCTTCTATTGAATTGAAAAAGAAAAAATGTTTGATCATACATCTATTAGATCAATTAATGCCAATTGTCTGATAATAAAAATGTATTGATATGTCTTATATCTATAAGATATAAATCGATATGAATAATATAGATATATTCTATCCTTTTGATCCACTTTCTCTTCCACTATTGGACTATATAACGATATGTGATTATAATATTATATTGTGAAATATTTTCTCCATGAAATAGAATTAGCTTCTTGGATGCCTTGATGGTGAAATGGTAGACACGCGACACTCAAAATGTCGTGCTAAACAGCGTGGAGGTTCGAGTCCTCTTCAAGGCATAGATATTGTAATGTTTATTGAATGAGCAATTGAAATAATATCAATTCGATTTGTTGATATTATTCCAATTAGATTGAATTTTTTGATACAAAATCAATAGGCTAAAATACCTGAATATTGTTTTCAAGGTCTTGCAAAATCCGGACCGATCGAATTTGAACAAATAATAGCAATCTATAGGAGTAAGTGAAAGATTTTTTTTTCGAAATAAAAAGTGTAAGAGGAAAGTATACTATACTAGTATAACCCAAATAAAATAAATAAAGAGTTAAATAAAGAGTAAACATAGTAGAGAATATCTGATCAAGTTCAAGAGAACTGACTTGGCTCATATTTCTTACTATGCTTACTCTTACATAATCGTAATATCAATTTATTTTTCAATTAAAGATCTAGTCTTTTTTATTCTTATTCAACCCTTCCGCTAATAAGCAATCAATCGTATTTGGAGAAAGCCATTTTGTTTTTAACAATGTATCGATCATTTGTTTAAATAACGTTCTATTAGAGAAGAATAAATTTGATAAATATTCATAACTTTCGGATAGAGTTTTATAAATAAGAGATTCATTAGATAATAAATCTCTATTTTCCCTTTCTCCCTTGAGCAAACGTTGTTTGAACTTATCATCCCGTGTTTTTTCACGGAACCAACGTTCACTTATCACCGATTGGGAATATGGTAATACACGTCTCAATCGGATACCAATTTCTTGAAAGCGTTTGAAAGTTTCAAAATCTTCTTTTTCTTCCATTTGAATGTTAAAAGGCAAATCATCATCATTAGTCTTAATTTTCGTTTCTAAGGCCATTTTTCTCACCTTTTTCCGCTTTAGAATAGCCTTTAACGTTTTTTTAATACTGTATTTTAGCTCTCTTGTTGAAGAATAAGTAAGATAAATACTCTTCACGAGTTCTTTAGGAACAAAAAGTTCTCTTCGTTCAAAAGCAGAGTGCTTATTGAAAAAGCGAATACTCACGGGATCCCAAAGAAATCGACGAGCTAGATAGATTACTGGTGTATTTAAAGGTTTATACTCCGTTGCATACTCTTCTGTATCAAATTGGTATATTCCCATCCTTTGAAACTTATTGTATAAGAATTTTGCTTCCCAGAAAGCAGCTGTCTTTCTTTCTACAATATCGTCCTTCGCGGCATAAAGAGGCTGGAGGTCGGGGCCAGACATCAGAAATTTTTTCCAATACAAACTAGAAAGACGGGTCGGTCTTTCTTGAAACCTTCCAAACAGATGAAGATAATCTAATAAAGGATTTTCTATTGTTATATCTTTAATATGCTCGAATCGATTGCTGCGAATAAAACTAAAACGCCAGGTCCTAGAATCACAAACTATAGGAGTTTCCTCTTCTACGTAGGAGTTTCTTAATTCTTTAGATAAAACGATTTGATCTAGTATAGAAGATAATCCTTTTTGCATCGTATCTCTTTTGAACTGAGGAGCAATTGTGATGTAATTAGAATTACCCCGATATATTGCCAACGATGGAAACTCTTCCAAAAGACCCTGTAAAAGACTCGAAGCTAGAATGAAATCATTTGCAATGAAAGGATCAAAAGGACTCCAATTCTCTTTATTTGATTCCGAGAGAAACCAACAATCTTGAGCTACTGATCCGGCTAAGCAACCCAAAATATGATAGAATATGGTGAACTCTTTCGCAGCTGTTCCGGCAATTGAAGGTTCTAAATACCATTGATGCAAATAGTTTGCCCTTCGACCCTGGAAATCTAGAGTAAGTCTTAGGGAATTTTTTAAATACGTAAGTTTATTTTGTATAATAGCTTTTCCTATCTTATAGGGAAGTCCTTTGAAAAATTCACTGAATTTCAGATTATAATTGCAAGGACCCCAACTTGATCTATACAAAGCTACTCCAATTATATCATTGTCTATAGCTGAAGTATTTTGGCTCATGCTAATTAGCAATATTTCATCAGCAAGTTTTGCTAGATCTAGTGTAGTAAAGCCTTTGGTAGTTAATCCAAATTCATCAAAGCAGTTCCACTCTTTTTTCAAGTAGAGCCTTTTGTTACGTAAAAGCAAAGGAAATTCCTTTTCTCGATGTGGGGCAGGCAAGTTTTTAGTGTTGATAAATGTATCGAATCTTCGCTTACTACGAGGAGGAGTTATTAGAAGTGGATCAATTTTTTTTGGAAGATGAGTTGAAGCAATAACAAC
Organism: Sequoiadendron giganteum; assembly: GCA_007115665.2. NCBI lineage: Eukaryota > Viridiplantae > Streptophyta > Pinopsida > Cupressales > Cupressaceae > Sequoiadendron > Sequoiadendron giganteum. Next base: position 450,715,898 of record CM021107.1, on the reverse strand, counting down.
AATATTTTGTTTTATGGTGGTTTCCTTTTCACCATCAATCGCATTATATGCATCCCCAAGGAGTTCTAGCAATAATGCAATAAGGAAGAAGTAATCATTCAGTTCATGAATGCTTGGAATCCATATGACGCAAGGAGACATCAATTTTGCCAATTTGAGTGCAAACACGAATTGGATAACTCTTCTCGCAAAATACTCTGGAGGGTTAGCATCCTCTCCTCGGGTATACAAAAACTTATGAGGTTTTCTATCATAATGCGGTTTCTCATATATGTCTTTTGGCCTGCCTGACCAGCCGAGAGACCGAAGGATATTTTCATGCTCAAGGTATGATTTTTGAGCTGAAGATGTATACTCGGATTCATAGCGAGGCAGAAGTTTCCGCTGCCTCAAAAAACTTTTAGGAGATATTCTTATTAAAGGTAAATAAGAATCTGCTGCTAAACTTTTAGCCAAATACGATCGTCCAGTTTCCTTAGGCCCTATCAATAAAATTCGATTCGAAAGGGACGGTACCGGGTAGAGTGGGTAAAATCTCACTTGGTCAGATAAAGACGAGTCAATTGGCAGGGAAGTCATCTTCTGATAAAAAGCAGCGAAGATCGGCATTTCTGCTAAAAACAATGAATTTAATTCGGAATTCATTACACCTATTCTATGAGTTAGACCTCGTTGAATAAATTCAGCTAAATATCGAAAGTAAACAAGTCCCGGCTGTTTTCTTTGTTCAAAATATTCATGAAAGAAACCAATAGGGGGAGTTAACTTCGATTCAAATTGAGATATTTGTTCTTGTACTAATAACAATCTATTTTCTCTCAAAAGGAAATCATCCAGGTCACATTCGTACAAAACTGTTTTTACTGTTTTTATAATTGAGGAAAAGGAGGAAAAGTTACCATACTTTCTCTCTCTAAAAAACCGCTTTTTTGAAGGTAAACGCCATTTAATATTTTTGACTGTAGGCACAACTTGTGATTCTATTCTGGGAACTCAACAAGGATATATTTTGTTTCATGTAGCAATTTGTATACAATGGGTTTCCGTTGATGGTTATTCTGAAAGTTCTGTTAATGATAAAGATCGTTGAACGTGGTATTTTTTTCAGTTCTATCTTAAATCCGAATCAGGATAGAATCAAGACATTAACTTTATCTAGCAAAACCATGCACAAAAGTCTTCATATGACATCCATATTGAGAAAGCAGTGATAGTAGTGGAGGCAGAGAACTACATGAAAACGAATATTAAAGAAGCTATTGAGATTTTCAAACATCTGTGTAATCTGTAAGGCCCATTTGTTTTGAGACCCATTTAACCCTCACGGCACTTTGATTATCATGTGATGTTATTTTGATCCTTTGATTTCACTCTTATATGTATATGATTTTGACTCTTATGTGATGATTCAAGATGTTCATGCATTCACAGACTTCCATTATGATATATTGAGATGTTTATTTATATGATTTGGGATTGTGTTGTGATCAATACTATTTCTTATACAGTTAGTTCAATGATTTGACTAAATTCAATTAGAGGTTAATACTGTTTGTATGATTATAATGATTTATGTATCTTATAATGTTCTAAATGATTGTAAATGACTTCTACTGTGCAATTGCTGTGAGATATACTGTGGGTTTTGTTTAGTAAGCATGATGTTTACATACATTATTGGCGCATGTGTTTATGCCTTGATTATGGCATGGATTTGAGCATTCATTTTATGATGAGATTTGAGATCACTAGATATGTGATGTATCTTGTGTGCAGTTATATGCTACTTGGCTTAATTCTATCTATGCTTCAGCTATCCTTCCAAAATAAAATTTAATGTTTGTATTGAGTGTACAAGATATAGGAGTAAGCCAATGGAAGACATAGGAAAAGTTGCATAGGAATTTCCCACTGTCTCACTCCACACTGTGGGGTAATGAGACCATGGCTGTGTTTTACCAGTATTACCCCATTACCTTGGATTTTTGTCTTAACATTCGAGGTTGTCAGGTGTTCCATGTTTCTTGGAATGGATTTATTTTATTAGCATATTATAATTTGAAGCTACATTAAATTTTGAATTTAACTTGCTTCATTATTATGAATTTCAATTCTATTCTGTGTTGGAAAGAGTTGGAAGCTTGTGGAAGCTTCCAGTAGACCCCAAGTGAAAATCTCATCCTATTGAGGTGGCTTATAAATGGTTTATGTGTTAATGATAGGAGGTGGAGTACTTGTCACTCCATCTTGGGAGAATAATGTGAACTCATGTGGGCTTCATGTGGCTTGTAAGACAACATTAAATGCTTGTGAAAGTAAATAAATATTTGTAAGAGATATTTATTCATTTGTAAGTCTCAAATGTTTTGTAAGAGCTTTCAAATCTTAGGTTGCCAATGTTGACTTTGGCTTTCCTTGAGATTGGGAAAGGAAAAGTCTCAATTTCCCCTTGGTAAGCATAGGGTGAAAAGGCTTAGCCTTATTTAACCCTAGGCTTGGGTTTAAGGAAGGGGTTAGCTTGTTTTGGAATTCATTATTCCACTTGAGAATTTGGAATGGTAGAGCGATGTTGAAGTGAAGAAAAGAGAACAGAACTTGGTTTTCTTGAGCTTGGAAGTGAATTTGAATATGAAGAACCATCCATTGGCAAGGAGCTCGGTGTTTTGAGGTAGGCCTCTATCTTGGGGGAATAATGCAAACCCATGTGGGCTTCATATGGCTTGTAAGGAAACATTAAATGCTTGTAAAAGTTAATAAATATTTGTAAGAGATATTTATTCATTTTGTAAGTCTGAAATATTTTTGTAAGAGCTTTCAAATCTTAGGTTGCCATTGTTGACTTTGGCTTTGCTTGAGATTGGGAAGGGAAAAGTGTCAATTTCCTCTTGGTAAGGATAGGTTGACAAAGCTTAGCCTTCTTTAACCCTAGGATTGGGTTTAGAGAAGGGATTAGCTTGTTTCGGATTCATTATTCCACTTGAGAATTTGGAATGGGAGAGCAATATTGAAGGGAAGAAATGAGGAGAGAACTTGGTATTCTTGAGCTTGGAAGTGAATTTGAATATGAAGAATCATCCATTGGCAAGGAACTCATTGTTTTGATGTAGGCCTCTATGTTTGTATGGCATTTCCTATATAATATTTATTGTTTATGAACGAAAACGGTGTCTTCTTAATGCCTACGGGTCATATGACTCTATTGGAAAGCTTCTTCTCCCTTTTCACTACCTTTGCTTGAAAGGATTTGCTAAAATATGAAAATGGAGTCTTGAGAACTTGTGTGTTTAGCTTACATGAGAGAATATTTTATCTACAAGTGATTGAAGAGTCTTGGTAGTATGATAGTGTGTTTTAAGTGCATAATAGTGTGCCTTGTTTACAAGTATTAAAGAGTCTACTTGTGTGAATTCTTTTGTTTGTTAACTTGTTGAGTGTCTCCCATGGGGATTGACTAGTTTGACATATTTAAGAGTTAGGTAGGGGTCGTGGAAGGCAAATAGTTTATGGTTCTAAGTTCAAGAGTTTGCTAGTGTGTTGGAAGAATAAGAGTTTTAAGCTCAAAAATGGGCTAATGTGTTAGAGGAATAAGTATCGGTGGTTTTGGATGCGTTAAATCCTTAAGAGGATGTGTTATTTTGGATCATGTGATCTTTGGGAGGATGTATTACTTATTTCTTGAGATCCTTGAGAGGATGCTTATTATCCTTGCCAATGGTTGTGGGATCCCTTAGGAAAAGACACTAGTACCCACCTATTTCTACTTAATGAATCAAGAGAGATTCAATATGTGATTTGATCAAACCCTTGTTTTCATGTGTCTTTAAATGTTGCCAAGAATGTGCCTTGTGTTTTTGTGCATGAGAATCCATGTTTACATTCTCCTTATCAAGAAGGTTGGTGCTTGAGAGCACCATATGATTGGTCGGTAATTTCTCACCTTGCCTTAAAGATTGGAGCTTGCAGCTCAAACGGATACCTTGAAGATCTCTCTCATATTTTGGAAAATGGTTGTAAAAGAATATCTCTAAATTGTATGTTTCAAGTTGTAAGAAATGTTGATTTATGTATCCTGATTCCTAGTATTGAAGGAAACTTGTAGATATTATATATTTGAAGAAAGAGTGTTGTTTGTGACTAGACATCTCCTTGGGAAAAAGTATTGTAATCTATCCCTTGTCCTCTAGTTTTGAAGACATTGATAGGATGAATGTTTATGGACCTTGCCCTATTGTGAGATTTGATGATATATGCATGCCAAGGACTATCTTGTAAAATGCTGGTAATGAGGAATAAGATTTATATCATGATGCAATTCATCGTGGTTCAAACAATATGTTCAATTAAGGTTTTGTTGAAGATTTTGCATAGAAATCTCAATGTTGTATTAGATTAATCACCTTCATGTATTTATTCACTTTTGAAGTACTTCACAACTATATTGATGTCAAATAATTATGTTTTCAATTTCAAACCCTAGGGAAACATGTTAGAAAACTTGTTGACAAAAATCTCTATGAAATTTCATTTTCTCTGTGTTCTAGGAGAATTATGGAAGAGACCTGTGATATAAGAGGGATTTGCTGCACACGAGTCTCTTTATTCTCAAGAGATCACCAAGGAATGAATTGCCTTTATACACCTCAACTTGAACAGATTGACAAAACTATGAAGGAAGACAAGAAAGTTATCTCAGGCTCCGAGAGAGCAAGACTTCGAGATTTCTACCTTTGGCTGGAGAGCTCTCGGCCAAAAGACATCAGCGTGGTTTTAGGACGCCAGCATGGCGCGCTGTCGTCTAAAAGACGTGCTGGCATCCTAAGTTGCGAGGAACTCAGGAGCTCAAGTGGATAAAATTGAATCTCACTTCTAAACTCGGATCAAAAGCATGTGAGGCCAAATGATCAACAAAAAGCTAGAATCTAAGGAAAAACACAAAGGAACTTGAAACAAGATTACCTTCTACTGTGCGTTCGAGTCTTTTCTCCAAGCTTCGCTTCGTAACCTACACACAAAAGATCGAAGGGAAAAGGTTGGGGGCTGTATAGGGGGTTTGCCTCAGTCAGACCCCCATTTTGGTGTTCCCACCTCCACGAATAGCCAAGTTTGGAAAAGAGTGTAAAGGAAGCAAACAAAGTGCGTGGTGAAAGAAAAACCTGTTTCGGAGTAGAGCCCGCACCAGAAAGTAGTAAATGAGCTAGTAAGAAAGAGTGATAGGGAGAGAGAGCGTTACCCACGGGTCAAGACCCTCTTCCGGAGCACACGGGCGCACCGCTATGTGCTTGCGTAAGAGTTGTAGCTGCTTGAGGGACCTCAGTCTGGCATGGCTTCGCCTGTAGAAATGTTTCTATTCAAGGATGGAGCTTGCCCAAGACTAGAGCAAATAGTAGTAGTGTTCCAACTGATGACTTCCAACCCCAAAATGAGAGCCAAAAGGGGGTTTTCATGAATGCAAGGGCGGCACAGAGCCATTTCATCCGAGACCTAACCGCTAGGACGCTAGAGCGTCGCATGGGCGTCCGCGCGCTGCACAGGCGTCCAAAGCCTAGATTTTTGGGAAACGCTCTGGCAGGCTTCTGTCATTTCGCCATGTGTCCGCATGGAGTCAGAATCGCGAAATTCCGACTCATGGGATTTTGCCCTTAATGTTTCTAAGGTGTCATAAATGCTAGGCAAGATGCGAAAATGTGGAATTGCCCCTAGGTGCATTTCTGCAACATTACAAGACCTAAGCAATGCGATGTTGGCCTAGGTTTCACAACAACATCCAAAGGCCCAAACTAAGTGTTTGTACTTTTCATGCCTAAGTATTTATTGAACTACATTCACATCCTCTATGTCATGGTGCCAACTAGTCTTGTGTCATAGTGACTATACCAATGTGATGGCAACCTTGAGCTCTTGGACACAATTTCTCTATTTGACTACCCAATACACTCTGTGTCTAATGCATTCCTATAGTTGTTTCTCACTAGTTATTCTATTGTCAGTAGATTTGAGGTGCTTTCATTATGTACTTGCATTTCCTTATCCCTTTGTTGTTTGAATGAGTGGATTGAGAACAATGCACATTGAAGGATCAAACTTGTTGAATGCTTAAATGTTTTCAAGCATGTTATTATCATTAAATACTATATTGAAATCAAAATGAAATTATTATATTTCTCTCTTCTCCATGTTAGAAGTTAGTTTTTTTGTTAATTCTTTCTATTCTAGTAAAGGATTAAGTTGTTTGTGAAATGATTACATTTCTCGCTTCTCCATGTTAGAAGTTAGTTTTTTTGTTAATTCTTTCTATTCTAGTAAAAGATTAAGTTGTTTGTGAAATGATTGCATTTCTCTCTTCTCCATGTTAGAAGTTGGTTTTTTTGTGACTTCTTTCTATTCTAATAAAGGATTAAGTTGTTGTTTGGACACTTGAATATATGAATGGAAAAGAAAAAATTTAATTTCTCTCCCTCTCTAGTTGATAACTTGATATTATATGAAAAATGAGAAATGGTAATTGTATGTTGCCTAAAATGATGCAAAAGATAAATCTTCTAAATAAATATGTAGGATATTCAAATGAAAGTATGTGAATGATAATGTTATCTTCTCCCTATTCCCATGTTGTATATTTATCTCTATTAAAATGATAGCAAAGTTGAATTTCATATTATGTTCTAAGTTATGTTCTAAAAGGACAAAGTTTAAGTGTGTGCACATGCTACTTGTCTTGTTATAATGATTAGTTAAAGGAATAAGTGCCTTCTTTATAATCTTGTGTCTTAGCACATTAATGTTTAGCGTGCTAGCTAATCTTCTTTTATGTTTTCTAGGGGTTAGTGTGTTTCCTTCTTTGGTGTTGGGTTGGCATGGTCCTCCTCCTTTCTTTCACCTAGTTCTTTGAGTGATCAAGTGAAAAATGTCACGTTTTTTTAATAAGTTATGTGTAAGTGTTGTTTCTTCCTTAAACTCCTTATGTCATTTGTGTGAGCCACCTTGAGGTGTGAGCTATTGGGAATTATAGTTTATGACATAGAATAATGTAATAAATAATAAATTTACATGATAATGTTAATTCATTATATGTTAGTTTTTAGTTAGTTATAAGTTATGAGTTAGTTGGTAGTTAGAAGTTTGGGTAGTTAATAAGTTGAATAGCTTTATAAAGCAATAGAATGTAATCATTTGAGTGTTGAAGATGAATGACTAATTTGTGGGTTTGAAAAGTTGGCTCTCTTTGTTTCCCATTTTCAATACGAACCACCCCTCCTTGACAACCACAACTATGTGTGTGTGTTTGGCTCTCTGTGTGTTACCTCTTCTTGTGTGTTTGCCTAAACATTTCTTCCAAATGTGTTGGTTGTTCGAGGCAATGTAGTCATGCATGACAACCACAAATATGTGTGTGTGTGGGTGCATGTATGTGCGCCTTACATCCCTAGTCAATGTTGCTTTTCTTGGTTAGTTGTGCTTTTCCAAGTTTTGTCCATAGCATTATGGGCATTACATTATCTCAACTATAGTAGTAGAAACCACAAGAAAATTGCAATAAAGCGTGAACCTAAAAATCATGAATCTCAACAAAAAATGCCCATTCCGGATTTTCGCCAATTTATTCTCGATTTATCACACGTCAACAAATTAGTTTAATCATTGAAAATTGCATATACCAATTACTTGTTGATTTTATGCCATCTTTTTACTCTGATGATTTTTTCTTTTTTGAAAACCCTAACCAATTTTTCCCAACTAAATCACGGTTTTTTCAAAAAATATTTATCTTTTGATTTGCCAATTTAATTCCACAAACATTTTTTTGCTGCTATGATCTCAAACATGATAATGGTTTGGAGCTAAATGCTTCATGGAGACCCATTTTCCATTTTCTAAAAGCACATAACTGACTGAATCATTTAATTTTGGGCATATTCAATACTTTAGTATTCATTAAATAATCTCATAAGGCATTCATTATAAGGGATGCATTTTTATGTTGAAATCAGTGATCTCTTATCTTCATTGTAATTTGGATTGTCCATAAAGAGCCCAATATTGTTTTGTAATCAATCATCCTAATGATGAACCACTATGTAATGCTGATTTTTCCAATTTTGGTGTATGCAATTATTACAGAAGCTGTTCTCTTAGCATTAACCATGTTTATGAATCTTAAAAACACGGTTTGCACATATCCCAGAGCATTAAAAGGTGGCCTATAACCTTGCCCAAAATTTTACCAAGTGAAAAAAAATATAGCTTATCTAAAACCAGCTTTAACCAAACTCAAACACTTAAAAGAATATAAAAAATGCAAAAATAAGAACTTGAGAAGCAGGTTCAAAGAGGCAAATTTCTCTATTTCTATCCTTTTATTAAATCAGAGAAAAGAAATGATGTTATCAACATCTGTACTTCATAATCTAGATACCTTCCAACATTTTAAGCAAAATGAATATCCAGGTAACCAAGTAGCCAGCAAACCCATAACCTAATTCTGAAAATTCTGTAAGCAGAGTTCCTATCCATCATAAAAACATTATCCCAGAGGTTATCTTGCTGCTAGCTGGCAGAAAGTGGCTAAGCCATATTTGATGATACCAATATACCATAAGTCTAAATAAGTCAATAACAGGAGCATTAACTTGAGGATTCAATCATTAAGTAACAATTTAACATGAAATAAGAAATTATCCTGCATTGGACTACCTCCAGCACCATCAGCATTAGAATTACAGGCAACAACATTGGGGACAAGGGTTGCAGTGTTGGAGTTTTACCTCCCCTTTCTCACCCTCACTCCCATGCGCACATAGTTTAATGGCACAGGCTAATAGCAGCTTTGGTTACCAACCCCATTAAGCCAGTGATTTGCATAAGTCGAGTACCATCATTATCTGGTTCTCATGCATGATCTATAATTCTAGCTCTTCCCACATATTTCAGAATTTCTGTTTTTCTTATTTTCTTTTCCTCCCCAGGGATCCATCATTTCTACGGGTAATAAATTTAAGACACAAAACACCAAGCACATTATGATAGATGAAAGAAAACCTTGAAGGAGGCAGCCACAGACCACTAAAGCTCTCTCTGAGTATTGAAATAAACTTGCATTGATGCATGAATATTAAATTGTAAGTCATAAATTGGAGTACCATAATACTTTTTTTGGCATTTTCATTCCTACCACAACATCAACAATTGATTTGGCATAATTTGATGCATGCATGTTTTGGTTTTGCTGACCTCATACATGTGTGTGTCCATGTATGTCTGCTTACCCGCACATACAGACATAAATGCATAACTGCTATTGAATAATCTTTAATATTTGCACATTCCACAATTTACTGTATTTTTATAAAGCCATTTATTTCCAACCAAAAGAAATCCAATTTTAACATATTCAGACAGTGCCGAAACCAAGTAAGTTTATTATCAACCCTTATCTATAGTCAATGCAGCAACCAGTCTAAATATAATTACAGTATAATATTTGCTAAAGTTGAATCCAGAAAAAAAAATTGAAAATTGAGTAATAGTAATGCAACCACAACAAACCAATTCCTTCAAATCAAAAAAAAAAAAAATATGACTTGAACAAAAAACTCAATGGAAAACCTTTGATTAATCAGTGTCCGCAAACGAGAAGCCTTTAAGGAGGGAAATTGCAACTTGTCTCGAAAAAGAGGATTTGCTTCTATAAGTTTCTTGAGCTCCAGTAACATTATATTCCTGGCTGCCTTGGTATCTGCATACTTGGAAAGCTGTTCATTTTCTCTGTTGTTTATTGAAACAAAATTTTAGCATCCAATAATCAGCACAAAACATAAAATTAACCGTGAAAATTTATATTGATAGAGAAACTGGTTCAGTGCTGCAAACCTGAAATTATCTAGAGTGAGAAGTTGGGTAATTTCCTTGAAGAGCTCCTCATTGAAGGAAGCAAAAACTCTCAAATCTTTTACAAGTATTTCTACTGCTTTAGCTCGGTCTTGTCTGAAGGAAAGGCATTAAAGTAAGGGTACCCATTAATAGATTGGCATTAATGTTTTCAGTAAAGACATTTATTTATATGGTTTTTTTTACAATTCTATCATAGGACATTAGGTTGTAACAAAAAGTGATCCCACTGACGACTAGAAGGCTGAGAACATAATTTCCATTATATTTTCTAATACTAGATTCATAATGCTTCGCCAAGAAAACAAAGTTCAAAAATTCAATTGGATCGAGTCTAACTCTAGACTCATTAACTGCTGATATAAATTATATTTCCAATGATAGGGCCACCAAGGTCTAATATTTGTGACTAAGTCACTAAAATGTGCAGTGTGCACTTAATGCAATATTGCAATGTCAAGTAGAGATGCAAATAACCAAAAGCAAAAGAAAATAGTGATTATTTCGAGCAATATGACAAAGCTGCATAACTGAAATGCTTTAACACTTAGACTAAATGCAAAATCGCATTCCACAATTTCAACCATTAAGTAGTAAAACCATACCTAGAGCATACAGAAAAAAATAGTAACAAGAAAAATATGAAATCAAAGTAAACAGATATTTAGTATAAATCCATGTCACAGCATGATTTTTTGCCAAAGTTGATCTATCATCTGATCAAAAAATCCAAAGTGTTGTGGCTTAAATTGTAAGACACCTCTCACATTTCAAATACCTTTAACTGCAAACAAAAAATCTTATCTCTCTTGCGCTATTACCAAATAATTGGCTCCCCATACTGTCTCATGTTGCTGTTTCATTTTGCATTTTAAATGAATTACATGAACTTGAACTGATTTTCGACTTCTGCACCCGAAGAGTGCAAGCAATATGCAGGGACATACAGGAAATGAATGCATCTAATGTGCATGCCCACTGGGCGTAGACCAGATGGTTAAGCTGTTAAAAGGAATGGATAATGGTCACAGGTTTGAATTCCTGGCTTTAACCGCTGCATGAGTAAGGACAGCTCGTGTGACCAGAGCTTATAGAAGCTGCATTATTAGAACCTCGCAAATGGGGAGTCAGCTAGTGCCAATTCCTCCGTATCAAAAAAATGCATCTAATGTGCACCAGATCAATACCTGGAAATTGTACCTGAGAATGAAAGAATACAATGACAATTTCTCAATCATTAATTTTATGCACCTAGAGTGGAGTAATGTTCTATTTGCCCCTTCATAAGGATCCCAAGAATTAGAAAACCTATTGCAGAGTATTCCTTATGTATAATTGATATATTATTGAGAGTAGCCATCATCAATTCTTTAAAATTAAGGCTTTAAATTTTTGGTGTTATACTTACTATATAATTCTAAGCATCAATCCCTTTGGAATTAGGTTATTAACTTTTGGCATTATTTTATTGCTAAGTTTGACAAAAGTTGGAAACTGACCCACATGCCATTTAATTGGTGTTTTTCTTACTTTGAAATTACTACTATTGTATTCTGATGATACCGAGTTCACTAATTACCAGTGACAGCTTTAAAGTATCAAAATCTAGATGATACTAAATTAACTAATAGTTGTTGACACCTCTATAAATTATAAAAATATTTTAATGTCTCAGGCTGGAGGAATTATGATATATTTATGTTTGCACAATAACATTTGTATGCCAGAGCCCAGTAACATAGTCCTTGTGTTTATTAACGCGAGAAATGCAGTTGAATTGGAAAGATTCGACTTTGCACCCAAGCTTGGCGATGAGTTTGAAACCTTAGGGTAGAGCCCTTATGCCCATTTACACAACAAATGCAGATAGACTGGCAAAAATTTGACTTTGCACCCAAGAATGATGACAATGTCAAAACCTAATAGTATGGCACTAATAATTATTTACAGAAAAAATGCAGGTGGGTTGGCCTGGTTTGACTTGCTGCTTAAGGACTTGCTGCTTAAGCTTGACGGCATGATCGCAACCAAAGGTTATAGTGTTTGTGTTATTTTTCACAACAATGCAAGCAGATTGGCAAGGTTTAATTTTATGCCCAACCTTGGCAATGCGGTCAAAACCTAAGAATATCAAGTTTGAATAATTTATCAGGTACGTTGGACAGAATCACATTGTGGGCCTCCCTCTACCTCTTACCACTTTGTCCATGCAATATGATTTAAAGGAAACAAGAGAGGAAAAAGAAAAAAGAAAAGAAAAAGTTAAGAAGATTCACTCTCTTGCTGACACAAATTCAATTCTCATTGTGCACATGTAAAACTGGGTTCCATCCCTCAAAGGCGTTTTAGAGGGAAAATTCTAACCATATTTTGGGTCCCTTTCTTCCCCCAGTAGAAACATTATTTTCGTTTTAGTCTCATGATGATGACTGAGGTAGCTCACTTGAAATATAAGACAAAAATAATTATGCGGTAAATTAAAAAAAAATCTCGACATTTTTTTCCAATTTCCACCAACAGAAAATTTCCCTACAAAAATCATAATTCACAGAAAAAATAGCAGTCAATGCAACCCCTGTAAATCTGAATTCGGTGTTTGTCAAAATAGTTCTAGGCATGCATGCTTAAGACAAGTGCGCTCATACAAACACCTTAAAGAAGCAGCGAATCAAAAACAAACAAAAAATCAAGCAAGAGCATTTACTTACTTATCGAGAGCCTCTAAATATTTCTGCTTGCGTATTTCGAAATAGATCTTCATGGAGTAACGATTGTCCTCCACTTTGGTAAACCCCGAAAGATATCTCTCCACCTCTTCCCACTGCCCATTCTGCACTTGGTCCTCGAAGTGCTTCATGTTGAAATAAAACCCTGATTCCTGCTCCAGCCTGACAGAACCCCCAACCAGAAATAATAATCATTCAAAGCCTTTAAAAAACGCCTTAAGGGTACATTAAATAGCATATACTCCTTGCTTTTATTCTTGGCTTATACAGGAAGAAACTTTTTCCTTGTAAATATTTCGCTTAATTGATATAATTTCCCGTTCATTACCTCGATAAAGGTTACATTTTGCAGAAGAATTAAAGGAAAAGAAACGAAAAGATTATCTTACTTGTGAACAGTTTCTTTGAACTTTTCTTCGTCCAGAAACTGCAAAATAAGGATCACCAGCTCCCGGCTGAGAGACGTCATGTTTGCGGTTCGACTCTCCTTTGGCTCTGAATATCCAAGAAAACTCTAAACCTACGTAGCTCTTGCTTGCAGAGCTGTACAGCTCAACGAAATAGCTTCGAATTCTTTTTATCTTTTTCTCTGAGCCGCTATAAAAAGCGCGGATCCAACGACATCGGTAAGCCGGCCTGAATATCGACCTCAGAAGAAAGAGCGGCGAGATTTTCTATGGCTCGCCTTCCAAGCAGGGCAAAGGTTTGGGTTTCGAATCCCGTGCCATTTCAAAATAGGCGTGCCGTATGTATGGGGAAGAGCATTTTGTCAACACTTTGTGAGAGAGGAGGAAAATAAAAGGAAGGGTCAAGAAAAGGAGCTTTCATTTCACTGGAAAAGATTTACGACCAGACAAAACAACCAGCTGGCCAACGTCGGTGCCAATGTGCTTATCATATGATAGCTCATTCTGCTTATGACTGATGCATGATATTGAACTGTACTTATCTGCCGTTGCTGTCGGACGGAGAGTCGAGACGTATTTAGGCGGTCAACGGACGTGGCCGTTAAATGACGTCGTACGGAGACTCGTGACTTGAGAGTTTGCGCATTAATTCTCGTTCTATTGGGAAGCGCTGAAATAGTTGGTTTTAATGCCTGATTTAACCCGGGTCAGGGTTGGGTTACCATTGCGGTTAGTTGATTCTTTTTTATCTCCTTGTTTTGTTTGTACTAGGTGAGGTTCGAGGAATATTGGTGCCATTACTTGTGTGAACTAAAAACAAAACGTTACCAACTACTGGTTAGGTATATTGGGAGGATAATTAGTAGTCCCTCTTAATGTGAGGGAAAATGGGAAAAATCACACATAAAATTTAGGACGGTTATTAAATAATTAAAGCAATCGGATAAGTAATTAATGGAGATATTAAATGTTGTACTAAATGTGAAAAATAATTAATTGTAAATGTAGTTAATTTTTATTATGATGGATAGAAATATAATTAATGGAGATATTAAATGTTGTAATAAATGTGAAAAATAATTAATTGTAAATGTAGTTAATTTTTATTATGATGGATAGAAATATAGTTTTGATTATGATGGATGGAAATATTAATGTAGAGATGTCAAAAGTGTATTCACAGTGATAATAGAATTTTAGAACTTGTCGTCATATGGCTATCGATGATTTAGAATTTTAAAACTTGTCGACAAATGGCTATCGATGATTTAGAATTTTAGAACTTGTCGTCATATGGCTATCGATGATTTAGAATTTTAAAACTTGTCGACAAATGGCTATCGATGATTTAGAATTTTAAAACTTGTCGACAGATGGCTATCGATGTTGGTGTTTAAACTCTTCATGATTCTAGAATTTTAGAATATGTTAAGTGATTGTAGTTGATCTTGAGTTTTGACTGTGAACCTCATTGGTTCACTTGCATAAGTGCAAAGGTGATCTCTATGAGTGTGAATTTGAATTGATGTATGAAATTAAAACTTTGATTAATGGATATGATCCGATCAATTTTGAATGGTTGAAACTTGTTTACTTTTATGCAAAAGCTTAGAATAGTAAGGAACAAACAATATTTACACAAACTTTTGTAGAATTTGTTGAATCATGAGGGTTATGTTCTCCATAGCCAAAGACCTAGATAGATTGATTTAACAATTTGGAATAAGGATCGAGGATAGCAAGCAAGCATTTAATGGACATAGGATGAAGTATGATGATATAATTCATTTTATTATCTTAACAAAAAATTAGATGTGCTCGACAAATCTTTAGGTGATTTCAAAATAGTGTCTCTAAATATAACAACATAGCATAAAAATCAACACAAATGGATGTTAGGTTGGCTCAAAATAGATAGTAAAAAGATCCTTAACATGTAAATTTGAATCTTGAATTTTAAATTTCAAAGTTCAAATCTACAACTGCTCAAATGACCTAGATCAAGTCTACACTTGTGAATCTTATCTAGGGTGATAAATGGGATGGTTTGGGGAATAGGATCAAAACACTAGTGGTGATTGATGTCATGAATTGAATTTATGCAAGAATATACCACTTGTGTACTAGTTATTGCATTATGGACACTCTAATCAAAGTGTACCCAAACATAAGGGAGTGTGCAATTTTCCTTATTACATTTTCCCCACAGTTTGATGTGCATGCAAACTAGTAGGTGGATGCATGTCAAAGTAAAACAAGCAATCAAAATAAAAATGTATATTTTTTAAACACTCAAAAGGATATAGTGTATATAAAGTATGTAGATCATTCTAAAATTCTTCTCAGAATGAATTCTCTATAAAAAAAAAACCTACTTGAAACAAAACAAAAAACATGTAATGAGTAGCATATGTCACACATTTAAAATAGGCACTAACTTTAACTTGCATGGAAAAGAATTGTCCTCTAGAATAGTAAAAGTAAAGAAGAAAAGAGTAAGAGATTCTACTTGATATGAAAAGTGGTAAATCTCCAACTATGCAAATAAATTTAAAGAACTTTGACCAAACAATTAAGGCACCAAAAGACTCTAATTGCATGAAATAAGCACTAACTTTGTAGTTAGCATGATAAGATCTCTAACTATGTATAAGTATGATCCATTTGGATATGATGATGGTTTGTTTGGTATCAAAAAATAATCATATTGGCATTGGTGTATCACTATAATTAAACTCATGTATTCCCCCTCTAATTGGTTGTGTACAAAGGATGCAAAGAACCAAAGGAAAGAACAAAAAGATATAATCAGTATATAAACATGTAAACATGCTACAAGGTATCATCATGTAATAATAATGTAAGGACATAAGAAACATGTAATCATTTTGGCTAAAGCATTGGGCAACAGGTCGGTGAATGTTCTCCTAAAATTTATCACCTCAACTGAAATTGAGTTTATAAAAGGTAGGTATATCTTGGAAATTCTAATAACTAGTTGGGAAGTAATGAATTGGGAAAGGATCTCAGATCAGAGGATAGCAATGCTACTAATGGATTTTGAAAAGGCCTATGATAGAATAGAATGGGATTTTATACTCCTTTCTCTAGAAGAGTTTAGCTTTCCAAAGAATTTTTGCAACTAGGTTAGAGTGCTCATTAAGGGTGCAAATGCCCAAATTGAAATCAATGGCTCCCTAAAAATTGAAATTTGGTTGGAAAGATCAATTAGGCAAGGGTGTCCCCTTGCCCTTGCCTTTTTTTTAATTGCTTCTAATGTTACTTTTTTATCTGTTGAGAGAGACCTCGGTATCTCCCAAAGTCAGAGGGGTGTCCCTACCTAACAAGGAAGAGCTTTTGAACTTATAATTTACAGATGATATTGCTATATTTCTAATGCTCGAGGAAAATAACACGGAATTCCTCATGGAGAAGTTAAAAATGTTTTGCCTTGCCTCAGGGGAAAAAATTTCTCATGAAAATATATTTTACTAGGTTAGCAAGATGACCCTCCTACTTGGTTAGAGAGGTTTGAATTTCAATGGGGAGGCCCTAACAAGTAGGTTAAGTACTTGGGTATCCCATTTACAGCTAATCCTTGCCTTAAAAACATGTGGTAGTGGATTAAAGAGAAATTTGAGAATAAGCTTGGGAAGTGGGAAAAGCAATACCTTTCTCTGATGGGCAGAATGCAAGTTGTCAAAAAATCTTGTCTTCCTATAGTGTGTATTACTTAAGAGCTGTCAAGTTAATGAGATCCAAAATAGGACAAGGAAATTCTTATGGTCTGATGGTAAGGAAAAAAGAAGCAATACTCAGTCAAATGGGAGTGGTGCTATGTTGAAAATGCAAGGGGGGTCTGGGGTTGATTATTAAGTCTCTTTAGAGGAATGAACCTTGGAAGGTTCTCATAAGAAACAAAATTAAATTGGTTGTCCCAAGATAGGCCAAAACATGGAAGCTACTTCCTTTCAATGACTTGGTGGTAGGTACTTTCTCACTGTCACCCGCAAGTTCTGTGGTCTTCAAAAGTTTATGGAAAGCTTGGGGAATTGTTAACAATATAATTAATAATAAGAACATCTTTGTTAATAACATCTATTTTGATGAAGAAAGATCCATTTGGTGGAATCTTAGACACAAAAATAAACCTTTGGCACTCTTACAAGGTTTCTCAGCCAAGTGTTGGGCAGGCAAAGGGATAAGGTGTTTCAAATATATTCTAAACAATGGTGAGTTGATAAGTTGGGATACTCTTAGAAATGATTTTGATCTCCCCCTCCTCCAATTTGAGAACTTTCTCCATAATTAAAAAAGCTTGTGAAGGCCTTCAACTACCCAAAAGGGATAACAGTAATGATAATTGGCTTGACCACCTCACTTAAGAAGATGGAACTCCTCTCAATAGTTTAGATAATGCTCAATTTATAACTTACTTAATATATCTTGCATAAAATAAAATAAAATATGCATGAAATAATATTAGCTACTTAAATTGTAGTAACAAAAATAATTCATGCACAAAAGCAAATAAGTCAACCATGATTGAAAAGTTGCTTGAGTTATGCAAGAGTTGTTATAAGTTAACCAAGATATATACAATTATTTTAGTGAATGTGTAACAAAAAATATTAGTGGATAAATAAGTTCAAGTGGCACCAAAACTATTTTGACAAAAAAATTCATAAGTAAAACATTGTTATGTTGTTGCTAAAAGGTGTAGGATTATCAAAAAAATGTTTGATTGCATGAAATGGTTTTTCTAGGGGAATGCAGCTATTTTTTTATAGAAATAAATAGTATTTCTTACTTAGAAAATCAAGTAGTTTTAGGATAAAACATGGTTTTAAATGATGTTGTGGAAAGAAAATGAATTTTACAACAATGTTATTTTAGTAAGAAAGTAATTTGGGGAAGAATTTATAGTTTTTATAGGAGAGAAAGAATAAAAATGTTGATCAAGACAATAATAATGCATATTTATAGAGAAAATAGATTTTCCAAAAGACAAATAATAACAACAGTTTATTAAATTTACTAAAATTAGGCTATGAATGCTTAGTAAGTGAAAGAACCTAAAATATGAACCTTTTTAATTTTAAAAAGGGTGGTGTAAAGGTAGGCTCTTTTTAGTGTGGTTGTTTGTACAAATAAAGTGTGTATAGTAAATTTACTTAAGACCATATCCAACTAGTTCGAAATTAATTGACAACCATGTGAGATGGGATTGAAAACTAGACTAAAAAAATAATAAAATATGGTACTTGGACACATGCAAGACTTGGAAAGTGTTAATGACTATAAAAAATAGTATAAAATTGGTATGAGATACACATATAGATAAATAGATTTTATGAAAGTTTATCACATGTTGTTATATAGCTCCCTATAAAATTTAGAGGTATTTGAAGCTAAGGACAACCACCATTAGGGAAAATGGCCCATCTAGCTACAATGTTTATTACTAACAACCATCATGACTAAAATGTCAAGGGGCCAACCTTGTTCAAAGAGGAAATAGAGACTTAAATTTTCAATAAGGCATCTTTTCAAAAGTGTGTCTCAAATTTTATAAGTGCTCACCCATCATTGATAACTAAAGGTACATAATTAGCATTAAACTTGTGCAAACTTATTGAATGTGATTGAAATTATTCATGTGAAATGAAGGATTGGAATGGCTTCACTTGGAATATGGATTGGTGGAGGTTTGAAACTAGAATGGATTAATGATGATGCATCCTTAGAGTTTTCAAGTCATAATTTATAGTAGAGACATGAGAACCATCTAAAATACTAAAGTCCTAAAATTTTGACTAAAAGTAAAATAAAATGATCAAAATAGAGCACATTCACCTAATAAATATATAGTTTTCAATAATGGGTGGGTTTTTGAAGCTATTGTGGACCTTTAATATTAATTTGGGCTAATAATCACTAATTTAGGGTAAAAAAAGTAGTGGCCTATAAGGTGACCTTATCCACTTGAGGAAATGTTGTATACATTGGATAGGGGCCTATAAATTTTGGAGGGGATATAAATTTCTTGATTCTACCAATCTTTTTGATACTCTACATATTCCTTAGAAATTGACTTAAAATCACAATTTTGCTAATGGGAACCCTACAAAACAAAGGTTAAAGGGTGGGTGAGTCTTCTCAATCAATTCCCTTATGGGATTTCAAGCATAGATATACGTTAAATAAATAATAAAAAGAAATCCATTAAAACTAATTTATAAAATGAAATAATTTTGAGTAACTCCATGGCCATTAAAACTTGCAAATTCAAGGTTAAAGATTCATGAAAACTCAATTAGTCAAGTAAGGGTGAAAGAAAGGTTTTGGAAAAAAGGCTTGTGTTGGATAAAAAATGGTTCTGGAATGTTTAAAAGGAATGAAGTTGGAATTGGAAAACTTAATTCCAAAGAACTCTAATGGAGATATGATAGGGTAATGGTTTGCAACTTTAAAATGTGGAAAAATGATGCTTGCACTCACAAAAGGGTCAACAGAAAAGACACTCTAATGAAGTGATTGAACCATTATGAGAAGAGGAAAATGGTAAATGGTGGTTTAGAGATCTTAAATTTTTAAGCACTGCATATTGTGATGAATATTTTGGGAAAAATCATGCAGAAATGACTCAATGCTATGCAAAGGCATGTAAGGAGAATAGGGAGATACAAAATGGAGTTAAAATATGATGGAAAAGGAAGGTAAGGCTTGGGAGAGTGTGTAGGAGAGGTAGGAAGAGGTCCCTGTAAAAAATATATATTTTTTCATAAAAAAACACATAAGGAAATTCCTCACCCAACTCAAAACCTTGGAAACTAGACACCTAGTCTTGGTAATGTTGTGCAACAATGTCCAATGGAAAGAAAAATTAATGGAGACCCTGGGAATGAAGCTTGATCTATCTTTTCTTTGAAGTATTTTTTAGTGTTGTGCAAGAGTATAAATTTTTAAAACCTTACAACCAATGTAGAGTTTCACTTTTCCTATGTTAAAATTAGGCAAATATGGCTAATTTTAGAAAACATCCTTTCAAATTTTGGGGATGAAATATTAATATGTAGTAAGCCATATAAATTAATTGCATTGGATTCAAATCTTGTGGATGGAGAATAAATATATGACCACCCTATTAGGTGGAAAATTGTGAGCAATATGGAATATCCACAAATGAATTTAATCTCAATTTCCTATGAAACCTCTAGCTCAAAAGGTGCCATCTAAAGATAGAAATACTCATTAATTTGGTGCTCATTAAGATTTTGTTTATGATATGATGGGACTATCCCCAAGATTTTAAATTTTGACAAGGGGGTAATGGGGATAAAATAAAGATAAATTAAATGTGGGATTAGGACAAAAGATGGGGTTGAAAATTAAATGAATTCCAATACTTAGGAAGTATAAAACTAACATGGAAAAAATTAGAAATTGGATATGGATGGCTAGGGGTGGCATAGGCTAGGAAAAATGGGTTAAAATAATACAAGACACACAAACATGGGCGAGGCATTAATATAGACATAAAATTGTAATAAGGGTATGCAAATCCCATTATTATATTTCCCCCCCTGTTAAGTAGGCTTACAATAGGCCATAGGGGATGTATACTAAATGAAGAATATAGTAAATAAATAAATTAAATAAAAATGATACTAGATACCAGTCTTCATTCTTGCTCTAGCTCTTGTACCCATTCCTATAAAGCACCAAAAGGGAGTAGTTATCATATGCTAACAAAAGATAGGCTAAAAGAATAACTATAAATGGAATAATGAGTAGGTTTTAACATGCATATGTAATAATAATTACCAAATTTTAAAGCATATAAAACACTTGATGACTACATGGATATGAACCTAAATTTTAACCTTTATTTTTGGTATCAAAGATCTATGAAGATCCACTACCTAAGAAGAATATGAGGATGAGATTTGTAATAGTGACCTGCATTAAAAACTAAAGATACATTTGAAATTTATTAGTTGGAACTTATTTAACAATGGTGGCAACAATGGATATCAAGGAGACACTTATAAAAGAGGGCCATACTAGGCCAATAAGAAGGTGCTAAATAATGGTATTTTATAAAATGTTTAACTAGTTTATTTTGGTTTATTTTGGTAGTTTAGTAGGAGCCACCCCATGGCTAAAGATAGTATCCAATTTAATGGGCAATATAAACTAGTTTTAGAAACTTGGTGTGAGATACCCTATGACAAAATATATAAGTTGGCCCTAGAAATTAGTTTTGGAAACTTGGAAGGAACCACCCTTTGGTTAAAGATAGTAACTAATCTAGAAATTAGAAACTTGGTCATCAATTAGGTAATTAGATAAGTAGTCCTATATAAGCTACACAATCTAGAAAATTTGGTCATCATCATAGTTAAATGCAATAATAAAGTTGATAATAGTCATTTTATCACGATCCATAGTTAAATCTCAAATTCATGGAGTGATAGTGAATGATGTAGGATACATACACCCTAAATTTTATTGGAAAAAGAGATCAATGAATTGAGCCACTCAACATAAGGTAAAAAAATGATTAAGATTGTGTTACTAAAGGTAAAGATGATCGGTAATTATTTAGGTCAATTTCATGTCCTCAATGAAATCACAAAGAAATCTAGTGTCAAATTCACCCAAGTTATGACATGATGAATAAATTAGTAAGGGAAAAATTGTGGTTATACCTCAAACAATGGTAAAAGGATGGTGATGAATATGTGAAGGACTACTAGGAAAATATGGTAGTGGATCAACTAGATATAACAATGATGAGGCTCATAAGATAGGATGGTGACTCGACTAGATAATGGGGAATTGGTAGATAGACAAATTATGAGCTATAAATAGGGTGATATCATGGTCATATCCCCAAGGGTGGTCCAAGTTAAAAATCACTAGAATATATAAAGATAAATTATTTATGGTACTAGAAATGGGATATCATGGTCAACAAGGATTTTGCATGGGAAATAGGAAATGAGGAAAAGAGCATGAAGGTAAATAACACCAATGTGAACATGCTTAAATGGTAGATAAGATAAGGTACAACATACATACTAAAAATTAATGGGGAATGCTCATAAATAATGATCAAGGGATGCATATGAGCACAATCATGGTTAGAAAATTGGGCTAGGAAATAACATGGATGAGTGATCAATAATAGTGGTAATTAACTTCATCTCAATACCTTCAATGGAGTCAATCCTAATAGTATCATGTGTAATAATGATTAAATGTGGACCATCATTCTCCAACTCAAGATAGTGGGATGTGATTCAAGACAAAAAAAAGGTAAATGATAATAAAGTGATGAGTGATGACAACACCAATCATAATAGTGAAAGATGGCAAAAGGGGAAAAGGTAACAAGGAACAAAATTATCGACAAGGATAAAACATGGAAAATGAAAACAATTTTCTTCAAGGTATTCAAGATCAAGGATTTTGAATTAACTTATAATGTTTATGCACTAGGTTGATCAAGTAGTTTTCTTGGTCTAACATTCTTTGTATACCGCCTTTGTGGATAGAATGAAATATCATGGGTTGTGGTATACATGTGAATGGTGATATATGATAAAGTGATAGGTAAAATTATGGCTTTTCATGGATTTCATTGAGTGGGTAATCATAGTGTGCTTTTGAATTTGAGGGATTATGGGAGTAGTCAATCAAATATGGATCAAGAGGTGGATATGTGGAGGGTAATATGATTTTTATAATTTAAACTTCTTAGGTCATGGGTACTAATAGAATGGGTGAAGAAGGAATCCTAGCTCGTGGATAATAATAGAATGAATCATAGTAGGAAAATAATAGGCATAGTGAATGGGAAGAGAAGGGAAACAAATGAGAATCTTAAATCTTGGTAGAGATTTTAATTTTATTTAGATAATTTCTTTGATTTTCTTTGATATGGATTTAGAATTCATATCTTAGGCTTTCATACTTTTATTATTATTTTCTTTTCTTTTTTATTTTTAGAATACTAGCATGCTTTTGATTTGAATTTATACAAGCAAAAATGGAATAGACGAGGTGTTAGCCACTAATGAGGTTCTAGGAGTTGTGAATAATTTTTGAATATCAAGATGACTAGAGGGGAAATAGTTCTCATAGATCTAATGATATGAATTATTATCAACATATAGATAAAAGTTTGAAACAAATAGATAATATATGGTGAAAATGTGGAGGGCTCAAATATCCAAATTTTATATGATAATAACATGGAAACACATCATAAAAAGTGCTAGTTATCAATATATAAATAGGATCAAGTATAAATGTGGTAGTGACATGGATAGTATGTAGGAAATGAAAACATATTTATAAGAAAATATTTGGAAAATTATTGGCCTTTTGTGGTGCATAAGTTAAGGGTGTCATAATCAAATTTGATTTCTCTTGGTCCTTGAATCTTGAATGCATTTTGGAAGAATAAAATATAAAATATCAAACAAAACAAAGGTGTATTGAGATGTCAAATAAAGTCTTAGGTCAAAATCACTAAGGATTGGTGGTACTTGGTACGTTGCATCATCACTAAATTCTTTTTGACTAGACAAAATTTGACAAAAAAAGAGAGGCACGATGTGGAAAATACCTACAAGTGTGTGGGAAATATCACAACATCCATAAAATTATAGCTTATCTTGGTGCATAGAAATATATAAGGATATAATATCACATGAAATACAAAAATTTACATGACAAGGTTGTGGTGTAGGAATTCGGGGTGGAAGGTAATCTATCATAAGGTCATCATTTAGCAATGAGGTGTTGGCTAAATAATTTAGGGTAATTGGTGGGTTATATATGGAAGTGATTGGAGGAAAACTAAAAATAGTATCAATAATTGTGTGAGATGGAGGGGGACATTATGAAGTGATGATGTAGGAGAGGTAGGTGGTATAGGATCACTATTAATTGTAGGATTTAAGGTGAAGGGATGGAGAGACAGGGTATCAATGGAACTCATGGATTTAGACGGAGGTTCAAGAGGTGGAAGTGAAATATATTCATAAATGCATAAGGGAGGATGATTTTAGTTAGAGATAGAAAGTGAGGAAACATATATATTAGTGGAGGATGTTATTGTATTCTAGACTATTTGATGAATTTTGGACCCTGGAAAGATGGTGTTAGAACTATGAGATTATGGTAATTCTTGGATATGAGGTTTTTTGAGGTGAATATTAGGATATTAATTTCCTTTTATTATTATTTTTTGGTGGTTATGAGGAGGTGAATCATGATGAGTGATGAAAGGTGGTAATCTATTGGCACTGCTTTGGTTGCTTGATGGCCTTTTATTTTCTTGTTGTCATAATGAACTTTTGGGCAAGGCCCATGTAATTATTTTTTTTTTAAATTTTCTAGGCTTGGCCTATGTTTCTCTCAGGGTGTACCTTCTTACTACCCATCCTTTTTTTTGTGAATATGTATCTTATATTTTTAAATTAATATAGATATCTACCTATTCATAAAAAAAAATTGGTAAAATTTTAGCAAGTGGTAGAGTAGGGCCTAGTTGGAGATGACACAATGTTAGATGTGTATAGGGATGGTGATGTGATAAGTGGAAATTAAATGGAGAAGGGTAGGATGACTCTTAGTTGGTATGGTAAGTTTATGGTGGTATTATGAGTGGTAATGGGGGAACTTAGAAATTTAGGGTGTGAGCGTTGGTTTGATTGAATTAATGTTTATGTTTGATGTAATTGACATAATTTTAGTTCATATAAGTTATGCATTATAGAGGTGTAAAATTTGGTATTCATATGAATGGTCCAATATGAAGTTTGTGTTTCTTCATATGGGTCTAAAATGGATCTTGGGATGGTGATGATGAAATTACCATGTTCATATTTGACACATTGGTGTAGGATAGAAGGTATGGATAATAACTCATCTATCTAGGGTCATCCAAGGAGGAGATATAATCTGTTAGAGATAGGAACCACATCTGATAAGATTCACATATATATGGGGCCAATTTAAATAGTTGTGAAAATGATACCTAGGGTATCTATGAATGTTATTATATAATATTTTAAGCCCACTCCAAAGAATAAATGCATGTCATGATAAGTTCCTATATCATATAGGTGTGAATGGTGAGTTGGGGTCTATCAAATTCCTTAAAAAATATTTCCTTTGACAAAACCATTTATATATAGTGTATCATGGTAGTTGTATAGGATTTATTATGATTAAATTGTGATTATTTATTTAAGTGGAGTTGGTTATTTTATAGAAGGATTAATGTCTAGAGTTTTGATCATGTTCTCAAAAGTGTTAATTTTAGGACCCTCATGAGGATATTATAGGAGGTTAGTGGGTTCAATATCAATTGGTGAGGGATTTGTTTGGTATATATTTAAAGGTTTTGGTTGGGTGGAGCTATGAAGGGGTTTCCTTTATTATTAATGTTGGTCACTTAGATGAGGTTTTTGTTGATTGAATCTTGTATTTTTTGGGGTAATTTCAATCTCTAATCCAATAGTATAACATTAAAGATTCATTATAAATATTTTATACCATTGTTAAGCTGGTGAAAAGGGGATCTATGCTAAATTTCCTAATCTAAATCAACCCTTTCACCTTAAACATTCTAGGACAAAAAATTGACAAAGAGATGCTGTTTGGTTGTTGTCCTCAAGGGAGGGCCAAATAGCCTAGTTAGGGTTTTGGTCCCTTTTTTATTGGGTGTAATGATTGATATGCTGATGCAATGAAATAGGTGAATTTTGATCGAAATGACTAAGTGTGACAAAATTTGGAAATTGTAGAACATAATATCAAAACAAAGAACATATCTAGGTAGGAGATGTAGAGAAGAAATTATCAATGAAATCAGGGGCATAATTGATAGGACACCAAAATTGGGCACCCATGTCCAGAGTGAATAAATTAGGTTTTTATAACCTATATGGATTTAGCAATGTTTGAGAACCTTTGATAGTAAAAATCAAGATCTGAAGTTTGATTATGCTTGGATAATTAGCATGCCCTAGTTTGTTGATGATGATCCCATGAAGACATGAATTAGAGTTTAGGAGCATCCAAATGAGTTGAGATGTCCAATCCACTTCACACAACAATAACATGTAAAATTTCAAGATAGATAGAGGGGAAAGGGTTATGTCATATAGGGGCTTACCTTGGTCAAACTCCGTGTTGGTGTTCCAACCTCCAAAGTGGCTATGAAGGTGAATTATAAAGATTTTGTACCCTTGAGGGAGCAAAGGAAAAATAATACATGATAGTAAAATAAAATGATATCTTACCACTTAGATCTAAAACCCTTGTTAGACTGGTACATACATGCCAATCTCACACAAGGAGGATGAAGAATTTTTCTTGAGATTCTACAAGTTTTAGTAGATGTAATGATAATAAAAATAAATAAGAAACATCATACAATAATTGAACATGAATTTTCTGATAATTTGCAAATTGTATGTGACTTGAATTATGTCTTCGATCTTTTTATTTTCTTGCTTCTAATTTTTCATTAATTATCTTAAGTTATTACAATTATTGAGCTAGAGGTAGAGAGTTATAAATGAGGGAAAAACTTATATATATATATATTTCAAAATAACTATTTATTGAGGCCAAAAAATGAAGTCATTTTCTAAATTAAACTAAGTCTGACATTAAAGTTCTAAAATTCGAGCACAAAAGGCCAGGAAACGAGCACTGGGTACTCGAGTCTAGGAAAAAATGACTCTAGAAAAGCTCAAAAAATAAGGATTTAATTAAGTTTCCTAAAAAGGTGGAAAAATAGGTATATCACAAGCACAATTAGACACATTCACCAAAGTGGCTACCAAACCTAGCATGAAATTATGAGCGATAACAATTTACGATGCTATATTTAGCCCCCACTTTAGCAAGTGTATGCAATTGCATGTATAGCCACGATAAAGTACAAAGAAGCCAAATTACTATCATAAAACTATAGATATAGGACAAAACAAAGTTGAGAGATGCGATAAACCCTAAACTTAGGATCCTATCATACTACAAGATCAAGATTAAATGAATGCATACACATAAGACACGAGGAAAAGATGAATATACACATATATATCAAATATGGTTAGCAAAATAATAATATGTGGAGAATACACAGAGAAAACATAGAGTATACATGACAAACAAAAACATTCAAGGTATGGCATCATAGACTAGTAAGATCCACAAATTCTTAGTAAGATTCATACCAAAGGTGATGTTCATAAGACACAGACTAGAAAAGTCTGTTATTTTCTAGGTGACTCATGAACAAGTGAAAACATCACAAAATAGTAAATTTTTCTATTCACTGGGTGAGTTTCACAAGTAGCAAATAAAAACCACATAGGCTAGTAAAGTCCGTTGTTTACTAAGTGAGTCTCATGTCAACAATATACAAAATTATGGACCAATCAAAGCGCATTGTTTGTTGGGTAACTCTTATAAAGTGCTACAAGGATGATAAAAAGGTAACAAATTCATGGTATGTGAACAAAGTGAAGCGCATAGCAGAATATATGCCTCCACATTAAAGTAATTGCTAACACCATCCTGGAACAATTACCTTTAAGGTAGAAAGAGTGATATATGCAAGATAGGTACAAGAGATTTTTGGAAACCATATGCCAAATGATATGTTTCTTAAATATAAATTGTGAGAATTGTCAATTTTTTGGTTTAAATTGATAGGGGCCACTACAAAAGGTGTTACAGCTGCAACCTGTTCTTGGGTGTTATTGGAAGAAGGAGAATTTATCTTGATGAAGTTTTTTTTTTCTCAAATGATTGATAATTAGGATTATCAACCTCATATTGACAAACATGAGCAATCCCTCATATTGGCTAATCAATAATTTGTAATCATGAAGAACCATAAAATATGTGTGAATGAAGGATATTCCATCAATATAATCTTATCTCGAATGTGTGGTTGTAGCTTTCTAATGAAGACCAATTGCACATTGGCATCCAAAATGGAATATGGGATTTGAGAGAAAAGTGATTGATATCACCTTATAAATTTAGTCACTTTCTCCTTGGATCCTTTCTTATAATGTACCAATTCAGTCAATGTGACTTGAGGTCCAATATTAGCTTTGAAATGTTGGAGAATTTGCTTGACAAGTTGTTAAAAAGAATGGATTAAATTGTTAGGTAATGATTTTCTTTTTGTCCAAGTTCATGTCTTTTAATGACCAAGGAAAGAGATTGGATAAGAGAACATTCTCAAAATGGAAATCATTGCATAATGTGGTAAAAGCTGACACATGGTTATTATGATCCCCTTTTCCATTATACTTCTCCAAACAAGGTGTTTCAATGTTTTTTGGTATTCAAGTTTTTAGGATTGTGAATGATAATGAGCTATGAGTGAAATATGATGGAGGATTATATTGGGATTTGTTTTGATTCATATTGAATATTTTTTTTGTAAAGAGCTCACATTTTGCAAGAGTTGGTTGATGATAGGATTGATAGGTGGGGGAGTTTGAGAATGGGTAGAATATGAAGGACTAGGACTAATTATAGGTGGATTGGTATTGTGGTAAGTGAATTGTGAATGAGGTTGGATAATCATAGGTTGAGAAACAATTAGATTAACACTTTAATAAGTAAATGGGAGGTTGGAGGAAGGTGGGGAAAAGCTATGTTGGTTTATAGGATTCCCACATGTAACCCATAAACTAGTGTTAACACTATTACTAGGTTGTGTAGTAATGGTTATAATAGAAGAAGTGGATGTTGGAATATAAGATGTCATCATGGGTATTGACACTTGTGTCCCCATTTAATTTTGAGGGGATGTATGGTTGGAAATATTCATGCAACTAGTTGACGTCATAATGTTTGAATCCACTATGTGAGCTAGACTATGTAGAATTTCTACACCTTGCCTATCAATTTACTAGGATTATTGGTGGAAAAGCCTACCTCTGTATCCAAGTGTTATGTACTCAATAATTGTTGGAGACCATCCAATTGTGAGTCTAGTTTATGAATTTGAGCCTTAGGAACAAAGGCCTTAGAGTGGGCAAGCCTAAGAAAATCATGAGGAGATTATTATTCATAGGTCATTGGAAACGTAGGAGAGGGATCAAAAGATGATTGTGTTGTAATGGTTCCTTGAGTGAAAAATATAAAAAAATCAAGCTCAACACTGGATCTATTCAAAGCATAGGAAGCCATAAGTTGATAACTTCTTTGCACACAACTCATGAGTGTTGGATGTAGAATACCAGGTAATGAAACTCATAAATAAAGTACAAGTTTTAGGAAACATAAATGTTCCTATGAAGTGTAAGATAGAAGAAATTGATGACAAGATGGATATGCTAATGATGTGTTAGAATAATGGAAGATGTTTTGGGTTTATGTTTTGCAATAATAAAAAAAGAACAAGAATTGTAATGCTTTATTTTCCAAACTAACATACAATGTTTGCAAATGTAAATATGATATTAAAATGATCTAATGTCTTAATCAAGTAAAATTAGATCTGATAATAAATACAATTAAAATACGAAGATACACAAATGTAAGCTATGTCAAGTTTGTGTGCAATGAAATTTATTACCTCCCAATATGCAAAACTAATTAAGAAATGCAAGATAAAACAAAACTAGACCACCTCAAGATTAGGCTATGTTGAACACAAATAAAAGAAAGATAAAACAAGAAAGTATACCTTTTACTTGTGTTGATCCTTGGTTGGCCCTTGATAGTGTTTTTGATGTGTGCTCCTTGATGGAAATATTGCAACGATGGTGGTGGTTGAAGGATGTAAAAATGGTAGGTGAGAGTGCAATAATGGCTACAAGAATGGCTTGAATGCAAATGGCTTAATTGTTGCAATAATAGCTTGAAAGCATAAGTGTGATAAGGATGCATAAGGTCTTTTAATGAATGAGAAGGGGGGTTATTTATAGAAGAAATTGAATTCTCTAGAGGATTCAGCAGTCAATATTAAGCCACCATGGCCAAGATGGAGGGCTATGGTGAGTTGAGGACTCACAAGTCCTCGCATCTTGCCATGTGGAGGATGAAGTGTTCAAAGGACATTGTGAGATGGAAATGGTACAAATGATGTGGAAAAAGCCATGTGGTCCCAAGGTACTTGGGATTGAAGATGATTTCCTTAAAAAGGGATTCCATGCCCCCAAGTGGGGCTAAAAGTGACAAGTGAGGACTTTTAGAAATTCCACCCTTGTCACCATGGGGATTGAAGAAGGCATTGCAGGAATAAAAGTGAATTTAAAATTCACAATCTTGGAAGAAATCCATGGATAAGACAAGGTCCTCCAAAAGGGGGTCATTGTCCCATGTACTTGATTTGACCTTTGAAAGGTCACGGGGAAGACAAATGCATGGGGGGAATAAGTGCGAATTTTTAATTCACATGGGGAAGAGGTCAAACCAAAAAAGGTGAGTACCATGAAAGGTTGAGTTAAGGACATGCTAGAAAAGGTAAGTGATTAGGATTAGGATTGTGCAAACAGGCGATGATGCAAATTAATGAGGATTAGAGGCAAGTGGATAAATATGGAGGATGTGACATTAATCTTGATTAAGGATATGTACATTTTAATGAAGGATTAATTAGATTAACTCAGATTAGTGGAAAGGTTATGGAGGATGGGACAAGGAGAGAGAAAGAATGAATTTAAAATTGAAAGGGATAATTGACTAAATTGATTGATTGATTTAATTTAGAGAGGAAATGGTGAAGGATAAAGTATTTAATTAAATACTTTAGAGAACTTTAGATAAAAGGAATAATATTAATTAAATATGTCATTTAATTAACATAGATGGATTAGAAGAATAAGTGATAGGATTTTGACCATATGGAAATGGTCAAATTTAGGTGTCTATAGAGTTCACCAAAATGTTGGGTTGGTGAAAAGGGGATCTAGGCTAAATGTCCTAACCTAAATCAATCCTTTCATATTAAACATTCAAAAACACAAAACCAAACAAGAAATGTTGTTTGACCGATGTCCTTAAGGGATATCCAAACAAGTTGGTTAAGGTTTTGGTACCTTTTTTTGTTAGGTTTGTAATGATTGATATGATGATGATATGAACTAGATGAATTGTGATAAGTGCAAAAAAAATTAGAAATTACAAAACATAACATCAAAAATAGAGAATAGATCTATGTAAGAGATGCAACAAATAAATTTTCATTGAAAGCAAGGGAAAAATTAGAAGGAAACTAGTGCTAGGCGCTCATGTCCAAGAGTGCAAAAATTAGGGTTTGATGACCTATATAGATTTAGCAATGTCTGAACACCTCTAATAGTGAAAATTAGGATATGAATTTGATTGTGCTTGAATAATCAATATGCCCTAGTTTTTTAATGATGAGCCCATGAAGACATGAATTAGGGTTTAGGAGCCTCCAAAAGAGTTGATATGTCTAATCCACTTCACATAGTAAAAACTTGTAAACTTGCAAGATACACAAAGGGGAAAGGGTTGTGTCATATAGGAGCTGGCCTTGGTCAAAATCCATGCTGGTTTTCCCACATTCATAATGACTATTATGATGAATGATAAAGAGTGCATACTCTCTGTGAAGGGGAAAAATGTGCTAATCTAAAATGAAAAACAAACTAGAATGCAAGAAGAGCACAAAAAAACCTAACACCTCAAAACGATTAGCTTAAATTAAACACAAGACAAAAATAAGATAAAAGTGAAAATCATATTGATATACCTTTTATCCATGTGTTTCCCTTGGTTGGCCCTTTGATAGTTGATAATATGTGTGCTCCTTGATGGAAAAATGATGCAAAGTGATTGAAATGGCAAAGATGGATGGATATTGAATTAAAAATGATGTGATAACAACTTATGGAGGCTCAAATGACTCAAGATCATAAGTTGGCTAAGAATGCATAAGGATCCCTTAATGAAGGAAGAGGGGGGTTATTGATAAAAGAAGTTGAATTCTCTAAAGAATTCAATGGTCAAGATTGAGCCACCATGGCCAAGATGGAGGGTTGTGGTGAGTTGAAGACTCACAAGCCCTCACATTTGGACATGTGGTAGGTGAGTTTTCCAAAGGACAAGGTGAGATGGCAAGGGGTACAAATGACATGGAAGAGGCCATGTGGTCCCAAGGTACTTGCAAGTACCTTGGGTTTGTAGAGGATTTTAAAAAAAAATTATTCCTTGGCCCCATATGGAGCTGAAAGTGACAAGTAATGACTTTTAGAAAGTCATCCCTTGTCAACATGGGGAATGGGAGAGGCCTTGAAGAAATAAAAGTGCATTTTTAATTCAATTTTAAGGAGAGACTAAAAGATAAAACAAGATCCCTCTAAAAGAGGTCCTTGTCCTTTGGGTACAATGTGACACATGAGATGTCATGGGGAAGACAAATGCATGGGAGGAATAAGTGTGAATTTTTAATTCACATGGGGAAGAAGTCAATCCAAAAAAGGTAAGTACCAAGAAGGTTGACTTAAGGACATGTTAAAAGGGGTAAGTGATTAGGATTAGGATTGTGCAAACAAATGATTAGATTAATTAATGAAGATTAGAGACAAGTGGTAAGTTATGGAGGATGTGACATTAATCCGAATTAAGGATATGCACATCTTGATGAAGGATTAATTAAATTAAACTAGTTTAGTGAAAGGTTATGGAGGATGTGACAAGGAGAGAAAGAATGAATTAAAAATGATAAGGATAATTAACTAAATTAAATAAATTGATTGCATTTATTTAATTTAGAGATGAAGTGGGTTTATGTATAAAGTATTTAATTGATTAAATTAAATACCTTAGGAACGTTAGGGAAAAGGGAACATTAATTAAATAAAAAATTTAATTAACGTTGATGAAGGGGATGAAGGAAAGGGATAAATTTTTCCTTATGTAAAGGGTAAAATTTAGGTGCCTACACTCTCAGGGGAGCAAAAGAAAAATAATGCATGATAATGATAATGAATCACAATAATATCTTACCATTCATATCTAAAACCCTTGTTGGAATGATGCATGTATGTCAATCTCACACAAGAAGGATGGAGAAGTTTCCTTGTGATATTGCAAGTGTTAACGCATGTAATTATAATAAAAATAAATAAGAAACATGATATTATAAGAGAGGGGGACCAACCACGTCAAGGCTCCAAGTCACGGAGAGCCGAGAGCAGAGGGCTGCCCTAACTTACCTCACTCTAAAGGGGTGTTTCAAATAGAGGCCAAGAATGATGAGGACTATAAAGTACTTCAATCACTCTTTAGACTCAAAATCCAAGTTTAGGCTAGGCGAGCTAGTTTTCAGAGTTGATATTGCACCTCACACAACTCTCTATCTGAAGACAATAGCGCAATTCTGGGACTAAAACACGATACATTGGAATCTCTCAAGTGTGTTGGTGTCCGTATGACCAAAAGATAGGAAGTACAATATAAACTATCTAAAAATGAACTAATAGCCTAGTTGGTTATTCTTAAATGAACAAAATAGAATGATAAGACATGAAAAGTACAAACAAAGATGATAAAGTAGATAGATAAAAGCTAGAGTGACGAAGATGATCTCACTAATGCGCTAGTTCACTAGCTAGATCCAAATGCACATTCACCTACAAATAAGAAAGAGGGGGAATTTATTGGGGCTATATAGAGGTTTTCCTCAATCGGACCCTTGTTTTGGTGTTTCCACCTCCACGGACAGCTGGATAGCTACGAAGTAGAAATATGTGATAAAGAAGTAAAGAAAGTAGAAGTTGCAATAAACAATACAAAACAATATAATGCTACTCAACCAAATCACAAAGGAGAGGAGAAAAATGTTACCACCTCCACCCAAAATTTCATTGCCAATGGAGGAGAAAGCAGATTTGGAAAGGTCACCGCAACCTCATTTGTGATGAAGAGAGGTCTCGCAAGACTCCAAGCCCATGTTGTTATGGCTTGCTTCACACTTTCTATGTGGAGTTGATGGAATTTTGTTGCTACAATGGAGTGTTGAAATGCTAAGAGATGGCTTGAAAATGCATGTAGAGCTCAAATGAATTGCTAAGAGTCTCCAATGGAGTGAGAATGCATCCATTTGAAGGAAGAATAAGGCATTTTCAGGTCGTTTGGTCAAAGAGGGACATTACAATTCATCCCTAATCAGGAGTGTAATGCCTCTGCCAACTTTGGACATAGGAATCCATCAAATATGACAACGCATCGTGCAAAAGTCTGTGTGCCACGTGCATGTCCCTAACAAATATTCTTGCATCAACACAATAGATAAATGCCAAGTGGAAGGAAGGAAGTTGGGTGATGTGGAATTTCACCTTCAAATTTAATTTTCTAAGGTGAGGATGTGTGAAAGGGGAATTTGCGTAAGGGGTGCAAATTCACTCCTATACATTTTTCCCCCACTTTAACAAGCACGAGTACTAATGAGTGCTTCGATAAAGTAGATTGAAGAGTTAGTAGGGTTAGAAATTTATACCTAAAACATCAAGGAAGAAAAATACAATCTGGTGAGCTCAAAAGTGCAAGACAAGAAAAGGACTCCATAGGCACATTACCCAAGGAGTTTTGAACAAAAGACTCCATAGCCCTACAAAACCATAAAGATGCAAAAGATACACCGAAGGATCTCAACCAACGATGGACAAATATCGCAAGATGAAATCATCTTACAGGCCCCCAGACCTGCAAGGAGGCAACCCCCAAGATCTCTCATGAAGGAAGCCTCGTGAAGTATGTGCCTTACAGGCCCACAAACTTGCAAGAAGGTATCCCCCAAGATCTATCACATGAAGGAAACCCAGAGGAAAAAACACCTTACAAGCCCACAAACCTGCAAGGAGGCATCCCCCAAGATCTCTTACATGGAGGAAACCCAAAGAAGGGGACTCAAAAGAGTCAAATTTGGAAAGCGACTTTATAGAAACACCTACAAAGAGACATGTTTACCTACAGATAAAGCATGTTTGAAAACAAAGTGGCTACGTAGGTAGTCAAGCAGATAGTCACACAGACTGTCAACAAACTGGAAAGATTTTCAAAGGGGTCCCTCGGGAACCCGACGTGAAGAGGGATCCACTTAAGGGATGTGATGTTTAGAAGTGAAATAAAGACATTTTTTCTCAAATTGATTTAACATCAAGGAATCCTGTCGAAAGATGTTCAATTCATCAAGGAATTCAAAAGGAAGAAAATTACCTCTCATGAGGGGAAGGCCAAAGATTCTTCCACCTCAAAGGAAAGTTCTCAATTTCTTTCTTTGCAAACCCATGATAGAGGAAACATGTTTCATTAGGGGTCCTAGTTGTGAATGAAGTTTTTGAAAAACAAATGTTTGTGAGGATCTTCAAGAAAGGATTCATTGGCGATGGATGCATTTTCTAAAAATCAAAGTAGCATAGAAATGGTGTTGTCACACATGAGAGGGATAAATCAAGCAAAGAAGAGAAAAATAGCGAAAGAGAGATAAACAAAGGGCATAAGGGGATCTGGTTTCACGAGGTCAGATATGCTCATGCATTTATAAATAATAGGTAACCATAGTGCAAGGTGAAAGATCATCAATCCCCAACCAAATCAGGAAGAATGCAAAAAAAAAGTAAAAATAAAAAAATGGGTCAACATGGAAGGGAAGCCTAAATTATCTGAACACTTTGCATCATCCCCAATTTTTCAAAAAATCAAACACAAACATGAAAGAATGATGATACAGATTGAAGAAGGTTTACAACACAAAATTACTCTCATATCCAAGCACCAACAAGGGTGACAAGGGTCATCCAGGAACACGTGGCACAAGTATGGGGAACACATCACAACACACACAAATCTTATCTAAAGATAAATAAGATGCCTCCCCCTAACACTCACCGACCAAGAGGTCATCTGCTTCCCACTCTAGATCATCATAAGGGGAAGGAGGATGAGCCTATAGTGGTGGAATATTAAGGGGAGGGGCTTCCGACCCTAGGAAGAATCCCCCTCAAGGTATTCTCCACTAGGATCTTATGGAGCTATGGTCAATGACTTTGTGAAGATCGCCGACAAGGCTATAACTTCATCCAGAGAGTTAAACATGCACTTCACAAGAGTTCCATGTCATACCTCAACAAACAGAGAGGATTGTGCCCAAGATTCACTACTTGTCTCACTGAGTGACTCAAGAGCAGTGAAAAACTCAGGAGAAGCGAGACTAGCTCTGTCACTAGGATGAAACAAGCTTGCGCAGGACTACCTTTCAAAGGTGGGATCCTCTTATGCCCTCCATTGTTGGAAGGACCCACTTCTACCTTCGACTTTGTTGGGGGATGGGAACTCCTCATAGACGAGGAGAGAGGTGTAGAAAAAGAGGAGGAGAAAACCATGGTAGACACCACCAAAGTATTCAAGTTGTCCATGTTGAGAAGTTGTTGATGTGGTATTGTTGTCATTGATGTCAAAACCTGGGATTTGGAAGGTTGTGTTCTGGATGATATACAAAAATGATCTATCCTATCATATGCTATAATGTTGCATAGTGTGGATGTTATCCTCGATCTTGATATGACAATACTTCTTTTTGGGACATCTATGGAAGACAATTAATGCAGAATATTGAAGACTAATCTTTTGATATTGGTTTTTGTGTCTAAAGCTTATTCTGGGTATCCTTGCTATCTGAACTTTCATGTAGCATGTTAAAAGTTTTGGTATGTCTAAC
Organism: Sequoiadendron giganteum; assembly: GCA_007115665.2. NCBI lineage: Eukaryota > Viridiplantae > Streptophyta > Pinopsida > Cupressales > Cupressaceae > Sequoiadendron > Sequoiadendron giganteum. The sequence continues at coordinate 450,679,134 of CM021107.1, read as the reverse complement.
TGCATTTCTTTGATTGGTATTGAAATTGATGTTCATCAAGATTTGGTCTTGGTTGTGGAATTCCTATCTAATTAATGTTGATCGAGATTTAGTCTTGGTTGTGGTGTTCCTATCAATTGATGTTAATCAAGATTTGGTCTTGGTTGTGGCGTTCCCTTTGAATTCGGAACATATATCATATAATTCAAAGTTATCTATCTTTTGGTAATAATTCTATATCTTATGTATGACCTATTTATGGGTCCCCATGTAACTGTAACATGGTAAGAAGATCTTTATGTGTGACCAATCTTGTGGGTCTGGTGCTAGTGTGCCAAGCCTTATTGAATATTTCAAGGTTCTTCAAGATGACATGCTTTGCTATGCTAAATTATTTTGTTCTTTGGGTGTGTATATATACATTTATGTGGAACATCTTTTGGCATCAAAATAAGAAGTGTGATATGTGAGAACAGTGATAAGGGTGCAAAGGATTGTGAAACAAGAAATAGAGAAGGAAGTAAAGGAAAGTGTCAGAAAGAAGCAATCTGTATTGTTGAGGTTGTGCAAGGAAGGTGTTAAAAATATTCTTAACCAGATCTGCTAAAATCAGGTGTTGTGCTCTTAACCATAACTGAATTCAGACATATGTAAATTCAACTTCATCAGTTCATGTTTTATCCATTTTGTAATCACTGGTTTTTGTATCTTGGGCAGTGAGCCCATTGGTAGTGATCCTTACCTGCAATGAGCATTTTGGCAGTGAGCCCTTGTAAAAATCACTTTAACCAGTGTCCCCTTAATCAGTTCTTTATAATTGAGAATTAGCATTCTCCATGATTTTCCCATCTTGGGTTTCCATGTAAATTTTGGTGTTCATTGTGCATGGTGTTGTTTAGTGCTTACATGTTCATATCTATTTTAGTTAATACATGATTGGTTTATGATTGTTCTAGATTAAGTAAAGAAATAATTTTTTTTTGTGATTTCGTATTCACCTTCCTCTCAGTTATCCAGACTATTCAACAATTGGTATCAAAGCTTAGTCCCTTGCACATAGAGCTTAATCGCTTGAGGGAGATCTTGATAGTTTGAATAGATGGCAGGAGATTATTACTTTGAGGAAGAACTGAAGTCAATATTAAGTGATGTGGAAAGTATTGAATCTGAAAATGAGGAACTGAAAGAAAACATCAAGGAGAAAAATTCTTACATCTCAAAGCTAAGGGAGCAAATCCGAAAATTCAAGGCAAGACACAAAGAGGTCAGCGAGGAAGTAAAAGAGTCAAAGGAAAGTGCTGTGAATCTAAAGATTCGGTTGGATGAATACAAGAAGACAAAAGAAAATCTCAAGGACACTATCAAACGGAAAATGCAAGAATGGAAGAAGACTAAAGAAAATCTCAAAGATACCATCAAACGAAAAGAAGAAGAAAATGAGAAGTTAGATCAAGAGTTAAAGAGGTTGAAATCAAAAGCTAGAGTATGTGAAAGTAGCATGATTCTGGATCAAATTTTGTCCCTATATAAATGTCACAAGGATAAGGGAGGACTTATCTTCTCAGGTGAAAACTCAAATCTAAACACTAAGGGTAAATACAATGTACTTGAAGCTGAAGAAAGATCTATTGTTACAAGCAAGGTTCGAAACTCTAGAACATCTACAAAAAGGCCTCTAGTAAGGCAACCAAATGCTCAAAGGTACTTATCATTGAATGGTCATTGTTTTCTATGCAAAAATTTTGGACATAAGGGTGTAGAGTATAGAAGCAGGAAGTAACCAGATATTTAATGCTTTAATTGTCACAAGTTTGGTCACAAAGAAAGTCATTGCAAAAGTCCATTATCTAATATGGCTAGAAGGAATGAAATAAACAATCTCTTTCATGGCTATTGCTACTCATGCTATGGTTACAGTCACAAAGATAATTAGTGCAGATCCAGGTTTCACTCAGCTAGGTCAGGGAAAAGATGCTACAAGTGCAATGAATCCAAACATTATGCTAACACGTGTAGATATGTTGCTTTGGAAAGGACTAAACACAATAAGAAGGTTACAGAATCAGATGAATCCAAAAAGAAGACTGCCACTATTTGGAAGAAAAAGGAAACAAGTGGGTAGAGCCCTTCTATGGTACCCAATCCCGATACTAGCTCTTCTTGAAATTAAGCCAACTGCCTTGGCTTAGGGGGAGTTTTGCAATACATATCATATCGTCTCCCCCTCTCCAAAGAAAGATTGATGTGTTTTCAACATGATTAAGCTGGATCCAAGTGATGTTTCATAATGAAGGTTAATCCAATTGATTGAAAAGTGAAGTAAAATTGCTTGTGTGATCGATGCATGTTTCAGCAGTGAAGTCATCATGAGCAATTAAGGATAAAATATGGATTTTCAAATCATTTCCCATAGTTTACAAAGAAGAAGAGTTTTTTCATTGAGTGATAAAAGATTGAAGAATCCAAGTGCAATGATGGAATCTGTGTTGATTGGTAGCGAATCCAGTGGTGATATTTCACTAAAGCTTAAGGGAGTTGAGTTGGATGAATTTGATCATCGAAAGATGAAGGAAATGGAGCTAGGGTTTAATGCTGATGAATTGTAGAATGTGAGTGCCATAGGTTTGGTATTGTGGGGAGAATTCCCCTAGTTTTTTGACAAAGAATATATCTTGTTCCTATTGAGTCAATTCAATGATGGCAACATTTTTTTGGACAAACCCTAGCTGTTCATGAAGGAAGCCATTGAAGCTATTACTGGGTTGTGCAGAGTTGGTGACCTCCCTGGGAAGAAAACCATGAAATACAAAGATGTGGAGGAACTTACTGGTATCGAAAAAGAACCCCGAGCTCTACTAATTAATACCATTGTTGATACTACAATAAGGTATGTTGCTTATGGTATCTCATACAAAATATATTTTCAAAATCATGAAGGTTCTACATCTGCTATTGTTGTGTTACTTACACATAAGATGGTGAAGGAAAATCAATAGTTTGATTTGTGTAGCTTGGTAATGGAAAACCTAATTGAGAATGTCATAATGTCTATGGTCGAGAGTTATCCCTTCTGGTTTGGGTTTCTGCTCATGTGTATAGTGTTCTACTTTCTAAATTTATTACCATTAAAGGATAATGCTAAGTGGAAATCTGACATCCTTGTTAGAAAGAAAGTTTACAGATATTTAGAATATTTGGAAGATAAAGTAAATGCACACAAATATTATTTCTCATTCTTCTCATTGAATCTATGCTCCGGTGTGATAGTGTCTAGTGCTATGCCCATCAGTTAGTTTGATGAGGGTTCCTTCTCCGATTAGAGGGAATTAGAGGTTGTCATTGGTGGTTCCCCTCTGGAACCTAAAGGGAGGAAAATTAACACAAAAGATATTATCACTATCTCAGAAGAGAAGGATGAGGAAGAAGAGTCTCTACTTGATTCAAATGAAGTTTGATCCATGTTGGATGAAGGTAATATGAAAAATATTGGTGAAATGTGGAATGGTTGCTCTTCGGTCAGTAGGCCTAGAATTAAAGACGCCTTGGTGGAGTATCTGTTCAAAAAGGGTATTATAGTTTATGTTGTTTTTGACTCATTATCGAATGATCTGGTAGAAGTTGTTGAAGAAAGGTTATTGCACGAAAAATTTGAAGGATTTAAATTCCAAGCTATGATTGAAAGAAGGTGTGTCATCGGAAAATGAAGCTATCCAAACACATTGGTGAGACAAGAGAATGCCTTAATGAGATGTTTGACATCTACAAATACTGTCTCCGGTGGCCTATTGCTGTTGATAATTTTAGAAGCAAAATTGAAGCTATTGAATCCGAATTGAATGAAATTGGGAAGTTTTTTGACTTCTTCAAAGATAAAGATGGAAAATAGAGAATAAGAGTTGGTGAGCTGCAAGTTGAGTTTTTGTCTACTTAGAGACAAAGGGAATTTGTGGTTAAAACCTTCTGGTTGGTTAAAGAAATTGTTGAGGTCTAGTTAGATCATCTCTTCAGGACACTTTCTAATGCAGAAGATTGTGAATGATAGTGCCTGTCTTTGGACCGATTATCTTCATTTGGGATATTGGTTCTACAGGAAAGTGTGTGTACAAGAATGGTGTCTATAGTGAAAGCTTGGACGAAGATTCTTCCAATGTGAGGGAAAGGTACAAGAAAAATTTTCATGTGAAAAGTTCTATTTTTACTTGACTTTCTTAATGTTCCTATTTGAACCTTTGCCTTTGATGGAAAAAAGGGGGAGAAAAAAAAACAAAAAGAGGATTTGAATTGCTTGGCTAAGGGGGAGTTCTTGGAGTTTTTGGAGTCTTTGTATTTTTGATTTATTGTTGTTTTGCCATCAATTCCAAAGGGGGATATTGTTGAGAAGTTGTTGATGTGGCATTGTTGTCATTGATATCAAAACCTGGGATCTGAAAGGTTGTTCTCTGGATGATATACAAAAAAGATCTATCGTATCATATGCTATAATGTTGTGTAGTGTGGATGTTATCCTCAATTCGGATATGGTAGTAATTATTTTTGGGACATCTATAGAAGATAGTTAATGCAGAATATTGAAGACTAATATTTTAATATCGGTCATTGTGTCTAAATCTTATTTTAGGTATCCTTGCTATCCGGACATTCATGTACCATGTTACAAGTTCTGGTATGTCTAGCTACATTTCTCTAGTTGGTACTGAAACTGATTTCAATCAAGATTTGGTCTTGGTTGTGGAGTTCCTATCAAATTAATGTTGGTTGAGATTTGGTCTTGGTTGTGGCATTCCCATTGAATCCAAAACATATCTCATATAATTCAAAGTTAGCTATCTTTTGGTAATAATGCTATATCTTTTTTATGACCTATTTATGGGTCTCCGTGTAACATGGTAAGAAGATCTTTATGTGTGACCTATTTTTTTGGGTCTGATGCTAGAGTGCCAATTCTTATTGAATATTTATAGGTTGTTCTTCAAGTTGACATGCTTTTCTAGGCCGACTCATGGGTAAAAGCACAAAGTTGTGTCACACTTTCAACCAACATATCAACACAACTGAATTTATGTATTTCTAACTAAAAATCAATTTTGGTCAAACATATGACCTAGTAAGATTCATTCTAGCTAAGTTAGATACTTCCACAATTTATTCAACTAAAATTATTGGCTAAAAATATATGGAGCACCACTTTGAGTCCAATTTACCAATTTTTTTTTTTTTTTTTTGAAAAACTTGAAGTTTTAATAACTCCTCATGTAAATAACATTTTAAAAAAAATGTAAAAATACCCTTTTGTAGATCCATAAGTGTAGTTTTCAAAAATATATTTATTTTAATAGTTTAATTATTATTTATATTCATATTTTTATTTATATTAAAAGTAGGTTATTAGAAAAAAATATTAGGTTGATTACCATGCCAAAGAAAAATACTAAAACTTAGTAAAAAAATTTGAAAAAAATATGATGCACTAGATAAAATAATCTATTTCAAGATGGTATAATTTTTTTTCCATTTTAGATAAATATTTAATATGAATGTTGGCGTCTAATGGAAATAGTTGTTTTTTATTCACGCACATTTTAATATTTATATATCAAAATTTGAAAAAAAAATATCCATGCACTAAAGTTTCAAGTTATAAATACACACAAAAAAATTGAAAGAAAAAAAAAAAAATACTATAAAAAGTTTGACGTCTTGTGCAACTTCATTTTTTAGCATTTTATCAGCAACTAAATTATAGTGTTAATTTATGAAAAACTAGTTTAAAATAATTTTTTAATTTCTTATAAAAAATACAAACATAAAATATACTAAAAAATACATATTTTACTAGTTTACATCATTTAAAAATTCAAAACATATATGCTACTTTTTAGTGATTCAAATTTAAAAGTTGGATCAGCATTGGCCGTTTCCTTTATAAAATGTGACACAACTTTGTGCTTTTACCCTCATTTTGTTCTCTGGGTGTGTATATATACATATATGTGGAACATCTTTTGGCATCAAAATAAGAAGTATGATATGTGTAAATAGTGATAAGGGTGTGAAGGATTGTGCGACAAGAAAAAGAGAAGGAAGTAAAGGAAAGTGTCAAAAAGAAATAATTTGTATTGTAGAGGTTGTGCAAGGAAGGTGTGCAGAAGATTCTTAATCAGATCTGCTGCAATCAGATGTTGTGCTCTTAACCAGAACTAAATTTATGCATATGTAGATGCAACTTCATCAATTCATGTTTTTTCCATTTTGTAATCAGTGGTTTTAATTTCTTGGGTAGTGAGCATTTTGGCAGTGAGCCCTTTTAAAAATCACCTTAACCAGTGTCACCTTAGCCAATGCTTTATAATTGAGAATTAACATTCTTCATGGTTTTCCCATCTTGGGTTTTCACATAAATTCTGGTGTTCATTGCGCATGGTTTTGTTTAGTGCTTGCATGTTCATATCTTCTTTAACTCAATAGTCCAAGGTCTTGGGAAAGGTGGGATGTTCAGAAGAGACATCAATAAGGTCAGCTCAATTGAAGCAACGATGAACACCTGCACCTTTTTGGGGTCAGACATACTCATAACAAGAGCCTAAAGTGATAGAGAGGTTTGTTGAATGGAATCAGAGGGGAGGAGAGAGGAGGACATAGTAGGAGGTCCTGATACAGGGGTGATTATCTCCTCTCTTTTTTTTTGCAAAGCAGTCTGCTTAGCTGCCAGAGCCTTTCGTCGACGCTTGCGCTCACGTGCAAGGAAACTTTTGTGACTCTTCGAGTTAGAGGCCAAGAGCTACGAAGGGATGGAAGGATCCTTCTCATCCATAGGAGTGTCCACTACAACCATTTTTGATGGAGGGATAGGCTCTTGAATGGGAGTAGGAGGAGAAAATGGAGAAGCAACGGGGGGAGTTAGCTCTAGTGCCTCAATAGCGGGCCTCTTCCCGTTTACTAATTTTGGAGCAGGAGTGGTAGGAGGCCATGGTGGTTGGGACATAGACGATTCCCCATGGGGACCCTTCCTTCTACCATACAAGTAGGGCCAAGGCCTAGGAGGTGTGGTAGGAAGATTAGATATCCAAACCTTTGGTTTTTTCCAAGCCGGTATCATTGGACTCAAAGGGTAAAAACTAGGCATATTAATCCAAAAATATTCTTTGGAAAGGGGAGTAGAAGAGGCACCCTGAGGATGGGTGTAATTCTCTTCCCCCTTTCGAGAAGAGGAGGTAGCTTGCTACTGCACTACTGGAAGGGTCAAATTCAACTTTCCTTTGCCCCTAGTCTTATACTTTATATAACTCTTATAAAATAGGTCCATTCTTGGAGAAAGGAGATTAACCGAGGTGGGCCAAAAGTGATCCAATGAATATCCCCCATTGGATACCATAGTTTGGTACCAAGTGTCATGCACTACGTGCACAACACCTTCATGGGATACCTTTAAATATTTGTGAATGACGGAGGTGATTCCATTAATGGATTTTAGCTAGGGTATGCCTAACTTCACTCTGAATAAATTTGACTCTGGAATGACATCGAAGACTGTGTCTACAATTCTAAGTCCAACTAGGTTGGATAGAGATCAAACTGTAAGGTTTAAGAGAAAGGCCATCATGTGTACAAATGATGGACTTTCTTTCTTTGTACTTCTCCTTTTGTAATGAATTCAGAGACAATGTATCCTTTGTAATGACATTCACTCGAATTGCAGGGTCAACTAGGACCCCTATCACAATGTTCCCATTGAGATGAGCAAGAATGTAAAGGGGTGAGGGCTTGTTGTTCAAGGGAATATCCTATGATGTGATTGTCACATCTGGTGAGTCGATCACAGGTTGCGTAGAAGGAGTAACTATAACCATGTTAACATACACCTTAGGCCATGTGGTAGAATTGGAGGGATCAATAATCATGTTGGAATAATGCGATGAAAATGGGTCCAAGTATATCTGCAACTTACTATTTGCTTTCACCACGGATTTGTTTGCATTTTGTTTATTTCCATCGAGAAAAATAGTATCATCCTTGATGCAATCCTGTATCTCATGGTGCAGGAACATACAATGTTTGATATCATGTTCGTTAACTCGATGGTACTTGTTGATGGTGAAAATGACACCAACAACGTTAAAACAAAATATTTCTACTCTATTTCTCCTAAAAAATAAAGACAACATATAGTAGCCTAACTTCCAAGGTCGAGGTAGTTGGTTCTCAACTGTTTGGTGTCACTCAATTGGTCCATCTAACAGTAATATTCAAGGGGCCTGTGCTGGTAAAAAAAAATGCAAGCAATTAATCATTTTACCAAACTGTTTTAGTAAATTAAGGGGTTTTAAACAAAAGAAAAAGATAGATCAGAGGGTAAACTAGTAAACATGAACACAACTCATCTAGCATCCAGACATATATCTTCAACAATGAATGTTTTCCAATTAGATCAAGAAAACCAAAGCATGATACAATTCACAGAATAATCTATACCATTGTATGCATCTAAGGTGCTTATTTTAATTCGCCTACCACAACTATTTAAAAGATTTTTTAAAAGAACACACATTCATTCATTGCCAAGATCATAGATCAACATACTTCAATAAATTTAATCCAATAATAATCTAACAAGATAATCCTTAAATCTGTCTTCTTCTAATGACTTTCATCACATAAGAAACAATCATGCTTTAGCACAATCACTGGCATACAGATAGATTATAACTCATCAGCCTTATCAAGTAAAACTTAATTCTAACACCATATTGCATAAACTTGTAATTTCATTTAACTATAAAAATCAAGTAACAATGTATCTCTGTAATCACTATGAAAAATTCTATCTCCTAATATTAGGTAGGCCAATTCTATTCTCTATCAACCGACCCTTACAATATGATACCCAAAGGGTATTTATAGATATACAAAAATTTAAACTCCACTTCTATTTTAAGCCGATCCACCTTTTTAGGAACTAACACTCTCTTGGAAACTCAGATCAATTTGATCTTGAGTTCTTACTTTAAACATTTGGTTAAACTGGAGAACAAAAAATAGAAGAGAAAAAGGAAGTCATGTGCTTCAAGGACTGCCAGTGCTACATGCAACATGCAAAGAAGAAGAAAGTCATGCATGTAGGAGATTTATGCATGTGAAGTTGGTTCTGTAATAAAATCATCATAACTGGCTAAGACTTGTTGTAATACATCTAATTCTGGCCAATTAACCCAACTGTCTTCGAAATTAATTCTTTCCAACTCTATTGCAGCAAACTCTCTCATATCCTTCAGCTTCATCAATTCTCTTTTAGTAGCCTTTACCTCTTCTTTGATGTCCATCAGTTGATCTATCAGCAAATCTTCACCATCATCTCCTTTCTGCATGAGTCCTTTAAACCTTTCACCCCATTTCTCTTTTATCTGGCTCAAAGGCAGGCCCTCCTTTGTTAGTATATTAACATCTACTATGACAGTGATGACTGCCTCCAACTCCTCAAATTGTTTAGTTAGATTATTTACAACATCTTGGACCTTATTTATGTGTTTACACAAGAAATTTGTTTTGCATCGGAGTATACAAGAGGTCTTTTCCACAAAATCTTTATTATCCTCCTTGAGTATTGACTATTCAAGAAGAGTTGTCAAAGGCAATGTACTAACCTTCTTCAATTTCTAACTATATTCTTTATATTCTTCTTCCTGCTTCTCCACTGCCTCAATATACTGATGCATTTCCCTTATCAACTCTTCTGTCCCTTTTTGAACCTCAAAACCTTCGACCAAAATTTCACCTACTTCTTGATTTAACTTGTCAACCCACCTATCTAACATCTCTGCTTTTCCCCTTACTTGTACTAAATCATCTACCTCCTTTTTTCTTAGCAAGATTGGAGTCTCAATAGCAGCTACCTATTGTGGTTTTGGAGAAGAGACACTTTTCAAAAAGGAATGCAATTGATCTAGTTGAGCCTTAAGCTCATCCTTCTTCTGCTTATCATTCAACATCCTTGACTTGGTTGTCGAAGCTACCACATCAATTAGATTCATCTTCTGATCTCTGGTAGGCCTTCCCAAGTTAACAGTACTTAATTGATAATTTGTTAACTGCATGTCTCCTATCTCCTTTTATGTCATCGGTATGGCACACTCAACAAAAATTTCTCCCTTGTCCATGAGGCTGGAGGAGTGTAGGATCTTGGCCTTCTTTTTAGGCCTTTCTTGTTCAATCTCCTTCATTATATCTTCCCAATTGAGAGGTTGTGAAGATGTTACTGTTCTCTTCTATAGGTCCAATTTCAACCAAGTGGGATCACATGGAGAAGTAGTCATCATAGTGGAAGAAGAAGCAATAGTAGTAGTAGAGGGTGGTTTCACATTTACTTGGGATTGAGAATCAACCCTTGGTTCCTCTTGTTGTTCTTGCACCACATGCATCTATACAAGCTTTTCATCTTCTTCCCTATCCTTTTGTTCCTGTATCTTCTTACCTTCTTCTTCCTTCTTCAACCTCTCTTCCTCTAATTGTTCTCTCTCTAGTTTTTCTTTCTCCACTCTTTCCTTTTCTAGTTTCTCCTTCTCTAATCTTTACTTCTCTAGAGCTTCTTTTTCCAGTTTCTCTTTCTCTAAATTCTCTAGTTTTTCTTTCTTTAATCTTTTTGTCTCTAGATCTTTAAGATTTTTTTCCTTTTCTTCTTCTTGTTGTTGCTTCCTAACCAGCTCTTCAGTGTCCTTCTCCTTTCGCAATCATTCTTCTTCTTCTTCTTCCTTTTGGTGAGCTCCCTCAACATATTCAACTTGGCAACCAAGACTTCTTTCTCCCTCCGGTGTCTTGCCTTCTCTTCCTCAAGGTCATGAATATTTTGTATCAATTTAAACTTATCATTTTCCTCCTTAAACTTGAGCTCATGCTCTTGTTGCCTTTGCTGCCTCTCTACTTCATTAGCTCTTGACTTAGCTTCAATTTGTTTCCGTTGTAGTATGGCATCATCTTGTGTCTTGGCATCTATTAAATTTTTATTTTCTATTGCTACAACTTGCTCTTTAGCAACCTTCCTGACTTCTTTAAACAATACCCACTGATCCTCTTGTGTCATTACCTGTTCAGTGTCCTCCTCTAGAGGCATATTTTCTTGTATTCCATTATCTAACAGAGTTTCATCCAAATCTATTTCAACATCATGAATTTCTACCTCCACTTCTTTTCCCTTTGTAATTTCAACCATACTATGAAGAGTCCCCTTTTGAACTTCTTCACTTTTCTATTTTGCAAGTGGGACTTGAGTAGAAGATTCACCTAATGTAGGTGTTGAAACAACCGATCCCTTTTGAGCATCTCCTTCTTGTGTCCCTACTTCATCGACTGCTGATTCAAGCTCTATTTCTTCAATGTCTAGAGGAAGGAACTCCAAAGTCTCCTTGGGAGGTGTCTTTCTTTTGAGCCTTTTATATCCTTTCCCCCTTTTTAGGAGCTGGTCCTTGAGGAGCTTTTGTTCTTAGAACCAACCATTGAACACTTCTATCCAAGACTGCTCTTCCTATATGCTTAATATCAAGAGTTTCCTCACTATCCCAGTCAATTGGATCTAGACTTTTAGATTCGATGTTCAAAGCTTCATAAGATGGATCCAATACAACTCCATCATCCACCAAGGTGTCAGGATGTTATTCTTGACTCCAAACTCTGACATGAGTGAGACAGGTAATCTCTCATAATTCTTCTTTCTCAGATCATAATCATCTGGTCGGTCACTCCATAAATCTTCTAATAAATTGAAATGCTTGTCAAACATAGAAGGCAATAAGGCATTCATCTTACCCTTTGGGTCAAAGTGCTTCCGAGCTGTATACAAACCTAGCTTTAACTGTATCAATTCTCTACACACCACCTTTGCTCCTACCAGATGCTGACAGCTATACTAACCCAACTTCATGGGGAACTTATGACATCCTGTCTTATGTTTCAATCCAAGCCGAGCATTAACCCCTAGAGCCTGATATACAAATTCCATTAACACTATCCTGTTATTGCAACACCTTGGCAGCAAATGTGGATGACCTTCAAAACCAACTAACCTGAAATATGTAAACCTGGGGTATTTAATGTACAAACATCCCCATTCAACAATAAATGCCATGGCCTCTTGACTCAATCTGTACCCTGCATCTCCATTGGATTGGTTAATGACCACATATATGAATGCATCATTCACCCTCCTATATTGAGTCTCAGCAACTTGTAGGGACAACTAGTTATAATGATCCCACACCTTCTTCTATCCATCTAACACTCCCATTATCCCCACTTTTTTAAAACTCGGGAAGATACCTACTCTTGTTGCTACATACACAATGTAAGAAGTCATGAAAAATCATTTAGTCTCCCTTACGCTGGTCAACTGATCATGAATGGCATTTGATACAATCATCGACCAATCAAATTGATGGGAGCCATTTAAGATTGTCTGGATGAAGGGAAACATCCACCCCTTGAAATGAAAGGCATCTCTCTTCCCAAAATCCCTAGAGAACATCATTATTAAATCTTACACTTCTTTGTAGAAATCTACCCTCTTTGGTTGATCTGCTAGCTTGGATAGAGACTTCTTTTCCATTCTCAACCACTTTTTATTCAAGTGGGACTTGTTGGATTCCCTATATTTACTGTATTTCTCTAAAGATTTTGCTTCCTTCAACTGCATCAAGTTCTTGGGATTTGGGACACTAAATATATTTTGAAAGGCTTGAGGAGTGAGATCAATGATTACATTGTTTTGTGAATCCATGCATTGTTGGGTAGCTAGATTGTAAGCACTGGTTGCTGTCAAGATTAACTCTAGACACTAGATAGATATAGGAAACAGGGTGATATGAGCCAATCCAGACTCAACAATTCTTTGTGTTCTCCCTGTGATATATTCAACAAACATTTTTGCAAACAGTTCCTCAAAATTGTACTGGCCCAGATTTGTGTCGGGGATGTGTGACCAATCTCATTCCACCTTGCTTATTGTGACAACAAGACCCTTGTGGTTATACCTTAATGTATAAGGTAACTGCTCTGGCTTGATCTTCTTGGGTTTGGCTACTGCCTTTGACGTTCCTGCAGGCCGGTTCCTTTTGGAAGCTTCTCTTGATGTTCCCAACATTCTTTAGCTTTCCTGCAACAAAAACCTCTAGTTAGATATTTGAATAAACATCTTAAAATGTATCTTAAAATCATACCTTTTCAAACATACATCGGAGGTGGAACCAGGCAAAGAACATCCTAAACAATCCTCTTTTAACATACTGCCAGGCTCAGAGCAAAAATTGTTATTGACATTCTACTAACTAGAAGCAGGCTCGGGGTCAGAAGTGGAATAGTGCTCGGAATCAGAACCAGAATGGAAACTGATTCAGTTTCCTTCAGATTTTATGTTTTCATATTCTATTTCAGTTCTGGTTTCGGTTCCGTTAAGGTTAACATTATCTTGAAATAAAGCTTCTTACTACGAGCGGAGTCAGAGACGGGATGGAAAATTTAATGGACATTAATCATAAAACACATCCAACAAAACCCAAATCAATTCCGATCTCGCTTTCGGCTATGTTGACCATGACGTCATCAATGATTTTAAATTTTTTAATGCATTACTTCATGATTAAAGACCAAGGTCATTTTCAACGAAATGAGGCTTAAAATATAGCATGAAAGGACCGTGCCCATATGACCATGGGGCGACTCCATTTTAGGGCATGCTATTTAATCATTTTCTAAACGTGATCTCAGAAACGCATAAAAACCCTAATCTAGAAAATGCGATATAAAACTAGGGCAGAAATTTAACCCTTCTATTTTAACCAGACAAATGCGTAATAAAATCCTAAGTAAAAACTAGATTCTACGAATTCTAACTCACTATAAAAACCTAGATTTAATCTACCTCACTGTAAAAACCTAGATTTAATCTACCTCACTATAAAAACCTCACATCACGATGTGATTACGACAAAACGTAAAAACATCCATGTTCAAACTCACTAAAAACCAGAAACGCAAGCACAAAATGAAATCAAGAACAACAACAATCAAAGAAAGAAAAATAAATCATTCCAATCTACTGAGACAACGAAATTGCCCAAAAAAAAAAAAAAACAATGAATCACGAATAGAGAACACAAAAGTAAAAGAAAGAAAAACAAGAATATGAATCCTACGTCGAACGCAAAACTTGGAAAACTTTCTGAAGAAATTCACAAGCAACCATCTCCTCCTCTTTCAATCGATTCACTAAGATGAACTCCACTGCTGCTCCACCACGCTCTTTTGATTTCTTAACAATGATAATAATAACCAGTTTAATCCTTAATAAAGATAAAATTCAGAGTTTCTACCTATGCACGACAACTTTTGTTAATGCATTAAATGCAGTTAATTGGAGTCAAAACTGGAGAAGAACAAACACTTCACTACAGTGTAAATTTAGTAAAAATTCAATGACCCAAAAAATGGTGGGAGCGGAATCGGAATGAAAATTGATTCGGAAACTCAAGGAATTTCCTAGCTTAGTTCCCGTTTCGGGTCCGCTTCTGCCAAAAAAGCATAAAACAAAACCAAACACAAAAGGAAAACAAAAAGACAGAATTAATAAAACTTACCACAAGGACTTAAAGTTAAACAAAAGTTCATTAAGCGGAGGTGGAGATGGGATGGATTTTGATTTTGCAATTTTGAATAAATACCAACTTAACATCTAATCCGGCTTCGGCTCTAATGAAGACAAAACAAAAGGTTTAAAAGAAAGACTGTCGGGACAGGGATAGAAACAAGTCTTAAAGGAAGTTTCACAACCCGATTTGGTTTTAGCTCCTGTTCCGACATACTAAACCAAGGAAAAATAAAGTGTTTGAAACAAAAGACTCCAACACTTTGTTTAAAAACAAAGAAAAGAATGAAAAACATAAAGGGAGACCCATTCTAACCAAGGCAAAAGATGGGGTGGTTATGCAAGGCATAACAATGGCAACTCAGCTGGGAAAATGGTTTACCCATTTTCAAGATACCCAAAAAAAATTTCAGTCACCCCAAAAATACTTGGTTTATAAAACATACTAACTTGAAATAAGATCAGATATATGTAGGATAAGTTTGAGCTAGAATCTCAGATGTATGTGCTCATGAGTTATTTCTGAATCTGAGTGTGTGCATATATTGTACATCATTCTTTGTAGATACTTTCTCTGTTTATGAAAAACTATACCTAAGATTCAAGCTACATAGGTTGAATCCTTTAACTATCGTCCAGTAAAATCCTGGGAATTGCTCCGCTGCTAGACAGGTGTCCATAGCCCCAACGGAGATACCTCTAGTTCTCTCAAAGAATTGCTCTACTACCACCTAGGCATCCACAACCCCAATAGAGATACTTGATTACCCACTTGATATTGAGTTTGCCTCTTCTTTCTTTTGTTTCTTTCATTCATTTTTTTTTTTAAACCTTGCTTGTGGAAGTCTTTTGTGCACCTTGCTCAATACTTCAGACATAATGAATCTGAAACATGGGTTGAGAACTACTATGGATTTCATGATAGTTTTGGAATTTGTTTTTTCACTTGAATCAAAGGGTAGAGCCATTTTAAAACATAAAGGTACTTAATTATGCAGATGTTTTCCTAATTTGGTGATAGATCTTTGATCACAATTCATGAGATATTCACAATATATCTTCTACCCTTAATAACTTTTCAAACCCAAACTAGAATGATCATAAAACATAAGTTTCAGAACAAAATCCTTTTCAATAATGATAATGAAAATACTGAAACCAATTTCTCTCCTAGTACCAGTAGCATACTTTGAATAACAACCCCTTAATTTGAAATGAACAACACTGAAGATCCCCAACGAAACAAGACCAAACAAAACAAAACAAAGAAAAATAAAGAAAACAAAAAAACAAAAAAAAACAAAAACTTAATTATATATGATACAGTATAACACATTTTCCTTTTTAAAATATTAGACCTTCTATGCACTGAAATAGTGCTTGAGAAACTGACCATTAACTGGTAATGGAACATGCACTCCTGTTAAGGTACTCAAATGAAAAGCATTCTCCCCTAATATTTTAGCCACTTGATAAGGACCTAACCAAAGTCTATCAAACTTCTGATCATCTCCTTTCTTTTCCTTGGCCTTATCCCATAACAACACAAGATCTGATATTCTAAAGGATTTTATCTTAGCTCTTTTGTCAAACCAGCATTTGACAACAACCTGATGCTTAGAGAATTGCTACAAAGCAGTGTCTCTTTGCTCTTCCATGTTTAAAAAATTAAGTAGTCTAGCCTCAATCCTATCATCCTTGGTATAAAATTCTTGCATGAACTTAAGAATAGGTATTTGTAAATGGATTGGGAAGATTGGATCTTGACCATAAACTAACTTAAAAGGTGAGTTTCCTAGAGCTGCTTTGATTCTGGTTCAATCTACTCATAAGGAAAATCTCAACTGGGTATACCAGTCCCTAGGATTATTCTCTAACAACTTTCTTATAACTTCTAACAAGTTCTTATTTGTGGACTCAGCCACTCCATTTCCCTGAGGGTAGTAATTGGAAGAATATTTCAAAACAATTTTATGTTCATAGGCCCATGAAATGAATTCAGCAGAAGAAAAATTAGGGCCATTATCACATACCAGAGCAAATGGAACTCCAAACCTGGTTGTGATGTTCTCAGTCAGAAACTTGATGACCACCTCTGTGGTGCTATTCTTGCAAGGTTGTGCCTAAGTCCAACGTGTGTAGTTGTTTGTCGCAGTCAAAATAAATTTATGACTTGTAGAAGAATTTGGATTAATTACACCCCCAAAATCAAGTGCCCATTGAGCAAATGGCCTTACCTCATATACTGGTTGTAGGGGCATTGCAGGATTTATTTCTCTAGGTGCAAAATTTTGACATACATGAAAAGTCCTGCAGTGCTGATGTGCATATCTAAATACATAAGGCCAATAATAGTCTGATCTTAAAATCTGATGAGCCAAATCATCAACAAATCCATGCCCTATTCCATTCCTCCCATGAAACTCAGAAATAGCATGCTTAGCTTCTTGCTGATCCAAATAGCATAGGTAAATTCCCTAAAAATTCTTTCTATAGATGGATCCCCCTTTGACCATGTAATGAGCACTTTTCATCCCCAATGCTCTCCTCTGAGTAGCATTCATTCCTTCTGGACATTTGTTATTGAGGAGGAAGAAAATTGAATCTGTATACCAGGGATCCTTTGTGAATGATTGGATGGTGTATTGCTGACAAGTGATATTCTTGTCTACTTCAGCCATTGCTTTTGACAATCCTTGTCCGTGAACAAGCTTCATTAGATGAATTTCTAATTCAAATTCCTGTAAGATTGCCATCCATTTTCCTCTTCGCTATCCTAACTCACTTTGCATCAGAAGAGAATTCACAACTGGATCTAGAACTATGACCATAACTTGACTTCAAATTATGTAATGCCTAAACCTCTTCACTGCTCGTACCAATGAAAAGGCTTGTTTCTCTAGTGGTGAATACCTTATTTCTACATTCTTAAATGGAGATCTCATAAAAGCAACCGGTCTCTCGCTCTCTTTTCTTCTCTGTGTTAAGAATGTTGCACATGAATGGTCATAAGCAAAAAAATAGATATAGAAGGGTTTTAGATAATCTGGGCTTGTTAAAACAGGTGCCTCAGATATGGATTGTTTAATTTGCATGAAAGAAAACTTATCCTCTTCACTCCACTCGATTTTTGCATCCTTCTTCATCATTTAATTGAGAGGTTTTCCAATCTCTGCAAACCCTATTATGAACTTTCTAACAAAATTGATCCTTCCAAAGAAAGACCTCATTTCCTTCTTGCTACCTGGCTTTGTCAATTTCAAGATGGCCTCCACTTGGTCAGGATCTATGGAAATCCCTTCCTCTGATATAATGTGACCTAAGATATTCCCTTCAGACACTCCAAATACACATTTCTTTGGGTTAAGAGAGACACCATAACTTATACATTTCTTTAGAACCTTTTCCAGGTTTGCAGCATGATCTTCTCTATTCCTAGAGAAGATGGTTAAATCATCTACATAAATGATTATACATTTTCCTATCAGATCTTTGAAAGCTACATCCATTGCTATTTGGAAATTAGCACCAGCATTGATGAGACTAAATGGCATCCTCCTGTAAGAAAATGTTCCCCATTTAGTGGTAAAAGCAGTCTTCATCCTATCCTCATGACTTACCAAGACCTGATTGTATCCAAAATAACCATCCAAGAATGACATCATCTGGGATCGATTTACCTTTTGTAATACTTCATAAAGAGAAGGTAAGGGATAATTGTCTTTCTCAGAGGCCTTGTTTAGATTCCTAAAATCTACATATAACTTGATCTCACCATTCTTCTTGCGGACATGAACTAAATTAGCCACCCAGATAGAATGTCTAACTGGAAAGATTATTCTAGCAGATAAAAGTTTCTGCACCTCCTTTTAAATCAAGGGCTCAATCAAAGCATTGACTGGGCATTGCTTCTAGCTAAAAGGCTTGGCTTCTGGCTTAAGAGGAATGGTGTGAGTGATCACTGAAGTGTCAAAAGTTTTCAAATCATCATAACTCCAAGCAATAGCTTCAATGTTATGCTCTAAGACCTTGATTATCTTGTCCTTGATTTCCTGTGGACAAGTGTTTCCTATAAGAACATTTATTTCCGAACCTGAGTGAGTCAAATTAATAGATTCATACTTACCTGCCTCACTCTCTGTAGGCATCCTTTGACGTGCCCTTGGATCTGAATCAAATATCCTTTCTAAAGCAACCATTTCCTTTGGAATGTTATTAATTTTTAAATCCAATATCCCTTCTGGACTCTCTTTCTTAGAGTCCCAATCTCCCCGATCTTTTTTAGATTCGTCTATTATCTGCCCTTGAAAAACATCAAAAATTTCCAAAAAGGCTAAAATGTGCTGATCATCATCAAATACTTGAAAGTTTCGAACATTATCAAGAACAGTTGGGACTGAAATCAACTCAACTGAAAACCTTTTTAGATCAAAATCTTGCATGGGTTCTAGTGTGCTAGCAGCCACAACAAGAGCATCTATAATTTGAATAGCCTCCCTAGGGATCAGACTAATCCCAAAATCATCAAAATCTTTGATTAAATTCCAAACCCTGTTTCTGTATGCAACCAATCTTTTGTTACGACATGTATATTGGCCACGCACCTACTTTACAATCACCTCAGAATCTCCCATAACTGTAAGAGCAGTGACCTTTTTCTTATGAGAAAACATAAGACCTCGAGTAAGTGCTTCATACTCAACCACATTATTTGTGCAACCGAACTGTAATCTATAAGAAGCAAAGTAAGTCTTCCCTTTCGGGTTAGTTAGCTCAATCCCTACTCCACTTCTTGCTTTAGATTTGGAACCATCAAATTTAAGAGTTCATAATTGATCCTTGGCTGGGAGCTCTTTCTTTTTAGGAATAACATGGGATGAATTACTTGAGATGGGTGGTGGCTCAGACTTTTGTTGTTTATCTGAATTTGACTCGTGACAAAGCTCAGTTGAAGATTTTCCTATGTTTTCAGCCTGCTCAAAAATCACTTCCTGAACAGCCTCTTGGGTTAAATTGCAATCCAACTCATTCCTCATCAATGCCTTGGGTATAGGCAAAGTATCTGGGGTAGGTGTATTAAATAGGAACTGGGACACCTCAACTTCTTGTTGGATTTTAGAACATACATCTTGAGTCTGTTCTAGTGGTGAGGAACCTTCCTGTTGAGCAAGACTAACCCGTGTAAGAATAGTTGCATCCTTAACTTGGAAATAAAACTCATTGATGGGGGTCTGGGATTGTTTCTCCTGACATATTTGTTGAGGCTGATCTACATGACTTAGAATATCTAAGCATGATTGACATGTTAATTTTGAATGATTATGATAATGTATCCTACACCAATAAGGAAGCGACAAACTACTCAAATTAGTTTCTTCTCCTAAAACCAACCTATCTTGTTGTAATTTCCTTATTAGAACCTGCTGGTTGATGCAAATCATTGGGTCACTGTGTTCTAGGGGCAATACATCCCCATGATTAAGCACAGAGAAAGTAAAGACTTCCTCTTGTTTGTAAACTCCTATCTCAGTCTAAAAATATGCTACTTCATTTGAAGCATCATACTCTGTGATCATGTGCTTGAGTCTTGGTTCACTTTCAATCCTTATTTATGTTGCAACTCCTTTCCATGGTAACCAAATGTGAGAGAAATCCAAGGACAGATATCCCCCTATGCTTTTCATTAGCTCTCGACTTAGGCGCATACCATATGTTCTTGGGATATCAGCTACTTGGATATCTATGTAGGTCTGGATCCTTGGGTTTGATCCAACCTGCACATGCATGTTCTTTAATTCTCCTACCACATTGACTTCGGTTTTATCCAACTGAATCACCTTCTTATTGGTTGGAATAGGACTTAACCCTAACTTTTTACAAATCGAAAAAGGCATGAAATTTCTCGATGCTCCAGAATCCAATAAACAATTATGCAAATTCTTTCCAAAAATTCTTAAACTTAACAGAAAAGGTGGGGTATTGGTCTTACCTTTATAAATGGCTACATTTGTCTCCTTTGCTAGAGTTACTTTACCTTTCCCCTTTAAGCGATCTGCTTCTTCCAAAGCCTTCAACACTACTTCCCATTGAGTTGGGCACCACTTCATGATGTCAAAGAATGACATTGATGTCTTTTGCCTCTGTAATTTTGCAATAAAATCAAACTTTGAGTCATTCCTAACTTGATATTTAGGAAAAAGAGGTAGAAGACCTCTATTCTAAGAATCAGAAGGTCCCTTTGGTGGTGGTGGATTGTTATCTGCATTCTGGCTAGGTGGGACCATATTATTAGAAGGTGCAGATGTAGTAAATGGGCCATTATCCTAATTTCTCAGAAAGTGACCACCTTTAGACTGAAAAGCTTGGGCAACATATACATCCTCCTCTAGCTCATTATCCCCTTGCATAGGAAACTATTATTTCTCCTCAATTGTCTCATAAGGCATAGAAGTATTGACTGGCCCATTGTCTTGATTGGAATTTGCTGCTGGAGGATGAGCATCAACTTGTGCAATTTTTACAATCTTCTCCATTTTAGGGAAATTAACCTCAGAATGTGCTACAATATCATGCATTCTACACCAATTAGTCATGAAATTGAGGTTAGCAATATTAGCAGTACGTGGTCTCTCCTCACCTGACTGATAGTTATGGGGAACTCCCCCATTGTTAGGTCCAGTATTCCACTACCTACTGTTGTTGAACCTCTAGTTATATCCTCTATTCTGATTTTGATAATTTTGGTTAGAGGAATTTGGTTATGAAAATTATGGTTGGTGTTTTGATTCTGATTGGAGTAGTTTCCCTGGTTGTTGTAACCTCCCTGGTTTTGATAATTTTGATTTTGGTAGTGAGGAGGGTTCTGCCTAAGTTGTGCCATGTCATTCGACATTTGAGACAAAGTCTTTTTGAGAGTCTCTAACTCACTAGTTAGTTGAACGGTTTGTTCATTTTGCACATTTTGCACTATGGCTGGGGAATGAACATGGGTTGATCTTCCCGCTTGTTGTTATTGTTTTTGAGGTTGTTGGGAAGAATCTTGCATTCCATTACCGAAAAAGGGCATGTTAGGTGGAGCTTGCAACTCAGAAACCGGTCCATATTGGGAGTAAGACATCCCTAGAACAGTATTGTATAATGGTGGGTTAGGCATTTGATAATTCATGGGAGGAAGAGCTGCTCCTAAACCTCTTGACTGCAGACTTATCTGTTGTTGCAACTTGATGGCCAAATAATAAACTTTAGACAAAGAGTCAATATCACTAGGCTGATAAGTTCTCTGCAAGAATAGGCCAATTAAGGGATCAACGACTCTTAAATATGCCTGCATGGCAATATCCTCAGCTACTAGATAAGGGTCTTGCAACCTATGAAAAATTCTTTGGAATCTAGTATTGAACAAAGGTAGTGGCTCATGATGTTCCTTCCTTACTGTGGAAAACTCGTGATACAAAATAGTAGGGTCCACATAAACCCAAAATTGATTAATAAATGCATTTTCTAAATCTGTCCAACCCAGAATAGATCCCCAAGGTAGATTTAAATACCAATTATATGCCATATCTCCTAAATAATAAGGAAATAATCTACATACCACGTCCTGATGAGCAACTTGAGCTCGTGTGCAAGCATCTTTGAATGCTTATATGTGCTCCTCAACACTTTTTGATTCACCATGTATGTACTTAAGACAAAAAAAAATTGGGTTCTTTGGTAAATCATGGATCCCTCTTGGAATAGTCACTAACGGACAGGGGTTATTCACAAAGTAAGCTATGGGTGGGATTGACTGAGAAGGTAGTGATATAGGATGAATTGGTGGAGACTCAGGCCTAGTTGGTGGTGGTGATGTAGGTGGAACTGGTGGTGGTGTAGGTGGATTTGGTGGGAATCTAGGTGGAGTAAGTGGTGGTGGCAAGGTAGGTATCAATATCCTACGAGCATGGGGTCTAGGTCTAACCGGGGTTTGAAGTTCTTCAAATGGTTCATGATTAGTAGAGGATCTGAGAATCCTCCCGTATTTCTCCGGTGAGAAAGAAACAATGCGAGCCAACTTGTTCTTTCAGGCCCTCCTTCTAGCACCAACTTCTGTTGATGGTGAAAATGACACAAACAACATTAAAACAAAATATTTCTACTCTATTTCTCCTAAAAAAGAAAGACAACATATAGTAGCCTAACTTCCAAGGTCCTGGTAGTTGGTTATCAACTATTTGGTGTCACTCAATTGGTCCATGTAACTGTAATATTCAAGGGGCCTGTGCTGGTAACAAAGAATACAAGCAATGACTCATTTTACCGAACTGTTTTAGTAAATCAAGGGGTTTTAAACAAAATAAAAAGATAGATTAGAGGGTAAACTAGTAAACATGAACAAAACTCATCTAGCATCCAAACATATATCTTCAACAATGAATGTTTTCCAATCAGATCAAGAAAACCAAAGCATGATACAATTCACAGAATAATCTATACCATTGTATGCATCTAAGGTGCTTATTTTAAATCGCCTACCACAACTATTTAAAATATTTTTTAAAAGAACACAGATTCATTCATTGCCAAGATCATAGATCAACAAACTTCAATAAATTTAATCCAATGATAATCTAACAAGATAATCCTTAAATCTGTCTTCTTCTAATGACTTTCATTGCATAAGAAACAATCATGCTTTAGCACAATCAATGGCATACAGATAGATTATAACTCATCAGCCTTATCAAGTAAAACTTAATTTTAACACCATATTGCATAAACCTGTAATTTCATTTAACTGTTAAAATCAAGTAACAATGTATCTCTGTAATCACTATGAAAAATTCTATCTCCTAATATCAGGTAGGCCAATTCTATTCTCTATCAGCTGACCCTTACAATGTGATACCCAAAGGGTATTTATAGATATAAAAAAATTTGAACTCCACTTCAATTTTAAGTTGATCCACCTTTTTAGGAGCTAATACTCTCTTGGAAACTCAAATCAATTTGATCTTGAGTTCTTACATTAAACATTCAGTTAAACTGGAGAAAAGAAGATAGAAGAGAAAAAGGAAGTCATGCACTTCAAGGACTACCAGTGCTGCATGCAACATGCAAAGAAGAAGAAATTCATGCATGCAGGAGATTTATGCATATGAAGTTGGTTTTGCAATAAACTCATCACAACTGGCTAAGACTTGTTGTATTACATCTAATTTTGTCCCATCAACCCAAGTGTCTTTGAACTTAATTCTTTCCAACTCTATTGCAGCAAACTCTCTCATATCCTTCAGCTTCATCAATTCTCTTTTAGTAGCCTTTACCTCTTCTTTGATGTCCATCAATTGATCTATCAACAGATCTTCACCATCATCTCCTTTCTGCATGAGTCCTTTAAACCTTTTGCCCCATTTCTCTTTTATCCAACTCAAAGGAAAACCCTCCTTTGTTATTATATTAACATCTACTATGATAGTGATGACTGCCTCCAACTCCTCAAATTGTTCAGTTAGATTATTTACAACATATTGGACCTCATTTCTGTGTTTGCACAAGAAATATGTTTTGAATAAGAGTATACGAGAGGTCTTTTCCACAAAATATTTATTATCCTACTCGGGTATTGAATGTTCAAGAAGAGAATTAAAAGGAAATGTACTAACCTTCTTCAATTTCTAACTATATTCTTTATATTCTTCTTCCTGCTTCTCCAATTCCTCAATATATTGATGCATTTACCTTATCAACTCTTTTGTACCTTTGTGAACCTCAAAACCTTCAACCAAAATTTCACCTACTTCTTGATTTAACTTGTCAACCCACCTATCTAACATCTCTGCTTTGCCCCTTACTTGTACTAAATCATCTACCTCCTTTTTGCTCAGTAAGATAGGAGTCTCAATAGAAGCTACCTATTGTGATTTTGGAGAAGAGACACTTTTCAAAAAGGAATTCAATTGATCTAGCTGAGCCTTAAGCTCATCCTTCTTTTGCTTATCCCTCAATATCCTTGAATTGGTTGTCGAAGCTACCACATCAATTAGATTTATCTGCCGATCTCTATTAGGCCTTCCCAAGTTAACAGTAATTAATTGATAATCCGTTAATTGCATGTCTCCTACCTCTTTTTCTATCATCGGTATGGCACACTGAACAACAATTTCTCCTTCGTTCATGAGCCTGGTGGAGTGTAGGATCTTGGCCTTCTTTTTAGGCCTTTCTTGTTCAATCTCCTTCATCATATTCTCCCAATTGAGAGGTTGTGAAGGTGTTACTATTCTCTTCTGTAGGTCCAATTTCAACTAAGTGGGAGCACATGGAGAAGTAGCCATCATAGTGGAAGAAGAAGCAATAATAGTTGTAAAGGGTGGTTGCACATTTACTTGGGGTTGAGAATCAACCCTTGGTTCCTCTTGTTGTTATTGCACCACATGCATTTGTACAATATTTTCAGCCTCTTCCCTATCCTTTTGTTCCTGTATCTTCTTACCTTCTTCTTCCTTCTTCAACCTCTCTTCCTCTAATCGTTCTCTCTCTAGTTTTTCTTTCTCCACTCTTTCCTTTTCCAGTCTCTCCTTCTCTAATCTTTCCTTCTCTAGAGCTTCTTTTTCCAGTTTCTCTTTCTTGAAAGCCTCTAGTTTTTATTTCTTTAATCTTTCTATCTCTAGAGATTTAACCTTTCTTGCCTTTTCTTGTTGTTGTTGTTGCTTCCTAACTAGCTCTTCGGTGTCCTCCTTTCACAATCATTTTTCTTCTTCTTCCTTTTGGCGAGCTTCCTCAGCAAGTGTCAACTCGGCAACCAAGACTTCTTTCTCCCTTCGGTGTCTTGCCTTCTCTTCCTCAAGGTCATGAATATTTTGTATCAATTTCAACTTATCATTTTCCTCCTTAACCTTGAGATCATGCTCCTATTGCCTATGCTGCCTCTCTACTTCTTCTTCTCTTGACTTAGCTTCAATTTGTTGCTGCTGTAGTATGGCATCAACTTCTGTCTTGGCATTTGTTAACTTTTTCTTTTCTATTGCTACAACTTGCTCTTCAGGAGCCTTCCTAACTTCTTCAAACAATGCCCACTAATCCTCTTGTGTCATTACTTGTTTAGTGTCCTCCTCTAGAGGCATATTTTCTTGTATTCCTTTATCTGGCAGAGTTTCATCCAAATCTATTTCAACATCTTGAACTTCTACCTCCATTTCTTTTCCCTTTTTAGTTTACACCATACTATGAAGAGTCCCCTTTTGAACTTCTTCACTTTGTTGTTTTGCAAGTGGGACTTGAGTAGAAGATTCACCTAGTGTAGGTGTTGACACAACTAATCCCTTTTGAGCATCTCCTTTTTGTGTCTCTGCTTCATCAATTGCTGCTTCAAGCTCTATTTCTTCAATGTCTGGAGGAAGGAACTCCAAAGGCTCCTTGGGAGGTGTCTTTCTTTTGAGCCTTTTATATCCTTTCCCCTTTTTAGGAGCTGGTCCTTGAGGATCTTTGGTCCTTAGAACCAACCATTGAACACTTCTATCCAAGAATGCTCTTCCTATCTACTTAATATTAATAGTTTCCTCACTATCCCAGTCAATTGGATCCAAAATTTTAGTTCCAATATTCAAAGCTTCATAAGATGGATCCAATACAACTCCATCATCCACCAAGGTGTCAGGATTGTCATTCTTGACTCCAAACTCTGACATGAGTGAGAGAGGTAATCTCTCATAATTCTTCTTTCTCAGATCATAATCATCCTATTGGTTACTCTAGAAATCTTCTAATAAATTGAAATGCTTGTCAAACATAGAATGCAACAAGGCATTCATCTTACCCTTTGGGTCAAAGTGCTTCCGAGCTGTATACAAACCTAGCTTTAAGTGTATCAATTCTCTGCACACCACCTTTGCTCCTACAAGATGCTGACAACTATACTCACCCAAATTCATGGGGAACTTATGACATCCTATCTTATGTTTCAATCCAAGCTGAGAATTAACCCCTAGAGCCTGATATACAAATTCCTTTAACACTATCCTATTATTGCAACACCTTGGTAGCAAATGTGGATGACCTTCAAAACCAGCTAACTTGAAATATGTAAACCCGGGGTATTTAATATACTAACATCCCCATTCAGCAATAAATTCCATGGCCTCTTGAATCAGTTTGTACCCTGCATCTCCATTGAGTTGGTTAATGACCACATATATGAATGCATCATTCACCCTCCTGTATTGAGTCTCAGCAACTTGTAGGGACAACTGGTTATAATCATCCTACACCTTCTTATGTCCATTTAACACTCCCATTATCCCCACTCTGTTCAAACCCGAGAAGACACCTACTCTTGTTGCTGCATACACAATGTAAGAAGTCATGAAAAAGCATTTAGTATCCCTTACATTGGTCAACTAATCATGAATGGCATTTGATACAATCATCGACCAATCAAATTGATGGGAGCCATTTAATATTGTCTAGATGAAGGGAAACATCCACCCCTTGAAATGAAATGCATCTCTCTTCCCAAGAGCCCTAGACAACATCATTATCAAATTTGACACTTCTTTTTAGAAATCTACCCTCTTTGGTTGATCTGCTAGCTTGGATAGAGACTTCTTTTCCATTCTCAACCAGTTTTTATTGAAGTGGGAATTGTTGGATTCCTTATATTTACTGTATTTTTTAAAAGCTTCTGCTTCCTTCAACTGCACCAAGTTCTTGGGATCCGGGACACTAAATATATTTTGAAAGGCTTGAGGAGTGAGATCAATGATTACATTGTTTTGTGAATCCATGCATTGTCGGGTAGCTGGATTGTAAGCACTGGTTGCTGTCAAGATTAACTCCGAACGCTAGATAGATATAGGAAATAGGGTGATATGAGCCAATCCAGACTCAATAATTCTTTGTGTTCTCCGTGTGATATCTTCAACAAATGTTTCTACAAACAACTCCTCAAAATTGTACTGGCCCATATATGTGTCGGTGATGTCTGACCAATATGATTCCACCTTGCTTACTATGACAACAGGACCCTTGTGGTTATACCTCAATGTATAAGGCAACTGTTTTGGCTTGATCTTCTTGGGTTTGGCTGTTGGATTTGATGTTCCTATAGGCCAGTTCCTTTGGGAAGCTTCTCCTAATGTTCCTGACATTCTTCAGCTTTCCTGCAACAAAAACCTCTAGTCAGATCTTTGAATAAACATATTAAAATTTATCTTAAAATCATACCTTTTCAAACATACATCGAAGGCAGAACCAGGTAAACAACATCCTAAAAAATCCTCTTTTAACATACTGTCGGGCTTAGAGCAAAAACTGTTATTGACATTCTACTAACTAGAAGTGGGCTCAGAGTCGGAAGTGGAATAGTGATCGAAACCAGAATCAGAATGGAAACTGATTTAGTTTCCTTAAATTTTTTTGTTTTCATATTCTATTTCGGTTTCGGTTTCGGTTCCATTAAGTTTAACATTATCTTGAAATAAAGCTTCTTACTACCAGCAGAGTCAGAGATGGGATGCAAAATGGAATTGACATTATTCATAAAACACATCCAACAAAACCCAAATCAATTCCGATCTCGCTTTTGGCTATGTTTACCATAACGTCATCTATGTTGACCATGATGTCATCATTGATTTTAATAATTTTAATGCATTACTTCATGATTAAAGACCAAGGTCATTTTAAACAAATCGAGGCCTAAAATATAGCATGAAAGGACCGTGCCCATATGACTGTGGTGCAACTGCATTTTAGGGCATCCTATTTAATCATTTTCTAAATGTGATCTCAGAAACGCATAAAAACCCTACTCTAGAAAACGCGATATAAAACTAGGGCACATATTTAACCCTTCTATTTTAACCAAAAAAATGCGCAATAAAATCCTAAGTAAAAACTAGATTCTACCAATTCTAACTCATTATAAAAACCTAGATTTAATCTACCTCACTGTAAAAACCTAGATTTAATATACCTCACTATAAAAACCTCACAACACGACACGATTATGAAAAAACGTAAAAAAAACCACGCTTAAACTCACTAAAAACCAGAAATGCAAGCACAAAATGAAATCAAGAACAACAACAATCAAAGAAATAAAAAAAAATCATTCCAACCTACTAAGATGATGAACTTGCCCCAAAAAATAAAAAACATCAATCATGAACAAAGAACACGAAAGTAAAAGAAAGAAAAATGAGAATAATAATCCTCTCGAACGCAAAACTTGGCAAAATTTCTGAAGAAATTCGCAAGCAACTATCTCTTCCTCTTTCAATCGATTCACTAAGATGAACTCCACTGTTACTCCACTACGCTTTTTTGATTTCTTAACAATGATAATAATAACTCGTTTAATCCTTAATTAAGATAAAATTAAGAGTTTCTACCTACGCATGACAGCTATCATTAATGCATTAAATGCAGTTAAGTAGAGTCAAAACTAGAGAAGAACAAACACTTCACTATAGTGCGACTTTAGTAAAAAGTCAACAACCCAAAAAACAGCTGGAGCGGAATCAGAATAGAAACTGATTCGAAAACTCAAGGAATTTCCCAACTTAGTTCCCGTTCTGGGTCCGCTTCCGCCAACAAAGCATAAAACAAAACCAAACAAAAAAGGGAAACAAAAAGACCAAAATAATAAAACATACCACAAGGACTTAAAGTAAAACAAAAGTTCACAAAGAGAAGGCAGAGTCGGGATGGATTTTGATTTTTCAATTTTGAATAAATACCAACTTAACGTCCGATCCGGCTCCGGCTTCGATGAAGACAAAACAAAAGGTTTAAAATAAAGACTATCACGATAGGGATAGAAAAAATTCTTAAAGGAAGTTTCACAACCCGATTTGGTTCCAGCTTCGGTTTTGATAGACTAAACCAAGGAAAAAAAAAGTGTTTGAAACAAAAGACTCCAACACTTTGTTTAAAAACAAACAAAAGAATGAAAAACATAAAGGGGGAACCATTTTGACCAAGGCAAAAGATGGGGTGGTTATGCAAAGCATAACAATACTGACAAAAGGAGTTCACATCGTACCAACTAGGGTAAGGTTCCTTGAGAGGCTTAGGGTTCTCCAAGGTTATGATATTATCCTTCAATAAACTTTGTAAGATGGAAGAATAAGATTTTGCTAGCTTTGTGAACTTTCAATTGCATCTGAGGCCATTCTCATTCATAGTGGCTACTACATCCGCAAGAGACTTACCCTTTCCAGAGATCGATAGTATGGATTTTCCTTCTGAATGGGAGCATGAGGAGAATCCCCTAAAATGGACTACCATCTGTTGGTATTCTCGTAGAGTTGCACAAAGATGCACAAAATAAGGGTATTTCATAAGGGAAATTTTTTCCTTCCAAGGTCTTTGCAAGTTCCCTATGAATACCTTCCGCACATTAGAGTCGAGCAATGGGTATGAGATCTGTGAGAAGAGTGCTTGATACCACTCTATGAAATAAATTATCTTTTCATTGTCCCCTTGTTTGCATTGAACAATATCTGAAAAGGTCATCTTCCGTCTAATTTTTGCTTGGAATTGTTAGAGAAACCTATTTACAATTTGATCAAATGAGAAGATAGAGTTATCTTATAAGGATCAATACCATTCAAGCTCTATTTCCTTAAGAGATTAGGGAATAATTTTACCATCAATGCGTTATGATGGAAGAAATTTGTGCACAGGGTATTAAAGGCAGACACATACATTTGTGTGTCCCTTTTTCCGTTGTATTTTTTGAATTTGGGAATCTCCATTCCTTATGGGAAGGGAGTACTTAAGGTTGCTACCAACAATGGGCTATTTCAGAAGAAGGGCTAAAAGATTGGTTGGATAGAAGCTTGGGAGAGACTCGCTAGCTGGCTTTGCACCTTGCCCATAATATAAAGAAGAGTGTGCAAAATAGGGTCATTAGATGACATAGGACTAGTGGGACCTCCTTTGGAACCACCATCAGAGCCACCTCTAGAACCACCAATGTGGCCACCGTCAAAACCACTACTAGAGCCACCGCCACTAGTAGGGCCTCCATTAGAGCCACCTTTTCTTCTGAAGCCACCACCACCAACACCACCCTCACTACCAAAGCTATCACCACTTCCAAAGCCCCCACCACTAGAGGTGAAAGGAGGGGTGAAACTTAAACCTAAGGGTATTCTATTTTCTTTGATAGTTTCAGATCTCTTAGAGGTAGGGGGATGCTGATGAAAAGGACTGTGTCCACCATATACAAAAACATGGGAGGCATCAATACTCCTAAGTGCCTTTCATGTTCCTTGAGAGCGCCCCCCTATATAATGATAGCACTGTTTAGAGGGGAACATGCTTCAGTCATACTAGAGAGGCTAGTTAGAATCTCTATTCATGTTTGGTCTTTTCCCACCATATATTTTTTCTCACTAATAACCTTGACTGCTCTAGCCAATTTCGAGTCCTTCTCCAAGTCACCCAACCCTTTCCTAAGGGTAGAGATATATTCTAAAGGAATGTGACCAACTTCATGCTAATCTATTGATGATGGTGTAGGAGACACAAGAGGAGTGGGGACATGGTCGGTCTCTTCAAAGAATCCTACCTCACCGCTCGATAACTACTACTAGGTAGAAAGACCAAAGATAGATTACACAAAAATGCATATAGAGAAGAAATGGCCTTCATCTTCTCCATTAGTAGGTGTCGTACACTTCTCCTAAAAATATACCTAGAGGTCATGGACTAGGTTGTGATGCTCATAAAACTTCACAACAGTCAAGGGTACAATGATCACAAGGTGCAAGGGAAAATATTCAACACCGATGAATGAGCAGATGTTGTTTCATGTCAGGTTCAACAAAAATGTAAGAGAGGGTGACCAACCACATCAAGGCTCCAGGTCACAAAGAGCTAAGAGTGGAGGGTGGCCCTAACTTACCTCACTCTAAAGGGGTGTTTCATATAAAGGTTAAGAATTATGATGACTATACAGTACTTGAATCACTCTTCAGACCTAAAATCCAAGTTTAGGCTAGGCGAGCTGGTTTTTGGAGTCGATACTACACCTTAGATAACTCTTTGTCTGAGGATGGTAGTGCAGTTTTGGGACAACAGTGTGACGCGTTGGTGTCTCTCAGGCACACTGGCATCTATTCAACCAAAATACAATAAGTAAATTATAAAATACATAAAAATGAACTAATAGCCCAACTGGTTATTGTTAAACGAACAAAATAGAATGATAAGACATGAAAAGTACAAACAAAGATGATAAAGTAGATAGATAAAATCTAGAGTCGTGAAGATGATCTCACTAATGTGCCAGTTTTCCAGCTAGCTCCAAACACATGTTCACCTACACACAAGAAAGAGGGGAATTTTTTGGGGCTGTATAGGGGTCTACCTCAGTTAGATCCCCATTTTTGTGTTTACACCTCCACGGACAACTGGATAGCAACGAAGTAGAAATATGTGATAAAGAAGTAAAGAAAGTAGAAGTTGCAATAAACATTACAAAATAGTATAATGTTACTCAACCAAATCAGAAAGGAGAGGAGCGAAATGTTACCACCTCCACCCAAAAGATCATTAGCCAATATAGGAGAAAGTAGACTTGGCAAGGTCACCACAACCTCAATTGTGATGAAGGGAGGTCTCGTAAGACACCAAGTCCATACTCCTATGGCTTGCTTCACACTTTCTATGTGGATTTGTGTTGCTGTAATGGAGCGTTGAAGTGGTGGAAATGCTAAGAGATGGCTTGAGAATGTGTGTAGAGATAAAATGAATTGCTAAGAGCCTCCAATGGAGTGAGAATGCATCCATTTGAAGGAAGAATGAGGAATAATAAGGCATTTGTAGGTCGGTTGGTCGAAGAGGGACATTATAATTCGTTCCCAATCGGGAGTGTAATTCCTCTACCAACTTTAAAAGTAGTAATCCATTAGGGACAATAGCACATCGTAAAAATGTCTCTACGCCATGCACACATTCCCAACAAATATTCTCTCACCGACACAACAAACAGATGCCAAATGGAAGGAAGGCAGTTGGGTGATGTGGAATTTTTCCTTTAGATTTGATTTTCTAAGGTGAGGATGTGTGAAAGGGGAATTTGTGTAAGGGGTGAAAATTCACTCCTATACACATACAACACTTGAACATGAATTTGATGATAAATTACAAATTATACGTGACTTGAATTATGCTTCTAATCTTTTTATTTATTTCTTTTGATTTTGCATTAATTGTCTTAGGTTTCTATAATTATTACTAAAGTTAGAGAGTTATAAAGGAGGGACAAACTTATTGTAGACACCTAAAATTGACCCATTACACAAGGTCAAATTTATCCCTTTCATTAATCCACTTCATTCCCTTCATCAAACGTTAATTAAATTATTTATTTAATTAATGTTCCCCTTTCCCCTAATGTTCCTAAGGTATTTAATTCAATTAATTCAATTATTTATACATTGGCCCACTTCATCTCTAAATTAAATAAATTCAATCAATTTATTTAGTTTAGTTAATTATCCTCTTCATTTCTAAATTCATTCTTTCTCTCTCCTTGTCACATCCTCCACAACCCCTTCACTAAACTGGATCAATTTAATTAATCCTTCATTAAAATGTGAATATCCTTAATTAGGATTAATGTCACATCCTCCAAATCTAGCCACTTGCCTGTAATCATCAATAATTAGTCTAATCACCTATTTACACAATCCTAATCCTAATCACTTACCCTTTCTAGCATGTCCTTAGATCAAACTTTCTTGGTACTTACCTTTTTTGGGTTGACCTCTTCCCCATGTGAATTAAAAATTAACAATTATTCCCCCCATGCATTTGTCTTCCCCATGAAACCTCATGTGTCACATCGTACCCAAAGGACAAAGACCTCATTTAGAGGAGTCTTGTTTTACCCTTTGGTCTCTTCCAAAAAGTGAATTAAAAATTTACTTTTATTCCTCCAAGGCCATCTCCAATCCCCATGTTGACAAGGGTGGAATTTATAAAAGTCCTCACTTGTCACTTTCAGCCCCACTTGGGGACAAGGGATTAATTTTTGTGGAGATCCGCTCTCATCCCAAGGTACTTGCAAGTACCTTGGGACCACATGGACTTTTCCACCACACTTGAACCCTTTTCCATCTCATCATCCCCTTTCACACCTCACCCTCCACATGTCAACATGTGAGGGCTTGTGAGTTCTCAAATCACCTCAACCCTCCATCTTGGCCATGGTGGCTTAATCTAGAGAGTTCAAATTCTTCTATAAATATCCCCCTCTACTCATTGATTGAGTTAGTTGATGCATTCATTAAGAAAAATTATGCTCTCAAGCCATTTTAGCCATTATTATTGCAACTCTCTTACATTTTTCATTTTGCATCCTAGCTATTATTGCATCCATCCACACTCATTTATACCTCAACTACCATTTCCATCACAAGTATATCATCCAAGGATCACACATTATCAACCATCAAAAGGCCAACCAAGGATCAACAAGAAGAAAGGTATAATCATATTGTTGAGTTTTTGTCTTCCTTTTATTTGTTTTTAACGTAGCCCAATCTTGAGGTGTTAGGTGTTTTAGACTTATCTTGAATTTTACTTTATTTTGCATCTTAGATTAGTGTATTTCTCCTATTCACATTTTTGGCACACGTGGTGGGACCCATGTCACGGTCCTTTGTTTTAACATTTTCTGTTGTTTAAAGTTTTGCAGATTCTAACACGGAAGATCGACCTTTCCCAGGAGGGGCAACCTTGACCAAACAAAAAACTATTCTGCTACTTTTTTTCACTATTTTCTAACCTTGGATTGCTTGTAGGTTCATAAAAGACTGACCTTGCCCAAGAGAGGTGGCCTTACGCAAACAACAAACTATTATGCTACTTTTTTCTCTATTTTCTGACCTCGAGTTGCTTGCAGGTTCATAGAAGATGAACCTTGCCCAGAAGGGTTGTCTTGCCCAAACAACAGGCTATTTTGCTATTGTTCTCACTATTTTTTGACTCCTAGTTACTTACAGGTTCACAGAAGACCGACCTTGCCTAGGAGGGGCGGCCTTGCCCAAACAACAAACTGTTATGATACTATTTTTACTATTTTCTAATCCCTGGTTATTTGCAAGTTCACAGAGACTGACCTTGCCCAAACAACATATTGTTTTACTGCTTTTTTCACTGTTTTCTGACCCTAGGTTGCTTGCAAGTTCATAAAAGACCGACCTTGCATAGGAGGTGAGACCTTGCCCAAAAAAAAGACTGTTCTACTACTTTTTTCATTGTTCTCTGACCCCAAGTTGCTTGCAGGTTCATAGAAGACTGACCTTGCCCAAACAACAGATCGTTTTGCTACTATTTTTACTATTTTTTGACCCCTGGTTACTTACAGGTTCACAAAAGACCAACTTTGCCTAGGAGGGGCGACCTTGTCCAAACAACAAACTATTCTGCTACTGTTTTCACTATTTTCTAACCCCTGGTTACTTGGAGGTTCACAAAAGACTGACCTTGCCTAGGAGGGGCAGCCTTGCCCAAACAACAGACTGTTCTACTACTTTTTTCACTATTTTATGACCCCAGGTTGCTTGCAACTTCGCAAAAGATCAACCTTGCCCAGGAGGGACAACCTTGCCCAAACAATAGACTGTTCTACTACTTTTTTCATTGTTCTCTGACCCTAGGTTTCTTGTAGGTTTATAGAAGACTGACCTTGCCCAAGAGGGGCGACCTTTCCCAAACAATAAACTATTCTGCTGCTTTTTTTATTATTTTCTAACCCTAGGTTGCTTGTAGGTTGACAGAAGATCGACCTTTCCTAGGAGGGGCGACCAAACCCAAAAGATAGAGGTGTCCATGCCCAAAAAACTAAATCTGCTTGTCAAAGACAAAAAGCTAAATTTCTAACAAGTGCGTTGTAGGTGGAGAAATTGTATTTATACTTTAATTTCTCTAAACTAGGAACATAGTTTATTTAGAGGGGTCAATTTACATATGCTTGTTGTGCTTGTGAGTGGGTTTTTGACATATCCCCTCCCCTTGTGCCTCTTTGGTGATCCTAGTTGATGATAAATCATAACTCACTCTTGTCTAGTCTACCTAGAAGATTCTAGAGTGTCAAAGCTCTCCCCTTGTGCTTCCTGTGAGCTTAGGGACCAACCGAGGAATCTAGTGTATTCTTCCTTTAGTGGGACCTTCTTTGGGATTTCATCACCCCAAGGGATGATCCCAACCACGTGTTATCGATGGGGTATATAAAGGGGGAGAGTGAAAACTTTACCTCAATCTAGTCACATCATGTCTGGCGGAATGACAAAGCTAGGGTGATACCTAGACAAGATGTGAAGAGTTGGTCCGAGCTCCTAGTCTCTCATTGGCTGCTCTTGACTCACACTTGTAAATGATTTGGTGTTCATGGTTGTGACCCACGTACCATGTGTATATCAGGGATGCCTTTAGTAAAAAATTTAAGCCTAGATACAAAACCGTGTTGATCATACCCTTAACACCAGAACTAGGCTTATGTTGTTTGAATTATTCTCTTTTGCAAAACCAGTACTTGTTAGTAAAATTGGCCTTTTGCTTGCTGTTTTCATCCTTTTTCATCACTATTTTCCAATTCTGAGCATTTTTCCCTCATTTGAGGTACCTGTTAACCTGTTTTGACCATTCGTTCATCCATTTCGATTATTTATTTGCTTGTTCCTAGCACCTTTCTCATTTTTCACCCAGCTGTTCGCCCATTCTAGCAAGCTGTTCATTTGTTCTAAGAACTCATTTTCCCATTCCAAGTTCTATTTCACAACCTCCTAGATCCATTCACCTGTTTCGAGTGGTATTTTTCTCATTCTAAAAATCTAATTACCCATTTTGGAAGTTCGTTTATCAATACTGTTTAACCATTTTTTTCTCTAAGTTGAAATCAAGACTTGTTTGAGCAACCTTGACCTGTTTGGGTGGCCCTGACCTAAAACTGCACTTGTTTCCAAAACTGATCCAAAGCACCAGCTTCTCGTAGTTTCTGAAAGTCCTGTTGACCTTCCCACTATTTGCGCATCTCATTCACCTACATCACGATCCATTTGCATTATCATATGAATCATATAGGTTGCATTCATTATCATCATATAGGTTACATATTCATCATCCCCGTATCAATCAAAATCCTTTAAAATTAGTTTGAAGTCATGATCTAAATTGACCTAGGTGCTTGAACCTGATCATCATCCTTGAAAAACCACTTAGGATCACTATCCATCCTAAGTTGATCATCATCCTTGGCCCTATCAATCCCTTTCCATCTCAAGGTGGATTCAATGCCATGATCATCAGTTCATCCTTCCACTCGATCAATAAACACCTTACGTCACCAAGGGTGATCTTTGAACCCAGTTTAGAAACCCTTCCAATCATCTAATCAATCGATCTCCAGTTTGATTTCATCCAATCCTATCAATCATTTTGGTGATCAAATTCAATGAAATCCAATTAAATTCAAACAAATCCAATCCTTATCAAATCATCCAATTAATTGATAAATCATCAATTGATCCATCATCCTATCAATCAATCCAACATCCAATCCAATCCAACAATCTTTATCTCATCCAAATCAATCAATCTTGATCATCATTTAGAAGCCTAGTTTCATCTTAGATGACTTAGTAGTTTTGCACATTCATGGTCGTTCAGACCCATTCACAAACAAAAAATAAAATGGAAGACCAACAGACGCAAGGTTCCCAACCAAATATCCCTCAAGATCCCCATAATGACGCTTCATCTCAATCAAACAACAACGTCTAGTATACCACACCACTCGATGCCAAGAACATGGTCAACCAACCCGAAGTCACCGTCGATGAATACCACACCACCCAATGATGAGAACATAGTCAACCAACCTAAAGTCACCATCGATGAATACCTCAATGACCTTGTTAATGTTTAGATGATGGATCATCTCATAAATGAATGTGGAGATAAAATTCATGCCACCTTTCTTATGAGAGGAATCAAGCCACCATCCGAATTTGATGCATCATAATATGCTATTGTGCACATTCTTCCCACACATACCAATCCACAAAAATATCAAAATGTCCCTAGGAATTCACATATCCTCGAAGGTGCACCCATAGATAAATGTTATAACCCTGAGTTTGGCAATGTTGTAATACACCAAGTCACTAGCTATCCCCGTCTCCCAACTATAGCCTCGGTAGCACAACCCGAACCCTAGAATCCAAATGCTTATGAAATTCCTTCATACATTTGTCTGTTCCACCGCTTCCACCTCAAAAACCACCTATCAACATTGGGGGCACCCCAATCCTTGCTTTAATGCCATCTCCAGGGTCTACACCCGCTAATAATTTATCACAATCTGCATTCCAACAACCTTCTATCAATCCACACCAACACACTACTATGATTGTTGCTTCATCTCTACCACCTCATCAACAACCATCCCAAAATTTTTTTTCCATCCCAAAACAAAATGTCTTGGATCACACGCAACTGCCACATCAAGCAACATCCCAACAACCACAACTGTTGGAGGGTTTTTTTGTAGCTATCCCCCAACAACAACACACTTCATGTCACCCATCTAACCAACAACAACCACAAAAATGACCCCCACAACAAAATGTACATATCCCTACAAAAACACAAGATAATCCACTTACAAAATACCTCTATCATCCCTCTAGAACATACATTTCTCCATCCCACCTCAATTCAAATCCTCACCAAAATGCTCAAAACCAAATGTGGACCCAATCTCCTCAAACCGATCCTCCGCAGTCACAAAATCATCCCTACCAGTAGCCATCAAATCCACCACCATATGTTACACAACATCCCACCATTGCGCAAAAATACCAATCTTATCCACCCTACCTTTAGCAACAAAAAACTTACCAACAGGGTGCACCTTCCATCCTCTATTACTAACAACCATCATCACATCAATAAGGGGGTTCTACCTCCTTGTATTATCAAAATTCTACACAACAACAGGGTCCGTCCCCCACTTATTACTACCAAGAACAACCACCTTACCAACAAGTGGCTTCCACTCATCACAATCCATCATCAAACTATCCATCCACTTATAATCAACAAACACACTCATATCCAGCTCATCCCATCTATGATCCAATCGTGGTGGGGCCATCCTCATCATACCCACAATACTATCCATACAATAAACTCACTCCGACTCCTACAACACCCATCAATAAGGAATTGGAAGAATTAAAAGAAGCCTTGAAGGATCTATATGCCAGAACGGGAAAACACACATTCAAGTTCGAGGACATCTCTCCTTATCCTTTTGATCCCTCCATCTCCTTGGTTCCTTTTTCCAAGTATTTCAAGATACTAAAATTTGATAAATATAAAAGAACTAGGAACCCCAGAGCCCATTTGCAAGAATTTTAGGCCCATGTCCAAGAGGTCATGCATAATGATAACTATCTAATCTGAATTTTCCCTAAGAGTCTATAGGGGGTTTCCCTTAACAGGTTTATGGGCCTTGAAAAAGGATCTATCATAAAATTTGCACAACTATCTGAGAAATTTGTCTCCCACTTCTCTTTCAATCTAGAGAAGGAAATTGACACACTTGATCTCCTAAAGGAAAAACAACATGATGGGGATACCTTCGCTAGTGATCTGCAAAGATGGTATGCCTTAGCTAGTCAGATGAAATCCCCACTGTCAGAAAATGACATGGTCACATTGTTCATCAAAAATTCTCATCCAGACATGGCTCACAATTTCTGGCTACACTGCATCACCACCTTCATGACACTCATCGAGAAGGGTCCCATCCTAGAATGAGCCCTTGTTGCTAAAGGGCAAGTCAAACTTTTCAATTTTGATAAAGAGAAATCCTCTAGGGATAAGTCTCGATATTGGAATAAAAATAAAAATGCCGTCAATGATGGTGTGACCAAAACCAAACATGTCCAGGTGGCCACCACCTCACAAAATATCCTCCTCCACAATAACAAAAATCAATATTGAACACCATATCTATGCCCCAAGGAGAACCTCAAGAATAATCAAACCAAGACAACCAAGGGGGGAATAAACAACAATTTACTCAGTTGGGAGAACCCCTTAGCATTGTGTTCAAAAACTGCAAGCCAAATACCCCATTACTTATCCTATCACCAAGCCCCTCGATGAGTCCAAGCCCAAGCCAACTTGGTTCAAAGAGAATGAGTACTGTGACTTCCACAAGATCAAAGGGCACACATTGGATAAGTGTCAAGGACTAAAAAATTATGTTCAAAGTATAATCGATTGGGGTGAAATTCATGTAGATGCTAACACAAAATCTTTGTCCAATTCTCAGCTCCAAATATAGCAAAATGCTTTTCCTAAACACAATCAGGGCCCTAATACGTCTAATTTTGATCCTTGCCCTAGTAAAAACAATAATCAAAATAACAATACAAATAATATTAGTTATAAAAATATGCCATACAATTACCAAGGTGTGGTCACATATATAGAACAAGTGGAGCCATGTATATCCATGATACACGTCAAAGGAAAAGATCCACAATGTGTTGTTACCACTTGTCAAACCTACATTACGGTCTCAGCCACTCCTGCATCTACCCAACAACCATCCATCGGTTCACAATGCAACATCCTTGACCACTTGGGCAAGAATTCAACTTAGATTTCTATTGTATATTTTCTTAGGTCTTCCCTAGTGCATCAGGACATCTTGAACAAAGCCCTACAAAACAACCAAGTCCTTGACAATATCAATCCTACACAGTTTCAAGCATTAGTAGGAAATCTATCCATAATCTACCAATTAGGTTTCAGTAAGAAGGACATGCCATGTCTTGAATCAATCCATAATCATCCCCTTCACCTTGAGGTTGGGGTGAATTGTCAAAAAGTGAAAAGGGTATTGGTAGATAATGGTTCAGCCCTAAATCTTTGTACACTAAAGTTTATACAACATGTATGATACACCCAGGCTGACCTAAATAATTAGGTGATCACCATTAAGGCATATGAAAATTCAAAAATAGATTCTAAGGGCATGATATGTCTTCCTATTCAGGTGGGTCCCATTGTATAGTATACTATTTGGCATGTTCTAGACCTGGAACTTCCATACAACATCCTCCTTGGTCGTCCATGGATTCATTCTATGCAAGCCATCCCATCCACCTACCATCAATGTTTGAAGTTCCCATTTCAAGAGATGGAAGTCACCATATAGGTTGATCCTCAACCTTTTGAATATTTTTGTGCCTTAGAAGCTTCCTTTCCACATTCACACTACTAACCTAGAGTCGAAATGGGGGTATCTCAAACATATGATTCTCTTCCAACCACCAATACACTAAACACCATATCATCCACTCCTTCATCCACACCA
Source organism: Sequoiadendron giganteum (assembly GCA_007115665.2). Lineage (NCBI taxonomy): Eukaryota > Viridiplantae > Streptophyta > Pinopsida > Cupressales > Cupressaceae > Sequoiadendron > Sequoiadendron giganteum. Next base: position 450,638,143 of record CM021107.1, on the reverse strand, counting down.
TCATCGACACCTGGTTCCACCATCACCAAGGTCCAGATCATCGACAAAGGATGTGGTGAGTATGAAATGCATACCACACTAAATTTGGAAACCATACCACCCTCTCGATGAGCATATGGGAAACAATCTCCATCAGTTCCCAAAGAAGAAGAAAAGACACTCACACTCACTTCCAAAAACATGGGCTCGACAACATTCAACAAATTGGGTTCTCTTGAGGATAAAATGGAAGCTGATGTTAGCCAATGGGTTTATAGAGCTAAGCCACCATGTCCCCTCATAGAATAATTCTAGGAAGTTTATCAACATGCCTCCAAGTTCTTTGAAAAGTGCACTTACCAAGGCAGAGGTCTTGGTGTGGAAGAACAAGGAAAACACCAACCCATTGAAGCAACTACCATCCGACCAAGAAATTTGGGCTTAGGTTATGATAACAAATAGAAAGGTCATGCAACATCCTCCAGCACTTCTAATAATGTTAGTGTCGATGATTTTTCCCTCAAATACATACTAGAGGAAGAATCCATCATACACGCGTAGGATGATTTGGATCATGTTGACCTCCCTGCCATGTTTGAATGCCTACCCGTTTGTACCATAACCTTATCCCCCAAACATCCCAAAATCACAGATTATGACCTACAAGGTACCACACCTCTCAACACATTTCCCCTCAATGGATCAGCATGTGAATCTCATGGGATTGGGGGAAGATGAACGCCCTAGTTGCAAAAACAAAAAAGAAACAAAATAAAAAGGGTCACCTAGTGAAAACCTCCTTGAGGCACTTTGTGACTTAGAAATAGTAAAAATAAAGGGCATATCTAATAGTGAAAACCTCAAAGAGGCACTAGAATATGGGAATTTTCATCTTCTCATTGTTAGAACTCACTTATTTGATTGATTATCTATCCTAATTGAAGAGACACAAGTTGTAAACTTGGGAACATAAGAGAACCCCAAAATCACTTATGTGGCTAAGGCACTATTAGAAGAATAAAGTTCTACTGTCATCAATATCTTGAAAGAAGAAATCATTAAATTTTCTTGGACATATTCCAATATGCCAAAACTTGATCCAAATTCGGTGTTACATCATCTAGATGTCCATCCTAACACAAAGCTTGTTAAACAAAAGCTCAAAAAAATGCACCGACAAGTAGCCCTCCTGGTAAAAAAAGAATTGGAAAAGCTGTTAGAAGAAGATTTCATCCGACCGATTGACTAATCCAACTAGATATCTAATATAGTCCCAATTACTAAACCTAGGGAAGACATTAGGATTTGTACAGACTTCCGAGATCTCAACAAAGCATGTCCAAAAGACAACTTCCCCCTACCAAACATTGATATGTTGGTCGCCTTCACTGCGAGAAATGAGATACTATCTCTCATGGATGGTTTCTCTGGCTACAAATAAATTAAGATTTACCCTAAGGACCAAAACAAGACCACCTTCACAAAAGCCTAGGTTACATTCTACTATAATGTCATGCCTTTAGGCCTTAAAAAATGTGGGGGCAACATACCTGCAGGATATGACAGTTATCTTCCATGACCTTATCCACATAATCATGGAAGACTATGTTGATGATCTTTTAGGTAAATCCAAAACAAGGGAAGAGTACCCAACCATCCTCAAAAGATCTTTGATCACCTAGAACAATATAATCTATGAATCTATCAAAAGAAATGTGTGTTTGGGGTCACAGTCAAAAAACTCCTGCGGTTCATCATCTCCCATAGAGGAATTGAAGTTGATCCCGCTAAGGTAAAATCCATCATGGAAATGCCTCCACTGCATACTTTGAAATAAATATGAAGTTTACAAGGTAAGCTCCAGTCCATCTGTAGATTCATTGCCCAACTTGCTGATAAATGTCAGTCATTCGCACACCTCCTAAAGAAAGACACTACATTCAAGTGGAGCCCACAACATCAGCTTGGTTTTGATCAGATTAAGGAATACTTGGCTCACCCTGCCTATTCGAGGAAAACCCCTCCTCTTTTATATTTCAGCTACTTCTGTGGCAATGGGGGCATTATTGGCACAACATGACGAATCCTCGAAAGAACGAGCAATTTACTATATCATTAGGAGTTTGGTTGGTTATGAGCTCAATTATTCTCCAATGGAAAAGGCCTACTTGGCCATCATCTTTAGCTCCCAAAAAATTAGGCACTACATGCTCAACCATCCAGTTAAGCTCATCTCCAAATTTGATCCCTTAAAATATCTGTTATCAAGAACAACATTGACAGGTCACATGGCTAAATGGGTCATGCTACTTAGTGAATTTGACATAGAGTATGTGGGATGCAAAGCAATCAAAGGCTAGGTTATTGTGGATCAATTAGCGAATGCTCCACTGGTCGATGCCTATCCTTTAGAGACAAAGTTTCCAGATGAAGGAGTCTTTGCAGTGTCAAAAGCCACCACATGGAAATTGTATTTTGATGGGTTCCACACTAACAACAGATCAAGAGCAAGAGTATTTCTTGTCACCCCTAAGGTGAGTATATACCCAAATCATTTAGACTGGCTTTTCCTTGCATAAAAAATATTGCTGAGTATGAGGCTCTCCTCACAGGCCTTAGGATCACCGTTCAATGGTGTATCTCACACTTGCACATCTTTGACAACTCTCAATTGGTGATCAATCAAGTTAATGATGAATTCCTCACAAAAGATGACAAGCTATTACCCTATAATCGCATAGTGGATGACTTTAAGAAATATTTCATCTCCATCCAGTTCGATCAAACCCCCCAAATATAGAATAAAGTTGCTGATGCCATGGCCACTATTGGTTCTCTTTTGGATATTCCCAGAGATTGTACTAAATGAGAGTTCCTATTAGAACAACTGTTAATCCCCGCATATGACATTCCTGAAAGCGAAATGGTCTATGACATTGTAGGACCAGAATGCCCTTGGTACAAAGAAATTTACAACTATCTTTGTGATAACACCCTACCATCTGACCTCATAAGAAACCAATGTAAATAATTTATCCAACGCACTGAATACTATAGCATTATCGGTGATACATTTTATCGATGTGGGTATGATGGAACTCTCCTTTGATGTTTAGATGAACCCGAGGCCCTTATTGCATTAGCGGAGGTACATAGTGGTATTTGTGGGGCCCATTCTAATGGTATGGACTTAGCCAAAAGGATTCTAAGGGTAGGATAATACTGGCCTACGATGGGACATGATGCTTATGTGTTTGTCAAAATATTTCTTCCATGTCAACAACATGTAGATTTGATTCATGCCCCGACACAAGAGTTACAACCTATCACAACACCTTCACTGTTTTCACAATGGGGTTTCGATTTGGTTGGTAAGATCTACCCTCCATCCTTCGATGGTCACACCTTCATTATCAAAGCCACTTAATAGTTCACCAAGTGGGTGGAAGCCATACCACTCACTCAAATCACCAGTTTTCAGATCTCTAAATTCATCCTCTACCATATCCTGTGTAGGTATGGAATCCCCTCTGCCATCATCACTGATAACGGAAATACTTTCAAGAATAAGTGTATGAAATTCCTTTGTGAAATATATCATATCCAAAATCACTGGTCTACCCCCTATTATCCAGGGTAATGGAAAAATAGAGGCAACCAATAAAAATTCATTAAAATAATTAAGAAGATGGTCGATAGCATTGGTCGGGACTGGCACCTCCATCTCCATCCTACCCTTTGGGCCTACCACACATCCATCCGCACCCCCATCGACACTAATCCATACTCCCTTGTCTATGGCGCCAAAGCCATCTTACCAATTGAATTCAAAATCCCCTCCCTCTGAATATCACTCAAGAATCTGATCACTGACAAAGACACCCGATTGGCAAGACTCACACAATTGGAATTACTGGATGAAAAATGGGTCAAGGCTTATAACCATCTGCAAACCTATCAAAACCAACTCAAAATAAGTTACAATAAGAAAGTTCACCCTTGTCAATTCAATGTTGGTGACTTAGTTCTCAAAGAAAATTAGCAAAACCAACAAGATCAAGATAAGGGAAAATTTGAAGCTAACTAGCTAGGCCCTTATGTCATCACCACCAAATATGGTTCGGGAGCATATAGGCTATCTACCTCTGAAGGAAAGCCCCTAGAAGAACCCATCAACATCATGCATCTGAAGAAATTCTATACTTAGGTCAGCTGGGGTATCCTTCTTGGTAAAATATTAAAAAATACAAAAAAAGTTAAAAATTATCAAAATCTAGAAAAATAAAAAAATAAAAAAATAGTAAAGATAAATAATTTGTCCTATGGTGAAAACCGCCCCTGTGTGGTGCCTTGGATACATACGATTGGTGAAAACCTGGCATCAAGCACCTTTCATATAGGGCTTAATTATTATCTACCTCACGTCCTAATCACTTTATGCTTTATCCATCTAGATCTCAATAACCTTATCATCCTCTCATCCACTTGCATCCCTTGGTCGCTTGGTATATTTCTGGTTGAGCATTGAACGAACATCATTTGCTATCTAACATCTTGAGCTTCTATCCTAATTTAAGCTTGTGTGTCACCTTGACACTTTGGTCATCTCCATCTAGGATCATTCATCGTGTTTGTCTCCATCTAGATCCCATTATGTCTTTGGCAAACTACATTGCCCCTACGCTTTCACGTAGGCAAGGCCGATCATTTGATCTACCCCTGACGCTTTGTTTTGTCTATCATCTTTGTTTGTCCATCCTTTTTTGAACTACGATGCCCTTGTGCTTGCACATAGGCAAGGATGGTCATTTGATCTACCCCTGGGGCACTCGTGTTCATCTACTTTGTCCTTCATCATCTGTCACCATTTGTCCACTTTTTGATCTTAACCATCATTGTCTTTCATCGTTTTTGAACTACGCTTCACTTGTGCTTGTATGTAGGCAATGATGATCATTTGATCTACCCCAAGGCCTTTTCTTTGCTTCTCTTTTATTTTTCTTTTTTGGTCAGTCTATCTGATCATTATCTCCCATCATCTGTCTTCATCGTCCTCTTTCCACTTTTATCATGGTCTTTTCCTTAACTACAAGGGCTTTGCACTTTCATGTAGGCAAGGCTGATCTTTGATCAACCCTCAAGCCCCTAGGTCTTTAGGGTGAGTCATTCTTATGTCGTGTGGTCAAGGTATGTCCTTATCTTGCTAGTACCTCACAAATGGAATCCATTTGTATCACAAGATTTCATGAGTTTTCAAATATCCTGTATCATTAATTGATCATTTAGTTTAGTATCCATCTTTGGTCTCAACAGGATTTATCCTTCCTAATAAACTACATCAACCCCATCCATCATCTTGATCCTATGGAAAATGATGTTTTGAAATTGATTGCACTCTTTTGATGATTTTGGTTTTTGTTTATCATTCAAGCTCCCTATCATCACTTGTAAAGGCCACCATGATCTATCATATTATGGTGTGTTTTGACTAGTTAACATAGGGGCATATCTTGATTTTTCTTTTTTTTTTTCCTTTTTTTTGGTTGTCCCATAGTACCCACCAAGACCCCTAAGGTCTTGTGTTATATTGGGACATCTTTATGTGCTTGTGGTTATCCCAATACTTGGCCTGACCAAACTCATTTGTGACTTTGGGGTGTTGGGATAGCCTTCTTGTTTGTTGTGTTTGTTTATGCATTAGACACTAATCCGCCTTGGTTCTACATACCATGACACCTGGTGTCTTGTGCTATAGCAAAAATTAGTGCTCCAAGGATGATAACTTGCATTAGGATTGCATTTGATTTCCTCTCCCATTACATTCATGCATCCTTCCTCCCTTCAACTCCCTTGACTTAGGAGTTTGGATTATGCAAACGGTGATTCCCTCCACCTTCTTTCTTCTCAAGAGTCCTATGGTTCTTGACAGGTACGGTCACACACCCATTTCCCCCTTCACTTCCATCATTATATGGGCCCCTATTTACATATAGGATCATATTGCATAATAGAATTCTCATTTTAGGTTCCTTATATTGCATTACATTTTGAGTTGTGTAGGTTAATTTTCATTAATTATTCTACGCATCTTAACATTCACTCGTTAGCATATCCATTTTGATTCATATCATTAGGTCCATTACCACATCCATCATACACATTAACTATACATATTCACCATCATGCATGCCATAAATAAATCATCCATCATAACAATAATCATAACATCCACAAAATCATATTCATTAGACATCATGCATTCATAATCAACCATCTCATTTTACATATCACATCATCCATCACCTCTTGCATCATAGAACTTAGACATCATACACATAAAAATAATCATGAAAATCACATCTTGCATTATAAAAACATCATAATCATACATCCATCTAGGCATAAACATGCATCCATATAGATAAAAATACACAAGCATATATAAATCATCCATCATATAAGCATCATATAGTGTTGATAAGGGCTCTCGCATATCATATCCCAAATCCAAAAAATAAAATATCCATCATGAAATCCATAATAATGTCCATCATAATCACAACTACATATATACCATCTATCACCAAAAATAAAGTATAAGTATACGACTATGGATCTACTCTGATCTCTGCTACTCTGTACGGTGTCTCATCCTGCACTTGTCAATGGCCGAGATCTTGTTTGTTTGGTTTGAACCATGAGATGACCACATCTAATCTCTGTGGTGACTCGGGCACCAACCCTCTACGAGGGGGGGTCATCTGAGAACCACTAAATCCTCAGGTCCATGTCCCTAGTGTTTGGGATGGTGTAGACATTTGACGAGCCCATCGCTCAAAATGAAATGTACGCTCGACGGATCTAGAATTGCCTACTAATAAGTGATCATCTAGAAGGATGCCTCTTTCATATACTCATCTCTCTCTCCCACATGACCCCAGAAAATGTTCTTCTCCTATCTATATCTATCTCAATCTCAGATAAGGACTCTCCTCTTCTCAGCCCATGACTCTTTGTCTGCCCCTGCACTGCACCTCTCTCCATAACCTCTCTCTGTACCACTGTTGCATCCCTCTCTTGCCATAGTGCCTGCATCTGTGTCTGAAAGGCCTCCCTCTCTGCATCCATCCCCTGTACCTGAATCCTCATAGTATCCTCCCTTTCCTGCATCTATGTCTGCAAGGTCTCCCTCTCTGACTCCATCACTTGTAGATGAGCCCTCATGCTCTCCTCTCTCTCTTGTATCAATCCCATATCTCCCACTATCTCCTCTGCCACATCCTTCCTCTCCTAATGCTCATCCCACTCCTATCTCAACTCCCTCTACTCTCTCAACAATCCCCCTACCTATCTTCTCAAGTCCTCCATATCTCTCTTTGCCTCTGCCAAAGCCTTTGTCAATATTTGCTTTGACCCCCCTCGAACCTCTTGCTGACCCCTTGCCTGTAGTATTGCTATAGTAGCCTCTAGTTGGTCCCTCTCCCATCTCATTGAATCTCCTGCTTCATGCTCCCTCACCATCTCCCCCTCCAAACAGGTCACCTCTTCCTATACTTTGTGTTGTTCCCAGTCATCCTTTCTAGCTCACCACATAAGAAATCTCTCTCCCTCTCTACATCCTCTACCTGTGAAGTCAGGTGGTCCACAATAAAGTCATACTCCCTCTATCATATGGCCTCTAATCTGATCACCTCTGCCTAGAGTCTCCTCCCCTCAACCCCAATTCTGATAGCCTCTACCTCCAATCTCCTCCTTACTTCCTCTGAGTCTATCAACTTTTTCTCGATGATATGTAATCTCACCTCCGCTCCTCTCAATCATGTGACCAAATCCTCTACCTCTAGTGGCATCATCATCAAGGGAGGATTATCATGTATCTCTGTATCCATCACCTTTGCTCCACCCTCATCCCATATATCCATCACCTCCACTCCGCCCTCACCCCTCTCCATCCACTCAACATCTTGTCTCTCCTCCTCGGGCTGGCCCTGAGCCCTCTATCTCCTCCTCCTCCTACCCGATCTCCACTAACCTCCCATCAGATCCTCCCTCTACCCCCCTAGTCTACTTGCCTTTGGCAGTCCCTGCTATCCATCTACTCTGTCTGCCTCTAGCACCCCCTACTATCCACCTGCCCTGGCTACCTCTAGTACTCTCTCCTACTACGTTGATACTTTGCCTACTCTTGATACTCTCCTCTGCCGTCCTCTTGCTACGACTACCCCTAGCTGCTCATCTCCTCCTGCTCGGGCTGTTCCGACCCCTCTCCTCTATTGTCTCCTAACCCCATCTCGCCACCATCTCCTCCCCCCTCCCACTACTCTAACCTCATCCTCCTCTCTGAATCCTATTACCTCTACGATCGACACCTTGGGTGTAATCCATATCAGATAATGTCGCATAAACCATGCTACATATCTAATAGTGATGCCAACATCTACCAATCCCTCCACCCTACTTAGGTACTCTACTAGCTCATGTACCAGTGTCGCCCAATGCTCCCATGATTTTTTTTCTAAAATCACATCACCCCATGGTTGCTCCCATGTGATTAATCTGAACATCTCAGGGGCATCTGAGATATCTGACACCAACCCATACTGCCTCGTCACCCGATCTAGCCTATGTGAATCTAATGTCTAAGGCTCTCTCCTAACTAAATAGTAGAACATCATGAAATAATCCATGTGTCTCTCCTCCTCCATCCCCTAAATCATCATGTCATATATGGCCTCCACACTATATCCTCCTCCTCCAAATCATCAAACAATCTCCTCCACCAATCTAAGTCTCCTGCACCCCGATACCACAACACCTACCTCTGGTTTGCATCATACCACCAAGCTATAGGCACTACCTCATCCACATGACCCACTCTCACCATATCTGACTTAGCCACACTGATATTCTCCCAATCCCACAACTACAACAACGTCACTTGACAGATGCTGACCGTGCCCAAATAGCAAATCACATGCATATATCTGTATAGTTGTGCAAGGACGCATGGACCCTATGTGAACTGTCCATCCCTCCCTTCGAAGATATGTTGAATAACCTTCATATAGCTAAGGTTGCGGTGTCTCCCACTCTTATCTGGTATTAATATACCGCTAATCAACCCGCATAGGTACAACGACAGTGGTGGTACTCTCAACCCTAAGCATCTATCCACATCCTAGCCATTCTTCTCTATCGGCAAGTCCTGTCACCCAAACAAGACCGACATGGTCTAATCCATCTCCTCTCCATCTGATATAAGCTCACTCACCAACTACCCTGGTATAAGCAATCTCAAAACCCACTAGACATCCTCTAGTGTCATGATCATCTTTCCTGTCGAGAGATGGAATGTCAACATCTTTTAATCCCAATGCTCAATCAAGGCTATCAGCATTGCCCAATGCACCTTGATGGATGGATACCCTAAGAAATGTAGTAGCTATGCCTCCACCAAATGCTAATGGTCTTCTCGTGTCATCACTCGCTATGTCACTACGAACACCTCTAATCTCCTCTCCCGCGTTTGCAAAGTATCGAACCTCTACAGTCAAGCCACACAATCTGTCAGTTACCACATCATTTTCTTTACTTCTTGCCAAGCCCCAAACACCTTTCTCACTCCAATTTTTCCTCTATCTATTTCTATCTCGGCCCCAGGTACCTTTTCACCCTAACTAACTCTCTCACTCGACAAAAATATTCCTCACCTTTAATCTCCATCTTTATCCTCGGTGACCACACCCTTTCTGGGCAAAACACCCCTTCTCCATGTGTTTTCTTTCCTTTTTTAACACTTTCTCTTTTTTTTGTCCTTGATGGATGGGCATGGCTGCCCCTTTTTTGGGGGACTACCGCCCCTTTCTTCTAGGCACTACTGCCTGATGGGTGTGGCCACCCCTTCTTGGGGCACCGTTGCCCATAGGGCAGGGCCGCCCTTTCCTGGGGTGCCGCTGCCCGATGGGCAGGGCCACCCCTTTTTAGGGCACCGACACCCAGTGGGCGGGGCCACCCCTATTTGGGGCACCACCATGCTCGGGGTGTGACTGCCCCTATCCAGGGCACCCCTGCCCCTGTCTAGGGCAGGGCCGCATCGGCTGGGGCGTGGCCGCCCTTGTCAGGCCCGACTACCCCTATTCCATACGGGGCCACCCCTGTTGGGTGTGGCCACCCCTTTGTGGGGCACAACCACCTATTTGGGGCATGACCGTCCTTCCACAAGATGCGATCACCCATTCACGGATGGGGATGCCCATTTTTTGGGCATGGTCGCCTCTCTATGGGGAAACTCGAGCAAAATTTCTCAACTAACCCTTCTTTTTTCCCCCTAATCCCTTGTTTTTCTACCCCATCCTTAATGGAAATTTCTCCCAACCCGCCCAATGAAATGAAATTTTATTTCCTACCCATTCTCCTATTCTATCTCAAAACCAAAACCCATGTTTTAAAAATTGCATTAAACTTAAAACTACATCTAGAAATGCTAAAATAATCAAGGGGGTTTTTGGACCTAACCTGGCATGGGACGACACACTTAGCGTAGAAACTCCACACCTCATCCTCATGGTGGATGATCTCGTCATCATAATCATCCGACATCGTCTCTCTCTCCTTCTTCTCCTTCCTTTTCTCTCCTCTCTTGCTCAACTGATAGCTGTCAAAATGAGGAATAGTAATTCTAAAATTACTATTTATAACCTTCCCCCTCTTTTTAAATTTAAGGAATTTTTCCCCTCTATTTTACTTTCTTTTCCTCCAATTAATCCTCAAACTTTCACGGGCCGCCATTCGCACCCTGTGTGTCAGATTGACTCCATTCAAAAGATAAACCTGCTTGATTCTTTGAGCTCTATCCAACCGTACCTTCCATTTTTTCATATTGAGAAGTTGGTTGGGGCCCCTTTTTCTTTGCCTACCACCCTCTTGATGGGGCATACCTTACCATACTCACTGTACTGTATTCTTGACCTTTCCTTACATAATTGGGGCAGACCCCGTCACTCCCTTCCATTTGAGCAGCTCACACAACCTATCCCGTATTGGGGCATCTTTCTTTCAGTTGCTTCCTCTATAAAGTCATCTGCATTTTATTTTTCTTCAAAACACTGTTATTCTAACAATATTTTGAAGAGGGGCAAAATGTAGACGCCTAAAATTGACCCTTTACACAAGGTCAAATTTATCTCTTTCATTAATCTGCTTCATTCTCTTCATTAAACGTTAATTAAATTATTTATTTAATTGATGTTCCCCTTTCCCCTAATGTTCCTAAGGTATTTAATTCAATTAATTAAATGCTTTATACATTGGCCCACTTCATCTCTAAATTAAATAAATGCATTCAATTTATTTAATTTAGTCAATTATCCTCTTTATTTTTAAATTCATTCTTTCTCTTTCCTTGTCACATCCTGCATAACCCCTTCACTAAACTGAATTAATATAATTAATCCTTCATTAAAATGTGCATATCCTTAATTAGGATTAATGTCACATCCTCCAAATCTAGCCACTTGCCTCTAATCATCAATAATTAGCCTAATCACCTATTTACACAATCCTAATCTTAATCACTTACCCTTTCTAGCAGGTCCTTAGGCCAACCTTTCTTGGTACTTACCTTTTTTGGGTTGACATCTTCCCCATGTGAATTAAAAATTCACGCTTATTCCCCCCATGCATTTGTCTTCCCTATGACACCTCATGTGTCACATCGTACCCAAAGGAAAAAGATCTCTTTTAGAGGAATCTTGTTTTACCCTTTGGTCTCTTCCAAAAAGTGAATTAAAAATTTACTTTTACTCCTCCAAGGCCATCTACAATCCCCATGTTGACAAGGGTGGACTTTCTAAAAGTCCTCACTTGTCACTTTCAACCCCACTTGGGGACAAGGGATTAATTTTTGTGGAGATCCTCTTTCATCCCAAGGTACTTGCAAGTACCTTGGGACCACATGGCCTTTTCCATCTCATCATCCCCTTTGTCACCTCACCCTCCACATGTCAAGATGTGAGGGCTTGTGAGTCTTCAACTCACCTCATCCCTCCATCTTGGCCATGGTGGCTTAATCTTGACCATTTAATTCTCTAGAGAATTCAACTTCTTCTATAAATAGCCCCCTCTACTCATTGATTGAGTTAGTTGATGCATTCATTAAGAAAACTTATTCTCTCAAGCCATTTATCCATTTTAGCCATTATTATTGCAACTCTCTTAAATTTTGCATTTTTCATCTTGGCTACAACCATTTGGTGAGATCAAAGGCTTAGATTAATATAATATGAAAATATATAAATCTAAACTTAAGTGTTCTTAATATGGGAGGTTTTGACTAGTGGAAAAAAGTTTTGATGGAACCAAAACACTATCAAAGGAAAGCTACAAATGGATAAAAACAAAGACCATTAGCAACCCAAAAGGTACACATGAAAACCCATGCTATACAAAAGAGGTTTTGAAGGGAATCTAAAACCCTCTATAAATAGTTTTAAGAAGGACTAAAAAACCTTTACAAAAAATAAAGAGCACTCGAGTCAGCTAGACAACAACTAGCCTACATCATCTAGACTAAAACAAACCATCCACTAAAAATAGAAAAGATCCTTTGAGTATAGGAAAAAATGAGCCATTTAGACTCTCCACCAAAAAAAGGAGGCACTGAGGATCCCTAGACTTCATACAATACCAACCATTTTGAAACTCCAACCCATACTCCACCTCTAAAGAAGAGAGATCCCCTCTATAGGAGAGGACAACGTGAGAGCCAAAACTATTAGAGACACCACTCTTTTGAACACAACAAATATACCTCAATTATAAGAAACAGTAGTAGAGCAGAGTGCTTCCCATCATAACTACAACATCCAACTCCACCTCAATAGTAGAGGGTTGCGCTTCAATGGGAGAAATATTTACCTGTGTAGAGGACAACTTTAGAAACCAGCAGAAAGAAACCACTCCAATAGAGAAGGAAATCACATCATCCTTTGGAAACAAGAGAGTCTAATACTGGAAGAAAAAATTTATGAGAACCCCAACCAAAAAGGAAATAACCAACACCATGGAGCATATAAGATAGACAATAAAATAATCTCATACCACATAAAGAGATGAGAAATACCCCCTTTAAAAAATAATATCTTCATAGGTTGAAAGGGGATCAAAAAAATTTTGATACAAACCAAAGCTTCTTGGGATTCAACCAAGAAGAACAAGAAGGCACTGAAACACATCAAAAGGCAAAAATAAGCCTACAAAAGCAAAGCACCACCCCCTCCCACAACAAGAGCATAAAATACCAAGAGGGGGACCAAAATAAAGAACTCAACAAGAAGGAATGAAACACAAACATCCTGTGAGAATAGGATAGCAAGAAACCATAGGCCACTGACATAAAGATCTTCAACAAAACCCAAGGGCATAAAAAAACACTCCAAAACAAAGAGGGATCTTTAGCCAACAAACCAAACATGACACAAGGGATAAAACCCACAAGCCATGACCAAAAAATCCCAAAGGCAAGCAATATCAATCAAGCTACAAGCCAACCAAAAAGAAGGAAGACTACCAAACCTACACCCAAAAGAAGCCACAAAAGAAAGAAGAACAAACCCAAGTGAAGCAACAACACAAAAGAAGGGAGCCACAACCAAGGGAGGAGATAATTCCTCCAAAATGTAGATAGACTCACACACCAAGAAAAATAGAATATAGAAAATAAGGGGGAGAAAAAACCCCCATTGCCTAGAAGGCACAAGGCCCAACACAAATACCTACACCCCTCCACAAAGCTCTAACAAATATGAGTCTTCCCTAGACTGCCAAACCCCTCAACCAAGCATGAAAAAAATTAAAGGATATTATCTAGGTTGCTATAAACCACAAGAACCAGAAAAGCCTAACAAGAGAAGAGCTGGAAACTAGAGAACAATATCATCATCATCAAATTCAGATTCACCATCACGTTCCTCAGCCAAGAGATTTGAATTCCCCAACCCATTCCTATTCTTTCTCACCCACTCCATCCTGGACAACCCTTTAGTGAAGTGGTGGGGCTTCTTTATTGTAGGGCCAATAACCAAGGTTCAAACCTCATGGGGTCTTTCCCTACCACATCAAAAATTGAGATTATTTTACCTTGGTGTTAAGGGGAGACCCTTTGGTGAAATGGTGGGGCTTCTGTCTTGTGGAGCCAATAACCAAAGGATCATACCCTTAATATCATACAATTTCATAAGGGAAGACCCTTTGGTGAAGTTGTGGTGCTTCTTTCCTATAGGGCCAACAACCAAGGTTCAAACCCCGTTGGGCTTTCCCTACTGTGTCAACAATTTATACTACTTGTCCTTGGTGCTAAGGGGATATCCTTTAGTGAAATGGTGTTGCTTCTTTCATGTAGAGACAATAACCAAAGTCTCATACCCTCAATACTATATAATTTTTGGGGTGACCCTTTGTTGAAGTGGTGAGGCTTCTTTCTTGTAAGGCCAACAACCAAGGCTCAAACCTTGTGGGGTCTTTCCATACCATGTCAAAAATTGAGACTGTTTGACCTTGGTGCTAAGGGGGGAGCCCTTGGTGAAATTGTAGGGCTTCTTGTCTTTAGATATAAAAACCAAAGGCTCGTACCCTTAATATCATTAAATTTTAGGGGGTAACCCTTTAGTGAAGTGGTGGGGCTTCTTTCCTATAGGGCCAACAATTAAGGCTCAAACCCCACGGGGTCTTTCCCTACCGCGTCAAAAATTAAGACTATTTGTCCTTGGTGTTAAAGGGAGACCCATTGGTGAAATTGTGGGGATTATTTACTATAGATACAACAACCAAAGGCTCATACCCTTTACTATCATACAATTAATATAGGAGTTAACATGAATAAATTTAATGAATTTAAATTAGAAATTAAAAAAATTGGCAAACACCATTATTCCATCACATAACATAAAATTTACATGAAGAAAAATCCACCAAAAAGAGAGTTTAAGAATGAATTAATTTTAAATTAATATTCAATACAATCATACTTACATTCTCCTTTTTTCATCCAATTGGAAAATACATGTATACATATGAATAATTTCAACACATCCAACTCTCTATCCCATTCTTGAAACCTCTTCAAATTGTTTATTTAATTCCACTATTTTTAAAAAATTACCTTTACCACTATCCAAGGAACCAATTTATAAAGTTATTGGAACATAAGAGAAGACATAACCATCAAATATGTTTCCCAAAATTCCTCTTCCCATTTTCAATGCCCCCAACATTTGGATTACCTCCTAGAATATGAAAGGTCATAAAAAATGCATACAAGTTTTTGCCTCACTCTATAAAGAATTTGACTTGGGGAATTCCAAAAGAAAATTTTTTCAAACTCAAGAGTCATCTAATCTTTTCCAAGTGCTCCCCTTGTAGGTGGAACTATAATAAATTTATTTTTATCTCCACAAGCCATATTTATTATTGTTTATGGAACCCTCCTTCCTTATGAATGTATTAAAAATAATAACCAGGATTGAATATTACAAATTAATTTCCAGCAACACCCTAAGTTACTAGAGACACATTCCAATATTTAAAAAAAAATGTAAAATGGCATAGAATTTAAAGATAGGTAACATCTAAATACTAATAATACTTAATGTTTTAAGGCCATATATTTTTTGTGTCATGGTTAGGGAATCATTGGTATTTAGAGAAAGAATTTGTATCATAGTTTTATGAGAGGGGAAGTGATATTTATAAGGGATGGATTGGGGGAAGTTGGTACAAGTTAGATACAATACATTGATTCATGATGTGTTGGTGAGAATATAACAATTTTATGAATTATTAGAAATTTCATGGTTTGATGGATAATGAATTTGATGAGGGTAGTAATAGAAGTGGAGATGATGAGCAAGGTGTAGGTTGAGGTACTAAGGTAATTGAGTTGAATACATCTATGGTGGTATTGTTACTAGTTCTAGTGTTATTGTTGTAAGGTTTCTTGTAGTTTATGGTGAATTTATCGTTGGATGTGTTATTTTGTGATGTGCTACTAGGGGTTTCATTTTATCCATATTTATTTTTAAATACCTAAAAACTAGCACATAAATCATCATATGAGTTGTACCTCTAAAAAATGATCTCATTTAGGATGGTAGGATTGAGATTATCCATAAATATTTTTTGAATTTCAATATTGGGAAAGTGGTGATACATTTTGGCCATGATATAATGGAAGTGTAGGAAAAAACAACTTAACTTCTATTAGGGTTCTTACTTGTAGTGTATGAGACCTTGGAGTCTATTTCATGGGAAATTTATATTTAGAAAGGGTTGATGGAGGATTTGGTGACCATATCAAATGTAATGATACAACCATATAGTAATGAATAAAACCATTGTAATACATTCTCTTTAAATTATTTCCAAAGAAAATTATATATAATGTGATTGTCGCACACATAATTAAGAAAAAATAGAACGTTCTTATGTAAATGGTAGGATCTCATTTTCTATCATACAAGGGAAAAAAGGCACCTTAAAATTTTATGGAAATAGATGGGAGATGAGATCATTGTTAAATATCCAATATATTAAGAGTGGGGTGAATCAATATATTCTTAAAATTATTGAACAAATATAAAATCCAATCAATTCAAAGCATATGATAATTAAGATAAGTAGAATCATCAACAAAACATGAAACATATAACACAAGAGACACCATAATTTTTACGTGGAAAACCCAAAGTGGGAAAAACCACGGTGAGGATTAACTCACAGTATAGTATAACCAGTTATAAGATAATTACAAAAAGGGTTGGCTTACTGTGAGGACCCACTGTCCAAAATGGGAGGCTCACTACCTACAAAAATGAAGTAACGAAAATAGCTAATCACCAGAATTGAACTGATAGAATTACACCTCAAGTGCAAATTCAGTTCCTTTGTAATTCAAGAAAATTCGCATACCAACAAATCACACTTCACATTTTTTCACTTCCACATCTAATCTGATATTATTTTATAAACTCATCACATATGTCTCTATCCAAATCTACAAAAAACATCTTGTATATATATTTGATTGCCCAAAGATAACCATCAGGTAAGCTTGAAAAATCATCTTAACAATAATTCAAACATGTGGCATGCTACAACTTGTCCGAATGGATTATACAAACAAAATTTAATCCATTACATCTTCTATCATATGATACGTCGGCCAATAGTAGACCTAATAGCAAATTGTAATCAAAAAAATAATACCGGTGATAGTCATGAACAACTATGTGAATGATTCCCTTTCCATGTATGCATTTACCAATCACAAACCATTTCCCAAAAATTGAAATAGAAGCTATTTACCAGAGAGGATTCCAGAGCATAATAATAGAGGTTGGTCCTATACGACTAGTTCAAAATATTGGA
This sequence comes from Sequoiadendron giganteum, assembly GCA_007115665.2. Lineage (NCBI taxonomy): Eukaryota > Viridiplantae > Streptophyta > Pinopsida > Cupressales > Cupressaceae > Sequoiadendron > Sequoiadendron giganteum. The sequence goes on along the minus strand of CM021107.1, from coordinate 450,620,743 downwards.
TTAATGTGACTTTGAGTCTTGCAGTTTCAACTCATATATCATGGTGACATCAATGAGAAAAAAAATGTTAGCAGGGGATATGATCTTCTTCATTCTTCCATTAATCTCCCCCTTTGTCATTGATGGAAACATGTGCCAAAAATAATTTTCATACATCCTATGTACAAGAATATACACTATTTCACATTCCTTTTCGCCCCCTTTGACATCAAGGACAAAGGTCGAATAAAAAAAATATGTACACAGGGTCCGGAATGTACAAACACATAGAATCAAACTTCTAAACTCTCCCTGAGGAGTTATCTCAAGCAATAAAAATAGAAAAAAATTACCTCGAGGAGGGAGAACTTTTTAGTTCTTGAAGAATGCCTTGCTAGGCCATTTTTCCATTCGCACAACTCTTCATCCTAGGTACCAGAGTTTTATTCAAAGATTCTAAAGCAATAAAATTTTCTTCAGCTTCATCTGGAGTGTCTAGAGTTAGATTGATCTTCTCCAAGTTTTCAGCATTAGCCAAAGCATTGGCTACCGGAGCCTACTCCATCCTCACGTTATCACCAAGCAAGCCAAAATTTCTAATTATCTCTTCCTTATGCTTCTGCAACATAAAGAACTTTTATCTATGCACAAAAATAGCATTCCAAGTTGATCTATCTCTATCCATTGATACATTATATGTGTTGGAGAAAATGGTCAATTGGGACTAAATGGAGTCCATGAGATATTTTATGCTTTGAGTGGCATCATGTCACCTTATATAATATGCAAACACAAAATTAGCTTCAGACTCTCAAGACTTCATAGCTTCAAGACTCTTCTCTACATTGGTATGTTCTGAGGCATATTTGTCATGAAGAATCAATAATATTTTCTCATTCAGCTTCTCTTCTATGTCCTATTTTTCTTTCTCAACAAGTCCCGTGGCATGCTCCTTGAAGGAGTCCAATAGAAGCTTCAAGTTCTCAACCAGGGAGAGATATGTATCTACAAATGTATCCAATGTAGCATCCTATAGGGCCTTGATAGCATCTTCAATAAGTTCAAATACCTTCTGATACGTTTCCAAGATTTCTCTCCTACCCGATGCATGAAATACATTGCCTAATACCAATTTATGTACCAGAGAAATATTGTTCATATCTACATAACCTTGATTCATTGGGAGTTGCAAGAGCTTTGAAGGAATTACCGGCTGGAATCTAATCTTCTTAGACAATATTCCTTTCAAAACATCATCACCAGAGGAAGATTCTCCAATGGAATTTTGTGATTCTACAACTTGTTGGGGCACTTCTTCATTCTTTCCAGTAGTTTCGTTTGATCCCTTATTTCTATTTTCTTCTTCTTCCTCAACTTTTTCCTCCTCTGCATTCTCTTCTTCTACAATCTTTTCTTTTGTATTCCTTTCTTCCAAGTTTTCTTCTTCTACCTTTTCTTCTTCAATTTTCTCTTCTTCTTTTTCTTCTTCCTTCTTCTCTTTTTCTTCCTTATCTTTATCTCCTTCATAGGGGTGTACCAGAGGGGTAGCAACATGAATTATTCTTCAAAATTTTCTTCAACAAGTTTTTCATTTTTTGGATTCTCATTAGCAACATTGATATCTGATAGAAAATCTGTATTACCTATTTCTGGAGGAATATTGATGTCATTCACTTCTAGAGGTATATTATCATCAACAACACCGAAAGGAGGTTCTTCCACAACTTATGTAGAAGTTTATTTTGTATGTTCAGAGGCCGAACCGGATGCACCAATCATGCCATACCTTTCCTTAGTATCCCTGATAGTATTTATTATTTCCTTCCTTGTTCCTCTGATTTACTTCTTATCTTTTGTCATCAAGGTATTAACTCTTCTTTTCTCCTTGAAAATTTTAGTACAAATATTCTTCAAAGATTCTAAGTTATCCGAAGACAAAGAGGGTGCAATTTATTTATATGCTTTGTTTCTTATTTTCTCCTCTAAGTCAACTTCCTCTACTCTTCTTTTAATTAGTATTTCCCACACATTTTTAGGAACATCACACCTAATGTTGTCCCATTTAGCTTCCAAAATAATGAAATATTTTATGATGGCCAAAATTATTATTTCTTTGTCCTCTTCTCCTACTAAATTATACACTTCCACAGTAGACTTCACCATATCATCTTGATTCACCATATTATTCACCAAAACATCTAATTTGAGAGGGGATACAAGTCTTACCAGAGAGTAATTTTTCTTTTCCCGGTCCAATAGAAATTCTTCTATCACTTTGGCCATCTTTTCATCATTAAAATCTTGTTCATTAGCATCATCTGAAGATGACACATATTGAACTTGCCTCGAGTCAACACTGCTTTCTTGTGTCGCACCTTCACCGGAGGAAGCACTCACCCTTCTTTTTCTTGTCAATTTTGTAGCTGAATCTTCTTCCTCTTCCTCCTAATCATCAATAACACTCATGTTCTTCTACCTAGTAGCCTTTTTTTTTTTTTTGAATGGGGCTACCATAGGAACACCTTTTCTTTTTCCTAATCTAGTAGTAGGTCCTAAAGGGGTTGGGCCTTTTCCTTTATCAACAGTGTTGGGAACAAACTTCATTGTGGCTGGTCGAGAAGTTGGTATGGAAGGAGGGGTCTTGATGGATCTCCGTACACTAGGTACTTATTCATATTTTTTTCCTTGAAATTTTTTTCCTCAATCTATTTCTTCAGCTGTGAAACATTTCTTGAGCATTTTTGCCACATTCTTCTTCCTTTTAGATTTATTATGCTCAAAACAGACTTCCATGGATTTTATTGGATAAGTTCCTATCAAAGGTTCATTAAGATCTTTTAGAATCTTTAATAAGAGTTGCACATATCCTTCAACATCATATTTTGAGATTTCATAACCCAGAGGCTGAATCCAGATGGTCCGGGTTTCCACCGCTTCTATCATACATTGATAAAAAAAATACATGAAATATAATCTCATTTTTATATTTCTCAATAATTTTCCTTAGAATTATGTCTCTCTCATTCATATTCTTCTTAAACATAGAAAATAATACCGTCAATGCATTTTCTGCATTGTTCACATCACCCAAACTACGCATGTGATCAAAAATCTGATGTGCCACCAGTCAGGATGGATCTCAATACATTGTTCTAGATTTTTTGGGAAGCATCTTAATAAAATAGAATAATAGGCACACAATTAGAGAAACAAACTTAAACAGGTACTTCTTCTCTTTTGACATTCTCAGATTTTCAAGTAGCTATTGTCAGAGTAGCTCACATAGGTCATAATTTACATCATTTATAGTCATATCATAACCAGTGTAAAGAGATGTGGCAGACACATAATTCTCTCTGTTGGTGAAGTAGATTTTGTGATCAATAATTATGGATGCATACTTCATGGCTAGATTAGTGATAGGTTTTTTTTCCAGAGCCCTCTTGTCATAGGTTGCACTAGTGAGATTTGTTACCGTTTCATTTTTCACTACTTTAAGCATAGATACTAGTCCATTGTCGCAGACTCCAGTGACGAGTTTGATTGCTTCCTTGGTAATCAAGTGTGGTTCATGATTCCATAAGAAATGATCATGTATTCTACTGAGAATCGGCTTTACATACGAGTCATCTACTATAGAACAAAAAATTGAAAAGTTGTTCCAACAATCCAAATTCTTTGCCACAAGATTCCTGTATTCAGGTTTTACCATGAAATCATCTCTTGTGAGTTCATTTAGTTATATGTCAATCAATTTGAAATGATTTAATTCATTTTTCTTAACCCTAATGTACATCCTTGTATCCTCAATCGACATGACACCATGAGGAATCAAAGAGATAACACCCATGGGTTCATCCTTGAAAACCTTCATCGAGTACTTCTTGTAGGAGGGCCTAGGTCTTTCTGTTGTGTTTACAACTACAGGAGTTTCCATATTCTATTTATCGAGATTTTAAAGGATTCAAGAAGAAATTTTCACAAGCCCACAACAACACACAATTGAGAAATACCTTTTCCTTTGCAAATAGCCAAAACTAGGGTTTGCACCAGTCGCTCTTCAATTCACTCTAAATCACTCCATGCCATTCTTCGCTTATTTTGAATGCACAAATGATCAAAATTCCTTTATGATATCTGTTTATAGATTAATGTGATGCCCTAATTCAGATTTAATGCTCTTGGATTTTGAAAAGTTGCTAAATTTCCTTATCTACTCTGAAAAACCCTAATATGCTCCACAAACAAGCATATTTGCCTCTTTTCTTTTTGATTCTCTTTTAGAGCCTTTGCATACCGATTTCTTATGAATTTACTTCATTCCATGGATTTGACATGCTCACAATTAGGGGTTTTAATGTTTTTCTATTAAAAATCCCCTAAGACCATGCTAGGTCTAGTTCTTGGAGGAATCATCTACACCGAATGAGGGTACAAATGCATCAATATTCCTTGACTCATATTTATTTTTCCATATCTTACTCATTTCCTGCTTAACTTCTTCTTTTTCAAACTTCTTCTTAGGTTCATTCTTCTTTACGAGAGAAAATTATTTTCCCTTTTTACTTCTGCATATCTTTGAAATATGTCCTAGTTTGTTACAATTATAACATACATTTCTTTGACTTGATTGACTTCCATTAAACCTTGTTATGCAATGATTCACTTTATGCCCATATTTATTGCATGTATAGAAATAACCAACAAAGGATTGATTCATCCTTCCTCCATTAAACAATATCATCATCTAAGTTCTGCATTCACTAGCTCTATGTCCAAACTTATTACACGCATAGAATTGTCTAGGGATAGAATTAGAGAACTAATTCATCTCACTTCTGTATTCAATTGCCTTATGCCCAAACTTGTTGCAAGAAAAAATAGGGGCAATGAAAGATGGGTACCTTTGTGCATTTGGCTATCTGATAGGTGGTTTCCGTCTAGATTTATTTTCTACTTTCCTTTGTCTTGAGGCTTTTGATCATTTACTGCTTTTGAGCTTTCACATGTTTCTAATCCCAATCCTCAAGTTGTCTTTAGAAGGTTTCTATCCTGCAATAAGTTCATCAAGCTTGGTAGATCTTGTCTTGAAACTATCCTCACATACTTTTTCCTTTTCCAGTTCTATTCTTAGATTCACTACTTGCTCAAGCTTGGAACATTCATTAGACTTTTTATTTATCTCTTTATTCAAGCACTCTTCAATCCCCTTATTTTCTTCCACTTCCAACTTCAATCCTGTAATATCTTGATTTTCTTGTTTCAGTTGATCACTGAATTCTCTATGTCTCTCTTTGAATTTCTTTAATTATTCCTTAAATTTCCTGAAATATTCATTTGCTTCATCAAGATTCTATTTTAGATCTTTATTCTCATTTTGAGCTTTGTCAAGATCATCAAGAGTAGTCTAGAGTTCTTCATTATCCTCCATTTGTTCAATCTCCAAGATCTCCCTCAAGTTGTAAGACTTCTCCAGAGGAACATTGCTTTGATACAAATTGTTAAATATCCATTATACTGAGAGGGGGGGAGGGAGGGGTGAACCAATATATTCTTAAACTTATTAAAAAAATAACATCCAATAAATCCAAAGCATATGATAATTAAGATAAGTAGAATCATCAATAGAACATGAAACAAAAAACACAAGAGACACCTGAATTTTTACTTGGAAAACCTAAAGTGGGAAAAACCACGGTGAGGATTAACTCACAATATAGTATAACCGAATATAAGATATTACAAAAAGGGTTGGCTTACTTCTAGGACTCACTATCCAAAATAGGAGGCTCACTACGTAAAAAAATGAAGTAACAAAAATAGCTAACCGCTAGAGTTGAACTGATAGAAGTACACCTCAAGTTCATATTCAATTCCTTTGTAATTCAAGAAAATTTGCATGCCAGTAGATCACACTTCGCCTTTTTTAGCTTCCACATCTAATCTTCTAGTATTTTCTCAACTCATCACATATGTCTCTATCCAACTCTACAAAAACATCTTGTATATATATTTGATTGCCCAAAGATAACAATTAGGTCAGCTTGACAAATCATCTTAACAATAATTCAAGTGTGTGGCATGCTACAACTTGTCATCATGGATTATACAAATAAAATTTAATCCATTATATATTCTACCATATGATAGTTCGGCCAACAATAGACCTAATAGAAAATGTAATCAACAATATAATACTGGTGATAGTCATGAACAAGTGTGTGCATGATTCCTTGTCCATGTATGAATTTATCAATCACATACCATTTTCCAAAAACTAAAGTAGTAGCTATTTACCAGAGCGGATTCCAAAGCATAATACAAGAGGTTGGTCCTGTATTACTGGTTCAGAATACCAAATTAATGTGACTTTGAGTCTTGCAGTTTCAACTCATATATCATGGTGACATCAATGACAAAAAAATTAAACAAAACTATTATTAGGGGATATGATCTTCTTCATTCTTCCAATAGTCATAAGATAAGGGATTATTATGCAGATTTAATGTGATGCCCCTAGAGTTTGTTGGTATGGTATCGACTCTTTTTTTTACTTCTTGTAGTTGGTGTAGGACATATGACATGTATAGATCATGGGGGATGAAATTTTTGGAAAAATGGAGTATGTTTTAATATGATGGGATGTGGAATGTGGTGGGATATGCTGGCTAGAAAAGTAGGGTGGGTATTGGTAAGAAATGGTAAATGGAGGAAAGAATGGTAGATATGTAGTGGTAATTGGGTGAGAGGGAGGAAGGATGTATAAATGGTAAGTGATGTAAGGGGATATGGGAGTGATAGGAGATGATGTAATTATGGTGGTGGTAGGAAGGGATGTGATGGTCATAAGGACTTGTGTATATGAAGGAATATGTGTATGATGTGGAGTGGGAGGGAAAGGTGAGATGTGAGATAGATTGAAAAAATAGAATGGAAGGAAATGTGAATTATGGATTATTATATTAAAGGAGGGTTTCAAGGGTTGTAGGAGGGGCACTATATTGTATATTATTGGTAATTAATGTGACAATCATAGGATTAATATTGGGTGTGATAGTCTTGGAGGATTAAAAATATTGATAGAGGGAGACTTAGAAGGCATAATACAACCTATATTTTAAAATATCCAATAAAAAATAGTTGGCCAAGATAAGGTTTCCTAAATAATATATAAAATTAGGAGTGAATAAATATTTATTAATTGTGATATTAAATTCTTGATGTTGTGAGGCTATCTTGACTTGGTTTGTATCTCTATTTGGGCTTCTTGATCAATTTTATTTGTAGAAAGGAAAGATTCATTGATATGATTGGGAGAAGTAAATTAATAGTATGAATAACCATTAGTGGATTTAATCATGTTATATAACAAGGAATAATTATAGTAAGATAAGGTTAAACCATATATAAAGAAGGAATGCTAATCATGAACTAGCTTATTTACTAAGATCACACCTAAAAATATTGAGCTAGTTTTGATTAGTGGGGAAAAGAAGGTTTTGAAGGGGCTTGGAACCCTTTACGAATAGGTATTAAAGGGAAAAAAAATCCTATCTAGATCGAGAAAGCTACCAAAAGATAAAACAAAAATAATCAACTACCCAAAATCAACAAACACTAGAAGATAGAAATTACAAACCATGTTGCAAAAACTAGGTTTTGAAGGGAACCTAGAGTCCTTTAAAACTAGGCTTTACATAGACATTGAACCCTAGCTAAATACACACACAACCTGAAATAGCTAGGCCATAGATAACCAACCACTTAGAAGATACATAATATAGCCTAGAAGAAACAACACAATAAAGATGTAGGAAGCCCTCATCATCCCACCAAATGCAACGTGAAATAGAAAAACCATCATATCAAAAAGCTTACCAAGACCATAGATGAGCCCTAAAAAACAATAAAATTTGCACAAAAATGTAACCACATCAGTTAACTAGTTACTGAGAAAAGTAACCAAAATGATGTAGAGCATCCATATCGCCCACCTAAAATATTCAAAATAAAAAGTAGGGGAATGTGAATAATATTTAAATGCCATCTAACCAAACAAACCAACTCAAACCCCACCTCTAAAGGAGAGAGATCCCCTTTATAAGAGAGGATGATATGGACACCCTTTCCTCTAAATCCATAAATCTCTAGAAACCTCACACTCCAACTCAATAAGAGAATATTCCACCTCAATAGGAACATCCAAAGAGGGTGTCAGAAGAGATACCTTCCCACAACATCCACAACTATGGAATCCACATCCATAGGAGATGAATCTACCTTTATAGGAGTAGTCTTCACCTCCATAGAAGACTTAGACTTTGAAAACTAGAATAAAGCCACCACTCTAGAAGAAAGGGAACACACTGAATCCTTTAGTTGTAAAGGTGAATGTAACATCATGAGAAAAATAGAAACCCTCCCTACAGACAAAAGAACCTTGGATGTGTCCCAAGTTGGCTTGACTCTGCTCTTCTCTGTGTTTTCGACTCGGTCTATTTTTATGAATTTTTGACTATTGTTGTGATTTGACAGCTTGATGGGTCAGTTGGGAGGGGCCCCCGAAAAGGCTCACCATTCCAAGGATGTTGTCCTCTTTTCTAACGATGTGCCTATAGTGGCAATGACTAGTCTGGAAGTTCCTAGTCTAATGTCTCCTCCTTGTACTTCAATCCTTTCCCCTGGGGAAAAGATGTAGGGAATATTTGGGAAGTCACCCATTTCATCGAATCTGGGCCTTAACTCTTTCTTCTCTGAGGAAGCCCCAACTTCCTACATGGACAAATTGGTGGGGTCTGACTTGCGAGTTTTGAGTAAAAGGCATTTGGATGTTGCTTCATGCTTGATTATTAGCTGGGAAGTCGATGTCCTAGAGGCTCTAATGCTGAAGGTAATGGACAACCTCAAAATGTCTCTTGTTGGAAATTTTTGGGCATACATGCCAAATATTGAATTGGTTCATCAGTGGGCCACTTCCACTTGGAACCTCAAAGGAAGCATCACCATAAATGTGATGCCTAGAGGGATTTTATTTTTTCCTTTATGGTTTATGAAGACATGCTAAAGGTTCTAACTGGTGGCCACTGGGATTTTGACTTGTGATTCAAAAAAATCTATCCCTTTGCAAGTGGAAGCTGGGTTTTGACCCATCAACTGATTTGGTAGCCTCAAATCCAACCTGGGTTCACCTTCTGAGCCTCCCTCTAGAATTTTGGGAGAAAGGAATCTTGTAAGGCATTGCCAACTCCTTTGGGAGTCTCTTGGCTATTGATAAGATTACTCAGAAGAGATCTAGATTTTTGTACGCCCGTATTTGTGTTAATGTGGTTGTGAATACGACCCTTCTTTCCTCTATCCTTCTTAAGTCCATGATTGGAAATTGGACAGAACCCTTAGAATATGAAAATTCCCGCCTCCTTTACCAGTTGTGCAAGAATTTTGGTCATCTTAGTGATTCTTGTGGGTTAAAGTAGGGCGAGGGCCCAAAGGCTAAGGAGAAAATTCTTGAGAAGCTTCACCCTGATAATGATATGAAATCTATAGTGCAACCTCCTATTTCCATGTAGGAGGTGTCTATTCCTCTCCTCAAAGATAACCCCGACCTATCCAGTAAGTCTGTTTCTGCTCCTAGTGTAGAAGTGAATGATTTGGAATTCCTAAACTTAGCTTTGGTTGCCCCTGCTTCCACCTTCCCAACCCTGGGCTTCCCTTCAAAGTTAGATTTGGTTATGGAGGGAAGGGGCGATGCAAATAAGGAGAATATCCCTTCTAAAAAACCCATGAAGGAGGATAATGTATTGGATTTTGGTGTAAAGAATCAGACTCATGGTGTGGAGGATGACCTTAAAGAAGGAGAGTATGTTCTAGCCAAAAATATCCTATCTCTAGAGGATATACACTCCCTTTCTCAATTTGGTTCTAGAAACCTGAGTGACTCGATGGCTCTTCCTAGTTCCCCCAATGGTTCTACTGACAAGGTGGAGGAGGAGGGATGATCCCAAGCTTATTCTAAACCTAAAAATAAAAATAAACTAGATGTGGGAGGAGGAAATAAGGTGGGAAGGCATTCCCAAAAGGATTCTATAACTAAAGACACTGCAAGGGATGTGACAATTGGAAAACAAAGAACCTTGGATTTGGTTGCAAGGTTGAAATCTAAGAAGAAGTAGTTCCAACTGCTTCTTTGGGCTAGAGGTGAAGTTGCTAACTTCTTTTCTAATGAAGTACCTCTCCTAGAATATAAGGGGCCTCAATAGCCCATTTAAACAATTTTTGGTGAAATCCTATATTCTTGACAATAAAGTGGATTTTCTCCTCCATTAAATGAAGATGAAGAAGGAGACCTTTGATAAATCCATCTTGAATATATGGCTTGGTGTGAGTTATTTTTTTAGTGAGGCAGATGGTGCTTCAGGAGGTATTGCTACCCTTTGGAATCCATCGAAATTAAAGGGTACACCATGTTCTTCTTGTAAGAATAGTATGATGATTACTGATGACTCTATTTCTCTAAGGTATGATGACCACTCGATGTTGGGAGGATATTTTAACTCTCCTCTCCTTCCTTTAGAAAATTCTAGAGGGCAGGATGATTATTTTGATAATATGATGGAGTTGGCAAAATTCTTAAATTCGGTAGGTCTTATTGATATACCCCTCTAGGGAACTAAGTTTACTTGGTCAAATAGAAGAAATGGAAATCACCTAATCCAAGTCAAACTTGATAGATTCTTGATCTCTTCCAATTGGGATATCTCTCAACTTCTTTCTTTCTTTGCCCTTCCTTGGTTTGGCTTGGATCATAATGCCTTGGTGTTGAAAATAAATTTGGATCATAATAAAGGCCCTTTCCCATTTAGATTTGAAGCTATGTGGTGTCTCAACCTAGATTTTTCTACTTTGGTTAAATCCTGGTGGGAAGAACTTGCTATTGGTACCCTGATCTATTACCTAGCTAAGAAATTTAGTAGAATTAAGAGAAAAGTTAAAGGGTGGAATAAGGTAACTTTTTGCAATATCTTTGAGATAAAGAATTCTTTGGGAAAAAGCATAAAAAAGGTTTAGGATATAATGGAGGCTAGTAGGGTGGATGATGAGATTTGTGCTAAGGAAAGAGATCTCAGGTCTTAATGTTATAGGATAAACAAAAAGGAGGAAATCTACTGGAAACAAAAGTCAAGGGCTTAATGGCTAAAGGAAGGGAATAGGAACATAAAATTCTTTCACCATTCCACTTTTAAATACATAATTTGATACACAATCAGATCACTTGTGAAGGAGGATGGCTCTATGGTGGCCAATGAATAAGAAATAGTGAGGGAAGCTGCTAACTTCTTCTCTATTCAACATAGAGCCCCTGACATTGATAATTAGGTATATGTTGACTTTATTGATGTGATCCCTAAAGCTATTTTTAAAGACTTAAAAATGATGACTAATGCCATTTCAATGGATGAAATTAAAAAGGTTGTGTTTCCTTTGGAGCTTATAAAGCTCCTGGCCTTGATGGGTTCCTCCCCATTTTTTCTAGAACTTCTAGGACATTGTTAAAAATGATCTATTCAATGCTGCTAGGAATTTCTTTAGATCAGGTAAAATGTTGATCCAGCTAAATGCTACTTTTATAGATCTTATTCCCAAAATTTTTGATGCCTCAACAATGAAAGATTATAGACCATTTAGTGTCTACAATACGGTCTATACAAATTTCTCCAAAATATTGGTGCTTAGACTCAATCCAGCGCTTGGAAAAAATGATTGCCCCAAACTAGAAAGGATTTGTCTAGAGTAGAAATATTCTGGATGTTGTTATCTCCACCCATGAAATCATTCATTCTATGGATCACTCTAAAAAGTCAGGGATGGCCTTCAAAATTAAAATTTATAAGGCTTATGATAGATTCTCTTGGCCTTTCCTCTTTGTTGTCCTTAGAAAGCTTGGAATAGATGGAAGAGTCCTAAAGTTGATCTTTGCTTGTGTTACCTCACCCATGTGTTATGTTCTAGTTATTAGTGTCCCCCAAGGCTTCTTCTCTTGTGGTCATGGGCTTGGGAAAGGTGAACCTCTCTCTCCCTATCTTTTTATTATAGTTGCTAAAGTCCTTGGCAGGAATATTCAAAAATTGGTGGGCTCAAAAGCTCTCAAAGGTGTTAAAGCTACTTCATCTCTTATGCTTGACTCCCACCAAAAGCTTTTTGATGATACTCTAATGTTTGGGGAAGCCTCAGTGGGGGAAGCAAGTCTCTAAAAATAGGTGCTCAATGACTATGCCATTGTTTTTGGTCAGTGTATCAACTATGAGAAAAATAAAATTTACTTCTTTAATACTGAACAACAAATCAAGGAGAGAGTGATAAAAATTCTTGGATGTAAGGAAGGTAAATTACCTGATACTTATTTGGGCCTACCCCTTAATCTCTAAGAAGCTGGAAAATACTTAATGGAATCAGTTGATTGAAAGGACTTAAAAAAAACTTGTTGGATGGAAGGGGAAGCTTCTGAGTTTGGTGGGAAAGATTCAACTCCTTAATGCTTCCCTTCAGAATATTCCTATATACTACTTGTCCCTCTCCAAAATCCCTACCTACATAGGGGAAAAGATAGAACAGATTTAGAGAAAATTCTTATGGTCAAGAATTGAAGAAAAAAATAGACTGTCCTTGGTTTGATGGGAAAAAGTGTGTACTCTTAAAAGGAGAGGGGGCTTAGGATTAAGAATAATATCTATGCTAAACAAACCCATAATGGCTAAAATTGGTTGGAATATTCTTGAAGGCACTAAAGACTGGGTAAAATTTTACCAAGATAAATACATGAGGAACATGAACCTTGGCTATTTTCTTTGAGTTTCGGATATGCCTAATGGCTTTGTCTTATGGAATCATCTTATCAAATTGAGAAATGTGTCGAATTTGGGGGTTAGAAAGAGAATTAGGAAAAGGAATAGTACAGACTTTTGGAAGGGCCCTTGGATAGAGCCTACTACTCTATCCTCTTTAGAAGACCTAAAACCTCTTAAAAAAAGCCTTAATAGGATCTATGGTAAAAAGATTTCTGACTATATTAACTGGGAATTGGAGGAACCTAAATGGAAGGAGTTAAAACTATGACTAAGAAGGGAAAAATTGAGAGGTCAGAGAGAGGTGAATTGGGATACTATCCTAACTAGATTACATAGTTTGATAGGGGAGGCTAAGTGGTTTGACAAAGAAGGGGAAGATGAGTGGATTTGGAAAGGGAGCTCTTCTAGCTACTTCTCAGTCAAAATGGACTATGAAGAACTGATTAAGGTTTAGAGTGCTATTTCTAACCATTTATAAGATAAGGTGTGGAAAAGAATCTGATTCCAAAAATTAATTGCTTTTGGTGGACAACAACTCATGGTAAAATTTTGACTGTGGATAACCTGGTTAGGAGAGGTTTCCAACTAGTTAATTGATGCTTGCTTTGTAAACAGGAAGATGAGTCTATAATCCTCATCTCATTTCATTGCAAATTTGCAAGGGAAGTGTCATTCTTCTTTCTCATGTTTGTATCTTTGGATTGGGTGTTTCCTAACCCTTTGAAAGTGTTTATACAAAGCTGGTCAAATTGCCCTTTCTCTCATAATGTAATAGTTGATCTATGGAACCAAGTTCCTTTGTTTGTTACTTGGGGTTTATGGAAGGAAAGGAATAACCATATTTTCAAGGATGACGAAAGAAGTAGCTAGGAGGTTAATTTGATCATTAAAAACCATATCAAGGAAAACATAGAGGCTGGCAGGTATGGTTTCTTCAAAAATTGGCCTAATTTCAAAGAAATGAGGATAAAGAAAAACTGGAGAATCAATAAGGATTTACCAAACTTAATTGGTCAAAGATGATAACTAGATTGGTTATAGTGTGGAACCCTCCATAAAAGGATTGGGTTAAGTGAAAATTTGATGGGTGATCAAAAGGAAACCCAAGACAAGCACGTATTGGGGGTCTGTTAAGGAACCATAAAAGTGAGTGTATTGTGAGCTATGGGGTAAATATGGGAATATGCTCCAATAATAAAGTGAAAGCTATGGCTGCTTTGGGGGGCTTCAATATTCTAAAGGAGCTGGGTTATCAAAATGTCATTATAGAAGGGGACTCTAAGCTTATTGTGGATATCCTAAATGAAGAGGTTGTGCCACCATGGGAATTAAAAAACATAATTGATAAATTTCAAGTCATTAAAAAATCCTTTTCAAATTGTAGAGTGCAACATGTTTATAGAGAAGGAAATAAAGCATCTAATTGTGTTGCCAATGTGGCACTGAGTTGTAGGGGTTGGACCCAATGGACCTATGGTAATATGCCAGAGTCTTTATGAGATTTAATCCTAAAGGAAAAATTTGAACATGATTACAATATGAAAAAATGAAAAATCTATGTCTGGCTGGATAAAAGAGTACCAAGTGGTGCTTTTGGGATTTTTGTGTAATGATGATATGGGTTGTATGGTGACGTATAAGAGGATCTTGGCTGATAAAAATATTAATTATTTCTTTGTCATGAAGGTTACAAAATATCACATGAATATTTTCATCTTGTTAAGGGCCGCCATGTCTATGCATGTAGATTTTCCTTGTGTCAACTATTCCCACATTTCTAATGTGGTGAAAGGAAGGGGAATTAATGTGAAGATTAATACTTGTAAGAATAATGACTGGTATTTTTCTTCGAGGAAAGTGTTGTGGGATTTTACTAAAAAAACTTTCTGATTCATAATTTTTCATTTGCTCTCTATGTTTTTTGGCTTAAGAGTGATTTATGCATTTTGGAAGGCAAGAAGAAGGTGCGGGAGATTATGAAGAAAAATGCGAAGCAACTGAATAACTTGCAGAAGAGAAAAATGGGAGGTTCTAGGAAGAGAACAAAGCCACCAAATTTTCAAGCCCTGCAATAGAACGTGGATTTATGGAGAATGTTTGAGGACGCTGGTATGGTTTTGTTCTCCCAATCCTTGAAGGGATACAATGAGAACCTCATGACTAAATTTACCAACTCTTGGTGGAATGAAAAATGTTACCGTTGGAGCTGTGAAGTTTGAAATAACAACCAAATTCATCGCTGAAACTACAGGCTACAAAATCAAGGTACCAAAGTTGCTAAAAAAAGTTGGGTGGACTACTAGATGTATATTGACAAATTTTTGCACGAAGGTGAGAAGCTCAAAAGGTTCCAAAATGGGTATGCAAGATTGGAACTTCCTCATTTTTCTTTAGTTATTCTATTTATTATGAGATATTTTACTCTAGAGGGAAGGTATATGTCGGTACATTCATACCATTTTCCCCTACTAAACCATATTCAACATGGTGAGAGAGTCAATTTTTTGTTCTATTTGTTGTCCTCCTTGAAACTCCATATAGAGAAAGGAGCTAGCCCTCCTCTCCACCAAGGCCTTATGATAACCCTTTACAAGTATGCTCTAGCTCTGAACCCCCATGGAAATCATTTTGTGGGAAGAAATGAAAACCCTCGCCGTTTTGAAGTGGTTAGGGAGGAACAACCTATGGATGAAAACCCTGGAGTTGTTGAAGTCCTGGCTGACAAACGTATACTTCATCTGCCTCTTCCTGCTGTCACTAGGAGAGTGCTTATCATTGCTAAAATCTAGTCTCTGGTTGCCAATGTTTTGAACCCTTCTACTCTCATTTCTCAAAAATATGAGGCATTAAGAACCTTTGAAATTGAGCTTATAGGAGCTACGCTTGAAAAAAGGAAACATTCACCTTTGCTGCTTGATCTTCCCAAGGTGAAGAAACCCAAATGTGAATTAAACCTTAGGGATTTCATTAATATTATGAAGGAAGGGACCCAAAATGAGGAGGAGAAAGAATCTCGGTAGGGACAGGGAAGTGGTGGGAGTGGAGGTAGATGGTCGGCTAGGCTTGCAAAATAATCCTCGAAGGATAAAAAAGGGAAACATAAAATGTCGGTGAGTGAAGAGGAGGATCTGGAGTATGAAGGTTTCAAAGCCCAGGAGGAAGATGACTCAGAGGATTTGGATTTTGAGAATACGGCTTATGAGATGGGAAAAGAAGGATCAAAGAATTAAAAGGATGAGGAAGAGGAAGAACATGTAGAACAATTAGAGGATGATAAGAGGAAGAAAATGTGCAAGAAGTTGAGGATTTGGGTATGGGAAAGGAATCAAGCATTGAAGTTTTAAAGAGCAGACTAACTCTCTTGCAGGTCTAATTTGAAGACATGGAGAAGGCGATGGCTACTCTCATGAGGGTTACAAACAGACTAATGAGGTGGGTGATGATGGGTGCGACTTCTGGAGAACTCAAAATTTCCAAGAAGCTAAGGAAACATGGGAAATCAGATGCCCTAAAGACTTTGGACAAGATAGAGGGACCTAATTGGAGAGATTATATTGCTCTCATGGGAGAGTATGGGGACCTGTGGAAGAAAGAAAAATAATGCCTCTTGGTGTTGCTCTTTTTTTTTTTGATGAGTTTTTTTCCTATAACTATAATCTTTTGGACTTTCTATTTTAATGGTTATGTTATGGTGGAATACCACCTGGGAAACTATGGACTTAATTAATGGATTACATAGATCTAAGTATGCTTCTAGTATATTACTATTTTTGATTAGTACTGGTTGGTCTATGGTTACTAAGGTTAATGCTAGCATGTGAACTAATACTGTTGCTGTTTTTTGGTCTACTTGTGGTGTTGTTTCCCACCTTCTCTATTTATTTTTGTTTGATTTTGTAGCCATGGGATCAAGGCCCTTCGCTACTTATCTAATAAAAAACAAAAGAACCTTGACCACCTTCAAAAAGGAGCCCAAAGAACTCACAAACTTCAACAAGAAA
The DNA here is from genome assembly GCA_007115665.2 of Sequoiadendron giganteum. Taxonomy (NCBI): domain Eukaryota; kingdom Viridiplantae; phylum Streptophyta; class Pinopsida; order Cupressales; family Cupressaceae; genus Sequoiadendron; species Sequoiadendron giganteum. Next base: position 450,603,921 of record CM021107.1, on the reverse strand, counting down.
AAAAAACCCAACTACAATAAAAGATTGAGATAGTTGGATCTATCAATTTTACCAAATAAAAGTAAAAATATAATGGAATATCTAATAAGGTTTAACTAGTTGGACACATTAGGTTCACTAAATTAAATGGAACATATCATGGAATCTCTAGGAAGGTTAACCTTGTTGAATACATATCATTAAACAAATGAAAGTGAACATGAAATTCAGAATTGTAAGAAGTAGCATTATACCAAAGAACAATAAAATGTAGCAGTAGGTAGGAAGGGATTATGACTAGTGGAATGATGCTCTAGTCACTAGAAGGATGAGGGAAGATAATGAAGAGAGATTTTAGTATGCCCCCTCGAGAGAACAAGTGAATTCGAAGAACATGGGTATGATCTTGAAATGGATGGGAAGACTAGAGGAATAAAGATAGGTATGATGGGGAGATCGATGGAGAGGAAGGATAAATTATAATCATGTTAAAATTTTTATAAGAAACCTTTATTTGATATTGGACTTGAATTTATGCACGAAGGTATAAAAAATAGGGTGGCAATGTGATAATAATATGATAAAAAAGGTAAAATACAAACATATGACTTATGATTCAATGATATGGAAGACCATGATTCCATTGTGGTTATATAACACAAATATCATGATAAATGAAAATAATGATAATAAACACAAGAAATGATCAATAATGTATAATAAGACAGAAAGAAGCCAAAATTATACCCCAAGTGAAGCTAAAAACTAACTGATTGATTAATAGATAATGATGAGGATAACAAAGTTAACAATAAGAATAATACACATCCATATGATTATGTTGTTAATGATAATAAAAAATGAGGATTGGGAACTGTGTATCCCTATGATCTGATAATTGGTTTAAATTGGACCAATGGATTATCAACTAACTTGGATCAAAATCAATGGATTCTTTGAGATGATGTGTGAGAATGAAACAATGGATTAGGATTGATTGCAATAGATTGATTGGATTGGGATGCTTATATTAGAGGGATGGAGGGAGGATAAATGGATATGATAGGATAGTAGTGCATAAAGGATATGATGGTTTGGATAGTGGGATAAATGGGAACCAATGACAAGGGAGAACCAAGTTTTGGTAAAAGGATGGAAATATAGATATATTACTTGGATATGAGATAAAGGGATTGTTTGGATGGATGAGGGATTGGAGATATATCCAATGAATATATTGTAAAGGAATAATGTGTTGTACATGAAAGGGAGTGCAATTGTAGACTGATGGTGGGAAAAGATGTATGAGATGGAAGAATAGTGCATAAGGGGTTGCAGGTGGATGATAGGGGAATTAAGGTTTGCATTATAAAAAGAATACATGGATATTTCCTATATTCATGATCAAGATCAAATGAAAAAAGGGAGGAGGAATTGGGTAGGATGGTAGGAAGGAGATGTGATGGAGGATATTGGAGGATATGGATAGGATGATTAAGATCAAAGGAAAAAATGGTAAATGAATTGTATAGGATGGGGGGAAGGAGATAAGATGAGGGAGATGATATGGATGATATTAGAGGATCTGGATATGATGATCAAGATCAAAGGAAAAAAGGCACTACAATAGAACAAGCAATTAGTGCCTAAAATAGCACCGGATTTTAGTGTATTTGAGTTCATGAATTGGACATTTCTGCTGACATAAAACTCGGTGCAAAATGGCATGTTCACTTTGGTGCTAGATTTCACACTGAATTTTGTGCTGACTATAGTGTCACCTGTACCATCAGATTATCACCAGAAAAGTGGTGCAAGAAATAGCGCCTTCTTTAGTGCCAAGAAATAGTGTCAAAAATAGTTCCTAAATTAGTGCCCCATTTGGCTTCCAGTTTTGCTTCCATGTCTACTCCCATTTTTGCTTCTAGTTTTTCTCCCAGGTTTACTTCCAGTTTTTCTTCCAGGTTTGCTTCCAGTTTTGCTTCTAGGTTTGCTTCCAGTTTTTCTTCCAGTTTTGCTTCTAGTTTTTCTCCCAAGTTTGCTTCCAATTTTGCTTCTAGGTTTGCTTCTAGGTTTGCTTCTAGGTTTGCTTCCAGTTTTTCTTCCACTTCTACTTCTAGTTTTTCTTCCACTTTTGCTTCCAATTTTGCTTCTAGATTTGTTTCCAATTTTGCTTCTAGATTTTCTTCCCATTTTGCTTCCAAGTTTGCTTCTAGTTTTGCTTCCAATTTTTCTCCCAAGTTTGCTTCTAGTTTTGCTTCCATTTTTGCTTCCAGTTTTGCTTCCAGGTTTGCTTCCAATTTTTCTTCCAGATTCGCTTCTATTTTTGCTTGCAATTTTTCTTCCAAGTTTGCTTCCAATTTTTCTTTCACTTTTTCTTCCAATTTTGCTTCCAAGTTTGCTTCTAGTTTTGCTTCCAATTTTTCTTCCAAGTTTGCTTCCATTTTTGCTTCCAAATTTGCTTCTAGGTTTGCTTCAAATTTTGCTTCTAGGTTTGATTCCAAGTTTTCTTCTAGTTTTTGTTCCGGTTTTGCTTCCTATTTTTTTTCTTTTGGTTTCGCTTGTAGTTTTGCCTCTAGTTTTGCTTCCAGTTTTGCTTCTAGTTTTGCTTCCAATTTTTCTTCCAATTTTTCTTCCAATTTTGCTTCCAGGTTTGCTTCTAGTTTTTCTTCCAGGTTTGCTTCCAATTTTTCTTCTAGGTTTGCTTCCAAGTTTTCTTCTAGTTTTTCTTTGGGTTTCACTTCTAGATTTGCTTCCGATTTTTCTTCCAATTTTTCTTCTGGTTCGCTTCTAGTTTGGCTTCCATTGTTGCTTCCTTTTTTTCTTCTAAAAATTCTTCTTTTTTTTTGCTTCCATTTATTAGTTTAATATGTTTTATTTCAATTTAATTAGTTAAACATATCATACCTTTTAAATAACTCATATAATGATAGAGTAAGTAAATTAAATAGTATGTTTTATTTCAATTTAATTAGTTAAATATATCGTGCCTCTTAAATAACTCATATGATTATAGAGTAAGAAATTTAATTATTTAACTCATATGATTAAATACCAAGATAATTATTATAACATGATCATCATCTATAATTAAAACAAGTGAGTCAAATATCTATAACTTAATTGAATTTGACAACATCCATCCTGAGCAGTAAATTACAATCATCATACATAATAAATATCCATCCAAAAATCATCAACCACTTTTAATATATATAAATTGATAAGTCAATACTGATAAGATCATCATCATATATAACTAGAACAAGTGAAAGTCAAATATGCTAGTAGATCAATAACATGTCAAAATGATACATGTCCAACAACCGACATAAGTCAAAATGATACATGTACAAACAAAAGTAAAAATGATAAATTATGTAGCTCAAATTGATCAATGCGAACAAACATGGATAGAGAATGATCTAGAAGCATCCACAAACATCATAAATCACCATGAAAACATTCACATCAACTCAGATTAGAAGAATCACATCATCTTCTTACAAGAACACCAACTAAAGTAATAAAACAACTGTCAGAACACTGATACTCATAACTTGATCAAATCTTCTTTCGAACCTCTAAAAATTTCAGTTGATAAAATAGATATACTTGAAAAAAAACTTTTAACCCATAACTAATCACCATCAATATATTGAACTAGCCAACAATATGATGGCTATACAGAACTTCACTGCTTCATCGACAACCTGCAACTTATTTTATTACAATTTTCTCAATATCCTCAACATATACAACCTTAAAGACATTAATGCCAATAGTGTTGACATCAATGAAAACCAAATATAAGCAATATCCAACAATCTCCCCCTTTGGAATTGATGGAAAGACATGTTGTGAAAAACACCATCAATGCAACTTTCTCTTAGCACTTTCTCCCCCTTAGATTTTGACTCTTTTCTCCCCAACTCTTTCAAAAAAACTCACATGAATCTTCTCCCCCTTTGAAAAAAATGAAAAAGGTATATACAAGCTCTAAACCACATTTCTAAACATCTGACTACTCCCCCTGAGTAGCAGCCACCACAACATCAGTATGAATCACAAGATATGACTATGAAATGCACAGACTGATGTAAGTCATTGCATCTTAATTATGATTAGGAGGGGTAATCACCCCTAGCTTCCCTCTGAGGTACTCAAAAGTATCCTTAGGCAAGGGCTTGGTAAAGATATATTAAATTTGTTCCTTAGAAGTAACATACTCCAGTCTGACTTCCTTTTCACTTACCTTGTCTCTCAAAAAGTGAAAATTGATAGATATATGCTTGGTTTTTGAATGCAACACCAAATTCTTAGAAATGTTAATAGAACTTGAATTATCATAGAATATAACAATGGGATCATCATACACAACTCTAATATATTTCAACATCTACTTCATCCACAATACTTGAGTACAATTGTTAGCAGCAACAATGTATTCTACCTCTGTATTAGATAAAGAAATGGCATTCTACTTCTTGCTTAACTATGAAATCAACTTCCTTCCCAAGAAAAATGCACCACCACTAGTAGTTTTTCTGTCATTCACATTTCCTACCTAATCAGCATTAGTAAAATAACTCAAATTAAGGTCATCATATTTAGGATACCATAGACCAAAATCATCTGTCCCCTTCAAGTACTTAAAAATCCTCCTCACAACTATCACATTAGATTCCTTAGGATCAACTTGAAATCTTGCAACAATGCATATGACATTCATGATATCAGGTCTAGTTTGAGTTAAATACAACAATCCACCAATCATGGATTTAAATCTAGTTTGATTTTTCTTAGAAGAATCATCAAATTGAGTCAACTTGCATCTGGTCACCATAGGTGTACTAATTGGATTTGAATCTTCCATACCAAAATTCTTTAGTAGTTATTTCACATACTTGGACTAAGATACAAAGATCCCTTTATCTAGCTGAGTGATTTGCAATCCCAACAAGAATTTCATTTCTCCAATCATAGACATCTAAAACTCACTCTACATCTCATCAACGAACTTCATGCACAAACTATCATCTCCTCCAAAAATGATATCATCAACAAAGACCTCAATAATAATTTTTTTATCATGATCAATCTTGAAATAAAAATTACTATCAGTAGTACCTTTTTTAAATCCAAGCTTCAACAAATACTTGTCTAATCTGGCATACCATGCTCTAGGGGCTTGTTTAAGACCATACAATTCTTTCTTCAACCGACAAACCATATCTCCCTGATCAGTTAATTGAAATCCATCAGGTTGCTCATATACAATTCTTCATTCAGTTCACCATTTAGAAATGCTAACTTGACATCCATCTGATAAAACTTGAATTTTTCGTAAGAAACATAAGCAAGAAATAGTCTCACAGCTTCAATCCTAGCAACAGGAGAAATTTTTTCTTCAAATTCAATTCCTTCCATCTGAGAATATCCTTTACATACCAGTCTTGCTTTGTTTCTAACAAATTCACCTTGTTCATTCAGTTTATTTCGAAAGACCCATTTAGTTCCAATTACATTTTTATCCTTAGGTCTAGGAAAAAGATTCCACGTATCATTCTTCTCAATTTGCAGTAGTTCTTCTTTTATTTCTTCCACCCAATGTTCATCTTTTCATGCTTCATTGATATTATTAGGCCAAGTATTTGAAATTAAATAATACTCTTCTACAATTCTTCTCCTAGTTTGAACAACTTTGTTTTTATCACCTATAATCTAATCTTTTGAATGATTTAGTCTCACATACCTTGGAGTCTTAGGCTCTTGAACTTTAGGCTCTTGTGATCTTGCTTCTACACTTTCACCTTCAAACTTTCCTATATCTTCATCTCTTTTAATATCGCATTTACTCCCAAAGTTTTTGAAGTATCTAACAATAGGCTTATGACCAAACCATAGCTCATAAGGGGTCTTACCAGTATCACCTTTGACATATACTCAGTTGAGAGTGTAAATGCCAATACTCACAACTTCTCTCCAGTAGATATGAGGAACATTTCCTTCAAGCATCATAGTCCTAGCAACTTATTGAATTGTTATGTTCTTCCTTTCCACAACTCCATTTTGCTAAGGTGTCCGTGGGGCAGATAATTGTCTCTTTATTCCATGCTCTTCAAAAAAATAATTAAACTCACCAAAAGTATATTCACCACCTCTATCTAATCTCAGAAATTTAATCTTCAGACCTGTCTCTATCTCAGCCATAGCCTTAAAAATATTGAATTTCTCTAGAGCTTCATATTTTTACCTTAAGAAAGTAACCCACTAGAATAATCATCAGTAAGTAACATGAAATACCTATCACCTTGTAAAATTATAATTCTAGAAGGACCACACAAGTCAGTATGCACAAGATCCAATACTTCATTTGAACAATACTATTTTCTTTTGAATGAAACTCTATTTTTCTTCCCTAACTGACATTCCTTGCATATAGTATTAGTAGGCTTTATCAACTTAGGAAGATCTCTCACTGCTTGGGTAGAAATTATCTTGATTATATTGTCAAAGTTTACATGACACAATATTCTCTGCCACAACCAACTTTCATCAACTTGAGCAATCAAACAAATTTTACTAGCAGTACTTAGGTGAAAGATATTACCTTTTGTTTTTGTACCAGAAGCAATCACATTTCTAGAACTTACCAATATTTTACATCTTCCATCCTTGAATTGAAGATTATATCCCCTTTCAACCATCTGTCCAACACCTAAAAGATTATGCTTCAAACCTTCCACATATAGGACATCATCAATATTATGCTTACAATCAAAAGAAATGGATCCTCTTCCATAAATTACACCATATTTTTCATCACCAAATATTACAACACCACCATCATACTTTTCCAAGCTCACAAATTTACTTTTATCACCTGTCATGTGATGAGAGCATGCATTGTCAATCACCCATTCATCTTTTTCTTCAACTCTGGTAGCTAGAGATTTCTCCACATTCATGCAACTGGTAGAATCAACAGGTATAGGATTATTCTCCTTGATAGCAATAAATACAAATTCATCCTCACTTGCATTCCCTTTATTAGATTCATCATTTGTCACACCTTCATCAAAAATAAAATAACAATTTCCTTAGAATCTAGGTTTGTTATATCTTGGCTTAGGAACTCTTTCAGGACACCTTGAGGAAAAATGACCTATCTTATTACAAGAAAAACATTTAAGAGGAAATTTCCCTTTATACTTACCTTCTCCTTTGGCTACTCTCTTGAAAATAAGTGCTTCAAGCTCATCTAGTTTTATCTCTTCTTCTCCTACTTCATTCTCTCTCATTTCTTGCTCATATTTGGACATTTTTATAGAAATTTCTCCCGGATCATATCTCTGCATAAAAGAAGTTTTGTTCTCATCTTCACCCATTCTTAATGTTTCATATTTCCCTTTTAGGCTTTGCAACCTAGAAATCTTCACATGTGTATCACCTTCATACAAGGTTTCCAACTTTTTCCAGATCTCATAAGCAGTCTTAAGCTCCATCACATTTGTCATTTTAGAATCAGTCAAAGCACTCAACAATGCTTCCTTAGCCCTAATATTGTACCCGACTTCCTTAATCTCACCTGCAATAGAAGGACCATTATGAGGGATAACATATATTTTATTTGTAATTGTCAAGTAGGGTTCACCAATGCATCTCAGATGACACTCCATTCAAGTATTCCATAGAGAATAATTTGTTCCATCAAATCTTGGACTATCCTTCTTATATGTCACCATCTCAGATCACCTCAAGTGATCAAGCTTCTCTAGAGGAACTTGATCTGATACCAATTTTTGGCAACACAAGGGTAGATAACTGAGAGAGGGGGGGGGGTGAATCAATTGTCACAAAAATTATACTTACTAAACTTGTTCTCAGATCTGATAAATAAACATGAAAGAATAATCCATCATCACAATAGAAACACACATAACACCAATATTTTTACATGGAAACCATGGTGGAGGTTACTCAACAAGTTTATACTCTCTTAAAAAGTATAGTAAATGGGGAATGCACATGCATTCAGGAACATTTATTAGAGCTCACTACTCAAATATAAAAAGGCTTACTACCCAAAGGAAGACTCACTATCTTACATTCACATTCGGATTACATCCATTCAAAAATATTTGAATTGAGAAAATAACATCTGCTAATGGCTGATTATAGTTCCGATTAAGCACATGAACACTTTCTTCCGCTCACTCTTCTTCACACTTTACTTCTAGTTTCGAAGGATCTAAAATGTATTCGCACACAACAATCACACTTCACACACCTTACACACATTTCTCCTCTAAAATATATAATATCAACTACATATCGGCCCAACAAAATATAAAATGTGTACAAATAGTCGGCCCAAATTAATAAACAATTTATCAATGCAAATCAAATAGCATCGAATAAAACATAGTAGAGACCCAAAACAACATGTCTCGAACATGAAACACTTTAAAAAATTAGCATCAAAGTCCACAACACGCTGCAATCACCCCATCGGCCATGAACATGAAAAACATGAACACCCAGAAGAAAACCACCAATCATGAGGACAACGATCAATGAAAACCAACAACATAGATAGAGCACAATCTAGAAGCATCCAAAAAAATCATAAATCACCACATAAAATTTCACATGAACTTAGATTACTAGAATCACATCATCTTCTTACAGGAACACCAAATAAAGTAACAAAACAACTGTTAGAACATTGATACTCATAACTTGATCAAATCTTCATGCAAAATTCTAAAAAATTCAGTGGATAAACTAGATATACTTGAAAAAAAACCCTTTAATACACAACTACTCACCATCAATATGATGAACTAGCCAATAGTATGATTGCTATATAGAACTTCACTACTTGAATGACAACCTGCAACTTATTTTATTACAATTTTCTCAATATCCTCGACATATACAACCTTAAAGACATTAATGCCAATAGTGTTGAAATCAATGACAACCACATATCAGCAATATCCAATAGATCCATGATGCAATCTATATGATCATGAATGTCACTAGTTACTACCACCAACTATCTCATCATCATCATCACAATCATGATCATCATCTTCGTCATCATCATTGTCATCGACCTCAGTGTCTTCCATATCTGCATCATCCTCTACCATGTGATCTATACCAACATAACCAATATTTTTTGGATCTATATCATGATGATGATCATCTTGATCTCCTGGAAGACCCGTGTTCTGCAAAAAAAACATTTAAAATGATTTTTTTTCATTTATTTCATGCAATAATTTAATTTTCTGTTATATATCTAATATTATAACATATGAGACGAAACCATAATCATATTACATCATATCAAAATGCACATACCATAATAAAATTTCAAAAATATTTACAACTAATATGTCATTCCAATGATGTAAAAGATGCAACAATTCTAATAAATGTTAGTAAATATCATAAAAGAATTTGTTATACAATTTAACTATCAACTGTAAATTCTATTACGTAACCTTGAGTGCCAACCCTCTTCATTTTGTGCTATATATGATTATGTTTTAATTGAACATCCTTTGAGAGTTAACTAGGCTATATATCTTCTCCTATATTTCAGAAATGGATATTTTTGTAGAACATTTTGGCACTGTAATATGCTTCAAAGGTTCTTTGAGAATTAACTAGTCTATATGTCCCTGTATTTGAGAGTTAATATTTATGGTTTAGTTTTCTATTTGTAAGCAAGCTATGACATGCAACAATACTTTAGCATACAAACAATAGTTCTTTAGGACATTTTTTACTTTGATTATACTTATTTTAAGTGACATTTTAAAGTATATAATCATATCATGTTCATGTATGTTAATATACAGAAGCTATGGAAGTAGTTCAAAGAGATGGCCCTAAAATTTTGCCTCATCTTACAAAGTCTGTAGGAACATGATTAGGGATCAAATTTTGAGAGTCTGGTTTAAGTTTGAAATCAAGAAATGACTAAATTATGAAGGCTAAAATGGCTTTTAATGTATCACTTGGGTTTCAACATTTGTAGTTGCAGATTGGTAACCCCAAAACATAGAATTATTCATTGCTCCTTGTTGACACTATGGTTGTTAAGGATAAAGGGCTTGAAAATGCAACTGGGGTTAGCTCCAAAGTATACATTCATGTTGCATACTCATTTAATGACGATGATGAAGATGAGGAAGTGACACAAAAACCAAAGACTAAGGTAAATGGAGGAGAATCAGGCATCTCCAAGGCAACCTTATGATCTGATAATTAGGAGATGAATAAACAAGACCAACACTGTCAATACCAAGAAGAACTTGCAAGGAAAAAGAACAAGGAGGCTGCAAGAAGATTGGCTACAAGGGGCATTGGTACAAGAGATGGACATGGATCTTCCAAGCCATCTAATGAGATGGTTTCTTACAAAAATGTGGATGATATCCTTATTTCTAGAGACCTCATGATTAGGTTGATATGAAAAATGATGTTGTTTTGGTACCCATATATGGCATCATGGTTCCATTTCATGTAGCCACCATCAAGATTGTTACAAGCCAACAATATGGAGGGAATTCTTATATAAGGATAATTTTCAATGTTCCAGGTACCGTATTTCAAGCCAACTACATTCCAACATTGAAATTCCCTAGCAGTATTTATGTTAAGGAAATTTCCTTTAGATCCAAGGATTCAAAGAACATCAACCATGTGGTACAAATAATTAAATCCCATAGATGATCTGTAGCAATGAAAGAGTTTGAAAAGGTATAGATATCTACACTGGTGACTCAAGAGAAAATTTAGCTTTAAAAAACAAAGCCAATTAGGCTGGTAGACTTGTGGACCAACACAAAATTTGGTGGAAGAGGAAGAAAGATGACTAGAAATCTGGAGGTCCACCATAATGGATTTTGGTATTCAACCATGAGAGTAGAAGAGAGAGATAATATCATGTATCAAAACATTAAGCATGCATTCTTCCAGCCAGTGGAGAAGGAGATGATTACTCTACTTGATTTTCATTTGCATAGAACCAAGAAGACCAAGGTTGTCCAATTTTATGTGGTGGTAATGGATATGGTCCAAAATTTAGGAGGGGAAAGAAGGTAAATGTATGATCCTGATGAAATTGAGGAATAACAACAAGAGAGGGACAAGAAAAATAAAATCAATGCAGAGTTTCAATGATTTTTCAAGCAAGTAAGAGAGCTATGGGAGTAGTCTCATCTAAAATATTTTGAGATAGAGTTTGATATACCATTTAGAGAGCTTGGTTTTCATGGAGTTCCTTTCAAAGCCTCTACTTTTATTGTTCCTATGGTAAATTTTTTGGTAGAGTTGGTGGAATTACCTTTCTTAGTAATCACTATTAGTGAGATTGAGATTGTTAAACTTGAGAGAGTAGGGAAAAAGGCATTTGATATGGCTATTGTTTTCAAATAATTCAAGCAGAACCATTCCTCAATCTTCACTTGATGACATCAAGAAATGGATGAAATCCATGGATATAAAGTATTATGAAAGCAATATGAACTTGAACTGCAGGCCAATTTTGAAGACTATTACTGATGATCTAGATAAATTTATTGAAGATGGTGGTTGGGAATTTTTGAATATGAAAGCTAGTGATTTTGATTTTGATAATTCAAAAGAGTGAGATCAAGGATATGAACCCTTTGATGTAGAAGAGGAATCAAAATCATCCACATCCTTATACTATTTATTCATGCACATAAATGGTTCAGCTGTTTATGCAATGATGCATATATGTTAACTTCATCAGTGTTATTACTTTGGTAGTTTGAATTCTATGACAACCAACCATTAGGCTATTGTGTATGGGAGCACGTTTTTGTTTTTAGTTAGATTTTTTGGATAGATCTACTGGGTGTTAAGGATATTCCATTTATCTTTTTAATGTTAAGAAGTCTAGTATTACACGCTTATCTATGTTGATCATATTAGGTTGCAAGTTTTTTACTACAAATTTCTTTACTTATGATTTTTTTTAACTTGGAAGATAGGAATTCACTACCTTTTTAAAAATTAGATGGACAAATTAAGTGGTTGGTTAGCTATGCCTAGTGATGTAGCCTACAAAGATGTGTTAGATCTATAGGATGCCTACCAAGATGCATCAAAATATTCTTACATGTTAAAATAATGACAACATCATGAGGAAGGATGGTAAAGATGCATGTGGATCACTTAGTAGAATGACAACATGAATTCAAGGAAGCAATCCTTGAGATACCAAGGAATCACTCCTTGAGATACCATGTTTGAGAGAAAAGAAGATAAATCAAATCAACATGGGACTCAGTTTCTCAAATGATACAACTCATAACATAAATGAGGACACTTAACATATATTAAAAGACCATGGTCATTAATTAAAATATGCGATGAAAATAAGGCATGAATGTCACCCATTGCCCTTTAAGGAAAACAATATTTTTTCCTCAACATGAAATAATGGGACAATGGAGTGGGATCTATGGCCAACAAAGAAGCACTTTAGAACTCATCCTATGCATCAATAAACAACTCAACACAAAAAATTCAAGTTGACTTATTAGCACAACAATATGCAACTAAGTTATTGAAAGTAAACTATTGATACCTTGTTCTCCATCCAAATTACAAAATTGACCCGCTTTTGCTTTGTAACTTTTCCTTTTCAAATTTCTCTGGATGCCGACCACATTTCCCCTCCTGTCAAAACATGGAACATGAACTAGTTAAACTAATTAATATTCAATCATTTAATTTTTACTAGGAAATAAAAAAATAATGATTTAAAATATTAAATATAGTTACAAATGTACAGATCAAGGCCTGTAAACCTTAATGGCCATTGTGATGCATGGCACAAAGTTTTTCAAGCCTAGCCTTGGAGGCCTTGTCCTGAAACATATACTAATTCAATTTAACTATGCAAAAATGAAATTTAAAAATTGTTTAATAAATTTGATATAATCTTATGAGAAAATTCAAATACCCACGTACTCTCCTCACCAAACTTCATCCGTACATCAAAATTCTCATATGCTTTTACAAGCTCTTTCCATACTTTCACACTTACATCAATTGGCATTTTTTTGAGCCTTAGCTCTGGAGGGATTTGTTTTAGTATTTTTTGTTTGGTTGCACCAGAATCTCTTGCAATTTTGAGACATCCATAAATTTATCTTTTTTATAGACCAACATGTACCAAATTCACTCTCCATGTCATGGATAACTGATTTTTGCAGGTGCATGGGTATCTTTGAGAATGGAAAGTGTAGATGGTCTTTGAACCATTGAAGGCATGATTCCTTCAACCTATTCATAAATTTTTTTCCAACATCTATCATTTAGACTTCCCCTGAAACCACATCATATTCTATCTTGGTATCATATGTACCAATGCAAGATGCAAAAGATGACGTAGTTGAAGAAGTCTGTGTCCTAGGGGTGGCTGGGACATTGGAAGTCTCTGTTCCCTATTCCACATTCCTAGAGTTTACTGTTATTGATTTCCTCCTAGATCTTTTGCTTGATCTAGGATTGCTTGGGAAATCAATTGATTCCCTTTGACACGGTTGATTCAGTTACAATGTTTGAGGGGCTTCAGTAGATCATTTTTCTATGTATCTGGAAAGCATTGTAAAGTCCTTAGTATCCAATTTTTTCACTACCTCTACCCCAATATGGAAGCCAATGCCTCTTTATCTTTGTCAGTCTCATGCCCCTATATATATATAAAATAAATTTCTTATTTTAAATTTAAAAAATAAAAAACTAAAAACTAAAAATAAAAGAAACAATGGAAACATTTAAAAACCTATAAATTGACAATGAATTACCTCATTGTGGCCAGAGTCTGCTCCCTTTGATCTTTTCCCTCTATTTCTTGTCATTTTGAGGTGACCTAGGGAAAATTATTTTCGTCCAATATATGGAGGAAAATGAATTACACATTGTCAAGTATGATCAAACCCTATTAAAAAAATTTTGTAGGGAAAACATATTTGAAAGGATATAAATATATGCAAAATGAAACAATATATTGTAAGAAAATCAATGCTTGTTGTATAGAATGGTAATCTTTGGGGGATAAAAAGGTTGCAGAGTGTGGTTTTATTGAGAGTTAAGATAGATAGGTCCCATGCTTGACTCACATCCACTGATTAGAAAGAAAATGAATGTGTGCACACAATTAATTCGAAACCACAAGCTCATTGTTTTGTAAAAGAATAAGTGAAAATTAGCAATAGCTAATCTAAGCCCGAAGCTCTCAAAAATTTGAGGAAATGATCTATTATTTAGCTATCATCTCAAATTCCCTATCTCCTCGTATTGTCTCGACTGACCTCTATTCCCACAGGACCTGGCTACAGTGGGGCAAATGCAGTTTAACAACTTGTCTTGAAAGCTTGGGATGGGAATGATAAGCGAACCGGGGCATCGGGGTTTCAAAAATGCGTTTACTACTCTCAGATGCAGAGGAAATCATGCAATGTCTACAATTTTACCCTCCTCCTTTGCAACCACATGAGACTTGAATTATTCGCTTGCAAATAAAACAATATCCACAACCCTTTCTTCACAATCCTCTCCATTTAATCCAAACAAAAATATTTGTGGGAATGAAAAAAAACAAATTGTAACCTTACCTATGGTATCGCAAACTAAATCGAATTTCTCATCTACTTTCTTGTACCCCTCCTTCACACCATTTTTCTCCTATTATCTCTTCCTTGATGCAAAAAGTTTTTAATTTTTTTTTTGATTCATTAGTCAGCGCTATACTTGATGTAGATAACATTGAATTTAGTGCCAAATTTTTGCCCTAAATGTGATTTATTTGGGGTGCCAAAGGCAGCACAAAGTGCAACTAATTTAGCAATTAGCAGTGCAAAATGATGTTATTTTCTTGGACGTTGATAAATAAATTGATCCTAAATTGACTTCTTCTTCATATGTTCCAAGGGAGTAATCATGGTTCCCTATTTTATCTATTCCTCATCCCATGCCAATTTTGTGGGTGCAAAACTAATAGAGGTTAGATTTGTGAACTCAGAAATGACCCCTAAAATTTTAAATTAAAAAATAAATGGGCCCATGTTCACCCTATACAACTAGATGAGTCCTCTAAAGTGTGAAATATTTCAAATTGCATGTTACAAATTTGTATAAAAGGACAAACCCTAATTCATTACTATCATATTACATATAAGGCTTATTGGGGAATTATAAAAAAACATCTATGAGAACTAAATCATTATCATGTGACATTGAAATTGCATCAATATACTATGTGTATTGCATGCTTCCTAGAGAGATTTGAGCTCTAGTTGTCAAGATTTCGTGTGTAAATTTTTTGTAAAGAACAAAATGTTGCAATGTCCTATTTTGTTTTTCATAGTCTGTCTTAATGAACAACGAGCGTATTAACAAGATAATTTAAAAAATATTCTCTTGGTGCACAACTGCTATGTGACTATTGTCATTTTTGTGTATTAAAAGATCCAAAAGAGTCCATGGAGAGAGGATGTGGATGGCGTAGAACTTCTAAATCATAGAGAGGAAAGTGGGTGGAAGAGGGTATGACAATGAAATATATAGATACAATAGAGGTAAGAAGAGAAATCAACCACAAACAAAGGAGGAAGGTGTTTATGAATTCAAAAATGCTACAACATAGAGGAGATGAAGTCATTTTTTTGTCCATGAGGCCTTTGAGGTCAAACTTATTGGTTGAAAATGCACAAGAATGGTGATTAAATGTGATTCTATGATCAAGGGAAAATTTTGAAAATTAGGATGGCCAAAACATGACATCACTATGTCAAATATATGAATAAAGTGAGGTTTTGTGTTGGATAGAATATTCATTGAAATGATATAATTGGTGTACTAAACATTATTTACTATGTTGTGTATTATAGGGGCGAGATGAGGCCATGGCAATAGATTGTGTCATATCAGATGAGGACACAATGGATGAAGTAGGACATCAAGTACTCAAATTTTGACTTAACTAAGGAAAAAAAGATCTGATGGCATTTTTATGATACACCCATCTTTTTTCATAGTATTATTGAAATTTATAATGTATTATCCAATCTTGACATAAATTAATGCATGTGTTTGATTATTTTAGATGGAGATTGGAGCAGATGCAGAGCTTGAGATTTCAACTAGCAAAAGAAGAAGATATGTACGTGGATGTGGACCTAAAAATGTTAAATCATGTAGACGACAATGGGTGGAAGATGATATGACAATGGATCCTGTAGACACAAAAAATGATTGCACTGAACAAGAGGTTGGTTAGGACTATAGTACATGGGATGAATACTTTAAGAAAATTGTTGTTTGTGGATGTTTTGTATGTCATAGAAAGAAACAATTTAAATGAGCCATTGTACAAAGACATTACATATATGATGAGATTCCAGTTGGTATTATGACTCCTACAATTGATTCAAATCCAATAGGAATTGTGGTAAGGAATTTTCCAATTGGATATAAATAACATGCATACTTCGTTTAAACATTGTTTCATATTATTTAAATAACTATTTTTTGTCTTAATGGATACTTGCAAGATAAATTTCTTGGTTCAAAGTTTCCTAGATCATCGAATTCCAGCCTAGAGAGAAATGATTATTTATTAGATGATACATCTAAAAAAAATATGTGCTAATATACAAGCTCGAAAGATGAGGAATTGATGAAAACAAGTAACAAAACAAGATCTAGTTTAAAGATGCATACTTTTCTTAAAGACAGGGGGTAGGTGGACTACATACCATATGCGAATTAATGTGATGGAGATGATGAATTTCCCTTGAGTTTGAGATCAATTTACAAAGAGAAATTTGATCTTTGACTATATTCTGATTGGCCTAGTGATCAAAAATTACGTAGAGTGTATGAGGTGTTTCAATTTTGGGGATACAACTACATGATACGACCCTCCAATATTCATGGAGTGAATCTAGGCATCTTTATTCTCAAAAATTTACATGTGGAATCTAAACATAGAAACAATTAAAAACAAACCACTAGGAGATTAATGCCATATTATGGTCCATCATATTGTAGTGGTGAATGGAGAAGGCTAGCAGAATATAAGCCTAGCATGTCAACATATGGTCTAAATTCAAATATGTATACACATCGTCTCCAATTGGAAAGTGGAAAATAAATGAATAGAGGTCATCTTATGTTTATAGATGGATGTGCATACACACACAAAAATATTATAGGATTTATAAATAGTAGTAAGGGAAGGGACCCTACTGTAAGATTGAATTGTCAATTTGTTGAGGTTATAAATGATAAAGATGGAGATATGGAAAGAGAGGTTGATAGATTGATAATGGTTGAGGCTATTATGGAAATTACCATTGGGGATGAGTTATTGATTGATTACCCCTTCTTAAAACACACTCCTGCACAAAAGAAAAGGGAAGAACAAGGTCTCCCTAAGGATGTTCGTAAGGGCAGAAAACCAAAGAATAATAAACGGGTGTGGACTGATGTTTTATAAACTATGTTGTCAAAATTTATTTTTATTTAAATTATTCTATAAAAAAGGTAGTCTATAAAATAATGTTCCACTATTCAATTGATGTATATATGTTCATACAATTTATATTTTATTTTTTAAGCCATATTTGATTATATTTCTTTGAAATTGATACATTTATGATTTATCCAATTGTTGCCAAAAATTAAATAATACTTGTGTTTGTTGATAGGTAGAAGATGTTGATGAAACACATACTAATACCCAAGATCCAATTGGGTTATTAAGATTTTTATGGGATGGTCCAAACCATCCTTTAAACAATACTAGGGTGAAAAGAGAAAGATTGAAGAAAATACTGAGAAATTTGAAGAGCTGGTGAGATCTGCATACATTGATGACATGCCACCTAGCCTTAATGATGATGATCATGGTTGTGAAAATTCAGTTCATGAAGAACGATTGAATGAAATGCTTACAAATTTCTTTGGGGATGGAAACAATGATGAAAATAATGATCATATGGTTGATAGTAACAATGATAGAAGGGGTAATTACCATCAATGTAATGTTGATGATAACAACCTGAAAGACTCAATCAAGTAAGCATCAAATACACCCGTGTTAAAATCGGGTGAAAGTAGACTCAAAACTGGCATGCACATTAATATTATTAGAAATCAAGTCACTATTTGGTTGGTCAGACAAAGGATTCACTACCCCACTAAAGTGAGTTGAAATCTATTTATTACTTTGCATTGTCAATTGGTGTACATAATTTGTAAAAATTCATCAATTTCATTTATATTTCTTTAAGGGGATTTTAAAACCATATCTTATATATAAACAAACCTAGTATAGATTAACATATCAAACATGTTCATCATAAGTCAAACATTCAATTGATTTAATCTCTGGCAATCTTATAGGGCACTAAAAACTAAAATATTCCCTGAAGAGAACATGTTGCCATCAACTTGCAGAGAGGTGTGTTTGTTGTTTGGTTGAGTTGGGGATTGAATATAAGAAAATTAATTCATGTAAAAATGATTGCATTTTATATAGAGAGGAATATCAAAACAAGGTAGAATGCCCTATATGCAAAGAGAAGAGATATTGTACAGATGCACAAGGTCCTATAGTTTGAAAGAATGTTTTACGTTACATTCTAATTATACCTAGACTTCAACGAATATTTTTTTACAAGTCACTTGCACAATTGATGGATTCATGCGAATTTTGACTAACTCCAAAGCAATGAAACACATTGACGAAAAATGGCCAAGGAAATTCAAAGATGAACCCCATAGTATTAGGTTTGGTCTTGCAATGGATGGAGTGTTCCCATACTCTTTCCTGAGCTCAAATTATAGTGTTTAGCTAGTCAGATTGATAGTATAAAATATTTCCCCATGGATGAGTGTTAGAAAGGAGCACCTTATGTTGACTCTCATTGTTCTAGGAAAACATCAAGTTAAAAACATGGATGTTTATCTTGCGCCTTTTATTGATGAGATTCAAATGCTATGGAAAGGCATAAGAATGTATGACATATCACGTACTCAATCAAATAGGTCCTTCATGTTGTATGGTGTGCTATGTTGGAATATTCATGATTTCCCAAGACTTGGTGTTTGTTTTGGTAAGATAAAAATATTTACGTATTTACACATAATTTATTTTCATCCCAACTTTTATACTTAGTTTTATACTATTTTTTTGATGTTATTAAAATTACTTGTTGAATTGCAGGGCTTCAAACATAGGGGATATTTTCATTTCCAAGATGTTGAGAAAAATTGCAAGGGTGGCATTCTAAAGATCTACATAAATTTATTTACGCAAACAACAAGGTTTTTCTACCACTAGATCATAGGTTTAGAAATCGCTTGAAGAATCAATTTGATGGAAAAGTTGAAAATAGATGCCCTCCCATGATTATGGGTCCAGGTGATTGGCTTAAGAATTATGAAGATGCTAAATTGAAAGCTTCAGAGGATTTGTTTGATCAGGGTGATTCAATTGAAGAACTAGAACAAGTTGTAGTTAATATGCTAGAAGGAATAAAAAGGAAATCCATATTTTATGAGCTCCCTTACTGGAAGGATCTATTAATATCTCACCTATTAGATCCTATGCATATCTTCCAAAATGTCCTAGATTCTATATTTTGACATATATCATGCAAAGAGAAGGACACCTTGTCTTCGAGGAGAGATATTGCTCTTTCACATACAAATAATAATAGAAAACATTTGTGGCCAAATAGGGAAAATGAAACACATGCAGAAGCTCCATGGATTTTCAAAAAGAAAGAGCTAGACCAACTAAAAAATATCATCCATTCAATAAGGACACCTATTGGCTATGGGTCATCATTGGCTAAATCTTTTATAGTTGATGGACATATCACAAGATTTAAAACACATGATTTTCATAATTTTATGAAGGTATTATATATCATCATTTAACATATACTGGTAACATTGATTAAGTACTAAATATATTTTGTTGTGTGAGAAAAAATTACTAATGACCTTTTCATAAATGTGTTTGATAGCATATCATGCCATTGACAATTAGGGGGGATTCCTGTGTTACAGTTGAGTTAAGGAATTCCATAAGCCAATTGTTAGCATTTACAAGGTATGTGGTTATATGAAATGTTCATGTGTGAGAGACATAGGTATATTATATTGCATTTGAATTTTTGACTAAAGGCTCATACTAATTTACTATTCTTATATTAGGTGGGTGACCTCCAAGAAGATCCATGAATGTGAAGTTCCAAAATGGAAGAAGGAAATTGCATAAATTGTATGTGTATTTGAGAAGGATCTCCCTACAAGTTTCATGGACCTACAAGTCCATTTACTTATACACCTAGTTGATGAAATTGAATTGGTGGGTGTTGTATTAACGAGGTGGATGTTTTTCTTTGAGAGATATATGAAAACTCTAAAAATATATGTTCAACAAAAGGCATATCTAGAGGGTTGCATGGCTGAAGGGTATATATTGAATGAAACATTTTTCTTCCCGTGTGAATTCTTTGGTGAGGATTTTGAAGATGGTCCATACGTCTAAGAGGAAGAATGAGCATCAAATATTATTGATGGAGAAAAACCACAATCTAATGGTGTTCAATTATAAATTAGTTAGTAGATTCATAAGCAGTGTGGTTGTTTTTCTTGCAATCATTAATTTACTTTGTAATTTATTTGTCAAATTAACAACATGAAATTTGGAGTTTGAAATAAACATGTTGACATGTAATAGGTGTAGATGAAAGTGCTATACTTGATAAGTTCATTATGTACCACATGGAATTTATGAACAAATGGATTGATCTGTATGATAAAAAGAGAGAAGAAGTGTTAGAAATAAGGAGACAATTTAAGAGATCGAACCCAAGGAATACTCCACTTCCCACTGATCTGCTTGGGAAAAGGGGCAAAGATTGCACACTAGAATGGGTTACTTAGAAAATTCAAAATCAAATAGAAGATGCAGGTATAGATTCAAACATAAAAAAAGATGAAATCAACATGTCTAGAGGATGTGAAAGAAAGGTACAATTGGAATTTTACAAAATGTTGTTTCCTTATAGTTTTGACACTATTAACTATTTTAATATTCATCATTATATTTGTTTTCAATAAAATAAATGGTCTTTCATAGGTGAGGAAATATCTAGAAATGTGGGAATATGGTCGACATTATCATGTAGAAAGTGTAGATGTAAAGAGATGATCGCTCGATTGTGGCATCATGGTTGGCTTCATGAAATCTAGTCAATCAAGCTCAAAAGATAAGAATATAATTGAAGGGAATCTATAATATGTTGGGAAAATACAATAAATTATTGAGTTGGATTACTGCTCTTTTAACTGTTGTATTTTTAAGTGTAGATGGTATGAAGCATTTGAGAGGACATGAAGACATGATACCCATAGTGGATTATTTTCTATAGATTCCTCATGCTTCCTGCCAAAGGATAAGGAGCCTTATGTTCTACCAATTCATTGTGAGTTGGTATTTCTTTAACTCAAACAAGAAGTAGTAGTGATGATTAATCTATTAATTCATAGTTTATTGTGAATATATACATGCGTTTATTAATCAATAATTTTTTTATAACATATGTCTAATATATGCATGTCATTCATGTGCAGGTATTTTTCTATGAAGATATTCTGGACCCGAAATGGATATTTTTCATACATTATGATCCAAGATTAAGGAATGTATTTGACAATGCATTCGTGGATACTAAGTAAAAAAATGATGGCCAACAAAATGAGAGAGAAGGATTAGATAACATCAAATAAATTGACATCCATGATGATGTTGAAGATGGTTATGTTCACGCACAAGAAGACAACAATCCAAAGTTAGATGATGTTATGGAAGACAACAATATATATGGTATATAAAATGATGATCCAAATACATCTAGTGATGATATAGATGGTCTACAGTCAAGTTTCAATGATGATGAAGATGATGCAGGTCAAGATGAGGATGATGATAATATTAAATACTTGAAAGATCATATGAACATTGACAATGATACACTGGATGACATTGCGGCAAACAAGAATGTTAATGACCAAGACTTATAAATTTTTAGAATTATTTGCAATCCATGTTTAAAAAGTATGATTCTTATGGCCTAAACTTTGAAATGATTTAGTAATATTAATTCAAGTGTTAAACTATAGAACCGCCACTCTCCATTTTGATGGTATACTATTTTTCTATTAGAATTAATTTACTAACATTAGATTTAGCTTGATATGTATATCACAATTTCTTTTAAATAAGTGCTATAATGGTCTCTTCATGTACATTCAACAATATTGAATTAACCAAATAGAGTCTAATGAGACTATTATCGTCATCATATATTGCTTATCTAGGCATGTCAAGTCAAGATGTATGTAATTTGTAATAAAATGGAAAAATTACTATATGTAAATTTGTATCATTTATCAATGTTAATCTTAAAATGATATTTTGATGATGAAGAAGTGGATGTTGGACCTTTACTATTATGAAACATTAGTGGTACTTACTTAGTTATCAAATTTAATTAAAGGATAAGTTTTATTATTTTTAAACATTATGTATGTAATAATGTTATTTATATTTTGGTCAAATAATGTTGTTGCTATTTTTAGTTAATGACATCAACACATACTCTTATAGGATATGGGAATTGTTATGGAAATTTTATCTCCTAAGGCTCTCACATAGGTAGAGATGGTAATATGAATAACATTATGTAATTTTTATTTATCTAACACCACTTAGTGTAAATAAATGATATTTATTTTTAGTTTGATTTGTTTCTTCATTCTTTCCATAAGATGAGGTAACTCCACTTTGTGAACCTAGCCCATAGAGGTAAATGAAGAGAAGTAGAGGATCATTAATTTATGGCAAGTGATTATTTACTTATTTCATTTTATTCAAGATTTCTATACTATTGTATATATAGGGTTTTATTGCATTAATAGGTGAAGCTAAAAAATTTATTGAGCCTAGGATGATTCTTATGGCCTAAACTTTGAAATGCTTTAGTAATATTAATTCAAGTGTTAAACTTAGAACCACCACTCTCCATTTTGATGGCATATAACTTGTTTATTATAAATATTTTATTAACTATAGATTTAGCTTGATATGTATATCCCAATTTATTTAAAATAAGTGCTATAATGGTCTCTTCATGTACATTCAACAATATTGAATTAGCCAAATAGAGTCTAATGAGACTCTTATCTTTTTTCCATTTTTTCTGCCTTATTATGAAATTCCAATAGGTTTTTATCTAGCTACTATAACCCATATGTATCTATCCACAATAATATACTCCATCTTAAGCTTCCAAATCTTAAATTTTGTGCCTAATAACTTCTCCATTTCTACCCTAGATGTGATGTCATCTCTTCTTATAATAAGATCAAACCCTTCTATGAAATATCACATTTAAATAGATATTAGTAAACAAAATTCTCTACCTAAAACCTATAATTTAAGTTGATAAGAATATTACCAAATGAAAGAAAGTAGGGCACAAAAAAATTATTCATAAACAAATCTTAGCGGAGATTATTGTGAAAATTTTAATATATTTACATTTAAAAAAAGGAGAAATACATATAAACCATAAATAAAAACATAACACAACACAAGTGTATGTGGTAAAAACCCTTTTAGGAGAAAAAATCACACTCAAAAGAGCCCAATTTACTATTCAATAGTCTAAAAATATTTATAATAAACTTGAAGGGAAACTTTTTTATAGGAGCATCACCAACCAAAGATTTAGAGTGATTCTAGTAGCATATCATTACCTAGAAATTAATTTATTTAAAATTAAATCTCAAGCATCATATAAATATAACTTAAATAACTTGAAATACCACTTTGGAGACAATAAAGTAATAGATAAGCAATGAAAATTGACATAGTAATTGAACACTGAAAATGGATTACGAATTATAAGTAGTCTGCTCCATTGTATTAGTTCAAAATATAAGCATTTGTAACAAAAGTATTTTAATATGATATGGATGGGTGGATTATGCAACCTATCTTCTTACTAATGCCTACTCTAATGGAATATGATATGATGATGATGATTTCAAAATCTGGCCCTGGTTTCCCTATTTGTATGGGAAGCAACAAGCTTCAAGCCCGTTTACAAAAAAATACATCACTTCATAATTAAAATATAATTAGCATAAACATAAAAATATTGAGAGTTTTCTGGTGGATGCACTACAGTACGCTAATATCTAGCAAGTGCCCATGGTCACCTAAGACCCGTTCAAGGATCATGCACCATGATCGTGTATCAAAACCATCAAACTCCAGTCCCTATTACTCCTCTCTTACTTGGCCTATGCAATGAATGAGTTAATCTTTGACAAATGCTGAATGTACCCACTTTTGGCATGATTGTCTTCATTTTTTATAATATATTTCATGACATACTCCAATTCAAAAATTATTCCAAGTCGTTGATGTGTTTTCTTAAGTACCTCATCTTCGTCATTGATTGCATCAAGAGCAACTGCCAAATAGTGGGCTATCTCACCCTTCCATGTATCTTGATCTTTCAATTTTAATTCCTCAAAGAAGTTGGGCAAGGCCATACTTAGTGGCTGACTAAAGTCACTTAACTCCTATTTCAAGATGCTATGGAAATATTTATGGGATTTCATAAGTTGTTGATATTATTGTAGCACAACAGTGTCATCTTCCTTCTTTTCTATGATGTGAGATTCTACTTCCTTCATTTTGTCACTCAATCTAGTGTTTTCCAATAATGCTGTATATATTTTGTCATGAATATTCCAGGCTTGTTTATCATTCTTATACATATCTTCAAATCTCATGGAGACTATCTATGATGCCATTTCAAAGATGGTGTTCTTGAGCTTTCCTTTTAACTCCTCTTGTTCCTTCTAAACTTTCTCATGTCTGCATTTCCAATAGGTAGTTTTTGACATTGCTTCTATCACCTTTCTTTCCTACTCAATCAGTGGAGAGTAAAGCCCTGAGGAAGAAGGCAGTCTATCTTTGTAGCTTATCAACTCCTACTTTAGCCTTTCATTCTCTTCTATTAGTCCCTTGTTATCCCTTATCAGTTTCTGAATTTGAGCCTTGGTGAACTTGGCCACATTTAAATTCAAGTCAACAGTTTCCAAGGGATCCATCTCTACCACCCTTTGCACCAAAATATGTCCATAAATTTGATAATGATCAACAAGGGAAGGATTTTTACCTAGTAGGTAAAGTTCCCACATTTGTAAAGTAGTATTATCAAGATTATATCTTGATCTAGTATAGATCTTATCACCAACTTCATCTGTCAAGTGCAAGGTTTTATTATTTCTCTTTAGAAATTTGTAAAACAAAATTTTTGAACTAATATCCCACCCTGGAAGGAGCATAACCCCAACTTCTTGCAATAATTCTCTTCCTCTCTTATCAGTCATGCAATTTCATGTTGAAGCTCTTTCAAAGCATATGCTTCCTTTTCAGAGTCAATGTCTTTTAGCCTTTCCCTTACCACCTTTCCCTTATAATCATAGATGAATTTATGACTAGCATGGTGTCTCACATCATTAGATAGCTCATTGGAAGCTTGAAAGGTAATCACACTGCTTTTCAGTGGAATTTCATATTAGGGAATGATGGGAGTGTTAATATGTGTGACATCTTCTTCCCCTTTAGTATCATCTTCAACCATGATTGGGGTGCCAATTGAGAATCTTACCTCAAGGGTTGGATGTGGTGAGTAATGGCCCAATGGTGCTATATTTTCCACTTTCCTCCTAAAACCAACACTTCTCTTTTCAAATGCTATCATAGGTACATCCTTTGTTATTTCTTCCTCATGCAAAATTATTTTCTCAATCCTTTCCATGGGATATTTAATTTCATGAAAGGCCTCAACATAGGATGGGTTAATATTCATTTTCCAAGCCTCAACCATAAAAATTATATTGTATGCATTAATTATCATTATCACTTGACTTTCCTCATAGTTTCTGATAACATCATCCACATGGAACTCATGCTCATATCCTTTCAATTTTTGAGAAATCTTGGCCTCAAAAATGAAATGTTCAAGGTCAAAATTTTCTCTCTTATTTCCTACTAGCAAGCCATAATAATATATCTTTCTACCACACGTGTCATATCCTGAATAAATAATAATAGTGAAGTCACCAAAACATAGAGTGGAAGGCATACAATTTTTCCTTTCATAGCTTTTAAGATGCATGAATTCTGGAAAAGATAATTGTCTTATGATCTCAAGGTAAGAAAATTTGTTTGGCATAATTTTTGGTAGTAAATATGGTGTTTCCTCAAATCCATATACTCTAATGATAGTACAATCTAAAAATGCATACCAATCTCCCCAATTGTGATTTATTTTTCCATCATGTCCCTTCTCCTTTGGTCGGAGGAACCTCTATACTCTAGGGATAGATTATAGTCACATTTGTGGCCAAGTAATTTGTATAAGGGTTTGAAAAAATGTTCTTCAAAGTACAGGTAATGGGATCTACCACATCTACTATCCCAAATTGATGTCCAAATTTGCACTAGTCTAGAATTACCATCACTATCCAGATCTTTTATTCTCAATTCTTCTCCCCATATTCTCATATATTTTCCTTCATACACTATCATATGCATAAGAAGTGAATAGTGTTTGAAGTAGATAGCTTCACTGTTGTTCTTATTAGCCTTAAGAGCACTATTAATGGCCTCAGATAGATACTTTTCATAGTCATAGGGCCTGACATCTTGGCTTTAAATGTCTGTAGCTAGAACCAAGGGAGATATAGTCATGTTAGCAGGGGAATCAACTCCTAGTACTTGGCTAGATGAATAGTATGTGTATCGATAGTATTATTCAAATAAATCTATAGAGAATGGGGGCCTTTCATCACTAGAAAATATCCTAGGTTGATTCCTTGGACCTTTGGGTCTGTGCAGAGGTAGCTTCCACCTCTTATAGCTTGTATCCATAGAGCTATACTCTTCCAAAAATTCTCTCATCCACAATTTCATCTTTAGGGAGGTGTCCAATTGGAAAACCTTACAAATATAATCCTATGTTATAATCATAAAACGTGACCCATCAGGTAAGTTAATTTCCCTCATTTTGGGATTATAATTCTTTTCTAGTGCTTCAATTATTTCTACATTCACAAAAACATTTGGAATCACAATTTTCCTAGATTCAAATTCCATGGTTTTGAAACTGGGCTATATCTGCACTTCTTCCTATAATGATAGATGAACAAGTGATAACCCCTATGTGGGGTCCACATATCTCCTAATTTATTGTGCTTGTTCTATAGGGTCTCACATGATGGGTTTAATTGAGTTGTTCTCCTTTCTTTTGGCCTAGACTCGGGACACTAGTCTATTAAGTCTTGATTAAGTGGCCTACTTTTTGTGTTTTTTCCTCCTTTCTCTTGTTTTCTCTGGGGTTTTATCCATTTAAACCCTAACTATGCTGTACTTCAAGCTATCTTCAAAAAATTATGTTCAACTGAGCCAATATGTACTTGAATGAATACCAAAAATTATGAGCTACTCGCCTTCGTCCAACTCCATCTTATGGATACTTAGCCATAATTCATAGTGAATTTTGACTCCTTAGAGGTTGTATCTATCAAAATTCATCATGATCTAGCCAACTATGGTTCATAAATGGCACTCGTTCCATCATTCATATCAACTTACACATTAATAGTAGTTGTCTCTTCGATGACTTCATTAGTCAAATCAATCCGATGATAATTAGTTCATATTTTTTCAAAGAGACTTTAATCACAATGTCTATATCTCTCTTCGATATATCCTCGACCATAGTTTGAGAAGCAACTAAGAGACATTTGGATTTCTCTCTTCAATGTTGTAGGGTCTCTTTGATATTTAAATTTGGGTTTCTTCCCTTATGGGCCCCCTTTTTGTCAATGAGATTGGTGGATATCTTTTTCCGACAAGCCTATGTCTCTTCGACATATCCTTATCTCTTCCTTTGGTGGTATTACTTGCTGATGATCTCTATGTGACTTTGTCATGTCGAGGAGACCTGTTGATGGTTAAAATGACACAAACAACATTAAAATAGAATATTTCTACTCTATTTCTCCTGAAAAAGAAAGACAACATGTAGTGGCCTAACTCCCAAGGTCCTGGTAGTTGGTTCTCAACTGTCTGGTGTCACTCAATTGGTTCATGCAACTGTAATGTTCAAGGGGCCTGTGCTGGTAATAAAAGACTTTAAGCAATGACTCTCTTTCTGTAACAAATGGGTTTTTAAACAAAAGAAAAAGATGGATCAAAGGGATAACCAGTAAATTTGAATCAACTCTATCTAATGTCCGGACATATATCTTCAATAATGAATGTTTTCCAATCAGATCAAGAGAACCATAAGATGACACAATCTATAGAATGATCTATACCGTTGTACACATTTTAGGTGGTTAGATTAATTCCACACTAACAATATTGCGAGTACTTCAAGGATTTAAAAACAACACACATTCATTCATCATTAAGACCATAGATCAACAAAATTTAATAAATTTAATTCAATAACAATCTAACAAAATAATCTTTAAATCTGGTTTCTTCTAATGACTTTCACCACATAAGAAACTATCATGCTACAACACAATCACTGGAATTCAGATGGATTATAACTTATCAGCCTTATCAAATAAAACAACTCAATTCGAACTCCATATTGGGTAAAAACCTGTAATTCTATTAATTGTAAAAACTATCAAGTAACAATGTATCTCCAAAACAATGATCACTACAAAACTCTATCTCCTAGCATTAGGTAAGCCAATCTAATTCTCAATTAGCTGACCTTTACAATATAATACCCCTTGGGTATTTATAGATATACAAAGAGTCCGAACTTCATTTCTATTTTAGGCTTTCCACCTTTTTAGGAACAAAAACTTTCTTGGAAACTCAGATCAATTTGATCTTGAGTTCTTACATTTAAAAACATTCAGTTGATCTAAAAATAGAATATAGAAGAGAAGAGGAAGAAGTCATGCACTCAAAAAGGATGTTAACATTGCATGCAACATGCAAAGAAGGAGAACATCATGCATGTAAGATTTTGATGCGTGTGAAGCCGGATCTGCAATGAACTCATCATAACTGGTGAAGACTTGTTGTAATGTATCCATTTTTGGCCCATCAACCCAACTGTCTTCAAACTTAATCCGATCCAACTCTGCTGCAGCAAATTCTTTCATACTCTCCATTTTCATCAATTCTCTCCCTACAGCTTTTATCTCTTCTTTGACTTCTACAAGCCGATCTATTACCAAATCTTCTTTATCATCCTTTTCTTGCAGGAGTCCTTTGAATCTTTCATTCCATTTCTCTTTAACCTGATTCAAAGGCATACCATCTTTGGTCATTACATTTACATCCACAATTATGGCAATGACCACTTCCAACTCTTCTAACTGCTCAGTCAAATTATTCTCTGCTTCCTGAATCTCATCCTTGTGTTTGCTAAAAAAGCTAGTCCTAAACTTGAGTATGCAAGAAGTCTTCTCCACAAAGTCTTTGTTATCTTCCTCAAGTATGGACTGTTCTAAAAGAGTTGTTAGTGGCAATGTTTTTACCATTTCTAACTTTTGAATATACTCTTTATATTCTTCTTCCTATTTTTCTGATGCCTCTATATATTGATGCATTTCTTTTATTACTCCTTCTGCCTCCTTGTAGGCTTTAAACCCTCTTACTAAAACCTCTCCTACCTCTTGGTTCAATTTTTCTGTCCATTTATCTACCATCTCTGCCTTACCTCTAACCTGCACCAAATCATCTACCTCCTTTTTACTTAGCAAAACAAGAGTCTCAATGGCTGCTACGTGTTGTGACCTTGGAGAGGAGACGCTCTTCAAGAATGAATGTAACTGATCCAATTGAGCTTTAAGCTCATCTTTCTTTTGTTTGTCCTTCATCATTCTTGATTTAGTTGTTGAAGCCACTACATCAATTAGATTCATTTGTTGATTCCTAGTGGGTCTTCCCAAATTAACTATACTCAACTAATAGTCTATTAGCTGCATATCCCCTACCTCCTTTTCTGTCATGGGCATGGCACATTCAACAACTATCTCCCCTTTATCCATGAGTCTGGTGGAATGTAAGATTTTAGCCTTCTTCTCAGGCTTTTCTTGCTCTATCCCCTTCATCATATCCTCCCAATTGAGAGGTTGTGGAGGTGTTCTTGCCCTTTTCTGCAGGTCCAATTTTAACCATGTAGGAGAAGTTGGGGCAGTAGTCATCATAGAGGAAGAGGGAGTAATAACTGTAGAAGATGGCTGCATACTCACTTGAGATTGGGATTCAACCCCTGCTTTCTCTTGTTGTTCTTGTAGTATATGCATTTGCACGAGTCTTTCAGCCTCTTCTCTATCCACCTGTTCTTGTATTTTCTTATCTTCTTCTTCTTTCCTCAACCTCTCTTCCTCTAACTGATTCCTTTATACTCTTTCCTTTTCCAACCTTTCCTTTTCTAATTCTTCCTTTTCTAGAGCCTCCCTTTCCAATTTCTCTTTTTCTAAGGCTTCTAACTTTTCCCTTTCTAACCTTTCTACCTCCAAAGTCTTAAGTTTTTCAGCTTCAACTTCTTCTTCTTCTTGTTTCCTAATCAGCTCTTCAACCTCTTTTTCCTTCCTTATCTTTTCTGCCCCTTCCTCTTTTTGTCGAGCTTCCTTTGCAAGTTTCAGCCTAGCAACTAGGATTTCCTTTTCCCTCCAGTTTCTTGCTTTCTCCTCCTCAAGATCATGTATCTTTTGTATCAACTCTAACTTATCATTTTCTGCTTTAACTTTAAGCTCCTATTCTTGTTGCCTCCTTTGCTTCTCTACTTCATCATCTACTGCCTCAATTTCAACTTTTTTTGACTATAATTGTTGTTGATGAAGTAGAGCATCAACTTGTACCTTTGCATCCATTTCTTTTTGTCTCTTTGCTGCAACCCTTGTGTTAGAATCTCTTGTAGCATCTTCAAACAACTTCCACTGATCTTCTTGTGTTAAGATCTTCTCAATATCCTCATCTAGAGGCATTTTTTATTGCAAATCCTTTTCAGACAGAGTTTCATCTGATTATGTCTCAACTTCCAAAATTTCCTCCACTTCTTTTCCCTTAACAGCTTCAGCCATGCTATGAAGTGCTCCTTCCTTGTTTACTCTTTTTCCTTGTAAGTGGGACTTGGGCAGACGACTCACCCAATGTAGGTGTAGAAACAATAGATCCTTCTGGTGCTCCTTCTCATCATCTACCACTTCAAGTTCTATTTCTTTAATATCTAGAGGAAGGAATTCTAATGGCTCCTTAGGAGGTGTCTTTCTCTTGATTCTCTTACATCCTTTTCCCTTTTTGAGAACGGGTCCTTGGGGAGCTTGAGTTCTCATCATTAGCCATTGTATACTTCGATCCAAGACTGTCCTTCCAATCTTCTTGATGTCGATTGTTTCTTCCTCATCCCAGTCTATTGGATCTAAGCTTTTGGTGCCAATGTTCAAGGCTTCATATGAAGGATCCAATAAAATTCCATCATCCACTAATGTGTCACGAATATTTTATTTAACACCCAACTCTACCATAAGTGCAACCTACAACCTTTCATAATTCTTCTTCCTTAAGTCATACTCATCTTGCCGATCGCACCAAAAGTCCTCTAACAAATTAAAATGTCTAGTGAACACTGAAGGTAATAAGGCATACATCTTCTTCTTCGGATCAAAATGCTTACGAGCTGTATACAATCCCAATTTCAATTGTATCAACTCATTACAAACCACCTTTGCTCCCTTCAAGTGTTGACAGCTATATTCCCCCAAGTTCATGGGAAATTTATGACATCCAATCTTATGTTTGATCCCGAACTGAGCATTAACTCCAATGGATTGATATACAAATTCCATTAACACCACCTTGTTACTACAACATCTTAGAAGTAAATGTGGATGGCCTTCAAAACCAAATAACCTAAAGTATGTAAATTTGGGGTATTGGATGTACCAACTTCCCCATTCAACAATAAAAGCCATAGCTTCCGGACTCAACCTATATCCTGCATCTCCACTTAACTGGTTGATAATCACATATAAAAATGCATCATTGACTCTTCTGAAATGAGTCTTAGCAACTTGAAGAGATAACTGATCATAATGTTCCCATACCTTCTTCTGCCCATCCAAGGCTCCCATTATACCTACTCTATTTAAACCTGGGAAAATCCCCAATCTTGCTGCAGCATAAACCACATAAGAAGTCATGAAGAAAGATTTAGTTTGTTTGATCCTTGTGAGCTGATCATGTATGGCATCAGAAACAATCATTGACCAATCAAACTGATAATCACCCTGAAAGATTACTTGAATGAAATGAAACATCCATTCCTCGAAGTGGAAGGTGTCCCTCTTCCCAAACACTCTGGACAACATTAATATTAAGTCAGATACCTCCTTCTTGAAATCTGCCCTCTTTGGCTAGTCTACAAGCTTGCTTAAAGATTTCTTCTTTGTTTTTAACCATTTTTTGTTTAAGTGAGACTTATTGGAGTCTTTATGCTTGCTATATTTCTCCAATGCCTCTACTTTAGTTAGCTACTCCAAGTTCTTGGGATCAGGAACATTAAATATACTTTGGAACATTTGCAGAGAAATATCTATAATCACATTATTTTGTGAATCCATGAATAGTCTTGTAGTAGGATTGTAAGTACTGGCTACTATCAATATCAACTCCAGACACTGAACTGATAAAGGGAACACAGTGATATGTGTAAGACCGGAGTCAACAATCCTTTGTGTTCTCCTTGTCAACTTTTCTCATTCTGCAAAGGTCTCTTCATGCAATTCTGCAAAGCTATATTGGCCTAGATTGGTATCTGTGTTGATTCCACCTTGCTCACTTTTACCACCAAGCTCCTATGATCATACCTCAATGTATAAGGCAGCTGCTCTAGCTTTACTTTTTTAATTTTTGGTGCTGTCTTTGATGTCCCAGCCGGTTGATTCCTTTGAGTAGCCTCTCCTGACGTTCCTGACATCTTTTAACTCTCCTGCAAAACAAACCTCTAATTAGATATTTAGATATCATTATAAAACATGCTTTTAAAACATACCTATTGGAAGCAGAACCAAACAAAAAACTGAAAACAACCTCTTTTTATAACACTACCAGAATGAGAGAAAAAACCAATACAGATATTTCACTTAATAACAAATGGGCTCGGGGTCAGAATCGGGATCGGAATAAAAAAGGGATTTGATTTTTCTTCCGATTTTCCAATTTTCATATCTGGTTTCAACTCCGCCTCCGCTTCCATCTAGGTTTTAAAAAACTGTTGCATGCGGAGCCGGAAATGGGATGGGAATGAAATCAATGACTTTTGTAAAACAAACTCTTAGGTCCATAATTGATTCTTATCCCGCCTCCGCCTAAGTTAATCATAACGTCATTAAATACTTTATTCATTTAACACATGACTTCATGACTAAAACTGAGGTCGCTTAAAAAAGGAAAAGGAGCTTAAAACTCTACACTCATACGACCATGGGAACAATTGCATTTTAGGGCC
The DNA here is from genome assembly GCA_007115665.2 of Sequoiadendron giganteum. Lineage (NCBI taxonomy): Eukaryota > Viridiplantae > Streptophyta > Pinopsida > Cupressales > Cupressaceae > Sequoiadendron > Sequoiadendron giganteum. The sequence goes on along the minus strand of CM021107.1, from coordinate 450,570,226 downwards.
ATTATTTAAATCTTATTTAACTATGATCATCAAGCGATACAAAACCCTAATCTAACAAACCCAATAAAACCAGGGCATGGGTTTAAATCCTACCATTTTACCAGACCCAAAACATATGATGAAACCCTAATTCAACAATAAATCTAATCTACCCTAACTCACTGTAAATCATTAATCTACCTCACTGTAAATCTCTAACTTTAACAAACGCCATTAAAACCATTAATCTAATCTAATCTACCACAAACCCAAACAAGAACGACACAATCACGATTAAGACGTGAAAGCGACTATGCCTAAAAATAGAAACAAACGACACGACAATACAAGAAAACAAAGATAAAGTAAAATAAATAAGACAAAACAAAAACCTGCTCATTCAATCATATTGATAATCATAGATTTGCCTTAAAATAAAATGATTGAACACACAAGCAGATATAAAGCAAAACACAACAATCACGACTGTAAATAAACAACGAACAACAAAGATAAGAAACCTACCTCAAACACAAACAAACCCGAGCTAACTTTCTGAACTTCTTTTGCACACAATATCCCTTCTCTATCTCGATCAATTTGCTCAAAACGAACTCTGCTACTGCTCTTTCATGCTCTTAGATCTTTAAAAATAACAGTAATGATCGGTTAAACCCTTAATGAAGGTAAAAATGTTGATTTCTACCTACTCAAGCAACTACCATTAATTCTTTAAAGCGTAGTAAAGGCGGAGTTGGAACTATGAGAGAACAAACACTCATTTGCAGTGTAACTTCAATCAAAAAGTCAAAAAACCAAAAAGTGGTGGGGGCAGAACAAAAATAGGAAAGTGATTATGAAATTTACAGAATTTCCAAACTTAATTCCCATTCCACGTCTGGGTCGGCCAAAAAAAACAAAAGAAAAATATAAAAAGTAAAGTAAAAGACCGACCCAATAAAACAAAACACGAAGACCGAGACTAAGCATAAATAAAAATAGCGGAGGCGGGATCAGATTAGATTGTGATTTTGCAATTTTTAATAATGACCACCCTAATACCGACTCCGGCTCCGCTTCCTCTAAAGACAAAAACAAAGGCAAAAAGAAAATACTATCGAGATGGAAGCAAAAACAAGCCTCAAAAGAACTTTCAGAACTAGATTTAGTTCCGGTTCCAATTCCAATTCCGACAGAATCAAAAAATAAAAAAAAAAAGATAAAGAAACAAAAAGGGGGACCCATTTTGACCAAGGCAAAAGATGGGGTGGTTATGCAAGCCATAACAAGACCCATGGTCACCTCTCTTCGATGTATCTTAGTCTCATTGACATATCCTTGTTAGGATTTTGATGAGACCTTGTCCACTGTTTATTTGATATCTCTATGTCTCCCTGATATTTTTCTCCTTGAATGTCAAAGAGACTCTCTTACTTCTCTCCTCGATATGTCGATGTCTTTTTGACATTTCCATTTGTCCATGTTGTTTTACCTATCATTTATTTTATGATAATCTCTCGATGTCTGAGAGATGTTTTTCTGGTTTTTGAATGTTGAATGCTCCATATAATTTGTCAGTGAGACATGTTATATTTTCTCCTCGACATGTCCAAGTCTCTTAGACATATCATTCTTTAGGCTGGAGAGAAGACATTTGAATATGTCTCTTAGACATTTGAATATGTGTCTTAGACATTCAAGAGTCTCATCTACATTTCACATGAGCCCTTTCTGCTCACATCGAAGAGACTATGGTGAGACTCTCTTCGATATAGAATTGTCTTGGCGACATGCCATGTACTACTATGGGAACACTTTAGACAGGGAATTCACTTTAATTTTATGACCAAGGGCCTAATTTTTGGTTTATATTAGTGTCAACCATTATGAAATAGAGATGGGATATATGGTGAGTTTGGGAAGATGGGTGAAAACAAAAGTATGCAAAATAACCAAGGTGGAATTTTAGCTCCAACATGACCTTTAATATTATGAAACATTAGTGGTATTTAGTTATCAAATTTCATTAAAGGATAAGTTTTATTATTTTTAATCATTATGTATGTAAATAATGTAATGAATATTTGGTCAAATAATATTGTTCCTATTTTTAGTTAATGACATCAACACATACTCTTCTAGATATGGGAATTGCTAATGAGCTAGTAATAAAATAACGTTATGTAAGAATCTGACATTGGTATGAGCTAGTAATATAAATAAAATTATGAAATTTTTATTTTTTATAACACCACTTAGTGTAAATAAATGATATTTATTTCTAGTTTGATTTGTTTCTTCATTCTTTCCATAAGAGGAGGCAACTCTACTTTGTGAACCTAACCCATCTGGGTAAATGAAGAGAAGTAGACGATCATTAATTTATGGTAAGTGATTATTTACTTATTTCATTTTATTCAATATTTCTATACTATTGTATATATAGTTTAATTACATTAATAGGTGAATTTAAATTTTTTATTGAGCCTATGAAGTCTATTAATTGGAAAAGGAGAGCTACCAATTATGATATTGATTCTCCATATTCTTAACAAAGAAAGAGTCATTGATTATTTTTTGGTTCGTAAGAGGAGTATTGTACTAGTTATAAAAAAAATTATAGTACGTCTACAAAGAAGTGAAGAACATATAAGAGTGCAACCCAAACCTTGACCACAAAATTATACAATCTAGCCACCAAGACTAACAGTCCACTCCCACCGCAAGCGTGACCAACCAAAAATAGAACCCCAAAAAATAACTAGAAGCATTGAAACAATTTACAGACATATACTAATAAACCACCCAACAGACCACCATGTGTGCCACCATACCTGAACCACAGAAATAGGCTAAAAGCCATTCAACTTTGCAAATTCATCAAACTCCACCATCCAGTCTAGACCTTCCACCGTCACCAACCCAAGAAAATTCTACAGGAAGCTGAAACTATAGGCCGCAATCTAGCAGTGATGAAACAACACCAAACCCTTAATCTCTAGTAGAAAAGGATAGATGTGGATGACTCCTCCCACCACCTTCACCAAAGGAAAATTGTAGGCCCGTGACATGCCCTTTTCCAACAATGCCTATTTGAGCACCTCATCCAAACCACCCAAAATATCATTCTTGAACGATTTGCAAATGATGGTCTTTTCCTCCACCTTTGGTGTTCTCATGTCCAAGAGAGATGCAAGAAAATGGGAGGCAATGTGGATGTTAACCCTGACGGACTCTCGATTCTGTATAAAATCTTCCCCAACACCATTTTTATTGCCATCACCACATGAGGATCGGTCCTCAGCATAATACGATTCAGCCATTGATCACTAATGTGCTTGAAGGCTATTTGTCACACCTTGAAATCTAGCTGAATTGGAGTGTCAAGTCCAAAACTAACCACATCATCTATCGAAACCTCCACAACATATTTAGAACCTTCCACCATAGCTATTTTTTAGAGTAAGCTGAAGACAAACTTAGACAAAGATGGGTGAAAATAAACTCGACCAACCTATATTAATAAAGATCTAGTTGCTAAGAGTTTATTATGTTGTAAATTAACCATCATACCTGACTAGATTGATTGTCTTCCATCCATCTGTCCTAGGGCCCATTATCTTGCCTTCGTCTGATGCCAACTAGGCTTATGGCCATAATGTGCCCAGCTCTTCGGGCAATATGACATGATTGCCAATGCTGCAAAAATATGATTTCTTCAATTTTTATCTAACCATCGGGTTCTTGACTCAGTTGGGTGGTCCAAGTTGGTTGCCATACACCAACCCTTGATGATAGTCGCAGTCTCTCCACCCTCTGATGTGGAGAGATGCCGCCCTTCCACCCACAAGAGACATTGATCATTTAATAACACTCCATAATTGTAGTGTTCTTTAATCAACTTAATAACTAGGAACATGAATTCCTCTACTGAGGGATTGAAGATCACAACCAACAGTCATAACTTGCTAAAAAACCTCATTTAATCATCAACCCAAGGATGTGAACTTGAAATGGGTCAACACAATATATGCACTAATCACATTTCTAGACATGCATGATTTCCTAAGATGATTTATACTAGAAATAACTTTACTGGATAACTTGCTTGGAAATGAAAACCGAAAGATAAAATTATTCTGCATCTAGTGGCCGCAGGAACAGTTGACAACTCCGTGTTTCTACCAGCTGTAGGAACAATCACATGAACTTCTATGAAAGGAAGTGTAGCTATTCTAACTTGTGGAATGAAAGTATGGATAGTTCCCTAAGTGGGCTACCTTAGGTAATGCCAACAGTAGACAACAAATTAGGCAAAAAACTTCATAAACTTTATTGATTCAAGATACACAAGTACATAGCATGCAATCTCTTGACTGTATTTTTGAAACTGAAAATGTATTACAACAACAATTTTCCAGCCCATTCTCTAAAGGAGAATGGGATATTTATTGAAAACTGAATCCAAATAATAACTAACCTTCCCTTATAAAATGAGAGGTCTTTATTACATTTAAATAACTTAGTGAAGAGGTGGATGGAAATGAAATAACTAAGTCAAATCAGTTCATCAGTCTTAGAGTGCCATCATCCTAGATTTATGTGCCATTAAGATGCCTAAGCTAGATTTTTGAAACACTCCTCTTACATGGCGGATGAGTTGAAACAGCCTCCCAATTCTTTTACTGCTGAACCAGTCTTCTTTGATTTGGTCTTCTATCCTTCAAGTGGGAATTGAATTCCTTCCTCCAATCATGGTACCTGCAAAATATCTTGCCAGCTATTCTTGAGGCAGAAAGTTATCTCAACACGTTCAACCTTTAAGACAATCCATCACTTCATTTATACATTCATTAAGCATTAAACTAAGGCAAACATTATTTCAGACATAGCTGTAGGAGGTTCAACAGTAGAGGCTGCAGGAAGGGTTTGTCATCACACAAAGTCATAAGGCATTTATCAAACTAATAAAACATTTTAAGGTTATAATTATGGAAAGATTTAGCATAATATAATTCTTTTATTAATCATAAAAAGTTCATGTCTTGTCCCATAATAATCACTAAATGTTTGTTTTAGCATAACAAAAAGTAGAAAAGTGGTTGTAAAAGTATGATCTAAATGTGTCAAAAACTTGGCTCATCATTCCCCTCAACCACCTACTTGTTGGACCCTTCAACAAGTCTAGCATTTATTCTTCTGACAATTCTCTTAAATCGACATTTTTCCATTGTCCACACTCTCCATGCTGAAAACTCCAGAAGTGAGCTCACATCGTCTCCAGCCTTTGCCATCTGTTACCGTCAGAACTCCTGTTATATATGCTATCATCCCCCTATATAGACAGTAATGGCCATAGGAGAATAGGCGGTTGCATAACCAAGGGCAACCAATTCTCCCTTTTTGTCTCGGCATTCCTCATGTATCTTTTTTCCCTTTTGGTTGCTGCATACAAGGTATTGGGAGTGTGCAGTTCTGTCCTTTTTAATTGAAATGAAAGATGCTCCCATCTATTTTGAATGTGTAGGGTTGTAGCATTAAAATCACTATTTATAATTTGGGAATACTGAGAGAATACCTCTTGTCTCAAAAGCTCAATCAGTGTCCTGGCTCTTTCATCTCTCCACAATTTCTTCCAATCAAAGTAAATGCCTATTCCATTTCTAGATTCATTCATCATAGATAATGGCATATTGACTTCATTATGCTTATGACTATCAAATAGTTCCCCCCTACTTATCTCATTGGTGATCCATGAGATTAGAGTGCTGATATGAATATCACTGACATAACATAAGGGGTTCCATTTTTTATCCTGGGGTACAACCAAATTATGCAGACAAAATTCACACAGAAGGTTCCTGATGTGCAGAGGTGAATCTCTGTATGCTTGATAAAACTCTTCCGGGGTATCTAAAGAAGGGTTTTTACCTTTCTAGACTCTAATCAGTTGGAAGTTCAAATAAAAGTCTTTGAGGTACATTGCATAGATAGGTGAAGGTGATTGACATTGCATCAGCCATGGAATAAGCTCTACCACTTGGTTGAGAGTGTTAGTTCAGTTAGAAATTTCTAGATTCTTGTTCTGGATTATTCTTTGTAATCTCTCAATTTCAAGTGCAGAAGCAATTTGTTGATGCTAGAGTTCTTCAAAACATTCCATTCCTGTAGCAAATTTCGTGATATGGAGTGAAGGTCTATGATTATAGCTTACTGCAAGTGACCCCTATATTTCTTCAGTTACATCCACTTTTCCTTGTTCTTCTTCTCCAATTACCTCTGTATTATTTGATTGTTCAAAGTTTTCCTATCCTGAATTACCATCATTTTTCCAACCTTCTTGTTCTTCTTGAGCAACAAGAATCTCATAAGTAATGCCAATGCTTTCACCCTCATTTTCTAACGAAAACACCACTATTACCTCCTCCTTTTTAATACATCCCATTCCTTCCTGCAGTTGCTCTGCAATGACAACCAATTCATCCAGGCCAGCTCCTTCAGGTGTACTTACAACCTCCTTAAAAATAGGTTCCTCTTCTCCCAGTATAGGACTAGAAGGGTATGAAATTGGTGGTGCAATTGGAGTAGCATCAAGTGATTGGTGGGATGCCTGGTTCTAGAGTCTAGAGCTCCTCCTTATGGAAGTAGGAATTGTTTAATTCTTTTTGAAGGGTCTTGCTATAGGAACAAAAAAGTTTTCCTTTTGCTTTCTTTTTATAGGTTTAGGGGTTGCCACAATGGGTGACTTCCCTTTCTTATCATTGGAAGAAGGCTCAAGATTTTTGATAGGGGTTTGTGCCAGTTGCTTGGAAGTTTTTTCAGAAAGAGGAATGTCGTCCTGTGAATTGAATGATTCCTAAGTAGGGGAAATAGCAACAGAAGTTTGGCCTATGGAATGGGAGGTTCATTGCTTGAAGGTAAGAGGTCCCCCTGTAGGTCCAACATTTTAAATTTTAGGGTTGAAATTGACAATGAACTCTTCCCAGGTCATTCCTGATGCATCTTGAATTTTTTTTTCAACAAGTAATTTAATGAGGAAGTGGTGGGATACAGAGTTAACCCTACCCTTTTAAAATTCAACAACACTATTAGATAGAAAATTATAAAGGAAGTCGGGAATATTCATCAACAATCCATGGTGTAAATGAGACAAAAGTTTAAAGTGATGAGAATGCAAGATTGAAAACCTACCTTCATAGGTTATGTATTTGATTATATATCCCGCCCGTGACACCCAGTCTTGTGATAGACTCATCCTTTGTGCACCTTGCTTATCTACCCATAGGGGAGGGTCACTTGGCCAATTAAACTCTACCCTGGTGCTCTTTGAATCCCTTCTTCTAGGAAATGGCTCTCCGACCTGAGGTAATCCCGTTATTTCAACAATTCTGTCAATTGATGCATTCACCATTATACCTCTAAATTTTTCTTCCCCCTCTTGAAATGTTCTTGGGAACTCCTCTACAATTTCTACATCAAAAGCTATGAGCTTCAGGAAGTAATTGAGTCACCCATATTGCCTGAATAGCGACACATGCAACACATCCTGCAATAGGATGTTATGGTCTGTAGGCTCGTGCCGAATCGGCTGACCTCCCATCTCCTTAGTTCTCTGTAATTAAATTATTTAAGCAATGCTCACCAAGATTTTCCAAAATGAACTTCCTATAACCCCAATTCTACAGCACTCTACCTCTTCCCTCAACCTAAATTTTTGAACCACTCTTCAAAAGTTGCAAAAAAATAAGGAAAGCAATTCAATCATTTAATCCTATTGAAGGAGAGAGTAATAATGGACAACCAAAATACATTTAGGTTTATTATGGAAGGAAGTAAATATTGTTTGATCATAAAGTACATATTTCAAATATCCAGGGTTCGTGATAACTATCGTGACAAATCTTGTGGCAGCGACAATAAGGACGTTGCAGATAGTTATGACATAGAGAAATGTGCTGAATCGTGTGGAGAAGCAAAAGGAAATGACAACCATATAGGAAATTTGTTTGCGCTAATTAACACTAAATTAAATTAAATAAATAAAGGAATGCAAGCAATCTTAAAATGAAGTGGAGCTCACTTGGATAGAATCATCGTAATTACCTGATGTGACTTCCCTCTTCATTGAAATATATGATATGAAGAATTACAGGTGGATGATGTGGTTGTAAGAGTGTGAGTGTATGGATTGCGGATGAAGTGATTTAATGGAATGGGGATCCGGTGGATGACCCCTTTATTATAATAGTTGCATGTACTTTTATGCATGGCCTAGGGAATTGAGTTGAGAATCAATTCCTTTGGCTATAGGATCAATGGCCTCCTGCACTAATTCAAACTGGCTCACAAATTCTTCCCTATCAATGGACTTATAATGGGGCTTCAGGTGATGCCCATTGACTAATAGCTTGAATTGGACCTCATCAATGGTCCTCAATTATACAAAACCATTTGTGAATACTTCTTCTATCTCATATGGACCCAACCATCTAGTTTTCAATTTTCCTTGACCATCCTTATACCGCAAGTCATAAAGCAGAGTCCAATCTCCTACTATGAATTTCTTCACTTTGATGTACTTATCATTCCATTTTATTTGCTGGTTTTGTATTATCTCAGTATGGTGCAGAGCACTCTTTCAGAGCTCATCCAAGACATTGAGCTACATGACTCTTTCCTTTTGTGCAGTTATTAAGTCCATGTCCATCTCCAATGCTGTTCTGAGAGTCTTATCTTCAAACTCTATTGGCATCACAACTATTTTATCATACACCATTTCAAAAGGTGTATAGCCTGTAGCAGTATTCCATGTAGTTTGATAGGCCCATATAGCTTCTGGTAACCTTGCAACCCAGTCCTTTCTATGCAAATCTACAATTTTAGTCAAAATTGCCTCTATGTCACTGTTGGTGATCTCTACCTAGCCATTAGCCTGCGGATGATAAGGAGTTGATTTCTTGTGCCTTATGTTGTACTCATTTACTAAGGCTGTTATAAGTGTAGAGGTAAACTGTGCTCCTTGATCTGTCACTATTTCCCTAAGGACACCAAATCTAGTGAATATTTCCTCATAGAGGAATTCTGCTACTTTATTATCCCTAACATGCTTCATAGGTTTAGCTTCTACCCATTTTCTCACATAATATGGGCATACAAGGATGTAGGACTTACCATTTGAAGGCAGATCAATTGGTCCTACAAAATTCAGTCCCCATTTGTTGAAGGGTGTAACAATGAATTATGGAAATAGAGGCATATCATCTTATCTGGTTGGTCTTCCCATCCTTTGACATCTGTCACATCTTCTGGTGTATTTGGCTGCATCTCTATGCAGAGTTGGCCAATAGTATCTAGTATTTAAGATTTCATTACTGTCCTTTTTGCAACAAAATGTCCACCACACAGTTCATCATGGTTTGCATGTAGTATATCAAGAGTATCTTCCTCTCATACACATCTCCTCATAACCTAATCTGGCCCTGTATAAAACATGTAATCTGCAATCCAAGAGAAGTTAAAACTTTTCTCTACCAATAATCTCTTTTCTTTAGGGGAGAATTATGGAGGAGTTCTTCTTGCAGCCAAATAATTTGCTATATTTTCATACCATGGGTGAATGACCTTGATTGCAAAAAGATGCTCATCAGGAAAGGAATATTCAATAAGTGCAGAGTCATCTTATCTTTGAATCCTAGATAGGAAATCAACAACTAAATTGGCCTTACCTGGCTTGTCCACAATTGTAATGTCAAATTCCTGCATTAACAACAACCATCTTGCCAGTCTCCTTGCTATTGAGATTTTGTTCATGAGATACCTAATTACTACATGATCAGTATGGAAAAATATCTGATAACCTATGATGTAATGCCTGAATTTACTAAGGGCATAAAAAATTTCCTTTTCTTTCTCTGTAACAGTGTAGTTTAGTTCAGCCCCTTGCAAATTTTTTCTTGTGTAGTAGAGTGCATGGTTTGTTGAACCACCCTTTTGTCCTAATACAACACCAATGACATAATTTGAAGCATCAGTATGAATATGGAATGGAAGTGACCAATCAGGTCCTTTCAAAATAGGTGCTTGTGTAAGAGAAATTTTCAAATCAAGGAATTCTTTTTCACATTCCTATGTCCAAGCAAAATCTGCATCTTTCCTCAACAAACTATATAGAGGGCCTGTTGTTTGGCTGAAGTCTTTGATGAATCTTCTATAATATCCAACATGTCCTAGAAAGCTTCCCAGTTCATTTTTCTTGGTAGGAAAGGGTAGATTAGATATGACTTCATCTTATAAGGATCAACCTATATCCCTGCAATAGAAATGTAGTGACCAAGGACTATTCCCTCTCGCATCATCATGAAGCACGTTTGACTATTTAGTGATAGGTTATGATCTTTACATCTTTGTAGTACCTTTTTCAAGTTGGCTTGAGCTTCCTCAAATGTTTTACCATAAACAGTAAAGTCATCCATATATATCTCCATGCAATCATATGAGATGTTTGAGAAAATACTTATTACTGCTCTCTGGAAAGTTGCAGGTGCATTACAGAGACCAAAAGGAAAAATTGAGTAGGAAAATGTTCCCCAAGGGCATGTAAAAGTAGTATTTTCCTGATATTCTGGAGCAATCTTGATTTGATTGTATCCACTGAAGCCATCCAAGAATGAGAAGTACTTTTTCCCAAATAAATTATCTAGAACTTGATCAATGAAGGGAAGAGGAAAGTAATCTTTCTTTGTTGCCAAGTTGAGCTCTCTATAATCTACACATACTCTCCATTTTACTCCTTTCTTAGGAACAATAACCAATGGGGAAACCCAACGACTATCCGAGATTGGGTAGATAAAGCCAACTTTTAACATTTTCTGCAACTCTTCTTTAACAATTTCTCTCAAGGTTGGGTTGATTTTTCTTTGAGGCTACCTAGCAGGTCTGAACTCACTATTAATGAATATGCAATGTGTGCAGAGTTTTGGGTCTAATCCATTAATATAACCATATTCCTAAGACAAAGCTGACTTATGTTTAGTAAGAATTTTGACCATAGATTCTTGTTTCTCACTAGTGAGGTTTTTGTTGATACTCAAAATTTTTCTTGCTGCTACCTCCACTTGTGAGGTTAACTCAACCATAGATACCTTAGGTAGAAATGAAATTTCTACCTCATGGGGTAATAAGGTGTGTAAGCAGTTAGTTTCTATAGGATAATGAGTTGATGTAGGCAGAGGAAGAATGGTCTGCAAGGAGCATGGATTTTTTTCACAATGAGGGTGTTCGGTAGCATATTTATTCAGTAGGATATTGGATAGTATATCTTCCTCTTCTTGTTGTGAAATGAAAGTCTCTATGGTAATCATCATTAAATTGGACACAAAGTTCACTGCCTCCTCTTCTCCCAAATATGGCCAAACAACCTATCTAGACTCAAGTTGGGGCTGGGCTGGAGAATAAAGGGTAAGATTCTTTGTGTTATACCCATCAGATATTGTCATGTTACCCAACCTACAACCAATGTAAGCATCAACAGTGGCCAACCAAGGTCTTCCTAGTATAACATGGTATCCCCCTAATGATGCTTTTGGAGACAAAACCATAAATTCAGCAGGATACTCCCAGGAAACCAAGGTGACTACCAGGTCTTCTACTACCCCATCAGGTTTGACAGTTGAACTATCAATGAGCTACAATATTGTAGGTGTAGCCCTTAGGTCTGAAATACTAAGTTTTACCACTAGGTCCTTGGTCATGACATTGACAGTTGCACCAAGATCTACTAAAACATTCTTAATTTGCACCCCATTAATATTGACCTCCACAACAGGGCTGCCTGGGTCTGAATATTTTGGGATGGTAAGTTTTCCCAGCATTAAGTCAAAGAGTTGACCTAAGACATGGATATTTTGAGGGTCTTTCTTTTTCCTCTCTGGTTTCTTCAAACATGCCTCCTTGATAGCTTTTCTATAGATAGGTACTTCTTTGATTGCTTGGAACAAGGGAATTTTCACATATATATGCTTTAGTTGATCAAGGATGTCAAAGGTAGGCTATTCTTGTTTTTTCACATTTTCACCTTCCAACCTTTGTGGGAAAGGAGGTGATAGTTGATTGGATACCTTAGGTAATGATGGAGTCGCAATTGTCTCATTAGGTTGGAATAGGTCATTGGTATCTTCTGATTGCTTAATCTCCTCAGATGGAAATTCTGAGATTATGGGAGGAGATGGTGCGGGTAACATATTTCTTGAGAGTAAGTTGATATTATTCAAGTTGAGAGCATAGGCAGGCTGATGATTGGGGTTAGTAAAATAGACTTGCTACTGCTGCTGATGGTTATTTGGATTGGGTGCTTCTTGAGTAGGCAGTTGGGTTGGCTTTGGATTTCAACTTTGATTAGATGTAGGAGGTGGCATATTTGATTGCTACTGGGGTTGCTAGAGGAAACCAATGGGTGGATTTGACCATTAATGGCCTCCCCTCCATTGGTTAGATTCCTTCCAATTCTCTTGTGGAGGCTGTCACTGATTTTGCTGTGGTGACTGCCAATTCCCTTGTGGGGATTGCCAATGGTTTTGTTGGGAATTTGGCCAAGGATTATTCCACTGAGGTTGGGAGTATGGCCCATAGTTTGGATGGTACTAGTTCTTCCATTGACTATTATATGAAACAAAATTTTGCAAAGGGTCCTGAGGCATACCTTGTCTTGGGACCCATGGCCTACGTTGAGCAACAAAGAACACTTCTTCCTATCCTTCAATGGTTTTGAACTCAGTAGGAAGATGCTGCACCTCCAAATTGGCCACTACTTTGCATATGAAATCCTTCTTTCTTTGTCTACAATGAGGGCTATATTCAGCTAACATTGCCTCATCTTCCTCTTTCTTCCTTCTAGCTTGCATAGTGTCTAGTTGAGTAGCTACATCATTGATGATATCCTACTTGAAGTCAGACGATAGATTAGTAATCCCCCTTAGATACTCTAGAGCCACTTCCTTTTATAACAGAGGGTATAAACCCCCTCCCCTTCTTTATAGTCGCTCTAAAGTAATTGAGACAAATTTTCTTGATATCATCCCAATCGCTTTGGGTGACATCTCCTCCTACCATGAGGTCAAAGGCCTCCATGCAAGTATCATCAACTCCTCTTAGGAAGAGAAGTTTTTGAGATTCCTCATTCAGATGATGTTGAGTATTCTTTTGCACATTGAACAAGAACCTTGACACATAATCCTCCAAGGTTTCATCCTCCTTTTGTGACATTTTGAAGATGCCATCTCCTCTCATATCATTTCCTCTACAATATTCTTTATATTTACTCAAGAATAGATTCTTCATTTCATCCCAAGTGGTAGCTACATTGCTTCCCAATCCCATGAACCACCTCAAGGGTGACTCTTTTAGAGTGGAGGGAAACAACTTCAGCTTGTGTGATGAGCTTGTATAGTCATAGCTTCTACAAAGGATGTCAAATTCAAACAAGAAGGTATGAGGGTCCTCAATAATAAGTCCATAGAACTTTGGAAGTAATGAGGCAAGGATGTTCTTGAGGTTATTATTGTCATGCAGGTCAGGAATTGGAATTGGAAAAGTAGGATTGGCCATCCTTGGTTGTGTCCCTGGATTAGCTCCTGAATGATGAACTACAAGAGCAAGAAGATTATTTGATGGGTCCTGGTTGTTAGAAGTTTGCAGATTATTCAGATGTTGAACAAGTGGATTAAGGTCATTTAGCTCTTCAGATAGGTTAAAGCTTAGCTCTGAGGAAGAAGATGAGGTAACTAAGTCTTGGCCAACATCCTAATATGGGTCTTCTTGGAAAAGGTCTAGTTAAATCTCTTCAACATCTATTCTTCTAGGAAGGAATCTTCCAAATTGGTCTCTTCTTCTACGCATACAACAAAAAGTGAACTAACTATGAAAATACTAGAATGCAAAATTCTAAACTAGATACTTGCAATGAAATTTTGAACTCTCTACTATCATGCCTCTAATAGGTCCTTAGTTTGACACCATTCTCGACAATGATGCCAAAAATTTAGTGTTATTTAATCAACTTAATAACTAGGAACATGAATTCCTCTACTCAGGAATTGAACATCACAACTAGTAGTCATAACCTGCTAAAGAACCTCATTTAATCATCAACCCAGGGATGTGAACTTGAAATGGGTCAGCACAATATATGCACTAATCACCTTTCCAGACATGAATGATTTCCTAAAATGCTTTATACCAAAATTTGAATTACTAGAAACAACTTTACTGGATAACTTGCTTGGAAATGAAAACTGAAAGATAAAACTATTCTGCATCTAGTGGTTGTAGGAACAGTTGACAACTCTATGTTTCTACCAGCTGCAGAAACAATCACATTAACTTTTATGAAAGGAAGTGCAGCTATTCTAACTTGCGGAATGAAAGTATGGACAGTTCGCTAAGTGGGCTACCTTAGGTAATTCCAAAAGTAGACAATAGATTAGGCAAAAAACTTCATAAAATTTATTGATTCAAGATAGACAAGTACATAACACGCAATCTCTTGACTGTATTTCTGAAACTGAAAATGTGTTACAACAACAATCTTCTAGCCCATTCTTTGAAGGAGAATGGGCTATTTATTGAAAACTGAATCCAACTACTAACTAAACTTCCCTTATAAAACAAGAGGTCTTTATTACATTTAACTTAGTGAAGAGGTGGATGGAAATGAAAGAACTAAGTCAAATCAGTTCATCAGTCTTAAAGTGCCATCATCATAGATTTATGCACCATTAAGATGCCTAAGCTAGATTTCTGAAATAGTCCTCTTGCATGGTGGATGAGTTGAAACTGGCTCCCTATTCTTTTACTGCTGAACCCGTTTTCTTTCATTTGGTCTTCTATCCTTCAAGTGGGAATTGAATTCCTTCCTCCAATTGTGGTACCTGCAAAATATCTTGCTAGCTATTCTTGATGCAGAAAGTTAGCTCAACACGTTCAACCTTTAAGACAATCCATCATTTCATTATACATTCATTAAGCATTAAACTAAGGCAAACATTATTTCAGACTTGGTTGCAGGAGGTTCAACAGTAGAGGCTGCAGGAAGGGTTTGTCATCACACAAAGTCATAAGGCATTTATCAAAATAATAAAACATTTTAAGGTGATAATTATGGAAAGATTTAGCATATTATAATTTTTTATGTTAAGCATAAAAAGTTCATGTCTTGTCCCATAATCATCACTAAATGTTTGTTTTAGCATAATAAAAAGCAGAACAGTGCTTGTAAAAGTATGATCTAAATGTGCCAAAAACTTGGCTCATCAATAATTACATATATTTTCCCATTTACTGTATGCCTTCATGAAATGTAGATGTAGATTTTTATTCTAATGTATATCATTATATATACCTATATGGATTTATATGTATGTATTTATATTTTACCAATGTGTACAATTGTATTCCTATATGAATTTATTTAGACATTCATTAAATGCATAGATGACATTGAAGAACTTATAACACTATATGAAATTATCAAGACATTATTGTTGTGCTTGTTGCACACACACCCCATTCGGAACAAGGACCCTCTCTACCCTATTTTCCTTGTCGGGTCCCTCTTTGGATTTGCCTCATTTTGTGAGTCCATTTTGTGCTCTAAAAGGTTAGCTCATATTCCCAAAATTCAAATCTTGAGTCTAACCAAACTTGGCCCCCTTTGAAAATGTTAAATCTTTGGCATTTTCGGGTTTCCCTTCTTGGGTTACCCTTTTCGGTCTGTTCCAGATTGGCTGTTGTAGATAGTCACAGCCAAACGTCTTCTCGACCTGTCGGTTTCAACCTACCAAGTTTTCTTTCTTGGAATTCTGTCTCTGGAATTTTGTTTTCAAGCGGCAGTGGCTAGATGTCTTCCCGGTCACTGAACCCCAGTCCTCCCAGCATCACTCACAAATTTGAACTCACCAAACTATTTGGCCATTGTATGAAACATTAAATTGTTGTACTAATTGTGATTTTGGCTATTTAAAATGGATTTTCCAACTATCATTTTCACATGACTGAAGTGATAGAGAAATTTGGAGAGCTTCCTAACATCCAGCATTTTTCGCCTTTCGTCCTATCGTGTTCCGCACATTCAACAACATCGTTCTTCGGGATTTTGAGGTATGTCCGCCATCTATGCGGCTTATCCTCCTTTTTGTGAAATTCTGGTAGATCAGTACTCCCACTACCTTTTAGAATCCATGAAAACCACATAAAACCATCGGAATTGAATGCCAGAGCTTAACCCTACCACCATTGTTCTTTGGAACAGTCGTTGGTGTCTTCGGAGCCCAGACTTTCCTACGGCCATTCGCACAAAGCGCAAAACTTAAAATTCAAAAATTGATAGCGGCCAAGCTCGCCCTGGATCCCGGTCTTTGGATTTCCCTTTGTGGTTTCCATTGTGCCCCCGCCATTGTGAATGACCTCCCTTGTGCAACTTTTCGACCCTTGGATCTTGGGCTCGCGAAGCCCTTTTCAAACTTGCAAAAAATCGAATAATCGGCTAAGGAACAAACTGTCCTCGGGATCCGATGCTCAGAGTTCTGTTCTCAGAATTCCTTTTTAACTTCGCCATTGTGAATGACCTGCCTTGAGCATCCTTTCGGACCTCAACCCCCGAGTGCATAAAGTCCATTAAAAAATACATGGAAGAAACCAAATTCCAAACTCAATACAGACTTCAGATTTCAGAATTCTCTCTTCGGGATTCCATTCTGGTGTCGCCATCCCAAATGGCGAATTCAGGACTTCTTTTTGACCCTTAGACCCTGATTCTGCATTTTCATTTCAAAGCAGTCGCAATTAACCAATGCCCAAAATATATCTGAACCCCAACCTCAAGAATTTTGCCTCCAAGATTTTGTTCCACTCTCGCCATTCCAAATGGTTGAACCTCACTGACTTTCTAGCCTCCGAGTTCTGACCCTTTGTACGTCATCGGGCTTTCCCAGCTCCTGAATTTTTCACCGAGGATTACCTTCCAGAATTCTACTCCCGGATTGCCTCATACATTTCACCATTCTTAACGACTAACCTAAAACTGCTTCCCCATAATGGCAATCCAAGCTCTAGAATCCGACGCCTAAAGTTCCGTCTTCCTTGCGCCGTTTCTGGTGGCCTTCTTGCTGTTGATACCCGAATGCCTAAATGAGAGTTGAGCTGACCTCTAAATCGAAAATGGACTTCGACCCACTTGCTAAAATTAGGTCTTCTTTCATGCCAAGCCTTGATTGAGAAAATTCAAGATCGGAAGTTTTTTTGAGAGTCTCGTACCTCATTTTCCCTTTCAAACAACATTCTGCCAAGGGAACTTCGGCCCTAGAACTTTGAGTCACCTGCCTTGTTTTCTAATGATGTTTTATCAAATTTTAGATGATTATCAAATATGAATGAAGATTATGGATCTAACCTTGATGTGCAGGGAATTTTTTGAGGCCGCTTTCCCACAATAATGTTGCTAATTCATGTCTTTTGTGCAAGATTTATGGAATCCGACAAAAGAACTTCTGGTGCCTCCAAGGAAAAGGGGAAAGGAACAACCAAGGTACCTTGGGGCAAGGAGGATAAGGATCAGATGAAATAAAAGTTTCAAGGGGTGCCCTTACAGTCTCTAATCACTTCTCTTTGGAGAGATGTCATGGATACCAATATTGGTCAGGTCGATATTGATGAGTTTACACAAAGAGTCAAGGTGAATCCCAAAACAAAAAATGCAAGATTGATAAGGAGTAGTGGACTTGCCATATCTGCAGGCTTTACGCTAGCCTTGGTGGCCCCAAAATTGGTAATGACATGCATAAAGGCATATCAACCTAAGACTAGAGCTATAATGGAATGAGATGGGAATTTCCTTGTAGATATGTCTCTGCCTGGTATAACAAAAACTTTCCACATTCCTGCCTTCACGAGAATGGAGAACCTGACCATAGAAGAATGCAAGGAGTTATGGGAGAAAGATCAGTTGAAATGCAAGAAACTAATCAATCAGTACTGGTTGAAGGACAAGCGGGGTAGTGCTAACAAGCTCCCTCATTAGCTCTTTGGCAGTGATTTCTTTGAGGATTACCATGACCTCATGACCTTGCTAAGCCGAGTAATGGGTCTTCCTGCTACGGCCTTCTTCCAAGAATGGATGTTTGACTTTGTGGAGAAAATTCTCCACGGTGACAACAGTGCCTTATATTGGGGGGAGATAATCAGTGATTGCTTCCACAAATAGTTTACAAATGTGAAGAAGACCTCCAATTTCTACATGAAATCCTACTTGGTATACTCCCTCGCCGATCAGTGACACTATCATGGATTGACCGTAGTACCCAGTGAGGCATTGGGAGTAGAGCTCAAGCCTTATGATAAATACCCTCAACTGTAGTACCAAAACTTCAAGAGGGATTATGGTAGGGTGAATGGAGCGTTCATCACCTACATCATTCGGTCTCTAGGAGGAGACTTTCAGAGAATATTTTCCCATAGTGCTAGGGCCCTCCTCAAGAAATACACCTTCCTATATATATAATTGGTAAAGTTCACTTACATCTGTGCCTAGGGGTTCACAGAAAGACCAAACAAGTTGCCCCGATACTCCAATGACTAGATTATACTATTGGAGCTGACTTGGCAACTACGATACATTCATAATATCCTGAGCAATAAGCATCTAGCAGGTACACCTTACCCCATTGGGCTTAGCCAAGGAATGTATAAGATTCATACCTCCTAGTGTGCAGGAGACTTAGAAAGGGAGTTGGCTGAATACCACTTCTGACAATATACAGCTTGGTCCCAAATTGACCCGTATGGTCATGTTAGAAAGGCACTGGGATGGGAGTATGCCCACCTCCACAATGTTGAGGGTTTATGGGCTAATTATAGAGATAATATTGAAGTGCGGCTGTGACACTACATGTGCATGACTGCCCTCTATGTGTGGAGAATACAATTGTGCTTGGTTCTTGATCAACTTGAAGAAGATGAAAGCACGGTGATCGATTTGAGATATGATGCCATCACCAATTTTCCACTGCCTATGATTGATTGGGTTGAGTGAGAGGTTGATGACCTCAAAAAACTCACCAAACCCGTCGAGGTCTGAACAAAGGCATGGATCGACCAACAAGTAGCCTGATTGAAGCAACAAGGAGTTTCCTTAATGTTTAAGGGACTCAAAATAGAATTGAGTGGCTCCAATGGTGGGGTGGCCACCGCTACAACTGGGGAAACATCAAAAAACCCACCATTAGTCAAAACAAAAAAGAGAAAAGAAGCTAGTGAGCAGTTGCGCAAACCAAAGGTTTATGCTTGAAAGGCATCAGAGGGTGAGCCACCAAAGAAACAAAGGAAAACAACCAGAGGCACAGAGATTTCTGTGATACCCAAAGTTCTGCTCTATGGGATCAAAGGAGAAGAGTCTAACTTGCCAAGGTCTCCATCTACTGTAATTGCTGCTACTGTTGCCTCCACCCCGCATACTTTGATTGCAATTTGCACTTCCTCCCCGCCTGCGATGGACATCTCTTTCCACCTTGCTTCTAGCTCTCCAATCATGCAAGTCATAATGGTGGATTCATCCTCTTCCATGACCTCACTGGTCTCTTCTTCCTCTGTCTCCTTCCATTCCCTTCATTTTTTCTACCATGATGCTTGTCCTCAGCCTCCCAGAATCCTTTGTAAAATACATGCAAAACGTGTCATCTGAGCTTTCAGGGATGCTTACTATCCCAATAGTTCAAACTACAATAGCTTAGGCTATGGCCAATGATCCAACTCTCCCCCCCTACTGCAAAACCAAGAATGGAGGCGACAATGCAGATATCCGATGAACTTGAGTGATGACACCTAGAGGCTACAAAGAGGCCAGAAGACGAAGAATTTGAGTACCATGAGCACCCTTTGTTTGAATGCCAAGAGATTGATGAGGAAGCCTAAAAATCTTCTAGTGAGGGCAGCGAGGAGATTGAAATTGAGTTAGTCTAGGAAACCCATGATCTCGAGCTTAAATCCGAATGGATTAAGCAGCTTAAGGAGATTGAGGATAAGGAAGCCGAAGATCGGCTTGCGGTGGATGAAGAAGTTACTACTTCAGAGATTGAAGACAGTAGGTCTCTGACTGAAAGACATGGCCAAACCCCAGAAAATGAAGAGAAACAATCCCTCCATGAAGATGAGCAAGAAGATAAGCCTGAGGAATGAACATGACCAAAATGAAGAAGAAAATGGTGCCAAAAAGGAGGATTGTTCCAACGAGCAATTACGCACCAAGTCTCCCACTAAGTGTATAATGCTCGAGGAGGAGTCTAATGAGGAGAAGGAGTATGCAGGAACTAAGAAGGGGGCCCTTTTCATCGGAGCCACTAAACTTGAGAGGGAGGATGGCAAGAATCAAGGTGAGTCACCTAGGGAAGAGCCCCAAATACCGATTGGCTGGAGAAGTAGTTGAAGCGAAAGACTCCCTCCCTAAAGGATCTTAAGTAAAGGCTGGAAGACATACTAGCTAGAGCATAGATAAGCACCAAGAAAGAGAAAAGGCCAAAGATCAGATTGAAGGTAACCATGGATGCCTCTGGATCTAGGGTGGTAAAAATAGAAACATCAGTGGTTGGAGAACAAGGAATAACTTATAACTTCTCGACCATCGACTTGGGAGTGGCTATGAGGGAGAAAAAGATCGACCACCTCTAGGAATTGGTCACAACGGTGGTGCATCTTGTCCAACAAGATAAGGTTTTAAAGGAGGAGCTCAAAGCACAAGTGGCCGATCTGATGACCTATATTCAACAATGGTCATCCCAAAATAGTAGCTCACTACGTCATGAGCCCCACCTTAGTTGTTATCTCAAGAGAGGATCAACAAATTGGAAAAGAGAAGGAACTTGGATAAGACTACAAAAAATTGGTTCTGACAAGTCTTAGACATAGGAAACATAGGTATCAACTTGGTTGTCTAGACAAAAAATAATTTCTTGAAAGTACAGAGAACTCTTGAGGGATGTACAAAGCAAGTCTGCAAGGGGTTCCCAAGGAATTATAGAGCAACCTACCAAAAAATTGAGGCCATACTCGCATTGCCAAGTGAGGTTTGGGAGAAGGACCTTCCCCTCAAGGATGATGACCACTGGTTAGTGGATGTATGGAAGCAAGACTTTGACCATTGAAAGGGAAAGCTGGAGTAGATTCTAGAATAGATAGTTCTAGATATCGAATGGGCCAAGGAGGCTAGAGAGGATTGCGCTCGGTACCTCAAGCTAATGATGGGGTATGAGCTACCCACTGTCAAAATTAATCTAGAGAGCATAAAGCCACACTTCTTAAAGAACATGGAGGATGGAATGTCGGCTGAAATCACCATGGATTTCATGAATTTTTCTGCCTGAGCCTTTGCCTAGTCAGAATTTTTCAAAGATAATGCTACCAAATATGATGATGACTGGAAGAAGTCTGTCAACAATTCCCAAGAATGGAGCTACTAGGTGCTGCGATCAGATATTATGCAGGTGGACAAGCTTCAACTGTTGATCTTGAGCTTCATAGAATATGTAAATTTAAAAATGCACGAAGGCAACCCTATCATCGATGAAAAATTCCTCAAAGAGTAGCTGCAGCAAAGGGCAAATAACAAAAGGATGAAATTGCTATAGTGCTGTCACTAGATGACAAAATAGGGAAAAGACAAAAGTTATTTTGAAAATGTAATATATTTGGGGGGTAGGTGAAACCCTAGTGTAAAGTGAATCCTAACTAAACAATAGAATCGAATCTTGTCCACTCATTTTTCTTTTTGAAAACTATAAATAGGGATCTCATCCTCTCATTTGAAGAGAGTTGAATTGTTGTAAAGGCATGCTGCATAAATTATAATAGAAAATATAGTCATTTCTTGGTGTATTTTTGGGTTTCTCCACTTGTTTCATGATTCTTCTCCCTTTAATTAAAACTTTACTTCAAGTTACTTTTTTGTTCTAGTATGCTTTAGATAGCTTTGGTGGACTTAGTATGCTATCTTTGGTTATGAAGCTTTTTGGTGTGTATTCTTTCCTTGTCCATACTTTTGGTCATTTACTGCTGGTAAGTGATTGTGCAAAGTTAGCCTGGATTATAATTTCATAGCCGCTCTTTAAACTTTGTCTTTGTTCACATTTACAATGTGAATGAATGATGAATATTTGCAGTCCTTAGAAGATAACATAGATTTCATGACATTATGAGAATTCAGATTAAGTGATATCCTATTTAAGGAAACTGTCCACAACAGGTTCTTCCATGATCACTGTTCATTGATAGTTGGGTGTGTGCAGGATCATGATGGGCCAAAAAGTGGCGATATGTAAGGGATATGATGACCCATGTGGTTGATGACAATTTTTTTACGTAAAATTGATGAAACGAAAAGGGTTTTTAAAGGATATTCTCATCTTTCCACCCATATAAATTATGCTTTACTTTGAATTTAATAAATAATTATTATTCATTTTCTATTTGAATTACACAAAAATTCCCGATTGATAGGCTGATTGAAAAATATCTATAACATTCAAATGGTATCACATTTTTTAAATCCAAAACATGCGTCACATTATATGATTGACATACTATAGGATTGAAAAATATAATTGAATTTCCTGAAATTTTGAGCATGTTAAGGTGGTTAGACAAATGAGTTTTTATATTTTTTAAAATTGTAATAAAAAAATATGCATCACATCAAGACATGAGTCCTCTGCTTATATCTAAAAGATTATAAAAAATTATTATCATTTTATTGTGGTTAGGGTGGTCAGACATACACCTACTTCTTATTTTTACCTTGAAATTTAAGTACTACTGCACTGAAATTTCAAATTTTGACCAAATAGATTTCAAAATAAAAATAAAGGTCTAGTAGTTTATAAACTAAATTCAATTTTATACAAATTCTATTTTTACACGTTTTTGAAATAATATAAATAACTTATTCAAAATTTTTATGTTAAGTTGCCTAAATTTGATTTTCTAAGTTTTATTGCCACTTAAGGGCCTATTTTTTCCATGATGATCCTACACATATCTAGTTGCAGGTCTAAGAACCATCTTTCTTCCCTGCCTCTTTTCCTTTTTTTTTAAGAAACAACCTATGCTAGGGTTCATTGCACATTGTAAAGCCAAATCTGATGAAACAATGGAGTCCAAGACTGCTATCTGAGCATGTAGCTAGGTGCGGTAATTTCATATTCGAAGAACTCCATTCATTGACCTAATTCTCCTAAAAATTTAAATCATGTAAGCCCGCCTTGTGATTCCAAAAAATAACATAAATCAGCTGATATATTCAAAGCACTATCAAGACCTTACATCCGAGAGACCTTGGGATAGTGCTCTACAATTTGATTTTGGAAGATTGTCTTTCAAGAGAGGTGATGCACCTATGCATCGCCTATGTTGTGAAGTGCATAAAAACACCATCAACAGAACTGGCACTAGAAGGAGGGTAGACAGGTAAAGTTGGATCAAATTGGGTCATTCTCCTTTGAGAGATTCCTTCGAGTCTTGAGATCTACACTAAACAAGGGAGAGTTTCAAGAATTACAACCCCCTGTCCGAGCTAAAAGTAAGGAACAATCTATCACCAATTTGCCGGATCAGCCCACTACTCTTTCACGTCCGTCCTCTTCACCTTCATTGATAGTACCACCCTCCATTCATCTAACCCATACAACCTTCCAGGTTGCCACTCCATCTGGGCTGAACACTACCTTTCAACCAAGCACAGTCACTAGCCCTACGACTGCCTCATCAGTTGTCGCCGCCCCATCACAGTTACAGACCAATATGGCACAACCACCTCCACCAACCTTTCCAATGGCATGGATGGGTGATTACCCATCTCCTATCTCCTTCAACCTCTACCATGACATGCAACAAAATCCTGAGAATTTCTGCATGAAGTTCAACTCCCGGGATCCATAATGGACAATGGAGGATCATGTCAAGATCTTCAAAATTTTCCTAAAGACTATGCAGATCATATACGAAGATGTGGCTTACAAGATCTTTCCCTACTCATTAGGGGAGGAGGCCTTCTACTAGTACGTCAATTTTCTGGCCAGAACCATCAACACATGAGATCTTTTGAAGAACACATTTCTGTAGAAGTTCAAGACCCCGGTCAACCCCATAGATTCGTATCGACACTTCATGTCGGTTCAAAGGGAAATCAACGAACCAATCAGCTTGTTCAATGACCGCTTCCATAGAGTGTACACTCAACTACACACCCCATATATTTTCAATGATGCTACCATCCTACCTGTTTACTATGTAGTGTTGGACAATCTCACTTTTGCCCTGGTGAAAAGAATTAGATCGCCGCTCGCTAGGTTGGTCGATGCATACATTGAAGCCATTATCACCAGTACAGATTTGGGGTAGAACATATCCAATCCATTGCCTTCTCTTGGGCACACCACACATCCAACACAAATACAGGGGCTCATGCAAGCCTTGTAGCATCAGACACCCTTGTTGAATCAAATACCACAACTACCTCTGATTTTGCATCCTAGGTAGCCAATGAACCAGGCATATCCAGTACCTCACTACTTGTTGACCCAATAGCAAAAGTATCATCCTCAATAATCCCAGGTGCCTGCATACCTTCAGGTGGAAAAATTCCCTCCTGCTCATCAGAATCAGCTAGTGGCACAACCCGTGTCCCTTCAAAGTTTGACGTCATGACCAAATAATGCTGAATAGGATAGAATTGACGAGCTCACATAAATGATCAAAAAAATGTCAACCGAAATGACACACTTAATGAATTAGAACAACCAGTTGCAGGCATTGAAAAAGAGCATTCAGGCCAACCTTAATAAGGAAAACTGAGATTATCATGAAAATCAGGACAATCAGGATGCTAGCACATCGTCTGGGTAGAATTATGATAGAAATCAAAATTTGGGTCAAAAATTCGAGAGAAGACCCTTCCAAAGGCAAAACCAAATGTGGAATACATGCCCCAACAATGGTGGTGATCTCACACCTCTTGATCAACCCAGTAGTAATGAAAACCCCACAAGCAGAGTTTACTTGGCAGAGGCTGCTCTATCTAGTTGGTGTTGCATTCATAAAACGAGTCACCATTCTGAACTAGATTTTTCAGAACTCCAAACTGCCGTAGAGATTTATCAGGTAGAAGTCCGAAATGTAGTGAAAAATTCGGGGTGCAGAGATATTGTCCCATTCGACCCATACGACTCCTCGATGTTGGTGCTAAACAAGGCTCCTTTTCCAAGGGTGGAATGCAACACACCAGAACTTGAGGGCGCCGATTTGAATAACATCGACAAGGTGGAAGAGGTAAGTTCCAAAAATCCTTTAGTTCAACTCTTTGATTCAATAGATAATGGTCCTAAGGATGACGAAGAAGAGCCTAGGGAAGATGAAGTCCAAATGTTTCACCAACAAACTACCCCTTACAACCTTAGAAACAAACAAGCTGAAGGTCATTCTAGAGGTCCTTTTATGACCTCCACCCCACCAAATAATTTCAGCATCCATTCCGATCCGAATGCAAATAATAACCTGGGTTTTCCCCATACACTCACACAGTACCTCAGCAGAAATAAACTACAAAACAATAGCCAAAGCCAAGCTTATAGCTCCTCCCAAAATGTTTCCCATGATCAAGAAGTTGAGTAGATGGGGGAGTATATTGCTGAGGAATTCAAAAAGGTGAAGCTAAGTGTATCCGCATTTGAACTTCTAAAGGTGCCTGCCATCACGAATGAATTTTTTAAAATGATAAATAGGAATTCACCATAGGGATCAACTCAGGAAACTCCGGCAAAGAAGGTTTCCTTTGACGATCAACAAAGTGATCCAGTTGTTAGGTAGATATTCAATAGTAAGGCTAACCTGCTACCAGATTAGCAAGCAAAAAAGTAACCTGATAGAGTAGCTATTTAGGTACAAACCCAAAGCAAGGGTAATGAGAAGGACAAGGGCCAAGTCACTCAGATGGACATTTTCGAAGGATTGTTTCAAGGGAAATTCGAGACTCCTCCATTCCTAACCACCATCCATGTGTTCGGAAAGAACCTCTACAACTGCCTGCTTGATTCAGGAGCCTTAGACAATGTTATGCCACTAAGCGTGTGTAAAACACTCAGAATATTGCCAACTCCTTCCTAGCGGAAGGTGACACAACTTGACAAGACCAAAACTAGCATAGTGGGGGAAATTAATAGAATACCTATGTAGGTTGCTACAGACCCCTAGATTCAATAGACTATAGACATTCAGATGGCTGATATCCCAGATACCTATGGTATAATCCTAGGAAGAGATTTCATGAGGGAATTGAACAGATAGGCCACAACTGATTACTCGCACATGTGGCTGCCATGGAAAAGAATGCCGAATCAGATCAGGATCAATCAGGAGCCATGAATGAGATTTATGATCATTGAGTACAACACAAATGAGGTGTTTTATGCTGAAACACGTTTGGGAAATTATTCCCTAGTGTCATACCTGAACGAGTAGGAATTCCTTGAAGGAGAAGGAACAAGTGAGGTATTCCTCGTATTATGCAGTCCTCCTACTAATTTTACCAATGCCTCTTAGAGCACTGAAGAGCTGATAGAATCTGACAATGAAGAGTCAGAAGAGGACAATAGTCTTGGATTTCTCAATGGTTTCCAAGATTTAATGGAAAAGTGCATTCAAGATCAGCTTAGTCTGGGAATCCGAATGAAATTTTAGGAACTCTTTCTCCCTAACTAGTGCAGGGTACACAATGCTGCTCACTCAGAGTTTGAATGCTGCTTGTGTCAAATAGCAATTGAACACATTAAAAAACAAGCTACTCCAAAGGAGAAAACATGATCTACACTGCATG
Organism: Sequoiadendron giganteum; assembly: GCA_007115665.2. Taxonomy (NCBI): domain Eukaryota; kingdom Viridiplantae; phylum Streptophyta; class Pinopsida; order Cupressales; family Cupressaceae; genus Sequoiadendron; species Sequoiadendron giganteum. The sequence goes on along the minus strand of CM021107.1, from coordinate 450,543,342 downwards.
AACAAACATATTCCATCCTTATACCTCCTAAAGGAGTTACTGAAATGAAGGCCCCATCAAAGGTGGAAGTCCAAGCTACCTTTTCTATGTCTAAGGATTCTCATGGATTCTAGACGTTGCACTTTGATGGATCTAAATCCAAGCACGGAGCTAGGACAGGTTTCGAGTTGATCAGTTCTAGAGGTAAACCATACTTTACTGCTCATAGGCTTCAATTTTATTGTACCAATAATGTAGCAGAGTATGAGGCCTTGGTCTTGGGCCTCTTAATGGCATTAAGAAAGGGTGTCAAGATGCTCCAAGTGTATGGAGATTCAGACTAAGTTATAAAACAAGTCAGGAAGTTTTATTCTTGCTATGATCAAAGACTGACTAACTACTAGCACCACGTATGGGATCTACTGGAAAGGCTAGATGCATTCAACATTCAATTGATTCCGCACGCTCAAAATCATACTACTAATGCCCTAGTGCAGGCAGTGAGCATGTTACAATCATTGTCCCTCTATAGCCTCAGAAAATTCATAGTGGAACTCACCTTCGTCCCATCAGTGTCAGATAATGTAGCTAATTTCTAGGTATTCAACGATGCCAAACATATCCTGGATTTCATCTCCAGTTCGGATGTGTTTTCTACATAGATAATCGATGAGGTCCAACCCTAAGAGGTGAACCTAGATATTGATGGGATTATCAACCTAAAGACTAACACCATCCCCAGGGTAATGGTTCAATTAGAGTGAATCTTTGACCTTGATCATATTAGAGATTAGGATCAGGAAGCTAAGAAGGATACCATCAACGGCCAGTGTGACACCTACAACCTAGGAACGACTAGAAATGCCAGGAACGTGTTCATCGGTAAGGTGTGCGCCCATGAAGAAAGGAAGGGAATAATCGAGGCTCTATGAAAGTATCATGATTTCATCATCTGGAGCTATGAGGATCTCAAGACATATGACATGTCAATTATTACCCATACCATCCCTCTCCGACTAGATGCGAAGTCCTTTCGGCAGCGGTAGCGCCCTGTCAATGCTCTATTGGAACCAACAATATATAAGGAATTACAAAAATTGTTGTCAACCAAGATCATCTTTCTGGTTAGACATTCCATGTGGGTGGAAAATCTAGTTCCTGTTAGAAAGAAAAATGGGGAAATCAAATTATGCATCGACTTCCGCAACTTGAACTGAGCCTCGGAGGACAACTATCCTATACCCTCATTGGATGAGGTGCTACAAATAGTAAATGGCACTTAGATGATGTCCTTCTTGGATGGATATTCAAGGTACAATCAGGTCATGGTATAGTACGAAGACTAACACAAGACAAAATTCACAACTAAATAGGGAAATTTTGCTTATGGACGAATGTTGTTCGGATTGATCAATGCTGGTGCCACTTTCCAACACACCATGGAAATCTCCTTCAAAGAGCTGATTTTCAAGTGCATCATCATCTATATGGATGATTTAATAGTATTTTCAAAATTGTGGGGTAGTCATGTCACTGATTTATGCAAGGTTTTTGAAAGGTTCCGTGCATTCGGGGTTTCCCTTAACTCGAAGAAGTGCATCTTTGGGTTCACTAAGGGGAAGCTCCTTGGACATGTCTTGTCAGAACAGGGAATTTCAATCAACCTCGAATGTGTCTAGGCCATCATGAAGATCCAGCTACTAGGCAGTAAAAAGGAATTAATTTTTTTTTTTTGGAAAGATCAATTTTGTGCACAAGTTCATTACAGGATTCACGAAAATATTCAAACTGCTCAATTCCATGCTAAAACAAGATGCCAAGGTCGAGTGGACCCCAAAAGCAAGGCAAGATTTTGGGGAAATAAAGAAGGCAATTGCTAATGCCCTTGTACTGGTCAGCCCCAATTACCTGAAGCCCTTCTACATATACTCCTTTGCTTCGGATCATTCCTGTGCCAGAATATTGACACGAAAGGATGACAAGGAGAGAAAACATCTGATCGCCTTCATAAGCGCCCCCCTAAAGGATGCTAAAATATGCTATCATAACATTGAAAAATAGGCTTATGTCCTTGTTAAGGGAGTTAAGAAGTTCATGCATTATATCTTGCGCAACAAGGTGTTTTCTATAGTTCCCGACCCCGTAGTGAAAATCTTAGTTATGTAGAACGAGTTAGGGGAGCGAAGGGAAAAGTGGATCGTATTGCTGTAGGAGTATGATATGGAAATCCAACCGATGAAGCTAGTAAGAGGATAGACACTCGCTAGAACAATGGGAGAAGTGGTTATTGATGCTAGACCTGAGCTCACGGTACAACAATACCAACTGGAGGATGTCTCCCCAAGGGAGTGGTACAATGATATAGTGTACTACCTGCTGAATCATAAATGTCCACCTCATCTACAAGGAGTCCAAAGGCACCATATTGTAAAAGAAGAATCATGAAGGTATCTATTTGAGATGCTTGGGTAAGGATGAAGTTGATCATGTTCTTAAGGAATTCCATCAAAAGTTTAGAAATGGTTATGGTTCTGGTCCATCAACTGCACAGTAGATCTTAAGAGTTGGGTATTATTGGCCCACCATATTCAAGGACACCCACGATCATGTCTGCACCTACCATGTGTGCCAAACTGCCACTGCTCGAGAAAGGAATGTTGTTGTCCTTTTGTAACCTATTTTGGAGGTAAGACCTTTCGCGCTAAGCCCTCCATCATCTGTGGGATATAGGTACATTCTAACCGCTCATGATTACTACACTAGATGGAGAGAGGCGATAAATTAGGCAATGTATGACTGAAGTAGTAACTAATTTCTTATAAATTTTTATTTTAAATCGTTTTGGCTGCCCATTTGCTCTGGTATGCGATAACGGCCCTGCGTTTGCTTCATTGAAATGTCATGAGTTGGGCCTTTGACTATGGTATTGCCCTCAAATTTTTATCCAATTATTACCCTCAAGGAAATGGCCTTGCTGAGTCCACCAATAAGAACTTGATCACGGTGATAAAGAAGCTACTAGATAGGAATCCCAAGGATTGGCATACCCAACTCCATTTCGCCCTATGGGGAGATCACACCCATCATAAGGCTGCACTCGATGATTCCCCATATCATCTCATCTATGGCTTAGAGCCCGTCTTTCCCATACACTTGAAAATACCTACCCTCCAATTTGTCAATGATTTTTATGAAGGAGGAGACCGCAAAGAAGCTTGTCTCACTGAGTTGTTGCACCTTGAAGAAGTACGAGACCGTGCAATAGATTTTTTTTCCAAACATCAGGGCATAGTCAAAAGATGGTTCGACCACCGAGCCACGGTTAAGGCCTTCCACATTTCTGATTTGGTTCTCTACTAGGACAAAGCCCATGAAAAAAATGGGGACATAAAAAATTTGACAAGCTTTGGCTTGGCGCCTTTCAGACTGCTGAAATCTTGGGTGACAATGCTTTCCACCTGAAGACTTTGACTAGTGAAGACGTCGCATTGCCCATGAACGGGCAACACCTTAAGCATTAATTCTAGGCCTGAGCTCTTTCAAAGCTATTTGTGTAAATACCTGTAGATAGGTTAGAATAGATTTCTTGCGTTGTCCTTTGATTTTGATCGCTATCTCAACTATTTTGTCTTGACCTTGGAAGAGCCTTCTCGTTCTGCTGTGGTGGTCATTCTTGGCTCGATAAATAGTTGGCCCCGTTGCCTGCTCTTGTACTGTTCTCTAGATAAGACTTCATTCCCTATTGCTAACCTCTAAAAGCCCCTAAGCATTGGTTTTCAAATTTTGAACTCTGAACTAACCTAGGATGGCTATCCACTTGAATCCCCTACATTTATCATGGAACACACAAATACATTTGAACATTTCCAAATAATGGAATGATGATTACTGGGAAGAAGGGATAAGTGAAAAATCTAAAGTCTGCTCTAGTGACCATTGCAATTCCCAAGCCCATTGTGAGCTTCATTTCTTACACGGTTGAATAGAAAGAAAAGAAGAAAGTGCTACAAAGAAATATCAAATAAAAGGAATAAGACAAAGTAAAAATACCAACCATATGGGTGTGCGAATATCTCTACCGGGACTATGGATGCCTAGCTGGCAGTAGATCTATGCTTGTGGGGTCACAACAACATCTTCATCAGGGCTATGGATGCCTGACTAGCACCAGAGCAATGTCCAAGTTACTTTTGGGGTCAGGAAAACTACATAGCTTATCTCTCCCGATCAGTGGTTGCTCGTTCTATCTTCGACGAAGGTAAATGAACTCACCATGCACACACCTCCATGATGATGTCATAGTGATTCATCTTCTCCTTCCTTAACCTATCCTCAGTTCAGCTTTGGTCTACGAAACCAGAGATCATGGGTTCAAAATGAATGTTTATCTTTAGAACATCAGGAGCGTTCTCCCAAAGGAGTCACCATTTTTTGTGCTTGTTGCACACATGCCTCATTTAGAATGGGTACCCACTCTTCCTTATTTTCCTTGTCGGGTCCCTCTTTGGCTTCACCTCATTTTGCATGTCCCTTTTGCACCCTAAAAGGTCAACTCATATTCCCAAAAGTCACATCTTAAGTCTGACCAAACTTTCCCCCCTTCAAAAATGTTAAATCTTTGGCCTTTTCGGGTTTCCCTACCTAGGTTTCCCTTTTTGGGTTTCCCTACCTGGGCTTCCCTTTTCAGGACTCCCTTTTTGGGTTTCCCTTTTCAGTTTTCCATTCTAGATTGGTTGTTGCAGACACTCACGGCCAGATGTCTTCTTGACCTACTAGTTCTGACCTGTCGGGTTTCCTTTCTCGGAATTCTATCTTCGAAATTCCGTTTTCAAGCGACAGTGGCTAAACGTCTTCCTAGCTGCTGCGCACAAATTTGAACTCACCTAACTATTTGGTTGCTATATGAAACATTTAATTGCTATACTAATTATGGTTTTGGATATTTAAAACAGATTTCCCAACTGTCATTTTCACGCAACTGAAGTGATAGAGAAATTTGGAGAGCTTCATAAGATCCAACATTTTTCGCCCCCTCGCCCGAGCTCTCATCCTGCTGTGTTCCGCGCTTTTAGCAACATCTTTCTTCCTGATTTTGAGGTATGTCCATCGTCCACATGGCTTGTCCTCATTTTTGTGAAATTTTTGGTTAAAACAAAGTAAAAATGTAAATATGGGTTAAAATTTGGTAGATTAGTACTCCCACTAAAGAACCCACCTTGTAGAATCCACGAAAACCACATAAAATCATTGAAATTCAACGCCGAAGCTTAACCCTACTATCGTTGTTCTTCAGAACAGTCGTTGGCATCTCCCAAGCTCGGACTTTCTCGCGAACGTCCGCAGAAAGTGCAAAACATAAACTTCAAAAATTGATAGCGGCCAAGCTCACACTAGATCCCAGCCTCTGGATTTCCCTTCACAGGTTTTTGTTGTGCCCCCACCATTGTGAATGACCTCCCTGGAGTGTCTTTCCAACCCTCGGATCTCGGGCTTGCGAAGCCCGTTTCAAACTTGCAAAAAAAAAAAAAATTGGCCAAGGAACAAACTTTCCCCGACATCCGACCTTGAGAGTTCCGTTCCTAGAATTCCTTGTTAACTACGCTATTGTGAATGACCTGCCTTGAGTTTCCTTTCGGACCTCGGCCCCCAGGCGCATAAAGTCCATTTGAAAATGCAAGGAAGAAACCAAAGTCCAAACTCAATCGGGACTATGGACTCCAAAATTCCATCTTCGGGATTCCATTCTGGTGTTGCCATCGCAAACGAAAAATTTGGGACTTCTTTCTGACTCCTAGACCCCAACTCTGCATTTTCATTTCAAAGCAGCTAGAATTAACCAAGGCCCAAAATATATCTAGACCTCGACCTCCAGAATTTTGCCTTTGGGATTTTGTTCCACTCTCACCATTCTGAACGACTGAACCTTATCGACTTTCTGGCCTTTGGGTCCCAACCCTTCGTTTTCTGCCAAGCTTTCCTAGCTCCTAAATTTGTCACCAGGGATTACCTTCCAAAATTCCACTCCTGGATTTCCTCCTATATTTCGCCATTTTGAATGGCTAATCTAAAAATGCTTCCCCATAACGACAATCCGAGCTTCAGAATTCGATGCCTAGAGTTCCGTCTTTGCTGTGCCATTTCTCGTGGCCTTCCTACAACTTATACCTAAATGCCTAAATGAGAGCTCAGATGAACTCCAAATCTAAAATGGACTTCGACCCACTTGCTAAAATTAGGTCTTCTTTCACGCCAACCCTCGATTGAGAAAATCCAACATCAAGAAGTGTTTTGGGAGTCCTGTACCTCATTTTCCTTTCCAAATGAAATTTTGCCAAGGGAACTCTGCTCCTGGAAGCTCGGGTCACCTGCCTTGTATCCTAATGATGTTTTATCAAATGTTAGATGATTATCAAATATGAATGGAGATTGTGGATCTAACCTTGATGTGCAGGGAATTGTCTGAGGCCACTTTCCCATAATAATGTTGCTAATTCATGTCTTCTGTGCAAGATTTATGGAATCCGGTGCAAGAACTTCTGCTGCCTCCAAAGAAAAGGGGAAAGGAAGAACCAAGGCACCTTGGGGCAAGGAGGATAAGGATTAGATGAAATAAAAGTTTCAAGGGGTGCCCTTACAGTCCCGAATCACTACTCTTTGGAGAGATGTCATAGATACCAATATAAGTCAGGTTGATATTGATTGGTTTACATAGAGAGTCAGGGTGAATCCCAAAACAAAAAATGCAAGATTGATAAGGAGCAGCAAAATTTCCAAAGTTGAAGGCTTCCTGCCAGCCTTGGTGGCTCTAGAATTGGTAATGGCATGCGTAGAGGCATATCAACCTGAGCCTAGAAATATAGTGGACCGAGATGGGAATGTCTTTGCAGATATGTCTCCACCTGGTATAGCAAAAAAATTCCACATTCCTGCCTTCACGAGCATGGAGACCCCCACCATAGAAGAATGTAAGGAGTTATGGGAGCAAGATCTGTTGAAATGCAAGAAACTAATCAATCAGTTCTGGTTGAAGGAAAAACGGGGTAGTGTTGACAAGATAACTCATGAGCTCTTTCTTAGTGATTTCTTCGAGGATTACCATGACCTCGTGACCTTGCTAAGACAAGTAATGGGTCTTCCTACTGCGGCCTTCTTCCAGTAATGGATGTTTTACTTTGTGGAGAAAATTCTCTGCAGTGACGACACTACCTTTTATTGGGGGGAGTTAATCAGTGATTGCTTTGACAAATAGTTTACAAATGTGAAGAAGACCTCCAAGTTCTAGATGACATCCTACTTGGTATACTCTCTCACTGATCAATGACACTATCATGGATTGATTGTAGTACCCATTGAGGCATCGAGAGCAGAGCTCAAGCCTTATGATAAATACCCTCAACTATAGTACCGAAACTTCAAGAGTGATTATGGTAGGGTAAATGATGCGTTCATCGCCTACATGATTCAGTTTCTAGGAGGAGACTTTCAGAGAAGAGTTTCCCATAGTTCCAAGGCCCTCCTTAGGCAATACACCTTCCTATATATACAATTTGAAAAGTTCACTTACAACCATGCCTTGGGGTTCACAGAAAGACCAAAAAAGCTGCCCCAGTACCCCAATGACCAGATTATACTATTGGAGCTGACTTGGCAGCAATGACACATTCATAATATCTTGAGCAACAAGCATCTGGTGGGTACACCTTACCCCATTCAACTTGGCCAAGGAATGTATAAGATTCATACCTCCCAGTGTGTGGGATACTCAGAAATGGAGTTGGCTGTACCACCTCCAAAAATATATAGCTCGGCCCTGAATTGACCCATATGGTCATATCAGAAAGGCACTGGGACAGGAGTATGCCCACCTCCACAATGTTGAGGATTTCTTAGCTAATTGTAGAAATGATCTTGAAGTGCGGTTGTAGCACTACATGCACATGACTGCTCTCTACGTGAAGGCAACCCTGTCATTGATGAAGAATTCCTCAAAGAGTAGCTACAACAAAGGGAAAACAACAAAAAGATGAAATTGCTACAGTGTTGTCACTAGATGAAAAAATAGGGATAAGATAATTTTTTGTTTAAAAAATGTAATATATTTGGGGGGTAGGTGAAACCCTAGTGTAAAGTGAATCCTTGCCACACAATAGAATCGAATCTTGGACATTCATTTTTCTTTCTGAAAACTATAAATAGGGCTCTCCACCTCTCATTTGAAGAGAGTTGAGTTGTTGTAAAGGCATGCTATAAAAATTATAATAGAAAATACAGTCATTTCTTGTTGTATTTTTGGGTTTCTCCACATGTTTTATGATTCTTATCCCTTTAATTAAAAATTTACTTCAATTTACTTTGTTGTTCTAGTATCCTTTAGTTATCTTTGGTGGACTTAGTATGTTGTCTTTGGTTATGAAGCTTTTTGCTGTGTGTATGCTTTCCTTGTCCATATTTTTGGTCATTTGCTGCTGGTAACGACTGTGAAAGTTTAGCATGGACTATAATTTCATAGCTTCTCTTTAAAATTTGTCTTTGTTCACATTTACAATGTGAATGAATGATGAATATATGTAGTCCTTAGAAGATAGCATAGATTTCGTAACATTGTGAGAATTCAAATTAAGTGAAATCCTATTTAAGGAAACTATCCACAACAGGAACCTCCATGATCACTTTTCATCAGTAGTTTCAGGTCGAGGAACCATCCTTCTTCCCTACATCTTTTCCATTTTTTTTAAAGAAACAACCTATGCTAAGGTTAATTGCACATTATAAAGCCAAATCTGACAAAATAATGGAGTCCAGGACTACTGTCTGAGCCTGCAACTAGGTGTGTTAATTTCATATTCAAAGAACTCCATTCATTGACCCAATTCTCCTACAACTTTAAGTCATGTAAGACCACTTTGTGATTCTAGAAAATCACATAAATCAATTGATATATTCCAAGCACTATCAAGACCCGACATCTGAAAGACCTTGGGATAGTGTTCTACAATTTGATTGTGGAAGATTGTCTTTCAAGAGAGGTGATGCACCTACGCATCGCTTGTGTTGTGAAGTGCATAAAAACACCATCAAAATTTTTGTATACCTTCAAGGCCTTATTGAGATCTATATATATTGCATGTATTCAAGGCTTAAATGGTTTAAATTATTTGAGTGGTTTGAATAATAAGGCTTAACATTACTTGTTAGGAGTAATAATAATTTTTTTAAATGGTTTCAAGATTAGCTAAAAACTTAATATTATTTTTATTGTTGATAGTGGTAACAATATACAGTGCCATCCCGATAAATAGCACCAAATTTCTCAAAAAACTATAGAAAACTAGATTAAAATGGTGGGTGGAAGCAAAAATAGAGAAAAAAAGGGAGCTAATCACAAGAATTTGTTGTAGTGACCCTCTAACCTAATCCCTCAACCCTTAAACCCTTAAACCCAAGTAAACTCTCTACCCTAATCCCTCAACCCTCAATCCTTAATCCCTCAATCCTTAAACCCTCAACCCTCAACCCTCAAGTACCCTTAAAACCTAATCCAACCTCAACCCCTATACCCTCTACCCTATACATTAGACCCTCAACCCTAATCCTTGAACCATGTATCCTCAACCCTCAAACCTCAACCCTTAACCCTCAACCTTAAACCCTCAACCCTTACACCCTCTACCAGGATCTCTACCCTCTACCCTAGACAATAAACCACCCTCAACCCTCAACCCTCAACCCTTAATCCATCAACCATTAATCTATTCCCCCCTCTCTACCCTAATATCTCAACCCTATACCCTCAACCCTTAAACCCTTATACCCTAATCCACTCTTCATAATTTTTCTTCATTTGAAATTATGATCAATCGCTATAGGGAAGCTAACATCTTGGTGGATGCACTTTCTAATAGGAAATTTATTAGGGTTGAAGATTGTATAGGGTTGATGGTTTAGGGTATTGGGTTGAGGGTATACTAGGCCGGGTTGAGGGATTAGAGTTGAGGGCAGAGGGTAGAAGGTTTAAGGGTTTAGGGTTGAGGGTAGAGCATTTAGGGTATAGGTTTGAGGGTATATTCAGGTTGAAGGATTAGGCCGGTTGAGGGTCCCATGTATAGGGTAGAGGGTATAGGGGTTTAGGGTTTAAGGTTGAGGGTTGAGGGATTAGGGTTGAGGGTTGAGGTGGGATCTTTTGAGGCAAATTAAATATATGCAAGCAATTGAAGGCTAGGGAATATTGGGGAATGATTTTTTGTTCTAACACCCCTAATCCCTTAATCCCTAATCCCTACTAGATCAGAACAATATTATTAAAATGGTTTCAATGCTAACTACCCTATTCAAGCTTAAACACTCTACCCTTAAACCTTAAAAACTTAAACCCTAAAACCTTAAAGCCTCTACCCTCTACCCTCTATCCTCTACCCTCTACCCTCTACCTTCTACCCTCTAAATTAAACCCTCAACCCTCATTAATTCTCAACCCTCAACACTTTATCCCTCAACCCTCAACCCTCAACCCTCAACCCTCGACCCTCAACCCTCAACCCTCAAACCTCAACCCTTAAACCCTAAACCCTCAAAATCTATACCATATACCCTATACATTGGACCCTCAACCTAATCCTTCAACCATATATCCTCAAACCTATAGTACCCTAATCCTTCAACTGAATCTTTTAATTTTATTTAACATGAAATGAAACAATTTGTGTGAAAATATCCATATACTGTCACTAAAATTTCCTTTGTATATACCCATTTATTCCTCCAAATAATCATAAACAAAGAAAAATTTTCCTTTACCACAATACTTTAATCTATGCAGATTAAGGTCGATTGAGGGTTGAGGGATTAAGAGTTGAGGATTGAGAATTGAGGGTTGAGGGTTTAAGGTTGAGGGTATATGATTGAGGGATTAGGGTTGAGGGTCCAATGTATAGGGTAGAGGGTATATGGGTTAAGGGATTAGGGTTTAACTAGGGTTAAGGGTTGAGGAACGCATAGGGTTGAGGGTTTAAGGGTTGAGGGATTAAGGGTTGAGGGTTGAGGGATTAGGGTAGAGAGTCTACTTGGGTTTAAGGGTTGAGGGATTAGGGTTTAATTAGGGTTGAGGGTTGAGGGATGTAGAGGGTTGAGGGTTTAAGGGTTGAAGGATTAGGGTTTACCTAGGGTTGAGGGTTGAGAGACATAGAGGGTTGAGGGTTTAAGGGTTGAAGCACATTCAGGGATTAGGATAGAGAGTTTACTTAATGGGTTTAAGGGTTTAAGAGTCAAGGGTTGAGTACTATAGAGGGTATTAGGTTGAGGGTAGAGGGTAGAGGGTAGAGGATGATTTAAGGGTTTACTAGGGTTTGAGGGCTAAGGGTGAGGGTTTAGGGTTGAGTGTTTAAGAGTTTATGGTTTAGGGTTGAGGGATTAGGGTAGAGAGGGAGGGATGGATGGAGCAAGAGATGGTTGACGGAGAAGTGAGATAGAGAGGAGAAAAGATCAGGAGGGAGGGACAAAGATAGGAGGGTTGAATATCCAATGTATCAGGTAGAGGGTTGAGAATTGAGGGTATAGAGTTGAGGACCTATAGGGTACAATTGAAAATTTAGGGTATTGGGTTGAGGGTATATTACTAGGGTTGAGGGTAGACTAGGGTAGAAGGTTTAAGGGTTTAGGGTTGATGGTTAAGGGTTGAGGGTAGATAATTTAGGGTATAGGTTTGAGGGTATATGGTTGAAGGATTAGGGTTGAGGGTCCAATGTATAGGGTAGAGGGTATAGGGGTTGAGGGTTGAGGGTTTAGGGTTTAAGGTTGAGGGTTGAGGGTTGAGGGTTGAGGGAACATTTGATGCAAGTAAAATGTAGGCAAGCAATTGAAGGCTAGTGAATATCGGGGAAGAATGTTTTGTTCTAACACCCCTAATCCCTTAACCCTTAAGCCTTGCTAGATCAAAACAATTAGGCACTAAAGTAGATTCTCAAGAAGGCATCAAACTTGGAGCTAATATCAATGCTAATCTTGGTGCTAACCTCGTTGATAAACTCGGTGAAAAATCAGAGCTATAGTCGATGCTATATTCAGCGCAATACTTAGCGCTAAACCCATCATTAAAGGAAAAACTAATTAGCACCTAAATTATGCCTACTTGTCTTGATCGATGCAATAAACATCGAAAATAGTGCCATCCTGATAAATGGCGCCGACTTTTAAAAAAAATTGGAAAAAATACATTAAAATAGTGGGTGGAAGCAAAAAAGGGAGCTAATCATAGGGATTTTTTGTAGTGAGGGAGGATGAATTGGATAGGATAGGGGAAGGATATATGATGAGGGATATGGTATTATAGGACATGCATAAGATGCTCTAGGTAATACAGTGTTGGTGAAGCTTGAACCCAAGTGGAGAGTGCGAGAGGATGGGGGATTAAACATGACAACTATTCATTAGGGTTTCATCATGTTAGTTTTCCAAGGTGCAATGTAAATTGGTTTTCACAATTGGATGAATTATTTCTATTTAATTTTTTATATTTTTAACTTTATAGATTTTTCTCAATAATTTTTATTTTTTATTTTTGGAATAGTATAGATGGAGAGGGATGATGAAAAGGATGTAGATAAGTGGACTGGAGGATTTTGGATGGGTGATAGGGAGATGGAGGAAGGAATTAAGAGTCTAGTTCCATGGATGGTATCATTTGGAGAAGTGTTAGAGTTGAATATGGAAATTGAAGGTATGCTCATAGATGTTGATAAAATTATAGTAAGGGTGTTGAAATAGATGGGAATATGGAGAAGGATAATGGTATAAGAAACAATTGTTGGATTAGAGGAATGCAATTATGGAGAGAGAAAAATACATGCAAAGGATTGAATTAAAGGAGTGTGATTGAGAATGAATGTTATATAATGGATGGGTGCTGTAAGACTTGTGGATGAGTGGATATGATTTTTTTCAAGATCAAAATTGGCACGGACCTTAAGTGGTGGTGGAGTTGTGGATTTTAAAATTTGAGATTTATATGGAGTAGATTTGGATTTTTGAACATAAGGGACCAAAATAGATTAGGAAGATGGGAGAATTTTAGATGGATGATTGGAGGACTTAGGAGTGGAGGAATATTTTGGAGGAGTAAACTTGGATACCAATTTAGATTATGCTTTGGGTTACATTAATTCTTTTATTTTATTTAGAATCTAGATGGTTTTTATTTTTAATTTTTTCTTCATGGTCCTTTGTGGGCTTTTGGATTTAGTTTGTTTTTGGATTCGATTATTCTTGGATTTAGCATGTAATTTGGATGGGATATGGTGATACTTATATTTGTGCAGAATTTTGGAATTTATGCATTTGATATTTTATATATAAATTTTTTCCTATAGAAATGGTAGGGGTGTATGAGGATGGATGAATTAGATAATTTATGAATGAGGTGATGGAAGAATGATGTTGGAAGGAATTTAAGGATGTGTGCCCTTGTTGATCATTATTGAATATTTAAGGTGATGGGGTGGTGGAATTAGGAGTTGTTGAGATAATAGTGATGGGGGTGATGGATTGAGTGATTTAAGGACCTAATATATATGGAAGGTATGAATAATTTTGTTTTGGGATATAAGGGACCAAAATATATTTGGAATAGGAAGGAAGGGGCTTTGGAATATAAGGGCCAAAAATGTATTTAAAAGGTGATGGATGGGAATTTTTGGATTTAGATCGATTGATATGGGTTTTGGGAGAAAACCAACATCTTGAGCATGAAGTTTATAGCCAACGACATGAAAATTTGGAGTTAATTTGGTATGGATGGGTTCTACTTTAACTTGTTCATGGAGACATAGATCTTTGCCTTGATTGTCCATTTTTTTATAAATCCTTAAATTTTCAATGGGATACTTGTTGTTTTGGAAGAAATAAATGAGTCCATTTTGAGGGGGATATGAGGTGGAATGAATTATAATTTCTTGGAGAAAATTGGATTAGATGAAGGTGGGGGGACCAAGTTTATAGGTATGGTATTCATCAGTGTGTTGGATGGGGGGGATAAAATATTGAGAAGGATTAGGATCATGAGGGGGGTTATGAAGAATGCTTGAATTTTAAGGTGAAAGGATATCATGGGATGGATTGGATGCAATATTTTTATCTTGAGATGCAAGGGAATCATGAGATGGAGTGAAAGTGATGATTTTATCTTGATTTGGAAAGGGACCATGAGATGGAGGGGAATATATTATTTGATATTTATTTGGAAAGATATAATGAGATGGAGGGGAAGGTATTCTTTGATATTGATTTGGAAAGGAATCATGAAATGGGGTGGATGAAATTATTATATCTTGAGATGAAATAAGATCATGAGATTACATAGAAGGGATGCTTTGATCTTGATATGCGAGGGATCATGGGGTGGAGTGGAAGGGATTTTTTGATTATGATATGGAAGGGTATCATGAGATGGGGTGGAAGGGATACTTTGGTTTAGATTTTATCAAGGTGTTTATGGTAGCATGATTTAGAACAAGCTCTTGGAATGTTTGGATTTATATGGATGGTGTGACGAGAGAGGAGTTTTTGATATACTTCTCAAATTGGGTTGATGAAGGGATGAGAGCCAGATGATGTTAATAGGATTGTGATTTGATATTTTTGATGGGTTGGATGTATTATTTTTGAGGGGAATGATAGGTATGGGGTAGATAATAGCCTCATAAATAATATCCTTATATGGTTGAGTGATGTGACATGACACTATAAATTTATGATTCTTTATTTGTTAGGAGTCCTTGGAGGAATTCTTAAATGAAATATTTGGAGGATGGGGATGCTGTGGATGGTAAGGATGTAAGAGACGAGAAAATGGAATAATAAGTTAAGGATTGAATGGATTTTTTGATTAAGGATGAGGATAAGAATTCAAAAAAGGAGTTGGAGATTGATATTTGGTATGTGTATGGGATTTGAGGGGAAATATATATGGGGGTTTGGTTCCCTTATCAAGGTTTGGATGAGGATGAATAATGGATGTTTGTTGGGTATTAATGATATAACATGTGTTAACCAGTTCTTGATATTGAGGATTTGTTAATGGGTGATTAAAAATTATAGGCTCTTGGAATTAATGGTAGACAAATGAGTGATTAGGGATTGTGGGTTATTGATGTTTAGGTTACAAGTATAGGTGAATAGGGATTGTGGGTTGTTGATATAGAGGATATATGGATCGGTTACTAGTGGTTGTGAATTCTTGGTATGGAAGGTAGATGGATGGAGAGAGTTCATTTGGTTGAAAAGAATCACATTATTATCATAGGAATCATTTATTTTACCCTTTATTATGATTTGTAACCTTGCTTTGATTTTGATTTTTGGATTTGCTTGTGGGGATATGAGTTCATTGTAATAATTATGGTTAGGTCATTATATTTTTTAGCTTTTGGATGATTTGGATATTTGGTTTTTGGATAATATTTAACTTTTAAAATTTTTTTTTGGATAATATTTGTATACTAAGAATATAGATGTAGATGATGTTTTGGTTGAATTTTATAGTGGATAGCTATGATATTTAGTGTGGATTGGGATGAGACAGTGATTGATATTGAGGATAGATGATGAGGGTATCTAGATGAAAGGTAACTTTTAAATTAAGACATGGGAAAATTAATTTGTGATTTGAATCTTTCCTATTTGAAATAGGAAAAGTTCTTAAGAAATATTGATCAAAATACTTAGACTCATTAACTTAGAATATACCAAATTCCTAAGTTAGTTTTATCCAATGTGATATGATGATTTATTTTTGTCAATTTACTTGCTAGTTAAGATAGGAAAATTTCTTAAGACACATGAATTGAGGATATACTAAGATATGAAATTAATTTTGAAAGGTAATATTTGACTTAGATTGAAATGAATGATGATGTGAATTTATTTGCTAAATTATTTGAATGATATGGATGAGGGTTTTTGATGTCTATATGTGAATGGTGAATATTAGATGTGTTGATGCAGAATGATTATTTTATGGGATATGATGATGGTAGGATATGAGGTTATGTTATGGATGCAAGTGATCTGGTTGAACTTAATATGTGGCTAGGAGAAATTTGATGTTAGATTGGAAATACAAGATGGTGCTAGTGTATATATGTAATGTGGGATTTTGTTTATGACAATGCTATGATATGGATATATATGATAGTGTAAACCTAGGGTAATGATAAAGTATGAATGTAGATGATAGTGAAAACCTATGATAATGGATGTATATGGTATGATAATATGTGGGAGATAAAATAATGTTATGGATGTATATATAAATTAATATGAAAAATCTAGGGTTGGAAAATACCATGCAATGATGTGAGTATGAGGATGTCAACCTAGGATATGGAAATGGTGATGGTATAGTATGATATGGTAAGATTTCGATTTAATCCTATGATAATGGCCAAGTTAGGTTCAAAAACATTTATTGCATGCAAATATAGTAAATGAAAATAACATCAAATCAAGACTAATTCAATACCCAAATCAAATAAATGAAAACCTCATAATGATTGTATGTGATGTGTTTATAGATGGAATGTGGTTTGTCATAAAATCAATAGAATGATAGGAATATAGTATAAATAGATCAAGAAATTGAAAACATAAGGCTATGATGAATGTGGATGCTCAAATGGGATGAGAAGCCTTCAAATTATAGACTTTCGAAGAGGGAAAAAAGAGCAAAGATGCATTAGTTAATGTATGGCTATGATTTGAGAAATATGAAGGAGAAATATGAAGGCACATATTGAAGTTATATTCATGTAATAATTTTCACATGATGTGTAAGAGATAATTGTGAGGGATGGAGGGATCATAATTGATTAGATCTTTCAAGCAAGGAGGATTCAACAAGTGTAAAAATGAGATTAATTGGAAAAGGTGGCTAGGATATCAATGGTGGGGATTAGACATAGGAAATAATTGATGGATAAGATTTGTGTAGATATTTAAAAAATGTAACTTGGGAGGCAAGATTTAATTTCTAGAAAAGGAAATATTTGACTTCTAGAAAGTCAAGATTTTTCTTGTTGCACACTCCCAAGTAGGTGGGAAATTTAAAATTGTGATTTATTTGAAAATAATATTCTTGTCACATGTTTAGAAGATTAGGGATTAATTAGCCTAAATCAATTAATTAGTTGGAGAATTTGTGGGTATAAGGCTATACTTAATAAAATAAATATAAATTTATTTAATTAAAAGTGGGGGATAAAGGTGAAGGTTAAACTTAATTAAATAAATATAAATTTATTTAATTAAGGGTAAAGGATAAACATTAAGGGTGGAATAGTTTAATAAATAATGAGTATTTAATTAATTAATGCCTAGAACAATTTAAAATAAAGTGTGGTTAGGTATGAGAAAATTTAGGTGTGTACAAAACATATCATGGACTATATAAGAAGGTTGAACTAGTTAGACATTTCTAAATCATAAAATAAAAGAATCTAGAAAATACAAACCTTTTGAATTTTAAAAAGGGTGGTGTGTAGGTAGGTTATTTTTATAGCATGGTTGTGTGTGCAAATAAAGTGTGTAAATTAAAGTTATCTAAGATTATCTCCAACTAGCTTAACCTTAATTGATTTTTGAATGTGTAAATGGCCAAGTGATAAATAGTTGGCAAGAGACACTGCACAAGTCATCTAGTGTTTTCATTGATGGCAACCCTAGTTATTAAACCCATCAACATCTCAATAATTGCTTATACCGAAAGTTAGATTGAAGAAATGTATTATCTGTCAAAGCTAAAATAGGGTATCTGATAGAGTTGTGTATATTGGCTCATACATAATTTTTTGTTATCATTTTGTGTTATAGATCTCAAGGAAGGTATTTTGATGTATGAACTATCTTATCCTTGAATCATCAAGGTTCACATTCATTGGTGTGCAAGTTAGAAGATTCAGTGTATTGATTTTCAATCTAACAGTGCAGAAAGTTTGACTAAATGAGTGTAGCATGTTGTGGATCTTCGAGACATAATTGTTTAAGGTGTTTCATGTTTGAGACATGTTATTTTGAGTCCCTACTATGTTTTGGATAACATTGGTTGATTCAAATTGATAATTTTCCATGGATTGGGCCGACAGTTTGTGTACGCTTCTTATTTTGTTTAAGCCAACATACAGTTGTTCTAAACTCTAGTTACAAATATATATAACTAATCATTCATATAATTTTGATATATGTTGCGATGTGATGCAAGAGTTAGAAGGAATATAGAACGATTGTGTGTAGTTTTATTTGAGTAGAAAAAATATTGGTGATGTGAATTAAAGTAGTCAGAGTTTCAAGAGCAGAATCAGATAAAATGTGAAGAATGCGAATAATGTGGTTAACCAGAGCAGATGCTATTTCATAGTTCATCTACTCCAGTTGTCTTCTAGATATGACTATAAGATAGTGAGTTTGTTGGATGTTGTGGTTGTATTGCCAATATATGGTTGCAATTAATATCAACACTATTAGCATTAATGTCTTTAAGGTTGTTTATGTCGAGGATATTAAGAAAATTTTAATAAAATATGTTGCAGGTTGTTTGTGAAGTAGTAAAGATCATTATGATGGAAAGTGAAAAATATTGATGGTGAGAAGTTACAGATTAAAGGGTTTGTTGTCAAGCCTATCTAGTTTATCCATCAAACATTTTAGAGGTTCGCATAAAGATTTGATCAAGTTATGAGTATTTGTGTTTCGACAGTTGTTCTGTTGCATTAGATGATGTTATGAAAGAAGATGTTGTGATTGTAGTAATCATAGTTGATGCGAATGTTTTTGTGGTGTTTCATGATTCTTGTGGATGTTTCTAGATCATGCTTTATCTGTTTTGTTGGTTTGCATTGATCAGTGTTCTCATGATTGAAGATTTTCTCTTGCATGTTCATGGCCGACAAGGTGATTGTAGTGCGTTGTGGATATTCGATGAAAATTGTTTAAGGTGTTTTGTGTTTGAGACATATTGTTTTGGGTCTTTACTATGTTGTGGTCGGCTTTGGTTGATTCACATTGATAATTGTTTATTGATTTGGGCTGAGAGTTTGTACATATTTTATACCTTATTGAAGCCGACATGTGGATGATGTTATCCTTTGATGAAAATATATATAACCAATTATTTATGCCATTTGAAGAATGTAAGATGTGTGTGTGATGTGAAGTGAAAGTGCTGTGTGCAAATAAGGTTCAAATCATTTGAAGGTAGAAGGAAAGTGTGAAAGTATTCATGTGCTTAATCAAAACTATAATTAGGCATTAGCAAATGCTATTTTCTTAGTTCAAGATTCTTCAAATGGATTTAATCTGAATGTGGCTATAAGACAATGTGTCTTCCTTTGGATAGTATTCCTGTTTGTAATTGAGTAGTGAGCTCTAGGCAATGTTCTTGAATGTAAGTGCATTCCCCATTTTCTATAATTTTAATAGAGCATAAAATTGTGGATTAACCTCCACCATGGTTTTTTGCCTAACAGGTTTTTCCACATAAAAATCTTGGTGTTATATGTGTTTCTGATATGTTGATGGTTTATGTTTAATTATTAGATTTGAGAATAAGTTTAATAAGTTTGAAATTCTATGACAACTGATTCACCCCCTCCCTCTCAGTTTTCTGCCCTTGTGTTGCCAACAATTGGTATCAGAGGAGGTTCCTTGGAAGAAGTTTAACAACATGAGGTTATCCGAGATGGTGACATACAAGAAGCATAGTTTGAGATTTGATGGAAAAAATTACTCTTTGTGGAAGACTTGAATGGAGTGTCATCTGAGATGCATTGGTGAATCTTACTGAAAAATTACAAATAGTAGCTATATTATCCCACATAATGGTCCTTCTACTTCTACTGAGATCAAAGACTCTGAGTACAATATTAGGGCTAAGGAAGCATTGTTGAGTGCTTTGACTGATTCTAAAATGAAAAATGTAATGTAATTTAAGTTCGCTTATGAGATATGGAAAATCTGGAAACTTTGTATGAAGGTGATACACATGTGAAGATTACTTCTTTTATGCAGAGAGTGAATAAAATTGTGTGTGATATTAGATGCACTGGTGGAACATTGGGAAGAATCAGAGATTGTTGCTAAAGTTCTCGGATCCTTGCCTCCCGCATACAAACACAAAGTTGTTATTGAGGAGATCCAAACTATGGAAAATTTAACCATAGACATGTTGATTGGTAAGCTTGCTGCTTTTGAGTTAAGTGAGTTTGGTGATTCTCTTCCTAAGATAGAATCTGCATTCAAAGCTACTACCTCTGGAAGAGATAAGAAACGATATAATCTGGGAGAAAATTCCTCTAGAAAGGTGTTCAAGTATGAGGAAGAAATGAGAGAGATTGAAGAAGAAGAGAGAAATCTAGATGAGATTGAAGCGCTTCTTGTAGAAAGAGTAGCCAAAGGAGAAGGTATGTATAAACTAAAATTGCCTCTTAAATTTTTTTCTTGCAATAAGATAGGCCATTTTGCCTCAAGTTTTCCTGAAAGAGTTCCTAAGCCAAGATCTAACAAGCTTAGATTCCAGAGAAAGTGTTATTTTGCTGCTGATGAAGGTGTGGTAGATGATGAATCTAATAAAGGGAATGTAAGTGAGGATGAGTTTGTATTTATTTCTATCAAGGAAAGTAATCTCGTGCTTGCTGAATCTACTAGTTGCATGAATGTGGAAAAATCTCTAGCTACCTAAGTTGAAGAGAAAGATGAATTGGTGATTGATAGTGGATTATCTCACCACATGATAGGTGATAAAAGTAAATTTGTGAGCTTGGAAAATTATGATGGTGTTGTTTTAGTATTTGGTGATGAAAAAGCTAGTGTAATCCGCGGCAGAGGATCCATTTATTTTGATGGTAACCATAATAATGATGATGTCCTATATGTTGAAGGTTTGATTCATAATCTTTTGAGTGTTGGAAAAATGGTTGCCAAGGGATATAACCTTCAATTCAAGAATGGAAAGTGTAAAATATTGGGAAGTTCTGGAAATGTGATTGCTTCTGGTACAAAAACAAAAGGTAACATCTTTCACCTAAGTACTACTAGTAAAAGTTGTTTGATTTCTCAAGTTGAAGTTTGTTGTGGCATAAAATATTGTGTCATGTAAACTTTGACAATATTATCTAGACAAGTTATACCCAAGCTGTGAGATATCTTCCTAAGTTTATAAAGCCCACTAACACTATATGCAAAGAATGTCAGTTAGGGAAGAAAAATAGAGTCTCATTTAGAAGAAAACAATATTGTTCAAATGAAATATTGGAGCTTGTGCATACTAAATTGTGTGGTCCTTCTAGAATCAAAATTTTACAAGGAGATAGGTATTTCATGTTACTCATTGATGATTATTCTAGACTGATGTGTGTCACTTTCTTAAGGGAAAAATATGAAGCTCTAGAGAAATTCAATATTTTCAAGGCTATGGTAGAGATAGAGATAGGTCTAAAGATTAAGTGTTTGAGATCATATAGAGGTGGTTAATTCACTTCCAATGAGTTTACTTCTTTCTGTGAAGAACATGGAATAAAGAGACATTTATTTACCCCGTGGACCCCTCAACAAAATGAAGTTGTGGAAAGGAAGAACAAGACAGTTCTAGATGCTGTTAGGACTATGATTCTTGAAGGAAATGTGCCTCATATCTACTAGAGAGAAGCTATGAGTACTCCTATTTATATCCTCAACTGGGTACATGTTAAAGGAGATACTGGTAAGACCCCTTTTGAGATATGGTTTGGTCATAAGCCTACTATTAGATACTTCAAAATATTTGGGAGTAAATGCTATATTAAAAGAGACGAAGATATAAGAAATTTTCATGCTAGGAGTGATGAAGGAATATTTCTTGGTTATTATACTAAAAGCAAAGCCTACCAATGCTACAATAAGAGATTGAGGAAAATAGTTGAAAGTGCTAATGTGAAAGTTGATGAAGACACAATTATACCCTCCAAAACCTACATATATGATTCAAATGATCAAAATGTTAGTACAATTCAGATTCAAAATCAACTTCAAATCAATTTGGTGAATCAGGAAAATCAAGAAGAAGGAACTAGTGAAAATGATGAATCAAGATCACAAGAGCATGAAGTTCAAGAGCCTAAGACTCCAAGGTATGTAAGACTAAATCATTCAAAAGATCATATTATAGGTGATAAGAAAAAAGGTGTTCAAACTAGGAGAATAATTTGGAGTATTGTTTGATTTCAAAGACTGAGCCTAACAATGTCAATGAAGCATGCAAAGATGAACATTGGATTGAAGCAATGAAAGAAGAGTTACAACACATTGAAAAGAATAATACATGGAATCTTGTTCCTAGACCTAAGGACACAAATGTAATTGGAACTAAATGGATAGTTTGAAACAAATTGAATGAACAAGGTGAATTTATCAAAAACAAAGAAAGAATGGTATGTAAAGGATATTTTTAGATGGAAGGAATTGGCTCTGAAGAGACTTTTTCCCCTATTGCTAGAATTGAAGTTGTGAGACTATTTCTTCCCTATGATACTTACAAAAACTTCAAGGTTTATCAAATGGATGCCAAATCAATATTTTTTCATGGTGAAGTAAATGAAGAGGTTTATATTGAGCAACTTGATGGATTTTAATTGATTGATCAAGGAGATATGATTTTATAGTTGGAGAAAGCATTATATGGACTTAAGAAAACCCCTAGAGCATGGTATGCCAAATTGGAAAAGTATTTGTTGAAGCTTGGATTTAACAAAGGTACTGCTGATAGTAATTTGTATTTCAAGATTGATCATGATAAAGATTTGATTGTTGAAGTATTTTTTGATGATATAATTTTTGGAGGAGATGATAGTTTGTGGATGAAGTTTGCTAATGAGATGCAAAATGAGTTTTAGATGTCTATGATTGGAGAAATGAAATTCTTTTTGGGATTGAAAATTACTCAGTTAGATAAAGGGATTTTTATATCTCAATCCAAGTATGTGAAATAATTGCTAAAGAAGTTTGTTATAGAAGATTCAAAGCCAATTGGTACACATATGGTGATTGGATGTAAGTTGACAAAAAATGATGATTTTCCTAAGACAAATAAGACTAGATATAGGTCAATGATTGGTGGATTACTTTATTTGACTCAAACTAGACTTGATATCATGTATGTTGTATGCACTATTGCTAGATTTCAAGCTGATCCTAAAGAATCTCATGTGAAAACTATGAAAAGGATTTTCAGATACTTGAAGGGAATAGTTGATTTTGGTTTATGGTATCCTAAAGAGGATGACCTTACTTTAAGTGATTTTATTGATGTTGATTGGGAAGGAGATGTGAATGACAAAAAGAGTACTAGTGGTGTTGTGTTTTTCTTGGAAAAGAAGCTGGTTTCATGGATAAGTAAGAAGAAAAATGCCATTTCTTTATCTACTATAGAGGCAAAATACATTGCTACTGCTAACAATTTTACTCAAGTATTATGGATGAAATAGATATTGAAAGATATTAGAGTTGTGTATGACGAACCTATTGCTATATTTTGTGATAACTCAAGTGCTATTAAAATTTCTAAGAATCCATTGTTGCATTCAAAGACCAAGAATATATCTATCAAGTTTCACTTTCTGAGAGACAAATTGAGTTAAAAGGAAGTCAGACTGGAGTATGTGCCTACTAAGGAGAAAATTGCAGATATGTTTACCAAGCCCTTTCCTAAGGATAATTTTTATTATCTCAGAGGGAAGCTAGGGGTGATTACCCCTCCTAATCAGAGCTAAGATGCAATGACTTGCATCAGTTCATGCATTTCATACTCATATCTTGCGATTCAGATTGA
The DNA here is from genome assembly GCA_007115665.2 of Sequoiadendron giganteum. Lineage (NCBI taxonomy): Eukaryota > Viridiplantae > Streptophyta > Pinopsida > Cupressales > Cupressaceae > Sequoiadendron > Sequoiadendron giganteum. Next base: position 450,519,521 of record CM021107.1, on the reverse strand, counting down.
TGTTATGGTGGCTGCTACTCAGGGGGAGTAGTAAGATGTTTAGATATGTGGTTCAAAGTTTGTGTGGAGAAAGATAATGCATATATTTATCATTGATGTCAAAGGGGGAGAAAGTACTCAGAGAGAGTTGTGTTGATGGTGTTTTTCACATCATGTGCTGCCATAAATGCCAAAGGGGGAGATTGTTGGATGTTATGGTTGTCATTGATGTCAAAACTATTAGCATTAATGTCTTTAAGGCTGTATATGTCAAGGATATTGAGAAAATTGTAATAAAATATGTTACAGGTTGTCTGTGAAGCAATGAAGATCATATGATGGAAAGTGTAGAATATTGATGGTGAGAAGTTATAGAATAAAGGGTTTTTTTTCAAGCCTATCTATTTTATCCACCAAAATTTTTAGAGTTTCGCATGAACATTTGATCAAGTTATGAGTATCTATGTTCAGACAATTGTTCTGTTGCTTTAGTTGATGTTTCTAAAAGAAGATGTGATTCTAGTAATCTGAGTTGATGCAAATGTTTCTGTGGTGTTTCATGATGCTTGTGGATGTTTCTAGATTATTCTCTATCTGTGTTGTTGGTTCACATTGATTGGTGTGCTCACGATTGAAGATTTTCTCATGGGTGTTCATGTTTTTCATGTTCATGGTTGACATTGTGATTGTAGCGTGTTGTGGATTTTTTAGGAAATTTTTTTAAGGTTTTTTGTGTTTGAGACATAATGTTTTGGGTATTTACTATGTTGTGGCCAACTTTGGATGATTCACATTGATAATTGTTTATTGATTTGGGGCGAGATTTTGTACAAAATCTATACCTTATTGAAGCCAACATGTAGATGATGTTATCCTTTCATGAGGACATATATAACTGATTGTTTATGCCATTTGAAGAATGTAAGATGTGTGAGATGTATGTGTGATGTGAAGTAAAAGTGTTGTGTGTGAATAAAGTTCAGATCATTTGAAGGAAGAAGGAAAGTGTTAAAGTGTTCATGTGCTTAATCAAAACTGTAATCAAGTATTAGTAGATGCTATTTTCACAGTTCAAGATTATTTAGATGGATTTAATCTGAATGTGATTGTAAGACAGTGTGACTTCCTTTGGGCAGTAAGCCTTTTTGTAATTGAGAAATGAGCTCTAGGTAGTGTACCTAAATGCAAGTGCATTCCCCATTTTCTATACTTTTAACATAGTATAAACTTGTGGATTAACCTCCACTGTGGTTTTTCCCCTAACAGGTTTTTCCACGTAAAAATCTTGGTGTTACATGGGTTTTTGATGTGTTGATGGTTTATGTTTAATTATCATATTTGAGAATAATTTTAATAAGTTTGAAATTTTGTGACAACTGATTCACCCCCCCTCTCAGTTGTCTACCATTTTTTTTCCAACAAATTCTTCTTTTGGGCATAAAGCCTTTTGTATTTGATTAGTGAGCTCTAGGAAGTGTGCTTGAATGCATGTGCATTCCTTTTGTAAACACTTATATTGAGTATAACCAAATTTTGGATTGACCTCCACCATGGTTTTTCCCCTAACAAGGTTTCCACCTAAAAATCCTTGTGTTATGGTGTTATGGTTGCTTGTCTTATGTTCTTTAATCTTACTTTTGGTTCAATGCTATAAGTGGTTTAAAAATCAAGTTAATAAAGTTAGATTTTGTAGAACACTGATTCAACCCCCCTCTCAGTGTTCCTTGATTCCAAAAATTGGTATCAGATCCTAGTTCCTTGGAATAAGTTTAATAGCTTGGGAAAGATTCCAGAAGGTGATTCAATGGATTTTGGTAGTCTTCATCAAAAAAATTTGGTGGCACTAGATGATCTTGATCAATCCAAGTCTGAATTTTGAGAATTGCAAGCAAGCATCACGAATGCTAAGAAATTTATTGTATATTTGAAAGATCAAATCAATAAGTCTAGGGAAAAGAGAAAGGAAATATGTGATTAGATCAAGCAGAAAGAAAGCAAAAACATGGAAGATGAACACCTAAGTCAAGCCTTGAAGGAAAAGAGAAAGGAACTATGTGATTAGATCAAGTAGAAAGAAAGCAAAAACATGGAAGATGAACACCTAAGTCAAGCCTTGAAGGAAAAGACAAAAGAATATGAAAAACTCACTAGAGATAATGTTTTCCTAAAGAATGAGATGGATTCTATTGTGATGAGAATGGCCAAGGAGATTGAAGATAGAAAGAAGAATGAAGAGAATATTACTCAGTCCTTGAAAGAAAAATCTGATGAATGCAACAGATTCAATCAGCTAGAGCTTGAATTGCAACAATCCAAAAAAAATGAAGAAGAGATTGAAACACATATTGTTATTCTCAGGGATGGACTTTCTACTACGAATGAATACAAGGAGAAGTTCAAGATTAGATCAACTAAGCTTGATGAACCGATTCAAAGTTAGAATATTGGAAATGAAAAGAAAGGTCTTGGATATGAGAAAGGAGAAAGCTCCAAATTTGGTCAAAGGAAATTTAGGTCAAGAAATCAAACAAACAAAGCTAGAAGGTATCTGATAAGACAACCCAATTCTCAAAAGTTCAATGGATATTGTTTTGTTTGCAATAAATTTGGTCATATGGCTTCTTAGTGTAGAAGTAGAATCAATCCAAGTGGTCCATCATTTTTCTGGTCAGTGTTTCAGTTACAATAAGTTTGGTCATAAGTCAATTAAATGTAGAAATATGACAAACAACTCTTTCAATAGAAATGTTAGATATTATGCCTGCAATAGATTTGGCCATATTGATAACCAATGAAAATCAAGAGAAAATCAATGGAATAATTGGTCTGGACAAAGAAATGTTGTGTGCTATAATTGTAACAAATTCGGTCACATTGCAAGATTCTGTAGAAGCAGGAAGGGTCTGGTAAACAAAGGGAAAAGTATGCAAAAGGATGATAATGGAAAGGGAAAAGATACTGTGGATGAGATCAAGAATCAAATGAAGAATAAATGGGTGAATAAGAGTGTTTCTAATGCAAGAAATGAATTAGCACCAGAATTTGGTACTGAAAATTCCTCCAGGAAGTAGTTTAAGGCCACTGGCCTAGGGGAAGCTCTCAAGAAAATATTTTTCCCCCTCTGCCGATAGTTGGTACTGAAATGTTGAAAATCGTAGTGATTGCATTAATGATCTATATATCTTTTTGAAACACTTGTGGAGGAAATATATGCAAAATTGAAGGTTCGCAATATAATTTTCTATGAAAACAGGGTATACAGAAGACCTAGGGAAAAATCATTTCTTGCAACAAAAATTTAGGTGTGTGAATGATATAAATGTCACTTCTATTATTCATTTGTCACTTTGAGAAGAAGAAGTTTGGAGGAATCTGCAAGCGAATTTTGGTGAGATACAAGTTTGAAGGCAATCTAGCGAACAAACCCTAATTTAGCAAAAGGTATTTATCCACAAAACTTTTGAATTTGACTTTTTTGGAAATGGATGCTCCATTAGTCATTGATATTAAGGATAAAACCTACCAAAGTTAAAATGGAACCCATTCAAACCCATTGAGATAGAACCATTAGGTGCATTTTTTTTTGTTTTGTATGGTGTTTTGCACATTCAAGATATTAGGGAATATATTCATGCAAATATTGAGGAGTTAGGAAGCTCCCAATTGTTAAATTTGTACACAAATCATATTGTGGGAGAATATTTTTGTGTAAAACCTGAATTTAAGGCTTTGGAGGAGAAGAAATTCACACAAATTGTGAAGTTTCCCATGTTCAACGAAAATGAATGGGTTCGGTACATACTAAGTTGAGTGCATGTCGAGTCCATGTGGTTAAATCAGCCCTTCAAGATCACAAGAGAAGTTATAAGAATTTTTACTGGTCTGAATTCAACCGATGGGTTGCCCTCATTGAAAGCTATGAAGAACCAAACAGTCATCGAGGCAATCGGTTCCAATTTTGATAGAAGAGCCATGAAAATCAATGACATCATCGAATTGGATGTAAATTTTTCTTCTATGGTCATTAAATATAAGATCTATCACTCCAACTAGAATAACTTTGTATCTCGTACTACAATTTATGCAACTTATCAAATGGTCAAGGAAAATGCAGAATATGACTTATGCGAGTTACTTTGAAGCCAACTAATTAAAAATCTTGGTAAAATCAAGAAGGACAAGAAGAAAATTTTCAAGTATGGAAATTTTCTATTGTGTCTATTCTTCTACTTCATGAATGAAGCTCTGGGACTTGGTAATGTAAGCTAGGGGAAGGATTCCTAAGTCTATTGTGGAAAATTATAAGGACACTATTTTCTTCATGGTTGACATTGATCAGTGTTTGATAGATGCAACAAAACCTATAATAGTTTGGATAATGCCTATGGGATATGAGGTTGAAGAACTCATTTTGGAGTTGTATGCCGAATACTTGTTGAGTAAATCTCAGGATCCAATAGAAGAAAGGTTTGGTACCTTTGCAAAGAAGGATAGAAAAGTGCATAATACACTAAGGAAACTTGTGATAGTCCAGAGAAGGAGAAAGGAAGTTAAAGATTTTGGAGAAAGCATTGACATGTCAGTTGAAGCAGTGAGGGAAGCTAGGAAGAAAAGATAAGAAGTTGAAAAAGGGGAGCCTACTAGAACTGAGTTAGCTACTCCAACAACATCCTTTGCCAGATCTAGATCGACAAGGAGCTTTTCACCCTCATCTAGTCCTACAAAGAAATCAAGTCCTGTAAAAGTTCAAATCAAGACATCCAGAAGGGAAGGAAAGAGGAAGAAGAATAAAAGAACAAGAGTCTATGTTGCTATTGAAGATATTGAAGAAACTGAATCAGATGGAGAAGTAAGAGAAATCAATCATAAGGGTACAAAGGATCAAAAGTCTCTAAGGATAGGCCCTCTGATGAAGAAAAATCCAAGAAAAAGGTGAAAATTGATAAATCAAGCATGACTGTAGAGGAAGTGGAAAAATAATTAATTAATGATGGTAATCTCAAAACACTTTTTGAATGGTATGACACTTTTAATAGTGCTAGTTAGAGAACTCTTGAAGAAGCCATAATAAAATATTTGAATATTTTCAATAAGACCCTCATAGAAATAATGTTAGGGTTACTTAAAGGGCTATATGAAGTCTTAGAAATGAGGAGAGTAAATGCAAGATCTGAAGAATAGCGAATGAGAGAACACATAATTGCCGATCTATGTCTAGTAATGTCAATAAAAGAAATGAAGAAAATCCTGAATGAAGCTAAAAATAATTTTTAGAGAAAACCAAGGGTGAATAAGCTTATAATTGGGTAGACTAAGGAAGTGGCAAAATATACCGAGAAAATTTTTAAGGCAATTCTATTGAAGAAAAGATATAACGTTGTGTCTAAATAAACTCATGTTGAAGATGTTCCATCTGGTCTGAAAGTTCAATATGTTCAGGATACTATTGAAGAAGTGAAAGAAGACACAATTGATGACACTCATAACCCTCTAGATGTGGAAGATACTAAAATTCCCATGGAGATTGAATCTCCTAAGGTTATGTAAGCTGAAGAAGTAGAGATTCCAAAAGTCATGCAAGAATCCAAGTTTGAAGAAAAGAAGGCTGAGGCAAAGGAGGCTGTTATGAAAGAAAGAGACATTGTGAAGGCAATAAAGAAGCTCTTAGAAGAACAAGAGGAGTTTGACCCTGAATTGGTTGAAGGCCCTATCAACTTGGCCACTCTATCTACTATTCAAAAGCTGAAGGTGGCATCATTTTCTCATACCAAGGCAAGGGAAGAGTTATTGAAATATCACATTGAGGACAATAAGCTACTAAGTCTTGCATTTGATATATTGGAGAAGATCATGCCCACACATCTCAAGGATTCATCTGATTCTCCCTCAAGTTAGCTGAAGAAAATTATCAACTTTGTAAGTACTCACTTTGAGTCTCTTGAAAAGTCAACTGAGGATAAGGTCCAGAAAGAATTTTATGCAAACAGGTTCAATAGATTGAAGTGTATGATTGCTAATGAAAAAGAATTATTAGAAACCTATGAAAAGAACATTCAAAGTGTATTATCTGAAGGTGGAAATATTTACAAGTCATGTTTATCCTTGTCAAAATTAACTGAGGTCACTGAGAAGAAAACTAAGGAATATGAGAAACAGTTAGCAGATATTTCTCAAACCTTTGATCCTCTAACCATTTATGTGAGAAAGCATGACGATCAAATCATATCCCTGCTTGAAAAAATCAAAATTTTGAAGCATGAAAGAGACAAAATTGTTGAAAGGCTATGTGAACTTAGTGGACTAATTGGTCCTAAAATGGAGACAGTACTTAGTGCATTGAAGGAAGCACATGATGTTATGGGTCTCAATGATTCAAAAAATCTTGAGTCTGCAGAGATGCAATCCTATCTATTTTGTGGTCACATGACAATTTTGGAAAGTCTCAAAAAGGGTTGGGACACTAGTTTAAGCCTGTTGAAGAACAATTTTGCAGACATATTCAAGTTCATGTAAGTTAGTAAGGCATGTTTGTACATATACAAGTTTGTATGATTTTTGGTATGTGGATTCCCATATTTTCCATTGATGTCAAAGGGGGAGTTTGGGACAGTGAAAAATGTCATATTCATCTCAGGGGGAGTTGTGGATAAAATCTTTTTTTTGAAGTTTTGAGGATTGCAATGTATTCATGTTGGTACTGGTTTCGACACTTAGTCAATTCTCACTAAGTGTTGCCATCAATGCCAAAGGAGGATATTGTTGGAAAGAGACACTGCACAAGTCATCTGGTATTTTCATTGATGGTGGCTCTAATTATTAATCCCATCCACATCTTAGTAATTTCTTATATCAGAAGTTAGTTGAAGAAATGTATTATTTGTCAAAGCTAAAACAAGGTATCCGACAGAGTTGTGTATATTGGCTCATATGTAATTTTTTATTATCATTTTGTGTTGTGGATCTCAGGGAAGGTATTTTGATGTATGACCTATCTTATTCTTGAATCATCGGGGTTCACATTGATTGGTGTGCTAATTAGAAGATCTAGTGTATTGATTTTCAGTCTAACATTGTATAAAGGCCGACTAAATGAGTGTAGCATGCCGTGGATCTTTGAGACATAATTTTTTAAGGTGTTTCATGTTTGAGACATGTTGTTTTGTGTCGCTACTACGTTTTTTTTGACATTGGTTGATTCACATTGATAATTTTCCATGGATTGGGCTGATAGTTTGTGTACGTTTCTTATTTTGTTTAAGCAGACATACAATTGTTTTAATATCTAGTTGTAGATATATATATAACCAATCATTCATATCATTTTATATATGTTGTGATGTGATGCGAGAGTTATAAGGAATATAGATTGATTGTGCACATTTTCATTTGAGTAGAACAAATATTGGTGATCAAATTAAAGCAGTTAGAGTTTCAAGAGAAGAATTAGATAGAATGTGAAGAATGAAATTAATGTGCTTAACCGGAACTATAATCAGGCATTAGCAAATGCTATTTCATAGTTCATCTACTCTAGTTGTCTTTTGGATATGATTGTAAGACAACGAGTCTTCTTTTGGGTAGAAAACCTTTTGTATTTGAGTAGTGAGCTCTAGGCTGTGCGCTTAGATGCATGTGCATTCCTTTGTAAACACTTATATTGAGTATACTCAAATTATGGATTGACCTCAACCACAGTTTTTCCCCTAATAGGGTTTCCATGTAAAAATCCTTGTGTTATGGTGTTATGGTTGCTTGTCTTATGTTCTCTCATCTTTATTTTGGTTCAATGCTATAAGTGGTTTAAAGATCAAGTTAATAAAGTTAGATTTTGCAAAACACTAATTCACCCACCCCTCTTAGTGTTCCTTGATTCCAACATAAATAAGTGGTATTAGATGAACCTATACAAACAAGTAAGTTTTATGAAATTTAATCAAAATATATATTTTTTAATTTCTTATTAAATTTGGAGGTGTTTGGAGCTAAGGACATGCTACCATTAATAAAAATTACTTGCATAAATATAATGTAAAGTTATGAAAGCTATCATGATTTTAATGTATAGGGGTTGCCTTGTGTGGAGAGAAGATAAAGAATTGAGATTTAGCAAGGACCTTGACAATAATGTGTTTGATATTATAAAAATTTCCCACTTGTTCGTGACAACCAAAAGGCATGAAACTAATACTAAAATTGTGTAGGTATATTGAATATGATTGAAATTATGTATGAGAAATAAAATTATGGAATAATTTCACCTAAAATATAGATTAACAAAGATATAGAATGGAAAGTGATAAATAATGATAGAAAGATGGTGCATCCCTATTATTCTTAGGTCCTAATTTATAGTAGATACATATAAAATATATGAAAACCTAAAGTCATAATTTTTTACATATGAAATTAAATGATCAAAGTGGAGAACATCTACTTGATAGGTATTTGAAACTATTTTTACCTTTGATATCAATATGGACTAAAAATAACTAATTTGAGTCTTAAAAATAAAAAAAGTGATAGCTTTTAGGATGTCGTTGTCCATTTCGCATAGCCAATAGAATTTTTTTTCAATTGGGGTACTCTTGTCTATATTTGATATGCATTTGAAAATTTAAGAGGGAATAAATAAATATATTTAAGTCCTAATTTTATTTTACCCCCTTTTTTGATACTCCATAGATTCCTTAGAAACTTACCCACCATTATAATTTTACTAATGGGAACCCTAAAAAATAAAATCTAAAGGGGAAATCTAATTGAGTCAGATACCTTGTATTTTGAGCATAGATATGTTGGTGTTTTTCACTACAATCCACACGTACTTCCTACAAGCTCCTCTGAACTTGCCACATTCAGTAATAAAAGGCTAGGAAAAGTATGGCCAACTTAACGAGAATATAAATAAGGATAATTATCCTACACTTCAGACTCTGTAAAATATAGGAGGGTATTCCCTAACATGTGCTCTTAACATACAACATTTAACTGATTCATTTGCACATAATTAAGAAAAAAAAATATCCCCAATTATTGTTAATTGATGAAATCCTTCAAGAAATTGGCTATTCCTCGAAAAGGCACAGGTCCAATTAACAGAGAATCGTAAAATAAAATTAAAGTAATTTGATAGGAAATGTTTGAGTAAAATATCCTAAGGCCATAACACAAAACATGGGAGAATAAAACATAATCAGAATTCTAGTGCTATATCCCAACGCAAGGAGTCAAAAGAGAAAACTGAACTACATGGTAAATTTCATTTTGAACACTTATGATCTATTATGAATTACATTAAAATCCATTAATCTATACCCGAGTTTATTACTTCTTTATGAATCCTATTTGTTATATTGCATGAACTTACTGGTTAATTCAAGTATTTAACCTATCCTTTGAACTAAAGCTATAGTTAAACATAATTCAGAGCAAAGAAAAAATGAAGATCAATGAAAATAATCTTGGATCGACATTTCATTAATAATCCATGTAACATAAAAAAATAGGAGAGAAAATAAGCTCCAAATATTCACGAGTTTGATACAAACATGCTCAAAAACCCCATGATTAACTATGTTCTCCAATTTGACTCAAAACTTTAAAACCTGGACTTATAATTCATATTCTCTGTATCACTAGACTCTTATTTCTCATATTTTGAATATTTCAACAGACCTCTCTCTCAACCCAAAATTCCCTTTTATAAAAGAAGGGAGCCAACAAGCTTCAGGTCGGAGAGTACACATGTCTATTTGTAATTGGACCGCTAATTCTTAATTTAGTTACAATTCTATTATGTGAGTGGAGAGCATAAGACAAGAATCATCATTAGTTGATATGGAGGAAAGAAAAAATTTCTCCAAAGGCTACTCCCTTTACATCGAAGGCATGCTTTATCATTATAGTACTAAACCCACCTAACAATCCTATACTTGAAGTCAAAAGGAGAATGCAATTTTAAAATATAATATCTAAAAACCAGACCTGTATTATACATGACCAGGTTGTAATTCTCGACTATAACATTCATAATTATAGTTCATCAGTGAACATGTTTTTCCATAATTCAATCTCCTCCTCGGAAGGCAACTAGAAAGCCAGAACCTGATCAACCTTGTTTCGATAGGAAACATACTTCACCATTATCGATGTGGCCTTTTTTATCAAATTTCTCTAAGAAAGTAATAAAAAAAGACAACTTTTCCAATGTATTATCTAGCATGCGAATGTCATAATTTTTGCATATCTTATGTGTTTGAGACATCATAATGTTTTTCATCTGATCCTTCCAAACTTGTAGGGGTTTGAATTCATCCTGACTATGCAAAATATGTAGTAATGGGGTCATGTACTTTCCATCATATACATCCTTTAACAATTTAATCTTGGACTCCATAGGGGTAGAAAATCCCTAAAAGTTATGCTCAACAATTCCTTTGACCAATTGATATGTTGCTATAATAGTAGGATATTTATCCCCATGCTGTTTTGCCCCTACTGCCATGAATTTCAAATTCTCCATTCTAGGGCTCTATTTTTCTAGCAATGGGATGGCCAGTTCTTTATCCCTTGGAAAAAAATTTAGTGCTTGCAACATTAGGACATAATTTGCATGAAAACTGTTTAGCTTACTCTAGACCCTTCTGTTTAAATGTATCAAAACAATGTCCACTATTATTGAATTGCTTCTCCCTGCTACATCCCGGGTTTGCTTTATCATCTCCTCATACTCTTCAACTTGATGAATCAATTTCTCCCTAGAGATTCCCCCTCTAGGGCTAGTAGCCCTCTCAATTGCAATAGGAACTTGTCCCATATTATATGGAATAATAGCCAAAAACTGTGCTTGTGCTAGAGGTTGAGACTGCTCTACTGGTGGGTTGGGAACATTGTGCCTAGAATTGGGTTGTTGTTGAGACCTCATGGTATCCATTTGTTTCTTGAATAAATCAAATTCATTTTCTAACTCTACTACATTTTGTTGACTCTTATTATATTCAATAATAATGTCATTATATTGGCCTCTTAGAGTATCTTGGTCGTTGGTCAAATATTCAACAATTGTTATGGTGAATTTGGCAACATTCACGATCATATCAACAACTTCCAATGTTGGGGTGTCAAAAACTCTCCTCACAACCAAGTGACCACTGAAGTCATATGGTTTTGCAACAATTGGTTTTTTAGACCCAGTGGATAGAGACCAGATTGCCAAAGCATCTTATTCCTCACTAAAGTTTGATCCTTTGAGTGATAATGTAGCCTCATCATCAGTTACAAGAAGTGGCCTACTAGCCCTTCTTATTGTGTCAAAAACAACAACATCAACAATATCCATTTAGGAAGTACAAATAATCCACTTTTGGTACCAATGCCCAGCCCTGCTCTTGTCTTATTTCTTTGAGTTTGTCTCTCATATGTTCCCTAACCTTAGCCTGAATTACCTTCTCTGAGAGCTCTGGATGCAAACTTCTATCATATGCCACCTTCTCAGCATATGATGCAATATTTTATCTCCAAAAAAAATCTTTAAATGCATTAGTTTGAATAAAAGAGTCATTCATCATGAACTCTTTGTAGGCTTCTATCCTCAAATCATCATTAATTTTTATTCCTTCGATTTCATCTTTTCCTAACCTCAAAGTAATTGCCCCTCAACTTGTTGCAATGTCAACTAGGTCTAATGGAATCTCCTGATATATTTCATTTGGAGTCAAAATAATTCCATCATCCTCATCACCATCACAATCAACCATCCTTACTCTTTCAACTTTCTGCCTCTTTGGTGATGGTGGGCAGTCCTGCTCTGAAAACCTCAGAGGAGAATCCAGATCAACAATATTTGGCACTGAATTCCCTAAAGAAGATGGTGCAATATTTTTAGCAACATCTTCAGCCCTACTTCCCCTTCTTCTAGAAAATACCTTTATCTTCTTTTGGGGATGATAAGTAGGCCTCTCCTCCAATCTTACTTCAGGGTACTCCTCGATGGTTTGTGATTTTCCCCTTTCTTCCACAACCCTTTCATCTTTCAAAACACCAACCAAACTCTCAAAATTATCAATGGCATACATCGCCTTGCTTAATTCATCTTTAGTATTAGGTATGGGATTGAAACCAAGTATTATCTCCTGCTTCTTATTTATCATTTTAGAGTAGGAAATGCACATTTCCTTTCTCTCCTCTTGTAATTCCAAATAAAAAATATTCCTGATGATTTCCTTAGGAAAGTAGAAATTATGGACAAAGGCTCCTGTCCGATTCTTTTCCTTCATTTGAGAGATAAAACCCTCAGGATCTTGATTCTTGGGGTGTATAGTCCTTAGCATATAAGGCCCAAGTAATGTATGTAACTCCTTCCATCCTCCCTTTGCCATAAAAAAATCAAAAAATGTTGCATATTAAGGGAAGAAAGAACCTTTCTTCAATTCAACTGGAAAGTGTAGTTCTTGAGCGCCTCCCAATTGCCTCATGATTTCTGAAAATCCAATTCTAAGGGGCACCTCCCTTGGCAGAACCCTTGGATTGAAATTGGTACTAAAAACTCTCAAAAACTATTGTGTTACGATAGGGGATAATGTCTCCCCAATTGTGCATTATGTTCAATTCAGGCCTCCTCTCCATTGGCCTCAAGAAGTCATGAATTTATTTTGGAATCCTTGGGGGGTCAGGAACTAGAGCCTTCCTTAATTTAGATCCAAATACATTATGGAAAGTTACATAATCAAACTTATGATCATGCATGTCAAGAATCCTAGTCCAATATTGGATAGGCATTTCAATATTACCTTTTTTCTTCTTTAACTCCATATCTCTTTCAAACACAGCCTAACCCCTATACCAAAACATGTAGATTAATAGGGAAAAACACCTAAATCCAACCCAATTCTCCCCCTCCTTTAGAGCTACCAGACCAATGTGCAATTTCTCCGCTAGGTAAGTGGAAAAATCATACACCACATTGAAACTTGGGTGCTAGAGATTTACTACCATATACATAATATCAGTAAGCAAGGTTTTCTTTAAACTGACTCCAAGAACTTGACATAAATCACAAACAGTCTTCTTGAAATAAGTGGAGAAATAGTCCACAGGAAAAGGTTCAAGCTCATTCCTGCCGATCACTACCTTCTTCTGATTTTTTCCTCCTCCTGAGATAGCTAGATGAGGTATCAAAAGGGATGTTCTAAACAAACCCTTAGTATTTCTATATTCTTATCTAAAAACCTCAAGGTCGATAGGAACCATATCTCAACTCCATTCATGCAACTTGAAAATCTCTGTGATTTCTTCTCTGGTTATCTTAATCATCTGCACAACATCATAAGTTCTAACAACTTGGGTCACATGGTCATATTTCACAGAAATATCCTTCAAGAGATCTACATCCCAGTAGACATGAGGAACCACCAAATTACCCTGGTCTAACCTCCATGGGTTACACAAAGGAACCGACAAATTCCTATTCCCAAACCAATTGGAGAACAATTGCCACCCGATATATGGTAACTTGACATATCGAATTGCACATTGCATGTCTGTCAGTCCTTCCAAGAGTTAGGGACCATAGAACAAAATGTTTCCTTCCCGCTTCTTGTTAGTAGAGGGATTTAATAAATCAATAATATCTTGGGAGAAGGACCTAGTAGTGGTTTCAGAACCAAAACTTTAGACCTTGGGTGCCATTTATACTAAACAAATGATAACTTGACTTAGGGTTTTCTTGTTTTCAGATGGCAAGCAATTACAATTTTCTTCCTTTAGCCTTAAATAGAAAAATAACTCAAGATTATAGAGTCTCCAAAAATTATCTAGATGAGCTCTAAAAGAAAATCTATTCAAACAATTCTTCAAGAACAGAATGGGAAACAATCACTAATTATTCAATAAGCAACCATAAAATATTTTGAAATTACAAGGAATGGTGTACGTGCTACTTATGGTTTCATTCGCAAAACATCTAGGGCACTGGAGTTGATAAATCGCAAAAACGGCTTTCTTCAATCGATATCGGGCAATTCTTCCTCAATGTAGAGATACCACACGAAAATAGCAATTCACAAATTTTAGCATTTATTTATGCAGGGAGAGTCAAACTCGACCATTATTATTCACTCATGCAAGACAAAATGGCTATAGTACAACACCAATTTACTTTAAATATGAGCCGTTGATCAAAAAAAATGTTGGCCAGCAGAACAACTCAGATTAAGCCAAAACACTTTGAAAATGCCCCGTCCACTCTCCAGTCACCAAACGAACAGAACATTCACCTACCAGGCACCACATCAGCATGAAACAAGCTCCAAATTTGTTACCAACACACAACATCGACATCCACGCATCACCAAATCACAATCTCGCAACATTATTGAAACTAAAGTTTTAATTGTGCGAGATTGGCGAGGGATGACCACGATGCATTGGTAGTCAAATAGTTGCCAACATCAGCCTCCATCATGGGTCAGCGAGCAAAGCTTGTCCCCACCATCAAATGCAATAGGTGGCAACATCTCGCATGCCTCACACCATATTTATGAGTTTACCAAAAACCTTGCGAGGTCTATGAGCAACGGTCAAGATTAAAATCACTTCATCCGACGGTCACACAATCTGCACATGCAAAAACATTTATTCATAAAGAAGGGGACATAATAGGTGGACAGGGAAATGACCCTCAAGGTCAAAAAGATTATTTATCGGTTTAATTTAATATAATACAGTCATGACGCAAAAGACCGAAAGGATGGGTAAACGAGGCTGGTAAATTCATGAACAAAAAGCAATAAAAGACCACTTAAGTGATCGACCACCGTCAATAACAAGTCAATGTTCGAAAAGAAAACCCATGACCTAACCAATTAGAGCCAATGACAAAACATACCTACAAGAGAAAAAATTAAAAGCTCCACCAGTGGCTCTGATTGGGGATGTATGCCTCTGTGGGCATAGCAAGATTCCATAATCTATGGTTACGAAGACCAGACATAGAGTGAACCAAAAACCCAGGACCTGTCTGAACAAGACAAGAAAACAAAAGAAAAATATAGAAGGAAACACACCTATATACACTACTTACATGACTATACAATGTACATGGAAAAAGAGCTACTTCAAGAGAAGTAGTATTTCAAGAACTGTCCATGTATTGGCAATTCTAGAACTTCACCTGCAAGTGACTATAAAAAATATGAGTCTTCTCCATGCATATCCATAATTATATACGAGCCTAGCCAAAGGGGATAAAATTTTCCATGCTTGCCCTTATCTTCTGATCTTGCATTCCAGAGCAACACTATCGCTCCAATGCCAAATTTTCTCTCAATTGCTCTTTTGTCATAAAGGTGCTTTACCCGAAGTTTTAGTTTTTCATTTCTCTTATGAGCTTCTCTTCTAGTTTCGTCCAATTGGTTCAATTCATCTATTCTGTGTTGCATCTCATCACATATATCATCATCATATTCTTGAAAAAAATTATAAATTTTCATCAGGTTTTTTTGTGGGATACATGCTTCCATCCCATAGAATAGGTTAAAAGGTGAATGGCCAATTGCCTTCTCGACAGTTGTCCTATAAGACCATAGTGCCAATTTTAATTTTGAACCCCAAGCCCTTTTGTTCTTCTCAATTATACGTTTGATGATCTTCATCAATCTCTTATTGCTGGACTCTGCCTATCCATTTCCTTAGGGATGATAAGGGAAAGAATATGAAATAGTTATACCATATCGATCACAAAAATTAACAAATTCTTCAAATCTGAAACACATTGTATTCTCTAAAAAAATTCTTTCAGGTACCCCAAAATGGCTCAAAATATTATCAGTCAAAAAATCAATAACAACTTTACTTGTGGCCCTTCTGGCTAGGATTGCTTCAATCCATTTAGTAAAGTAATCAATCGCCACCAATATCTATGTGTATCCTCCACTGGATTTTTCTGATATCTCCTCTATGAAGTCAATACCTCATTGCTTGAAAGGAGCTGAAACAAACATAGGTCTCAACGGAAAATTTCCAAAATATTTTTAACTTTCCAGCAAACCTCTAATAGGCATCATATTTTTTAACATATCTATGGGCATCCTTGAAGACAATAGGCCACTAGTATCATTCTCTTAGAATCTTATGAGCCGTTATCTTAGCAATGTAAAGGCCTCCACAAGCTCCTTTATGCATTTCTATTAGTAGATCTTCAACTTGGTCTCCATCCACACATTTGAGTATAATACCTTCAGAGTTCCTCCACCAGACCTCACCCTCAATAATGACATATCTAATTGCTTGCAGTTTGAGAGTTCTTTTCTTAGTAAGGGGAATACCTTCAGGGCATTGCATCATCTGTAAATATCCAACAATCCTCTTGTACCAACCACAAGTTTGCATATCACAGATAGGCACAATGTTCTATTGCTCTATCTGATTTACCTCCAGATTTTCCTCAACCATTAATTTGGCTAGACCCTGACCTCTTACAAGCTTGGTAATTTATATGTCAATATTAAACTCTTAGATTCTATTTATCCATCTGCATCTTCTTCCCATAGTCTCTTGTTGGGTGAAAATATCTTTAACTGTTGTCATTGGCACACATGCTACAAAAATTTCTCCCATTAGATAAGGCTTTAAATTATTAACTTCCTTTACCATAGCATATGCCTACTTTTTAGATATATCATATTTCAATTCTATAGCTTGCAATGATTTACTAAAGAATTAAATTGGATGCTTAAAGCCATCATTGTTTTTTCTACAACAACACATCAACTATAGTGTGAAAAGAGGCAAAAGTAAACAACTAGAAGGGTTTTGAATAATCAAGCGAATTGAGGATAGGGGCCTACTTAATTGCATCTTTGATAGCCTTTAAGGCTTTGGATGGTTCTCCTATCCACACTATCTTTTCTACCTTCTTCAACATCTTAGATATTGGGCGGACAATCTCAACAACATTTGTGACAAATCTTCTTAGAAAATTTATCTTTCCAAAGAAATATTGGATGCCTTTTAAATTTCTTGGATGCGTAATTCTATCAATAGTAGTCACTCTTTTAGAATCAATCCGCACCCCATATTTTGAAACAAGATGCCCCAACAATTTTACTTCTTTTACTCTAAAGGTACACTTCCTAGGATTTAAAGATATCCCATATTCTAGAGCTCTGATAAAAAAATTCTCTAAGTGAGGACAATGATCTTCCTCACTTTTGCTATGGGTAGTAAGATCATCCTGGTAAATGGCAAGGAACAAATCAATAAAATTAGAAAAGGCTAGATCCATATCCCTCTGAAAAGTTGCTCCAACATTTATTAATCCAAATGGAATTCTTACATACACATATGTCCCCCATGGTGTGGTGAATGTAGTCTTGAATTTATCAGACTCTTTAACCATTACTTGGTTGTACTTGAAGAATCCATCCATCATAGGTAACAGTTCACATCCTGTAACCTTTTGCAACATAGCCTCCATATAAGGCAATGCATTATTATATTTTAAAGAAGCAACATTCAAGTTTCTAAAATCAACACATAACCTGATATCTCCATTTTTCTTTCTAACATGTACCAAGTCAGAGAGCCAAGATGAGTGCCTTATTGGCTTGATAATTCCTGCCTCCCTTAGCTTAGCAAGTTCTTCCTGCATTTTGGGTTGGAAGGTAAGATTAATCGGTCTTTGTTTTTGCCTAAAAGGCTTCATATCAGGTTTCAATGGGATCTCATGTTGGAATAAGTCCTCCCTATATGCTTTAAGGTCTTTGTAGGACCAAGCATAAACATGTCTATATTTACTAAGCAAGGTAATCAACATGCTTCTAATATGTGGCTTCATTTTCCTTCCAATATAAACCTTCTTAGGAGCACCTTCTATTCCTAAGTTTATTTCTTGTAGGTCCTCCTTATGAGCGGATTCTTGCTTAGTATTCAACATATCTGGGCCATCAAAAACTCTTTCAAGTGAAACTAAACCTTGAGGAATAGTATTTGTTTTGAGATGAATCATCTCATTCCCAAATAGGGTTTCCTTCCCATCAATTTTTGTTACAAATGAGCCAAAATCAATTTATTGGCTCTCATACTGATCCACACAATGCAAGAATTTAAATATGTTTTTTTCATCATCAAACACTTTCTAGTTAAAGATGTTATCAGGTATTGTAGGCCTGGTCTATACTTCTGTTTGTGGGATGCCACCAAAAGTGACATCATCCAATTTGACAGCTATGTTTGCTAACAATTCAGCTTTAGCATTTTGTCCTCTTTCAATCCATTCTATACCAAAAGAACTAAATCCTTGAATAGTATCCCATACTGCATTTCTATATTTCCTAAGTCTTTTATCTTTAGCTACAAAGTGGGATCTAATCTAGGACACAATAACTCAGAATCTCCCAAAGCATTTAATTCTTTAATACCATGCTTTGAAGCTATCTTCAGACCGAGTATGCGAGCTTCATACTCAACAACATTGTTGGTACAAGAAAATTGCAATAGGAAAGAATATTTAAATGTTTTACCTTGTGGGGAAGTAAAGAAAATTCCTGCTCCCAAGCCATGTTTGGAAAAAGCCCCATCAAAATTCATTATCCATAAATCACCTTCTGGTGATATCTTCAATACTTCCTTTTCAATAGGTGCTGATTGGATTTCTTCTGTTTTATCTTCTTCAACTCATAATTTTTCTAGATCAGTTTCCACAAAATTAATTCTAATAGGTTCAGGTGATTCTTCCACATTTTCAATCATGTGAGGGGCTCTTTTTTCCATATCTACCTTAGCATCTTTATGCTCAATAGAAAAATTAGCAAAAGACAGGTCATATTGTATACTCCCACCTATTGAAGCACTTCAAGGCCGGGATAACAACATGCCATAAGTAGGTGGAATATCCACCACTATAACATTCATGTGTAGCTCTTTCTTAGGAAATGCTGCTAGTCTATATTTAACATTATTTATAATACCTATAACAGGTACTTCTCGAGAATCCATTGCATAGCACTTACCATATGTACTGTCCACTTTAAGTCCCATTGCATGCATTATTTTTATTGAAATCACATTGTTAGATGCTCCTGAATCAATCATGCAATTTTTCAACATTTTCCCATTAATAATCAGACTTAAGAAAAAAGGATTGACATGGTTGGGATTAGTAGTAATAGTGCTACCTAAGTATATTTGGGGACTTTCTGTGATATTTTCTTCCACACTTTTTTGCCTTTCTTGATCCTCTTTTGATTTTACTTGATCAAAAACCACTTCATTTTTTCCACTTGTAGGAATACTCTTAATAAGTGCAAAAGTATTATTCTTATGTTCATCTATACACATCGTTTCTAAGAAAGGAATAGTAACCCTAACTTGTGAAAGTACTTGGAACATATCTATTGAAGTGTACTTTGGTAATTCAGGAAAATTTGTGTTTTTAGAAGTTACCTTTTCTTTTCCTTTGAGAGTTTCATCATCAGAAGAATTTTGCTTGTTATATTTGATATTCTGGGGTACAAATTCATTCTTTCTCTTGGTCATATCAGCTTTCTTTTCCCATATTTGAGGCTCCCTTATTTCCTTAGGCTTTGAAATGACATTCTTAGCCTCCAAATTGACATTTGTTCCAGTTACATCTTTTTCTTTTATGAATAGGCTGCAAGTCTTACCTGAATCACTTGGAACAATTATGTTTCTTAATTTTATGTTATTCCTTGCCCTTGCAACTAAGGCAATAGTGTATTTTTAAATTTCTTCATCGGAAGGTCTTCTCAAAATAGTATTATCCACTTCAAGTTCATTAAAAAAACAATCATCATTGTCTCCTTCATTCAGAAACACTTGTTGATGGTGTACATCATTGTGTTGTCTCTAAACATCAACATCCATGCCACAAGGCTCATAATCTGAGGTATAATCATCATAGGCTAGATCAACTGGTCCTAATAATACATTTGTCATTGTATCCTATTCCTGGGGAGACTAAGCATCTCCTTGATCATCCTGAGATTCTACCATATTTTGTGCTAGTACACACTATTTTGAAGAGTGAGGCATTCCACATACTTCACACCAAGGTAAATTTTTTGTGGCATTCAAAGAATTCTTCTGTAAAGGATTAGGAGGAACTTGATTGTTTCTCTGGTTTCCTTGCAGATGTTTTCCATTATTCCAATTGGTATTATAGGGATAATCCTATAGCCTGGGAGGCCTATCGTCTCTTTGAAAATGAGGCTTTTCATTTTTTTCTTATTTCTGTAGTAGGGTAAGGACTTGATCTATCTTTTCATCAGCAGTAGTATGTTTACCAACCTTTTCAACCTGATTCTTGGTGCCTTAAATTTTTTTAGGATCTTCCCTTCTCCCTACTTTACCAGAAGCTCTTCTATTATTTTCAATGTTCACCACCATCTTATATGCTTGCCTCAAATTTTGAGGATCTTTATCTCTTAATAAATAACACATTTTAGCATCATAAGAATTACAATATACAACTAAACATACACTCTCATTAGGCCACAAATATGCAGGAACTCTTGTCATAGCCTTTTGGAAACAAGCACTAAACTCGGTAACCAGTTCATTATGCCCCTTGGTAATGTTATTGAAATCATTTAATTTAAATATGGGGTAAGTCTGATCCCCATATTGTTCCCTGAAAAAATATCCAAAAATCATCTCAAGAGTCAATACTAGCATCAGGTAACCCTCTATACCAATCCCTAGCATCTTCAAATAATGACTGCATAAATTATTTCATTGCTACATCATCATCCCATATTTCAAAGTATTCAACAAAGCCTAGAAAAGCTTTCAAATGGTCTTCCCCACTAAAATAATTATTACTAGTGAATTTTGGGAGATGCTTTCATGCATTATTTGGGACTGGATTAGGATACCCTTGCATATTACCAAAACACAATTGTCTGTATCTATCAATCTGGGGTGCTCCTCCACCACGTCCACTTCTGGGGGTGCTTTGTTGCTAAAGATCTTTCTTATCATCCCCTCGTTTACCCTTCTCACCACCACCTTGTTGTTTATCCCTACCAGTGATTCCCTCTTCATCCTTGGAGTAAGAGCTGAAGTTCTTATGACCACCTCCACCTCCACCACCTTAGTTACCACCACCCCCACCTTTAGGAATTTGCTTTTCAGAATTCTTGCTCAATGACTCATTCTTGCTCTTTCCTGAACCAAAAGCTTGGGGAGTGGGTATAGATATCTTTAAGAAAGCTATCTTTCTTGCCATCTCGGCATTAGCAACTTCTATTCTGACTTTTATCAGGTCATCCTACAACTGATCATTTATCAGTTGCAATCTTAGGAGCTCAGGATTTTGAATAAAATCCGTTGGTCTAGGATTAACTTCATTATTTGTTTCATCAATATTATTAAGATGGCTTCTATAATTTGAAAAATTGTAGGCACTTTTTTGAGGTTGGTTAGCATGAGCTTTCCCATGGTCGACAAAGGTTGTCTTCTTGGATCCAGCAAATGGATTTGAAGTTTTGGTAGCTGATATAGAAGGGGTATATGTGGGAGTAGCAGAAGTTCCAATAAATACTATTTCTTTAGAGACTTCTTGAGCCCTATCAGTAGTTGCTTTAGCCATCCTTTCCTTAAAGGTTTTTCTCTTAGCTTCTTCTTCCTTTATCTTTTTAACTTTCTTTTCTTGGGCATTCTTTTTAGACTGCTTAGCCCAAAATCTCTATAGATTCTCTCTTCTTATTCTGTCCCTATTATCCTCTACCTCCTACAACCTCTTTTTTTCTTCAATTAAGGTTTGCATATCCTTGTCTATATCCATTTCATTCTCAAGGATATCTCCTACCTCACTTGGAGCAGGAGTATAGTAAGGTTTCTTTGCTTGATCTTCATCTTGAAGCAAAGGCGTTTCCTCATTCAAAGAGGTCCCTTGTGGTTTGAAATTTTGTCTAGTAAAAATGGACATCATACCAGGTGTTGTAGCTTCTAGGAACTGCTTATCCATTTCCCAGAATCCCCATATCTCCTCCTATTTGGACATATCAGCTTTAACTTCTCGAGCTGTTTCAAAAGGAAAACTACCATGATCCATTTCAGACAAAACAACTTCTAAGGAATCTCCACCAATAAAAGCACTATTTATTTCAGAATTTAAAGTAGGAGAAGAGATGATAGGAGATGAAATACACTTACTTGCGGTCTTATTTATTTTTACCCATTTCTTGTCCTATCCCGGTTTGAGCTCTAGCATTGGCTCTGGGTTCTTTTTTGCATAGTTTCTAGTCTTCTTCATGGTCTTTGCTATACGAGGACTCTCCTTTGCACGTTTTTGTTTGTACTTTTTATGAATAGTTGTGTTCAAGATATCAAGTCGCCACCCAAAATATTGGGAATTATGAAGTGATTGCACTTTGCTTTTGCACTCATGAATTTGGACAAGAGTTTGAACATTACCCGATACACTAACACAAAACTTAGGAAAACTAGGTGCATACGCCGAATATGAAAAATTAGGCACACAATTTAAACCAAGTATATTATAACAAATGACTCTAAAAAAACCAGATCTGCACTAGAGACCTTTCATTCAATAGTTCCCCAATGGAGTCACCATTCTATTTGTGTTTTTCACTACAACCCACATGCACTTCCTAGAAGCTCCTATGAACTTGCCACATTCAATAATAAAAGGCTAAGAAAATTATGGCCAACTTAACGAGAATAGCAATAAGGCTAATTATCCTACATTTCGGACTCTGTAAAATCTAGGAGGTTATTCCCTAACATGTGCTCTTAACATACAACATTTAAATGATTCATTTGGACATAGGTAAGCAACATAAAGATCCCCAATTATTGTTAATGGATGAAATCCTTCAAGAAATCGACTATTCCTCGAAAAGGCTCAGGTCCAATTAACAGAGAATCTTAAACTCAACTTAAAGTAATTTGATAGGAAATGTTTGAGTAAAATATCCTAAGGCCATAACACAAAACATGGGAGAATAAACCATCATCAGAATTCCAGTGCCATATCTAAACACACAGAGTCAAAAGAGAAAACTGAACTACAAGGTAAATTTTATTTTGAACACTTATGATCTATTATGAATTATATTACAATCCAGATATCTATACCTAAGTTTATTACTTTTTTATGAATCCTATTTGTTATATTGCATGAACTTACAGGTTAACTGAAGCATTTAACCAATCCTTTGAACTAGAGCTATAGTTAAACATAATTCACATTAAAGAACAAATGAATATCAATGAAAATCATCTTGGATCGATATTTCATTAATAATCCATGTAACATAAAAAAATAGGAGAGAAAATAAGCTCCAAATATTCACGAGTTTGATACAAACATGCTCAAAAACCCCATGATTAACTAAGTTCTCCAATCTGACTCAAAACTTTAAAACCTGGACTTATAATTCATATTCTCTGTATCACTAGACTCTTATTTCTCATATTTTGAATATTTCAACAGACCTCTCTCTCAACCCAAAATTCCCTTTTATAAAAGAAGGGAGCCAACAAGCTTCAGGCCAGAGAGTACACATGTCTATTTGTAATTGGACCGCTAACTCTTAATTTAGTTACAATTCTATTATGTGAGTGGAGAGCATAAGACAAGAATCATCATTAGTTGATATGGAGGAAAGAAAAAATTTCTCCAAAGGCCACTCCCTTTACATCGAAGGCATGCTTAACCATTATAGTAATAACTCCACCTCAACATCCTATACTTGAAGTCAAAAGGAGAATGCAATTTTAAAATATAATAACTAAGGCGAGACCTATATTGTACATGACCAAGTTGCAATTTTCAACTATAAAATTCATAATTCCAGTTCATCAATGAACACCTTTTTCCATAATTCAAAATCCTCCTTGGAAGGCCACTAGAAAGCCACAACCTGATCAACCTTGTTTAGATAGGGATCGTACTTCACCATTATCGATGTGGCCTTTTTTTATCAAAGTTCTCTAAGAAACTAATAACAAAAGAAAACATTTTTAATGTATTCTCTAGCATCCGGATGTCAACATTTTTGCATATCTCATGTGTTTGAGACATCATTATGTTGTTCATTTGATCCTTCCAAACCTGCAGGGGTTTGAATTCATCCCGACTATGCAAAATATGTGGTAATGGGGTCAAGTCCTTTCCATCATATACATCCTTTAACAATTTAATCTTGGACTCCATAGGGGTGGAAAATCCCTGAAACTTTTGCTAAAAAATTCCTTTGATCGATTGATATGTTTCTATAATAGTAGGATATTTATCCCCATGCTATTTTTCCCCTACTACCATGAATTTCAACTTCTCCATTCTAGGGCTCTATTTGTCTAGTAATGGGATGGCCAATTATTTATCTCTTGGAAAAAATTTTAGTGCTTGCAACATTAGGACATAATTTGCATGAACACTATTTAGCTTACTCTGGACCCTTATGTTTAAGTGTTTCAAAACAATGTCCACTATTACTGAATTGCTTCTCCTTGCTACATCTCGGCTTTGCTTTACCATCTCCTTATACTCTTCAACCTAATGAATCAATTTCTCCCTAGAGAGTCCCCCTCCAGGGCTAGTAGCCCTCTCAATTGCAATAGGAACTAATCCCATATTATATGGAACAATAGCCAAAGACTGTGATTGTAATGGAGGTTGAGATTGCTCTATTGGTGGGTCGAGAATAGTGTGGCTAGAACTAGCTTTTTGTTGAGACAGGTCATGGTATCCATTTGTTGCTTGAATAAATCCAATTCAATTTCTAACTCTCCTACATTTTGTGGAATCTTATTATATTCAATAATAATGTCATTATATTGGCCTCTCAGAGTATCCTAGTCCTTGGTCAAATCTTCAACAGTTGCTATGGTGAATTTGGCAACATTCATGACCATATCAACAGCTTCTAATTCTAGAGTGTCAACAAATCTCCTCACAACCAAGTGGCAACTGAAGTCAGATGGTTTTGCAACAAATGGTTTTTAAGACCCAGTGGATAGAGACCAGATTGCCAAAGCATCCCATTCCTCACTAAAGGTTGATCCTTTGAGTGCTAATGTAGCCTTCTGATCAGTTGCAAGAAGTGGCCTATTGGCCCTTCTTATTGTGTCAAACACCACAACATCAACGATATCCCATTTAGGAAGTAGCAATAATCCACTTTTTTGTACCAATGCCCGACCCTGTTGTGGTGTTATTTCTTTGAATTTGTCTCTCATCTGTTCATCGACCTTAGCTTGAATTTCCTTCTCTAGGAGCTCTGGATGTAGACTTATCTCATGTGCCACCTTCTCAGCATATGATGTAGTATGTGCTCTCCACACAAAATATTTAAAAGCGTTAGTTTGAATAAAAGAGTCATCCATCATGAACTCTTTGCAGGATTCTATCCTCAAATCATCATTACTTGTTATTCCTTTGATTTCATCTTTTCCTAACCTCAAAGTAATTTCCCCTGAACTTGTTGTAGTGTGTACTGGGTCTAATGACATTTCTTGATGCATTTCATTTGGATTCACAATAATTCCATCATCCTCATCACCATCACAATCAACCATCCTTACTCTTTCAACTTTCTGCCTCTTTGGTGATGGTGGCCAGTCCTGCTCTGAAAACCTCATAGGAGAATCCAGATCAACAATATTTGGCACTGAATGCACAAAAGAAGATGGTTTAATATTTTTACTAATATCTTCAGCCCTACTTCCCCTTCTTCTAGAAAATACCTTTATCTTCTTTTGGGGTTGATAAGTAGGCCTCTCCTCCAATCTTACATCAGGGTACTCCTTGATGGTTTGTGATTTTCCCCTTTCTTCCACAACCCTTTCATCTTTCAAAACCCCAACCAAAATCTCAAAATTATCAATGGCATACATCGCCCTACTTAATTCATCTTTAGTATTAGGTATGGGATTGAAACCCAGTATTCTCTCCTGCTTCTTCTTTATCATATTAGAGTAGGCAATGCACATTTCCTTTCTCTCCTCTTGTAATTCCAAATAAAAAATATTCCTGATGATTTCCTCAGGAAAGTAGAAATAATGGAAAAAGGCTCCTATCTGATGCTTTTCCTTCATTTGAGAGATAAAACCCTCAAGATCATGATTACTGGGGTGTATAATACTTAGCATATAAGGTCCAAGTAATGTATGTAACTCCTTCCATCCTCCCTTTGCCATAGAAAAATTGGCAAATGTTGTATATTAAGGGAAGAAAGAACCTTTCTTCTATTCAGCTGGAAAGTGTAGTTCTTGAGCGCCTCCCAATTGCCTCATGATTTCCAATTCTAAGGGGCACCTCCCTTGGCAAAACCCTGAAAACTATTGTGTTATGATAGGGGATAATGTCTCCCCAATTGTGCATTATGTTCAATTCAGGCCTCCTCTCCATCAGCCTCAAGAAGTCATGAATTTATTTTGGAATCGTTGGGGGGTCAGGAACCAGATCCTTCCTTAATTTAGATCCAAAGACATTATGGAAAGTTACATAATCAAACTTATGATCATGCATGCCAAGAATCCTAGTCCAATATTGGACAAAAATTTCAATATTACCTTATTTAACTCCATATATATTTTGAACACAGCCTGAAACCTATACAAAACCATGTGGATTAATAGGGAAAACCACCTGAATCCAACCCAATTATTCCCCTACTTTAGAGCTAACAGACTAATGTGCAATTTCTCAGCTAGGTAAGTGGAAAAATCATACACCACGTTGAAACTTGGGTGCTGGAGATTTAATGCCCTATACATAAAATCAGTAGGCAATGATGTATTTAAACTGACTCCAATAAATTGACATAAAGCATAGACAGTCTTCTTGAAATAAGTGGAGAAATAGTCCACGGGAAAAGGTTTAGGCTCATTCCTGCCGATCACTTCCTTATTCTTATATTTTCCTCTTCCTGAGATAGCCAAATGAGGTATCAAAAGGGATGTTTTGAATAAACCCTTAGCATTTCTATATTCTTGTTTGAAAATATCAAGGTCGACCAGATCCATATCTCGACTCCATTCGTGCAACTTGAAAATCTCTGTGATTTCTTCTCTGGTTATCTTAATCATCTGCACACCATCGTAAGTTCTTACAACTCGGGTCATAGGGACATATATCGTAGAAATATCCTTCAAAATATCTACATCCAAGTAGATATTAGGCACCACCAACTTACCCAGGTCTAACCTCCATGGGTTACACAAAGGAATCGACAAATTCCTATTCCCAATCCAATTGGAGAACAATTTCCACCCGATATATGGTAACTCAGCATCTCAAATTGCACACTGCTTGTCTGTCAGTCCTTCCAAGAGTTGGGGCCCATAGAAAAAAACATTTCCCTCCTTCTTCTTGTTAGTAGAGGGCTTTAACAAATCAATAATATCTTGGGAGAAAGACTTGGCAGTGGTTTCAGAACCAGAACTTCGGGCCTTGGGTTCCATTTATACTAAACAAATGATAACTTGAGCTAGGGTTTTCTTATTTTCAAATGGCAAGCAATTAAAATTTTCTTCCTTTAGCCTTAAATAGAAAAATACCTCACGATTTTAGAGTCTCCAACAGTTATCTAGATGAGCTCTAAAAGAAAATCTATTCAAAAAATTCTTCGAGAACAGAACGAGAAGCAATCACTAATTGTTCACTAAGAAACCATTAAATATTCTTAAATTACAAGGAATGGTGTATGTGCTACTTATGGTTTCATTTGCAGAACATCCAGGGTAGTGGATGGGGAAACCACAACAACGGCTTGCTTTAGTCGATACCAAGAAATTATTCCTCAATGTAGAGATAAAACACGAAAATAGAAATTCACAAATTTTAGCATTTAATTATGCAGGCAGAGTGAAAATCGACCATTAATATTCACTCACGCGAGACAAAATGGATATAGTACAACACCAGTTTATTTTAAATACAAGTTGTTGATCAAAAGAAATGTTGGCCAAGAGAATGGCTCAGGTAAAGTCAAAATAGTTTGAAAATGCCACGTCCACTCTCCAGTCACCAAACGGACAAGACATTCACCTACCGGGCACCACATCAGCATGGAATAGGCCCCACCTTTGTTACCAGCACACAACATTGGTGTACATGCGTGACCAAATTGCACACCTCACAACATTATTGAAACTGAAGTTTTAATTTTGCGAGGTCAGCAAGGGACGACCATGATGCGTTGGTAATCAAACAATTGTCAACATCAACCTCCATTATCGGTCAGTGAGAAATTTTTTTCCCTACCATCAAATGTGATAGGTGGCGGAATCTTGCATGCCTCACACCATGTTTATGACGTTAGCAGAAATCTTCCGAGGTCTGCGAGCAACAGTCAAGATTAAAATCACTTCATCCGGTGGTCATGCAATCTATAAATGTGACAAGGTTATTCATAAAGAAGGGAACTGACTAGGTGGACGAGGAAATGACCCTCAAGGTCAAAAATATTATTTAGAGGTTTAATATGAAATAATTCAATAGCCCGACACTATGAAAATACAATACAGTCATGATGCAAAAGACCGAAAGGACAGGTAAACCGGGCCGGTAAAGTCACGACCAAAAAGGGATAAAAGACCACTTAAGTGACCAACCACCATCAATAACAAGTCAACGTTCGAAAAGAAAACCCATGACCCAACCAATTAGAGTCGATGAAAAAAAATACCTATATGGTGAAAAATTAAAAGCTCCACCAAGATACACATTGAAAAGTTCATAGAAATTGAGTCATTAAAACTATTATATAAAATAAAATAACTTTAAATCACTCCATGTCCATTAAAAAATATAAATTCATGAAAGCATAACTATTCAAGTGGAGGTGGGAGAAAGGTTTTGAAAACATGATCTATGTTAGTTTAAAATGGGTTTTAGGATATAAAACTAGACCATAATGGGTTTTAAAACTTAATTACGAAGCACTCTAATTTAGGAATGATGGAAAAATAGATTTCAACATCAAAATAAGGTAAAATGAGGCTTGCACTCACAAAATGTGGTGTAATGAAGGGGTTTGGAAAAATCACATGGAAATGGCTTAACACTATGGAAAAGGCATGCAAGGAGGTGATGACAAGATGGGAAGATAAAATAATAGAAAAAAGACGATGTGAAAGGATGGAAAAGGATTGAAAAGGTGTGGGGGAGAGGTAGAAAGAAACATGTGTATAAAACTTAGAAAAGTACATCCATTTCCATGAAAAACTATAAAATAAAATTCTTCACCTAGTTGAAAACCTTGGAAACTTGAAGCATAGTCCTGGTAATCATTTTGTAAAAATATCAGGTATCGAAAGATAGAAAAATATTGGAGGCCTTGGAAATGAAGATAGATCTATATTATATTTTTTAAGTAGTGTTTTAGTGTTGAAAACTAGAAAAATATCGAAATCCTTAAATGGAAAATGTAGAATTTGACTTTTCCTATGATAAAATGAGGCAAAGGTAACTATTTTAAGTACTTCCTTTGAAACTTTAGGGATGGAATATTATTATTTGGTAATTTATATAAATTAATCTCCTTATTTTCAAATATTATGGTAAGAGGAGAAAAATATAGTACCACTCCTATTAACTGGTAAATTGTGGTAAATTTTCACAAAGGAAATTTAATCTCATTTTCCTAAGGACCCACTCGCTCAAAGGGAAACATCTAGGAGTAGGTATAATTATTCATTTTGTATTTACACCCATTTCTAAGTTACCAAATTAATTTTACCGTTATGAGTAAATATGATTTTAAATGAAAGATTATGACTTTAATATGTTCAATGGATGAGGGTGATCCCACAATACTGGTTTATAATATTTGGCCAAATTGGACACTGAATTGATTTTTTCTAACTAAATCTTCACTTTCGGACTATAGTGCGCCTCAGTTTTCATTTTGTTTCTGACAATGACTAGCTTGTACTTGGATATTATGATACCTTGATGCACAGTTATGATGATACTTCATGACACTTTTATCACATATGCTTATGCTTATACAATTCTTAGTAGATCAGTTTAATTGATAGAGTGGGTTATTATTGCTATGAGCATTATGTGATTATTGGATGTATGTTCTTATCATGTTATTAGTATTTGATCATTGTGCATCGATGTATTTTGGTGAAGGGGAATAGTGTCACAACTCTAGCTTGTGAGTGCCCTACGACACCACAATTTTCCCTTCACGATGTTTTTGATTGTTTGTTTATATACATGCTTTACTGTGTGGTTTTCTGCAGGTTGTAGTTACCAGGCATCAACTCCACTTGAATTTTCAGGTTTGGGCCTGCTTTATGTTGGTGTTTTATTTTTCCAGCTAAGCTTTGAAACTTTCTAAGAGGTAGCCAACCTCTATGTTTAAGAATTCCATAGTTAGTGGCCAACTGACAAGATTCAGTCAAAGACTATAATCTCCTACACTTCTGGCTCTACAAGACCAAGGTGGGTCAACCTAAACAATATATAAAACTTAATTCAACCATACACACTAAAATTTAGTTTTTATAGAAGATAATTCCCAATTCAATTAAACCACATAGAGCACTGACAACTTCAAACCTGGCTAAACTCTCAGCAGATCAATACTCACTTAGCAATTGAGAGGCATAACACAACATTAAACGTCAACTGAATAACAAGGATTTAAAATGATTTTGCATTTAAATTTTTTTCTGAGATACATAAAACTGAATAATAGATCAATGCCAATTCTGGGCCATGGAGTCAAACACATAAAATGAATTCATTAGCAAACATACTTCAACCAATAGATTTAAATTGCTAATGCTTTTCATCAACTATTAGTGTCTTTCACCAAAAATACCTCTCTTATTATTAATCAAATTCTCCTTATCAAATCCCATCTACACACCTGAAATCACAATCACTTGATCAAAGCATTTTAACCATTTCTTTGAAACAAAACAATGAACAGACAAAACAATCTCATGAAATTTGAGATGATAAACTCAAGGATACTTTGTATTATTGAATTTATATGACTAAATGTGTACAAATATGGTGAAAATCTAAAGATATTCATGAATGTGCAAACACCTTCATGAGTTTATTTGCATAAACTCGTATTTGCTCATGAAATCAGGAAATTATAGCTTACAAACTCAAGAAATAACTCATAATTTACAATTATCTATCTACCTAGCCCCATACAAATTTTTAGAACCCAATCTCAGAACCCTTTACAATGAGAGAAGAAGAGAAGATATAGAAGAATGGAAGAAAAAGGAGAAGCCCTAAAATGCATCCATAGTTGACAACTGGCAGCTTCATCCTCTGTTGAACAACAACAAGAAGTTGAAAATATCTGGAACAACTTCTCCCTTCTCTCATCCAATAAAATATTTACCTCCAATTCTTCCTTTGCAAACTATTGTTTAGTAATTGAAAGCATGCCCATGTGGAGAATCACCAAATTCACCTAGTCGGAAAATATCCTCTATTCATGAAAACTCCCATGGAAGTTTAACATTCATGTTCATTTTATTTGCAGCACTTTATTTTACTTCCCAACAAACATATTTTCTTATAAAATGAATAAATTCACTTTATACAATACCCGCATGCCCTCAAATATAAAATGAATATAAAATTCACTTCCAAATATCAAAGTCTCATAACTTTAATAATTCTTCTTACATTTATCTACCAGCAAATAAAAAATTTCAAACAATAGTGAATATAAAATCCACTTTCCCCCGGGCATATCATTTTCAGCCAATGACAAATATGTGCCTTGTGTATTTGAATACTTTGATCCCTAGCAAATAATACTTGTCTATAAAATGAATAAATTCACTTTACAAAATGTAGATACCGAAAATTGGTCTAGGCCTGCGAGTACACATTCGACATAATTTTCTATAGTCCGTGATCATGATTAAATAATGTTAATTATTTAATTAACCTTTCTAACACATATTTCCTCTATTAATTAAATATCCCTTTTTAATTAATTCATTAATTCATTATTAATCTTTATTCAACTTGATTAATTAAATAAATCATATTTGTTTAATTATGTCGCTAACTTATTAAATCCTCTTTCATAATTAAATAATTTATTATTTAATTACCCCCCCTCTTTTTATCATATGTCAACTATAATTAAATATCTTTATTTAATTATTCATTTAACCCCCTTTTCAACTATAATTAAATATTTATTATTTAATTATTCAATTCCACCTTTTCGAAAGTCAAATTAAATAAATTATCTTTATTTATTTAATTAAATATTCTATTTTTGAATGTTGAATTAAATTAGCATTTAATTCACATTTAATTCATTTGTGTCACATTCCTCTGTCAATCAGTTATCTAATCGTCCACTTACCTTCTGACTTGAGAGATCTATTTTTAGTTCTCCAGTTATCTCTGAATTCAACTGCTAATCATCTCTGCAAGAAGACTCTCTATCACAATTAGTTGATTAACTAGTTCTAACTCATATGCATGTATGCATTTATTAATTAAATATCTTTTATTTAATTAATTAATTTAATTATGCATTCAAATTCCTCATCTTCGAGTTCTGACTTTGTCTTTGACATTCATAGTCTATTTCTTCTATTTTCAAAGATTCTTAACTAAAGATGAAGATCTTGTTATATTTTTAGTATTTCCTAACTTGTGTTCTAACTCACGTTCTATTTGACATAGAACTCACATCGCATGGCATTCATCAATCTCATTCGTCGATCTCTCTTTCAATCTGAGCTGGTCGTTCAAAAACCCAAAATCTATAAAATGGCCTGTCATTATCATTATTCCTCCTCCCGAAATCACATACTTTTGAGAAGAGATTCAACTTTGATATTTTTCTTAGACACTCGACAAAACTATACTTGCATTCAAACACAGAAATCTGAGGGCAAGAATACTAAAAAGGAAAAATGGAGAAGAACAATCAAGATAATTCGAAGGGATGAATGAATATTCGGTGAGATCATTTTGGTTTTATTAGTTTAGTTTATTTCCTCGTTCTTTGTTGCTAGATTTTAGATTTTAGATTAGGATTTAACTTTGTTATTCTAGCTTGCAGAAAATCTATGATGTTACACAAAATACCAACAGTTAATATTTAATTCACTTCTCCATTCTCATTTTACTTTCCACACAACAATTGAAATATTATGACTTTATAATAGAGCCATTTGACTTTGGTTTCTTCGTTACACACTTACACCTATGTGAATAAAAAAATCCAACTATTTTTAACCTGGAAAAATTATTTTTCACTTTGTTCCACTTTTTTCTACAGTCATTTGTACTTTTATGTTTAACAACCCCCATTTGATTTTTTACTTACTTGCCCAACATATCCTATGCTATTCACTTTTTAACATCATTAAAATTATTTACCTTTTACATTTGCAGGCACTTTAAAATTTCAATGGGCCTCTCTTTCATAGTTGCTCATTGTTTTATATTTAAAACAATATGCATTGAATGTTTTTCCTTCCAAAACTTATCGGGAAAAACCCATATCTTCACCTTTGTTATCGAGCCCACACCCACGTGCCTTCCTCTTGCCAACCTCACACAAATTTTCTTGACCTCATCTTTTTCTTGCACGGTCTTTGAGATCTTGCCACGTGGGCTTGCCTTTTACCTATCCGTTGATTTTTTTTTCCCCTAACTCTCAACTTTGTTTTCTCAAATTTCTTCATTTTGATAATGGTTGCCAATAGAGAGCATGATTCCTTTCACTGGTTCACTTCTTCATCCTAGCATGGTGGCTTCCATCACACTTGTTTAGAAGTTTCTGAAGCATTTTCAACAAACCGTTTTGTACATATACTGAAATCATTATGGCTCTCCAAGAACCACACTAATTTAGGAACCTCCACTTGTTCGACATTGGTCTTCTTTAGGAAACTGGTGTGGTGGCGCTCCTATTTCTTCACAGGCTCCCCTCATTCCTCCATGCGTGCTTTTTGAAAATCTCTCCATGACCATGGTGGCTTCAAACTTCCTCAAACAATATTGATATATTTTCAATGCGTGTGCCAATGTCCCTGGCACATACTCCTTCTCACTACTATGTAGCGAACCTGAATGGAGTGTTTCTATCCTCCGTGCATTGGTGGAAATCCATATCCTATGCCGTGGTTTGAGCCTCCTCTTGGAAATTTCATCATTGCATATGCTAATTTCATTTTCTTGAAATTTTCTAAGGTTTTTGTTTTTTGAAGATACTTTTGCCTGATGCCTGTTGCCATTGAGCCAACACCCATCAAGCTCTGAATAGGAGGAACCTTTATTATTTGAAAAAAAAACATCTCATGATCTTTACCAATGCTTTGCCATACAAAAAATGAGCTCTAGCTTTCTTGCTACGCAAAATTTGTGTCCTCTCCGAGTGCTTATGAATTCACATTTTACCTGAATCCATATTGCTCCTCCACTCGCATGGGCAGGAAGGAGGATGGAAAAAGTTGGAGAGTTTGGCCCTGGATCTACTAAAGACATTTGTCTAAAAAATTTCTGAGGTCTTTTCAATTAATCCATTTCGTGCATAGCATTATGCAATCATGGCGAGCCATGAGACCACATTCATTTAGGCACTCTCTACTTAACATTCCTCACGCCCTCTATGTTTTCTAATGTCACTTGATAATTTTTAGCAGTCGATTCAATGATTCTCTTTGCTACGTTCATGTGGCTTGACCTTCCATGGGACCTCAATTAACATATATGTTTTTTCAAGAAGGCCACAGGCTTCACTATGCTTCCAGTTTTGCATATATATCTATCAGTTCACATGCAACATATATTTCTCTTGGTTGCACCATCATAACATTTCCACATTCTTTATAATGTTCATTAACTAAAAAAAGCGTCGACAAACATTAAGTAGAGACACTTCTTGTAGCATCCAACCTCAACATGAGACTATAAAAGCCAATCATAATGCCTTTAATTATGTTTGTTACAATATAGCCATTATTCTTAATGATCATGTGAGCTTCTGTAGATTAATTCTATGGTTCTACTCTTGCACTCTATCCACTTACCAACTACTTGGTGTTTTATGTCTAATGCCTTGTAGAAGGATTTCTTTTCTCTGTCGTGAACAATGTAATTTTCCCTTTCTGCTTTTAGTAGAGTTTGGTGATGGGAGTATATATTCTTCCTCACCAATTTCCCATTTTCCTCTTCAGCAAGAGTAATAACATTCATTACTCATTCACATTCTCTAAGAGATTTTAACCCTAATAACATGAAGAGGATGGGCCTTTTCATCATCTTGTAATTATTCAAAGAACTAAGAAAAATCAAGTAGTGTTGTGATTTATATCCCATGGAAACTTGGTGAAGCTCTATCTTCATTCTCCATACTTTGGAACAACAACATTTCAAACATTGGTTGAAACTTCCAAATGATAGTATAATTGAAGGCATTCAATTTGAGCATCCTTTTCACCCAAATCATCTTCATTTTAAAATTACAGGGAAAATGAATGACAAGCATTGGTGTGAGAAATTGATAAAAAATTATACCTTACCAACTTACCACCATTTACTGTTCCTACAACCTTGATCCCAACCGTGCAAAGCATGTCAGGTCCCCATATGGGCCCGGGTATTTCTTTTTCATTTTCAAACAACGTTTGAGCTCAAATTATTTTGAAATAGCTTCATAGTGCATTTGAAGTGAAAAAATGAACTAAGTCTTCACTAAAACTTGCTTTTAGGGACTTTTGGGAAATGAGTAAAACTAGGCTAGGTTGACTCTGGAATCGCCTTTGAAAACTAGTCAAACGACCTCCAGGAGACATTAAAAGTTGAAGGCATGTAGCCATTGGTCCAGAGAATGCAATGCAAAAGACAAATCAGAGAAATCAATCATGAAGAAAAAGTTATTAGCTGTCAAAGTTGCTTACTCAAACTTTTTGCAACAAACAACTGTTCTGAATCAATTGAAACTGACCCAATTGCCATTTTGCAAAAATAGCAAATCAATTCTTAGCAAGCTGCTACTGAACATTGTAGATCATTTAGGTACCCTGAGCATGTGTGCAAAAGATATTGATGCTCAAAGTTGGCCTCTGAGAAATGCAGGTGCAAAACAGGAGAAATTGCATTTTGGTTTTGATCTATTAAAAATAGAAAATCAGATCATGAGGCTCTAAAACCTGACATATGAGCTCATCTTTGTATGGAGAATGCAAAACAACATTAATTTTGACTTGAAAGCCATCTAGTTGCAAAATGCAAGTTCAAACAGGAGGCTACTTCGCAAAACTGGAAGTTTGCAAACAACAAAAAAGTGCCAAAACCTTCTAGCTTCACTTTTCAAAACCCTGTAAAAAATTATCATAGGAAGCTAAAAATTGACATGAAAATTCACATATGTCAATTGAATATGTATACCAAGGTTTTTTGTATAAAAATAATCTAGCTCCAAATTACAACCCTCCAAAGTAGGTCATTCAGGTAGATTTTTCAGGTGCACTTCTGAAAGTGCAAAGGCAAAATTTTTGAAATAAGCACCTCAAATTTGAAAAATTTAGGAGCGCCATCACCTTACACCCAATGGAAATAATTGATGGAGATAGCATTAGGTCCCTTGTTGAACCATCATTCTTGATGAGGATGAGTATCCATTGTCATCTTGGTAGTGTTGTTCGTTTGTGATTTGGTTAGTCTCTATTGTCATGGTGTTTCCTTCCGTGTCACTATGAGGTCAGGTACTACTTGGTATTCTGTGCATTTGATTAATTGAGTGGTTAGTAGTTTGATTGATTATTATTATATTAAAATAAAAGATTGGTGGGATTAAAAAGACATTGTGATAATTAAAATAAAAGCTTTTATATAATTGTGTAGTGATAAAATAAAATACTATTAATGTTTATTTGATTTAAATAAATTAAGATTACATTTTAATATTGAAATATTAAAATAAATATATTAATTAAAGTGAGTGCAAACATATCTAAATGTAAGGTTAAATTAATAAATAAAATATTATAAAAGTGATTTATTAAGTGAAAATGAACAATGGATAGAAAATAAAATATTATAAAAGTGATTTATTAAGTGAAAATGAACAATGGATAGAAAATAAAATAAAATAATTAAATTAAAATGCATGCAACAAGAGAGTGTGTGGGAGTAAATAATTAATTTCTAAAGAAAGGAGGGGGCTTTTGCATAATTTCTAGAACAAACTTTGCTTCTCTTCCCGTGAATAATTTTCTTGTTCTTGGAAGGCCTTACTTCTGGTTTTCTTGTGTTGGAAGTTTTGGAAATTGGGGGTCTCTGCAGTATATGTTGGGTTCTTGAAGAAGCTTGGAGCTGGAAGTTGGGAAGTTGAATTCGACATCAATTTGCAGCTGGGTCGATCATTTTGTAAACCAGGTTCCTTTCTATTCCCAAATTATAATTCAGTAGAAAATGGAAATGGAGTGTTGTGTTGTAGAAAATTAGACCATTTTTATGTTGATTTTTGAGTGTGTAATTTAGTAAATGTATGATCTAGAAACTTTCAAAACCTTTCTTGAAAATTGAATTGTGTTGATTTTGTAGTTTTCATTCAACTTTTAAAACCCAAATTGTTTTGTGTCTATGGGAATCATGCATTTAATGTGCAAATATATAAGTTTTTGTGTTATATTATATGACAAGACTGTACAGGCTTGGTTCTTTTTTCTTATTCTCCTTGTAATATTTATATAAATATATATATGCATTTGTATTGAACAAAAATGCAAATAATATATATATACACATTTGTAATATATAAATTCCTTTGAATGTTTGATTGATACTTTGTTTATTTTAAATTAAAAAATCACCCGAATAATAAAATCATTGATTTTAACTTTTGTAGAGGAAATTTTTTAATTTTTTTGTGAGGCTTTAAGCCTTCATAGGGCTGCGCATCCTCTATGCGGATGGCTGCATTGTGGAGGCAACACCCTCCATAGGTTGCGACCTGTGGAGAGGGCGTTGCCTTCCATAGGAAGCACACCCTCTATAGAGGGTCACTAGCCTCTATTGGCCCAGACTTTGCTAAGAATGTTGATTCCTTGTTTAATTCTGTTTGGCTGCATTTTTTATGTTATTTAACTTATATATATATATGCATGTATATATAAGTGTGTGATTAATTTAAGATGTTTGATATGGACAACAGTTTGTAAATTAATTGTTTATAAGTTTATACAAGTATATATATACAATTTTTTTTATATATATACATTTAAATATTTACGTTTATCTCATTAGAATTTTCTTTATTATTGAAAACAACATTAGGAATATAATCATATATATATATATATATGCATATATAGATACATACTCATACATGTGTATATATTTATATATATAAATATATATATACATATCCTCATATATGAAATATGGTGATAGGAAAAGAAGAGAATCGAATGAGTTTTAATTCCACGATTAAATGGTTCTAATAGCTATCTAATTTGGAAGCTAGATAAGGAAACATCAATTTATTATAATTAAATTATTGTGGAATTGATGAAGAGAGAAATTAGAGTAGTTCTTTAGAAATGCAAATATGGAATGCTTTTGTAATTGCGTACTAAACTAGTTATAAACCCACCATGTGTCTCTTGATTGCGTTAATGGATTAGTTTATATAGAATTAGATTATATTTTGATTAAGATGAATAGTTAGTAAACTAGAGATGTTTGCATTGTAAATCCATTACGTATCCTATGTTTTCTATTATTGGTTGAGTCGTTATATGAATTAAGTGAATGGTTATTGATTTGGGATTAATTGTGAGTTATTGTACAAATGTTTAAGTCTCGATGCGAGGTGGGTTTGGGAAGTCATCCAAAGGCTAGGGGGAAATTATCCTTTGATGGAATTCTTGATAAACCTTTGGGATGGTTATTTTGTATTGAATGAGTTTACAAGGTTCCTTAGCCTTGCATGTTATGCTCTTCATTGTGGCTCGAACTTGTGTGCGGGATGGGTTTTTCCTCGCCTTGTTGTGTATGTTAGTGAGGTTTGTGTTATTGTGCAAGTTGGCTTTGCCCTATTGTTTCATTGGGTCTCCTAGTTGCTAGTAGGGGAGTGGCTCTCAACGGGGGTTGGCGCACTAAGTGGCACCACGGTAACCCATGTGAGAGTTTCATAATTAAGTGATAACTTAAAATGAGTTAGGGGGGTTGGGTAGTATTCACACTAATCAAGATAAGTGATTTTCTCACTCATGGCTCAAATGATTCTTTAGGCTTGAGATGAGATGAGAAGGCATGGAATGGAAAAATCAATTGCCTTGTCTTTAGGAGAGGTATGTTGGTTCTGCATAGGTTTGTATGGGGGTTAGAGATTGGTAGAGGCTACCAGGGTAACATAGGATGAGGGCTAGGGCCTAGGAATATTTGCTAAGGTAACCCATAAAAAACTATGTGATGACACTCCTACTATGAAAACCTAGTATTCCCTTGCATCTTGTCTCCCTTAATGTTTGTGTCTCACGTAGTGGTGTTACAGTCATGTGATGTTGTAGTGTACTTGTACATTGGAGTCGTGTTGGCCTTTGTGTTATCTTTTGTCCCTTGACTATTTTGTGGTGGGAGCTTATTGCTATCTCCTAGCATAGGGGGTAGACCTTAGGGTTCCACATGGTCAGGTGGAATGTGCCTTGTACTCCATTGGGTTCCCTCACTTGGTTCATATTCATGGTGACTACTCCTGGTTATGAAGAATTTTGCACTTGTTCCAGTTAGGGAGAATTATATTTCACGTACTTGTATTTTACCATAAACCTATTGTATCAAGTATTATACTTCTGATGTACTCTCCTCACATGTGTTCAAGGAGACATTGTTGTTCATGATGTAACAACGTAATGATGTAATGTTGTAAATTATTGTTGAACTTTCTCTTGTAATTACTAAAGTTAATGATGTACCTTATTTATATTAGTTAATGAAATTGATTTTGAATGGTAACTAATGACGACATGTTATTGTTAATGATGTCACTTCTAACTTTATGATTTGGAGATGTATGTCTTGATTCTGATTATACTACAACCATTGAACCTTTGAGGGCATCATTTTGGACCAAGAGGTACCCAAGATTTGATATCTTGAGGAGTGAATTCTAAGATATCATATCTTGAGGAACTTCTTAGTGCGCCAATATACCTCAATGCGGTTTGAGATGGCAGATCACAGTCTTGTTCTGAATTAGTTGGCATAGCTTAACTTTATGTATTTTTAGATACATTTATCATTCTTGTTATTTTCTCTTGAAATGCAATATTGTACTCTCTCTTGTAATTGGTAATATTCTATTTTTTCACATGTGCAGAACATAGAGCTTGATTTTTGGTGAAAAACCTATGTTTGATAAAACTAAACAAATAAATACATAATAAAACCAAAACATATTAAAATTATATTCATTGTATAGATCATTCTGAGGACTACCATAACCCAGTTAGGTCTGTGGATTCTCCTTTATTTTCATCCTTAACCCAAGCTTCGAAGAGAAAAATTTTGGAGTTTGTTGGTGCCATAGGGTGAGAAGGTGGGAAAAGGGGGGTTCGAGCGAACTAGGGCCCCCTTTTACAAATTTTCCCTTTTTGTTCCCTAGGAAATGAGACAAAGGGTGGGACTCGACATTTAATGGGTTCGATCGAAACAAAAGTTTTGTTGAACACCCAAAAACCAATTTTTTTTTGCATGGGGTTATTTTTTGCAACTTTTCCTTCCTCACTCGAATTGTAAACCATTTTTGTGGGTTTACCCATGAATGAAATATATGAATATACATTATGATGAGATTGATTTTTAAATTTTTTAATAATGCAAATTATATACAATGAATATGATTTTCATGTTATCAATGGAATTGATTCATGTTGCACTAAGTTGGATGTAAGATAGGTTGAAACCCTCTATAGGGGGATGGTGAGTATCACCCAAGAGAGGAGTTTGGTATGGGAAACATTAGTATTCTTGTATGAATAGATGCACACACACTGCATCACGTAGGGTAGCCTTATTGAGTCAGTTCAAGTTTTGAGTTAGTAAGTGTTAAACCAAGTTGATAGCCTTTTTGGGTTGATAGGAAGGTTAGGGTGATTGTATTTGATTCTCTTTGATTGTTTAGTCAATTTTGTAAGGAAGCTAAGGTAGAAAAAAAACTTCCTACACTAACCTTGAGAGGAGAATAATGCAAATTTTTATAGATCTTTAACAGTTACAAAAACTTAAATAGACATAAACACAAATATCATGCATACCACAACAAAATAATTTACGTAGGGAAAACCCTTTCGGGAGAAAAACCCCACACTCTAAAAGCTGCCCAATATATTATTTAGAAATCAAAATACTACAATATACTTGTAGAGAAAGCTTCTCACAAGAGGATCACTACCAAAAATCAAGAGACACAATGACTCCTATCAGTCTCTCATAATACAACCCATCTACAGAAATCCCACCTGCTTATAACATGCTTTTTGAAACCTTCTAGAATTAGGGTTCCACGAGGTCATTTTTTATTGGATGTGTGAAAAACCTTGACGTGTAAGTGGGAAAAAAAATTGACATGTCAGCAAAAAAATTACCATGTATAGTATTTGCATGATCATCCACCACATACCAACATACATCCTATAAATAAATCATATATAATTGCAAGGTTGAGACACATTTTCCCAACAAATTTGATTCATTGTGTTGAAATCCTTTTGATGAGAATGAGTTATATATATTTTGTGTATTAGATATATATATGTATGTATGGGTACATGTATGTATATATTGAGTATATATATGCGATGACACATACCTATGATCATATGTATGTATAAGCATACATATATAGAAATTTCTACGTCTACCCATATGTAGA
The DNA here is from genome assembly GCA_007115665.2 of Sequoiadendron giganteum. Lineage (NCBI taxonomy): Eukaryota > Viridiplantae > Streptophyta > Pinopsida > Cupressales > Cupressaceae > Sequoiadendron > Sequoiadendron giganteum. The sequence goes on along the minus strand of CM021107.1, from coordinate 450,477,651 downwards.
TACACAATATGTATATGAATATTCATATATATAAATATATATGTATTGCATATATATATACACACTGATATATATAGATATGTTATTATGTTTAAATAATGGTAATGCAAATATATTAATATGTATATATAGATATGCATATATATATAATTAAATGACAAATGTATATATATATATATATATTTAACTTATTCTAATAGATATATATCTGTAATATATATTTAACATATTCTAATATAGATATATGCAAATGATGCTATACACATATTATTGTTAATATAAATAATGTGATGGAAGAATATACAATATAGCATATTGAATGAATCTTATGGAGATTGTGATAGAAGACAAGTAGTGGTAAGTAACGCCATGCATTGTGGAAAATGGATATGCCACACATTTCATGAGTAACAATATTATTAAGTGGTTGTTATAAAATTGTAAACTTGCCCAGCTGTAGGTTCGAAACTTGCAATGTTTAAAGGACCAAAATTACCATGAAATAAGGCAAAGTATAATTGGATTTTTAAAGTAATACTGTGCATCATTTTAAAGAGGAACTTTGACCTGATAAAAAGAGCATGTATCCAACTATTTCACCCATGATTTGGATGACTCAACAAATATTTGCAAAATAGTTTTGTTTTGACTTTGTACATGCCAAATATAAGACTTTTTCTACAAACTTGGGATTGTCAGCAAATAGGAAAGAAATTCCCAACTTTCCAAATCAACTTGGAGGTAGTAGAGTTAGTTTTTAGTTCTTATTTCTAACTAAAAACTTTTCCAACTAGTTGCTACAACTAGAAAAAATATATAAGAGGTGGAAATAAATGTGATAGGTGGCAATGTAGTTAGCTTTTCTATATCAATTGTTTCCTCTCCATTTCATTATAAATAGAGAGAAACATCACAGTGTTTGGTGGTTCATTTTTTCTATGTTCATTCTTGAGTGCATTCGTATTGTTCATTTTATATTATTTTATGAGTTTGAGAGTAGATTATTTTATGAGTTGAGATAAACATATTTGAGAGTTTTGAAATAATAGAATACTTGTTTGAGGGTTTTGAAATCATAGAATATTGAATGCACCAGACATTTGAGAGGGGGGTGAATCAGTTGTACATTAAAACATCAAAATCCCCATTAACATTCAGATCTACATTAATCCTTAAAACCTTAACAACCATTAAACCCTTATCATGTATTAGTAGAATATAAACATGTGAAATAGTAATGCAAACATATCCATACAAATGAGAATACTAGATTATGTGGAAAACCCAAGAAGAAAAAATTCATGGTGAGGATTAACTCATAATATAAATTAATTGCAACATTGAATACAATAGGCTCACTACCTAAAAGAAATAAGGACTCACTTCCAAATTAGAAAGAAGAAAATAGAAGATTGTTACAATGAGAAATCTATCTTAGAGAAAAAGAAAAGATCCACCATTGCTTCACCAGAACATTGGCACTCTCTCTAAAGAATATAGACACCTTCCACTCACTACTTCTAGTAGTCTTAGGCATTAAATATAACACTACATTTCACACTTTCTCACTTTACATCTCAAAAATTTGCATCACACACCTTACACACCTTCCTCCATAATTTCATCACACAAATATATCATCCTCAACCTTTAAAACAATCTACAAGGTCAGCTATGCACCTCAAATGTGCAAATTCAAATTAGGTTGACACCAAAACATTCTTGTGGTGGAGATGAATGAACAAAGACCACATCACACCTTAACTTGGATCTAAATCTACATATACAGCCACACCACACTTCCAAAAACACCGAAGCATATCCATAATTAGTTTAAACACCTAAGGTCGACTGAACTTGTGTTAATACCATTAAAAATTTAAATACACACTTCACCAAATCAAAAGATTACACATGGACCACACTAAAAACTTATAAATAATCTAGAATATTCCATCAACATCCTGAAATCCAACAAATCCTTTGCAACATCATACACTTGAAGAACATTCTCATTTTGTACATCCAATTAACCTTCCACACACTGTAACATATGAATCCAACCTTGTGGAGAACCAAAGCACCAAAAACTTAGACTAAAGATAGATATGGGCAATATATGCACAATTCTAGATCTATAAAACTAAAATACACAAAGCGGAGAAATGTGGAGCAAAACCATTTATCCTCAACACCACTACACCATATTTCACACACTAGTGAAAACAACTTATTATTTTGAATGATACAAAACTTGAGACTCTATATACAACACCTTTGCAAACCTCTTATCAACATATTTAAACCAAAAAATAAGATATTCAAGAATGAAGAAATGCAAAGAAAAAAACTGAACACTACTCTTCCACACTAAACACTCTTTACCACACTATTTCCTCTTTTATTCAAATTTTCTTAAAATAACTTGGAAACCAGGCACCACAAACACCATGTAAACATTTATAACAATTTCTCAGCATCTCAAACACACAAGAGGTTGAACACCCACAAACATATTCTCATCAAAGCAACACTATAGGTTGACATCAATGATACTACTAATGCCAAAATAGTGCAACCAATCAAAGAATCTCCATAGGTTGACATCAATGCAACAAAAAAGATTTGTTGACATCAATGAAAACACAAAATTCAAACATAGAATAATTGTTTGGGAGTGAAGATATGATGAGTTGTGTAGCTGAAGTTATTAACTAAGTAGCAACAACAAGAAGAGCTGATATTAGAGGAGGCAACAAGCTAAGCCTTTTGTATTGAGAAAGGAGTCTCAAGATATTTTTTGGGAGCTAATTTATACTAGGAATGTTTAAGACATATATCTCTATATCTCTTATTAATTTTGAAACTATTATTACTATCTAAAATTGTTTGAGCTATTATTTGTGTACATATTATTGCTATTGGAAAATATGTGTGTGAAAGTTCAATCAACTAGATTATTTATGCAATTAGCTAGACTAATTATAATTTGGAAGGGATATGATATTTTTTATGATAATTATATTACTTGATTATTATAGAAAAGATAAGCTAGAATGGGGTATTATGATGATATCCAAAATACAATATGGATTGAGCTAAAATTGCATTATGAATGAAATCGATTATTTAAAGGGCAATAAAAACCAAGTTGTGGATGCCCCAATGTTGAAGGATACATATCTCCTCAATGATACTTATTCATTATATTTTCAAGAATCAAGTGTGAAAAAGGTAAAATAAAGATGTTTCATTTAATTCAAATGAACCACTAAGAATCAAAGGAAAAACCTAAGTATCAGACTCAGATGAGTTAGCGAATAAGGTGCGATACGAATTTTAATTGATGCTATGTTTAGGATAATCTGGAGTGACAAAATTATTGAATGATGTATAACCACTATATTCTAGAAGGAAACATAGAGAGATGCCACAAGGTATGTAGCAAGTTGTCTAGAATGCTAGAGGGTGAAGACATGATGCCATCACTTGACAAGAATTTTATATTCTCTTGAAATTTCAAAGAGGAAGTGGAAAATAATTAGTATAGTTTTGATCTTCCTATGTCAAGGATTTAAAATAATGTTATTTTGGTAGTGGTGGACAGGATCACCAAGGTAGCCAATTTCATATTGGAAAATTTGATAGATATGACACTAGTTATAATTACAAATTTGTGTAAAGTAGTGTTTGATTCCATGGTCCTCCTAAGAAGGTTATATCAGATAGGGACACACAAGTAATATTAAGGTTTTCAGTAAACCATAATAACCTTTTTGAAAATTCAATTGAATATAAGCTTAGATCATCACCTTGAGATAGTTAGTCAGAAAAATGGGGTAAACCAAGCTCTGGTAGATTTTTTGAATATTCCTATTACAATAATTCCTATCATTCCACGATAAAATTTGATCCATTTGAAACACTATATGGAAGGAAGGGTTAAATTATTATAAGATGGGATAAGCTAGGGAATATGATTATCCTTAGTCTAGAGATGTTGTTAGAAATGGAAGAATAGACCAAATTGATCAAGAAAATAAATAAGTGGCAAAAAATGAGAGGCAATAATTTTTGTTGATACAAAGCATGAATCAAGGAGCAATACTATTATGCTCGAGATTGATAAATGTTTAGTAGTACTATTATGCTTGAGATGGACATCAGTTCTAGTGATGGTCATTATTGGTTTCTAAGTTGTTCGATGGTGCAAAATTCCAAAAAAAGGATGGGACCTGTAGTGTAGTGCTTAATGCACCAACATTCCTTTTCTATTCGGGATGCACTAAGGAAAAGTGTGTGTGTTAGCCAAGGTGAACTTGTTTTTCAGTCATTGTGGTATATGTGACATGTACGAGTGAGTCACTATTGTACTTATGATGTACATATGAGTTTTTATTAATGTACTTGTGATGAGTAGTTCTTAGGAGAGAAAGTTTTCTTGAAGCACACAAGTTCATGCATTAGCAAGGTCACTTATTGCAAGGTCCATGAAGGATGAGATTGTAGATGGGAGTGCTACAAGGGAATATTATTATGAGATTAACAAAATTGCCCTATTTCTTAAATGGCATTGAAAATTGAAAGTAAAACCTTTATTTGAATTTTACTATATGCTATGAAACTTTACATTATCGGGGATGATGATTCTTAAGGGGGAGGTTATGTTAGACCCTATTTCTAAGTTACCATATTAATTTTACCTTTATGAGTAAATATTATTTTAAATGCAAGATTATGACTATAATATGTTCAATGGATGAATGAAAAGTATGAATATGCATTATGATGAGATTTAATTTTAAAAGCTTTAATGATGCAAATGACATATGATGAATATTATTTTCATGTTATTAGCTAACTTTGTTCATGTTGCACTAAGTTGGATGTAGGACAAGTTTAAACCTTCCAAAGGGGAAGGGAGAGTATCACCTAGGAGAGGAGTTTTCTATGGGAACCATTAGTATGCTTGTTTGAATAGATACACACATGCATTGCACTTAGTAGGGTAACCTTGTTGAGTCAATTCAATTTCTAAGTTGATAAGTGTTAAACCAAGTTGCTAGAATTTTTGGGTTGATAGGAAGGTTAGGGCGATTGTCTTTGATTCCCTTTGATTGTTTAGTCAATTTGCATCATTGTGTTGAAATAATTTTGATGAGAATGAGTTATATATATTTGGTGTATTAGATATATATGGGTATATGTATGCATATATTGAGTATACATGTATATATGTGATGGTGCATAGATATGAGTGCATGTACATATGAGCACATGTAGATAGAAATGTCTACATCTACCTATACATAGATACGTAATACATATTTAAATACTCATATATATAAATATATATGTATTACATATATACACACTGATATATATATATTTATAGATATATTATATTTTAATAATGGTAATGCATATATATCAATATGCACATATATACATATAACTAAATGACAAATATATATATATATATATATTATAATATATGTATATGTATATATGTATATACATATACATATATATACATATATACATATACATATACATATATACATACATATATATATATATATATACATATACATACATACATACATACATGTGTGCAAACGATGCTATATAGATATTATTGTTTATATGAATAATGCAGTGAAAGCATATATAATAACCATATTGAATGCATATTATTGAAATTGTGGTAGAATCCAAGTAATGGCAAGTAAAGCCACACATTGTGGAAAGTGGATATGCCACACATGGCATAAGTAACAATTTAATTAAGTGGTTGTAATAAAATTATGAAGTCATCCAGCCATATGTATGAAACTTGCAATGTTTAAAGGGCCAAAATTGCCATGAAGTAAGGAAAAATATAATAAGAATTTTAAAGCAATACTGTGCAAAATTTTAAAGAATAACTTCGACCTACTAAAAAGAGCATGTGTCCAATTATTTTACCCACAATTTGGACAACTCAGGAAAGATTTTCAAACTAGTTTTTTTTTTTACTTTGTATGTGCCAAACATAAGACTTTTTCTGCAAACTTGGTATTCCAAACAAATAGGAAAGCAACACCCAACTTGCCAAATCAACTTGGAAGGTTGTAGAGTTAGATTTTAGCTATTATTTTCTATTGAAAACTTTCCCAGCTAGTTTCTATGATTGGAAAAAATATCTGAGAGGTGGCAACCAATGAGAGAGGTGACAATGTAATTATATTTTATGTAGAAATTGTTTTCTCTCCATTTCATTATAAATAGAGAGCAACATCATAGTGTTTGGTGGTTCATTTTTTCTATGTTCATTCTTGAGTGCATTCATATTGTTCATTTTGTATTATGTTTTGAGTTTGGCAGTAGATTATTTTGTGAGTTGAGAGTAACGTATTTGAGAGTTTTGAAAGCATAGAATACTTGTTTGAGAGTGAAGATAGGATGAATTATGTAGCTGAAGCTATTAACTGAGTAGCAAAAACAACAAGAGCTAAGATTAGAGGAGGTAATAAGTTGATCCATTTGCATTGAGCAAGGAGTCTCAAGATATTTGTTGGGAGAAAATTTATACTAGGCATGCTTAATATAGCTATCTCCACATATCTTATTAATTTTGACACTAAGTTTTATTACGATTTGAAATTGTTTAAGCTATTATTTGTGTGCATATTGTTTCTATTTGAAAATATGGGTGCAAGTTCAATCAACTAGATTGTTTATGTAGTTAGCTAGACTAGTTAGAAGATGGAAGGGATATGATATTTTGTTATCATAATAATATTGCCTAGTTATTATAGAAAATATGAGCTAGAATAGGGTATTATGATAATATATAAAATACAGTATGGTATTTGTATTTTTTGAATAAGTTATGTTTCTTGTTAATGAAAGGGAAGAAATCCTAATAGAAGTATTATGCCATTACTATTTAGAGTATGATTTTATTAAATGAATACCCTTATTTGGTAGTTTAAAATTTGTGGAGAACTTACATTATAGATTGTTTATAACCCTTGGAAGTAGGAGATTAGTTTATTCCCTAGGGTTAGGGTATACACTTGAATGAGATTATATTGATATGCAACAATAGGGTTGAAAAAAATATTAGAGATATATGTGTTCTAATTACCTTTTTAAATGATATTATCTTATACTTGACTAAGATTCTATATTTATTCACAATATTCTAATCTTATAGGAGAGCATTTTACGTTGTGTTAAACCAAAGCCATAATGTGAGGAGATTTCAAAGTGCAGAAGCACAAAATCCTCTCAAGTAGAAAATGATTTCCAAATTGGATATCAACTTATCATAAATTTTAACATGCGAATATGTGTCATATTTAATGAAAAGATATATGAATGTCTATGCACATATAAATGTAGGAACCTTGTATAAATTATGCAAAGGAAAAATTGGAAAGAATCATGAGGAAATTGGAGAATAGTCAAAAGGTTCTTAGTTGAAATATTAAAAGTTATATAGATTATTATGCTGACTTACTATTATTGGCCATTACTATAAACATAATATTTTATAAGAGATTTAATGTCTAAGATAACTAGATTGGTTATGGCATCCTAGAAGGATGGAGCCATACTCGATATGATAACAAAGAGTTTGAAACTCAATACAAAGAAATAAATTTCAAATCATGTTTAGTTTTGGATTATTATATATTGAAAAATTGATATAGCTTTAGATTGAGACCAGGTGTATCCAGTCGGTGACATAGTGCCATTAGTATTAAATAATTATGCATGAATTAAGAGAGGTCTTAGTACCATGATGAACACATAGAACTTGAATAAGATGTAGTTTCTAGTCCCAGATTGTTATGGGTAATAAATAGGGTATTCAAGAGGTTGGGTCAAACCTAATTGGTCAGTTAGATTAATGTAAGTTTGTTATAACTCTTAAATGAAATCTTGTTTATGATATTTTAATCTTGAGTTCAATTCAAGAAAAGAGTTTTCATAGGTCAATAAAGTTTCCAAGTCGAGAGAGGGGGTGGGTGAACATACGATACCTCTTCATAGAAAGTGGATTCATTATATATATGAAAACTTTGAATAAAGTAAGTGTATAAGTCACTACATACACTTTATTAGTTCATTGTGTGCTAGGATTGCATAGCTAGTCATGAGTGTTATACATAGTTGGCGGGTATCCATATATTGTATGATAATACTAGTTATGTAAGACACAACCCTATGCTCAGTTAGGCATTTCTAGAGGGTTTCCATACCGAACTCTTCATCGAAGGGTAGGAGTATCTATTGATTAGGAGATGTGTGGGGGGCTGCTTAAATCCATGGTTGGAGGAAAAGTGCTTGGGTGATGCTCTCTCTCTTGTAGTTGACAATCGAGACTTGTGGAACAAAATGAACATTATCCATATGTAGACACCTTGATCTTGAACTCTTGTAAGTTATGAATTTGTATATGAACATGATCATGGATCAATTATGATATATATTTGAAAAAATGGATTTCATCTACTTGGAATTATGCAATGTTATTTCATTTATGCAATGACATGTGGAAAATATTTATGCAATGTGCAATTATGTTATTGAAAATAAAAAAAATCATTTCTATGTTTTTGGGAACTTGAGTTAATCACTTTTAAGTTATAAATTAGGTGAAAACTGTTGGGTAAACAATGGGTATATTACATTTGTGCTCATTAAGAAATAATTTAGGATTGGGAAATTTTTGGTTTACAAATAGGAATGGGTTAGGTTCAATATTTAAAGGTTTGACAGGGGGATAAATGGGGCTAAAACAAATGGAAACTAAATGCAGGAATAGGAAATATGATGTGCATACAAATTAAATGAATTGGAAAATGTAGGAAGTCTAAACAAGGATATTGAAAAACATTGGGAAGGTGATATGGATGGATATGGGTGGAATAGGCTAGGTCAAAGGGGTTAAAACAACATAAGATGCACACACATGGGCTATGGGCTTAAATGGACACAAGCGTGCAATAAGGGTAGGAAAAATAGTTTTTATAGTAAGGAGTATTAGGATTATATCATAAAAGGACTTCCATTGAACCTCTAATTGGTAATAAAATTGGAAATTACTATAATGTTTGGATTTGAGGAAGTGTGAGGTATGAGCTAATAGGTAAGTTCAAATTGAACCTCAAATATCTAGTTTTGAAAATATAAATGTATATAGGTTCTATAAAAAAGAAAGATTATAAATTTTTTAAATTTTATTATTACAATGAAACAAAGAAAAAAGAGGACGTACCACAAATGGGATCAACCAAATGGGTACACCCAATTTTTGACTATTTGTTTCACTCAATTATGAGAGGAAGAATGCATAAATAACAATAAAAAATCAAACCTAGTTGTTATAACAGAAAATAGGAAGGTTTTAAGATGCTAAAATGATGTGTACCTTGCTGACAAAGTGTTGTTTTGGGCCTCACTGAGGACTCATTCGCCTAGTGGTGAATGGATCCTTGCTAGGGTTCTAGAAAAGTGATTTGTGGTTATGTTCTTCAATTTATGCACTCCCAACTCCCAGGTGTTAAGCTCTCAAAAGTTAGAAATAAATTATGTAGAGTACTTTCTGTGATCTTGCAATAGAAATGACAACTTTTACAACTTTGCAACTTTGAAAATTTTGACAAATTTTAATCTCCACTTGATCTTCAATCTAAAACCTGTAATCACACATCAAGAGAGAACAAAAATTGTTGTTTGTTAGGGAATATGGGTTTACCTTGGTCAAACCCCATTTAAGTAATTAAACCTTATGATGAAACAATGATACCATGGATGAAGTCTTGGAATACAAATCAACAATCTAGCATGAAGTGGCCACAAAGAATGTAGATCTTGATCTTGAATTTGGATGTGAAACAATGCTTAAATTGGATCTTCAATGCTACATCAACATGATAGTTCAGCCACATGCATGATGCACTAAGCCTTTGACATGATGAAATAGACCTTGGATTTCTGCAATAAACTTCAATAATCCACCCTTGAATTCCTTTGAAATGATCTTGAATGCTCTATAATGCTCCTGTGAAAGTACTCTTGATTTATTATGAAGATCTAGGATTGCTTAGATGGAACTATGTAAAATAACCTTATATTTATACTTAATATTTAATCCAAAAATTTAAATAAAACAAGATGACATCAGAGCTAGGATTCAAAATAATTAAAATCCCGCCAAGAATATGCTTGAAAAGGGGTGTCCTAAGTTAAGAAGGACCCATTTTCCATAGGGCGAATGGGTCCTAGCATAGTCAACTAGGACAAGTTTTGGGGATATGAAATAACATATAAAAAGGGGGTCCTAGGACCTAGGGAGGACCCATTCTCCAAGAGGAAAATGGGTCCTAGTTCACTAGCTTAGGACTCAAACCTTACCAAATTAAGTGTTGTGAAACACTATTAATGAGTGTCAAGCTTTATCCCTTAGAAAATGCAATTAATAAGGCTTGGATTTGGCTTAAAGGGTCCAATTAAGGAAAAAATAACCTCAATTTAATTAATAAAGCCCTAGATTAGTATGAAAGTGTAAAGAAACACTTTATGAAACCCTAAATAAGGCATCATTAAGTCCATTTTATCATTAATTATCTAATCCAAAATTAAGCGTGAAAAAGGGTTACTTTTTTCTACCCTACATTTTGTCCCCACTTTAGTGAGAGTTTTCCCCCATGAAAAACTCACACTAAAGTAGACATTCAAGACACTTATGTATGCAAAAATGAAAAAATACACAATCATACCCTATCAAAGACAAAAAAAAGAAGGGAAATAAAGGATCAAGCTTCAACCATTCCAATGTAATGTGGAACGCGGATGTTTATCTGAGAAAAAGGATCAATCTTCAACAATTTGTCCAACATGATGTGGACTAGGTCTAGGTTATTTGTCCAAGAACGTTTACAAGAAACACTTGATGTCTAATATGGAATGGCATATGCAATCAATTTGGGGTAGTGGAACCTTAGGCCGTCCACTAGGTGAGTATCTTAAAAAGGGTTGCAAATGAGAGAATCATATTAGCCTCCCATACCATACCAAAGTTATTTTCCTGACAACTTGAATAAGGCACCATAATGCTAAATTATTTTATGAATGTTATGTCTATAAGTTTTGTTCAAAGGTATTTCACTTTATGTAAGGTCTTCTTCTTACCTAATGTCTCCAAGAGAGGACAAGTCAAGAATATTAGATTGATACTTATGGGATGCCTCATTCACATCATGCCACTAAGGGAAAGTTGTACATTGGACATATCACACTCTTGGAGGACATCAAACCCAATGAAACCATCAATAAAATGATGCTTTAGAAGAAATAACACCACACCATGAAATATAAAAAATGTTGAAAGATTTCATCGATGTATGCCCCCACTTTAAAGTGGTTGCTAACACCATTGTTGTGAGAAACTTCTTTAAAGTAGCCAATTTTTTATCCTAAGACATGAGAGATTACTCGGAAATCCCTGTGCCAAGTCATATGTTTATGAAATCAAGCTATGCCATGAAAAAGGAGGGAGGTGTTTCCCCCAAGAATACATAAGGGATCTATGGATTCAAGGTCAGTATGTCTTTTCTACAATGTTGTTATAGAGCTCATAACTATCATCATTCCCCAAATACTTATAGAATTGGAAGAATGACACAAAGAGAGTGAAAATAAAGAAAAACCTTTGGGTCAACATGGAAGAAACCTACATGTCTCGATGCCTTGTTTCATCCCCAAAAGGAAAACATATGACAAATGAAAAGGTAAAGTATAATATTTTGGGTCAAAATGGAAGAGACCTAAATGTCACGATGCCTTGCATCATACAAAAAAGGAAATAGAAGACAAATGAAAAGGTAAACGATAATATTTTGGGTCAACATGGAAGAGACCTAAATGTCTCGATGCCTTATGTCATCTCAAAAAGGAAAACATAAGAGAAAAAAAAAGGATAAAATGTTTATGAAATAAAGAATATTATAGATACATATAGAGGAATGCACAAAAGGAGAGAGAGAGAGATCCATCAAACAAAACATCACAAGGCATCACATTACACACATGTAATCACATAAAGAAACATGAAAAAGAAAAAAAAGCAAAAAAATAGTAAGGCACATGTGTGAGTCAACCTATAGCAGGTCATCCACATCCAAATCTTGGTCGGTATAAATGGAAGACAAAAAACTAGCCAAAGGGAAAAAAACAAGTGCCGAGAATAGGACAATGCTAATTAACCCCTTTCCCCCACTAAGTGTAGGATAAGGATGAGCCAAGATAAGTGATGAGAATGAGCTCCTTCTGATAAAGAGAATGTTTTGCAATAAATGTATAACATGTAATAGTGAGAATGTGAGGACACTACAACTATTACATGGAAAGGAGTGAAATTCACCCTCTTAAAGGACTATCTCTATGATATCAAATTTTTTAAATATTTTTTTTAAGCACAACACTCATCAGCACTATGTCCAAGAATTATATGATATCAAAAATGAGACATGTTTGTATTCTTAGGATATAATTTTGGATTTTATCTCATGGGTGGTAATGTTATGAGTCCTTGACTTAGAAATGTGTTTAAGGTTCTTTCAGTTTCAGACATGGGACATGGAAATTCTAGTTTCTTTAATTTGTAAGGCTTTCATTTCTTGCTAGATTCACCAACTTCTCGAGGTGGATATAGAAAAGGAGGACCTGAAATGATCTCATCTTTCTTGTGAGGCATTGGTTGTTCTGTAGGAAGGAGGACACTTATGTCGGGGGAGGATCTTGATATCCTATTCCATTTGTTTTTTCAATAGGGTTTCACTCTAGGATTTTATGAGTTTCATGATCATCAGTTATGTCACATCCTTGGTTTGTTAAAATCTTAAAGCCTTGGATATATGTCTCTTGTAGGTTGATGGGACTATTGGTTACTTTGTTAACATAAGATGAATGATTATGCATTTGACTAGAGGAACTAGGTTCAATCATTGTTGGAAGTTTAGGATTAGTGTGTGACTCAATTTCAAGATGTAAGAGACCAAACATTTCAAGTTGTGTTGGTTGCTTTATGGAAGGGTAGAAGGGTGCATTATTCTCAAGCTTGTTAAGGAAATAGTTTGTGAATTCATTCATGCTAGCATAATATTCTCCAATGATGTCAAATTCATGAGGACACTAAGTAGGATTTGTGTGAGCATTAGTAGGTTCAATTGCATTAGGATCATTTCCATAAACACAACTTGAAACATAAACCAAAGAGAACAAAGATTTCCACACATTGCTAAAGCACTTCTCCATTTTAAGATTTTTAAACTTAAAACAACGCGATTTATTGATTACACTATGCAATAGATTGAAAATGAAATATTGTAAATACAATCTTGAATTTTGAAAATGCATTAAATGAAGCAAATTAAGCTAGATCTAATAAAATAAATCGAACTAAATTCATTGAATTGAAACAAAGATATAACAACAACAAACAAAAGCACTAAATAGGAGTTTTGAAATTCTATAAATGTAGATTTAGGTTTGATTAGGGAACCATTTTCCCTAGGGAAAATGGGTCCTAGATTAGGGTTTTGAAGCTAATTTTTGCTGAGTTTTAATCTTTTTCTAATGTTTTTTAGATTTAGGTCTGCTATAGTAAGTTTCTATTTCAAATTTCTGTAAATGCAATGTGATGCAAAATAAAAATGTGACAAAATGATGAATTACAAGACCTAGTTTGATATGCAATTTTTTTTAATTTTCAAATGCAAGTTTATATGATCTAAAGGATATGAAAGATGAATTTTTTTTTTAGATTTAAGAATGTAAACAATGCGATCCTAAAACCCTAGATGAGATGCAAACTTGAATGAAAAATAGGACACACTAAATAAGATTTAATTCAATGAAAACTAATGTGAATGAATAAAATATATAATCTAAGATGAAAAGAGACTCCAAAATCAGAAAAATACAATGCTCAAGAAGTCAGGTTCACCAAAATGAAACAACAAAAAAGATGGTGCACCACAAATGGGGTCAACAAAATGGGTACACCCAATTTTTGACTAGTTCTTTTAATCAATTATGAGAGGAAGAATACATAAATAAAAATTAGAAATCAAACCTAACTGTTATAACTACAAATAGGAAGGTTGTAAGATGCTGAAATGACGTGTACCTTGCTGAAAAAGTGTTGTTTTGGGCCTCACTAAGGACTCATTCACCCAATGGAAAATGGGTCCCTACTAGGGTTCTGGAAATTTGGTTTCTAGGTTAGGTTCTTCAACATTTTCACTCCCAACTCCCAGGTGTTTAGCTCCCGAAATTCAGAAATAAATTTTTTAGAGTAATTTTTGTGTTCTTGCAATAAAAATGACAACTTTTACAACTTTGCAACTTTAAAAATTTTGAAATTTTTTAATCTCCACTTGATATTCAATCTAAAACCTACAATCACACATCAAGAGAGAAGAAAAAATATTGTTTGTTAGGGAATAGGGGTTTACTTGGTCAAACCCCATTTAGGTAATTATACCTTAGGATGAAACAATGAAACATGAACATGAAACATGAAACAATGATACCTTGGATGAAGTCTTAGAATGCAAATAAAAAAACTAGCATGAAGTTTCCACAAGGAATGTAGATCTTGATCTTGAATTTGGATGTGAAACAATTCTTAAATTGGATCTTCAATGCTACATCAACATGATATCTCAACCACATGCATGATGCACCAAGTCTTTGACATGATGAAATAGATCTTGGATTGTTGCAATAAACTTCAATAATTTTCCCTTGAATACCTTTGAAATTCTCTTGAATGCTCTATAATGATCTTGTGAAAGTACTCTTGATTGCTTATGAAGATCTAGGATTGCTTAGATGAAACTATGTAAAATAACCTTATATTTATACTTAACTTAAAATTTAATCCCATTCAAATAACACAAGCCAAAATCACATCTAGGATTCAAAATAATTAAAATCCCACCAATAATATGCTTAAAAATTGGTGTCCTAAGTTAAGGAGGACCCATTCACCACAGGGTGAATGGGTCCTAGCACAATGAACTAGGACAATTTTTGAGGATATGAAATATGTAAAAAGGGGGTCTTAGGACCTAGGGAGGAACCATTCACTAGGTGGAAAATGGGTCCAATGTCACTAGACTAGGACTCAAACCTTGCCAAATTAAGTGTTGTGAAACATTACTAACGAGTGGGAGGCTTTATCCCTCAGAAAACACAATTAATAAGACTTAGATTTGAATTAAAGGGGCCAATTAAGGAAATTTAACCTCAATTAATTAATAAATCTATAGATTAGTGTGAAAGTGTAAAGAAACACTTCACGACACCCTAAATAAGGCATCATTAAGTCTATTTTATCATTAATTATCTATTCCAAAATTAAGCATGAAAAAGAGTTACTTTTTTCTACGCTATAGAGAAAATGAAAGCATTATTTTTCTCTTTTTTTTGATAAAAAATATGATTTCTCAACAATTTGATTAGTAAAAAATAAAATAGTAATTTTTCTTAATCTATAAGATTTGAAAATATTAACATCTTGAAACTAACCCACAATATCAACTAATTCAACTTAAATATACTTTGACCAATAACTACTTGATACTAACTATTAATCAAACAAAAATAATTAAAATTCTAAGCTTCATTGGTGTGCTTCAAACCTAGAGCAGAGAGATTAAATTATTCTTATATTGAGCACATATCCTCATGATTTCATGTATTAAAAAATAGAGACTTAATTTTTTAAATGGATTGGAATATCTAACCATTGACAAGAAAAAAGGGGTAAAAATAATGGAAAAGACAATTATCCATCATTTCAAGAGATACTATAGAGATAAAGTTATGTTACCTTCAATATTATAACCTTATACAAGCTTTGGGAATGCATGTTTATAAGTAGGGAAGATCATATCAAGAAGTGCTCTCATGATGGAGGAGAAATGAGTCTTTTGACAAGAGGAAACAATGAGACAAAGTAATTTGACACTTAAATTTACCTTACAAAAGGTTGGTCAAAATTACCACTTTTATTATGTGTTGGTCTCATAACCATTGTGACACTAGTAAGACCACCTCAATAGTTTTTCAAAGCTACAATTGCTATAAAAACTCTCAAGTGGTTATATAGTTGTAACACTAATTTTGATATATCAATGATGTTTTCATAATTGTCTATTTTAAAAATATGTTTCTTTTGTCCAAATTATAAAAAGACAAGTATAAAATAATCCAAAAAATATGAAAATATATAAATGGTATAAAAGTGGTAATGAAACATGTTATATGGGGTTTGGGAGGTTTTTGATGATGGGATTTGTCTTGGATAGGGAATGAAATAAAGTTATAGAAAATAGAATTTTGGAATGAATGGGGTCATTCCAATGCAACTGAAGGTTAAACTATCACCTATAGAGATGAATCCATACAAATGGTAGATCAATTTCTATGAAGATGAACCTTGACTATTGAAAAATCAAAACTAAAATAAATTAACATTATTTCCACTTATAGCTAATAAAGGTTTCTCCTTGGGCTTAGGAGAAAGCTCTAACACCACAAAAAAATATTTACAAAGGTGGAAATCATGTATTTTTGTTATATGATTGATTTGAGTATTGTAATTATGATTAATTGGAGAATTTAGTTGATATTTACTTGTGTGAGATTGATAGATTAGTAGGGAAAAATTATTATTGTACCTGCTTATAATTTTTCTTTTTAGATTAATTCACAAGAATAGTAGTGCAAATTTTCCATCACCAAAGTTGGTTTTTCCCTTCATAGTTTTTCTAGGTAAAATATTAAGTCTATTTAGAAAATTTATTGGAAAAATTAAGGTTTACAAGTAATAAAGTCAAATGAGTGACTTAGTTTTAACATTAAAATATTAATGAATTGGGAGTTAGTTTTTTATAATTAGTTTGAGGTAGTTTGGAGAAGTTATAGGAATGCATTCGAAAAATTAAGGTTTACATGTTGTAATGAAGTCAACTTAGTCACTTAGTTTTAACATTAAAATATTGATTAATTTGGAGTTAGTTTACCACATTTAGTTTGAGGTAGTTTGGGAAAGTAAGTGGAACACAATACTTTATAAGTATTTGCACAAGTAATTGTAAAACCTAACCTATGTGAAATTTACTAATATTGTTTTACCATAGGTAGTTTGAGGTAGTTTGGGAAAGTTAGCTGAATGTAATACTTTATAAGTATTTTTGCAAGTAATTGTAAAACCTAGCCTATATGAAGTTTTACCAATATTGTTATTTTTTATGTTTATTCATATACAAATGTAGATTCTCTTCAATTTTCCAATAGATTTTTTATTTGAAACATGTATTTTTTAATTTCATCAACGTTCATGCCTCTTTAATTACTATCATTTGTTGGAGAAAGTAAAAAAATATAAATAATTTGTGGTTCTTGAATTCTACTTATTTTAAAGAATTTATAGACTACATGCTTGTATGTTTTTGGTTTCAATTCTAATTTTATTTGGGGAATAATTCTATGATGAAGTTCTCTCACTTTGTTGCTTCCTTGCAAACCTACCTTTAATGTTTCCCTTTTGGTTGACACATGCAAAAAGTTACTTATTATCTTTGGGCTTGAATTTCTCTTAATATTAATAACACAATGATAGATAGTATAAAAGGTTTTAATAGTTAAAAATCCATCTTTGTTTGAATTTAGTAGTGAAGGTTGTTGCGACACTTAAGGACATAATGAATCTCATATCACTTGGTGTTGAGTTTAGTAGACAAACATGGAAATTATTACTATAGTATTATATAATAATTACCATTTGGCATAATTTTATTTATATATATCTATAATAAGTTCTTCCATGATGAAATACATGGTATATATTGTAATGGAATTCAACTCCATCACCTCATAAAATTTGATCTCTCTTAATTCCTCTTTGTCTATAGACTATCTCCTAACATTGTTGAACATGGGGTTCAAATTTAAAGAGGGGAAGCATGATTTTATCTTAATATGGGAAATTAATTATAGATAAATATTTTTTAAATTTAGAAATTAAATCATTAATAATGTTTTAGTGATGGAAAATTTATCCCTTCACATTTTCTCACTTGTTTGGTCCCTCCTAGT
Organism: Sequoiadendron giganteum; assembly: GCA_007115665.2. Classification (NCBI taxonomy): domain Eukaryota; kingdom Viridiplantae; phylum Streptophyta; class Pinopsida; order Cupressales; family Cupressaceae; genus Sequoiadendron; species Sequoiadendron giganteum. The sequence goes on along the minus strand of CM021107.1, from coordinate 450,459,486 downwards.
TAATTTGGACTTAATTGTGCCTTAATTTTGTGTTGTAAAGTGTACCCCTTTACACTTTCACACTTATTTAGGGCTCCCTTAATTAATTGAGCTTTATTATTCCTTAATTGGCCCTTTAATTCATTTTCCAAGCCTATTTAATTACATTTTCTGAAGGGGAAACCTACCATTTATTAATGCCTTAACATAACACTTCACACTTCACAATGAGCAATGCATGTCCTATGTTTAGGGACCCAAGAACCATTCTCCCATGGGCGAATGGGTCCTCCCTTGACCTTAGCACCTAAATTTAAATTATGTGTTTGGCAGTATTTTAATGATTTTAAATCTATAATTCAATTTCGACTTGTGATATTTGAATTTCGAGAAATTGAGGATACATACCTATGAATATAAGGTTATTTCACTATGTTTCACCTAGAAACTTTATAATAATTTTATGATCATCCTTCAATAATTTCAAGAGTGATCAAGAGAATTCAAAGGTAGAATTATCAGAGTTTTATTGCAACATTCAAGATCCAATTGTCATATCAAAGTCTTCTTGCATCATGCATGTTTTTGGAGCTAACATTGTGATGTAGGTTTCATGATCAAATAAAGAATTCAAAGAACTATTTCAAGAAAGATTAAAAGTGTCAAGATCCACATCCATTGAATTCATTTCATGCAAGTTGCAACCTTTCATTCAAGGACTTATTCAAGGGTTTGTTGAGTAGTAACATTGATTTGTTTATTCTTCATTCGCTCTTTCATGATTTTATTCATTTCAAGGTTTGATTACCAAAACGAGGTTTGACCAAGGTGAACCCCCATTCACCAATTTTTTTTTCTATCTTATGTTGTGTTTGTAGATCTAGGTGGAAGAAAGCTTGAAGACATCTTGAAGAGAAAATTTGAAGAAGTGGAAAAATTTGAAAAAGTTGTCATAATTGTTGTCATCTCACGAAAACTCATCTATAGAAGTCATTTCTAACATTCCAAAATTTCCACTTGGAAAAATTGGAAGATTCATATCTACATCAGAGGCTTCTGAAAGTTTCCAAAAAACCCTGATAGTGGACCCATTCGCCCCTAGGTGAATGAGTCCCAATTAGCCTTAAGAAACTCACTTTTGGTGACTAGTAAACATAGTTATGCCCTTCTCAAATCTACAATTTAATTTCTGGTTATGCTTATTTTGAGTTTAATATTGTTGTTTCAAGTTTAATTTGGCATAATTGGGTTGATTTACTATTTTTAATCTTTCTCCCAAAAGTTCTTGGTGAACCTAAACCTCATCCCTCAGTCATAGAGAAATTTGAAGATTCACTTGTTGAGTTGACTCACCTAAGTGTTGTAAGTCAACTCTTTGTGTGGTTATCATTTCCTAATGAAACAAGGAAAATAGGTTCATTATAACCCTATTTTAATACCCCAACCTATTTTTCTTCATTTCATTTTGGTGAACCCAACTTTTGAGCATTGCATTTTTATGATTTTGGAGTCTATTTCAGCCGCAAATCTAGGATTTTAATTCATTTGCATTAAATTTCATTTAATTAAATCTCATTTAGGCTTTCTTAACTTTCATTAGTTTAGATCTCATTTAGGGTTTAGGATTTAATTTTTGCATTCTTTAAAATTTAGAAAATTCAAAAATAGTAATTGTACAAAGTGTTTACATAACATTGCATCATCATTCATTTACTTTTGAAAATTGAATCAAAATTGCATATCAAATTAAGTAGTTTTTCATTTATCATTATTTTGTATTTTTTATTTAGGATTAAATTTACATAAAACTATAACTTTAACCACTTGTCTCAGTCTAGAATTTGAAAAACCATAAGAATCAACTCAAAAATCTATAAAATTTATTTTCCAAACCCTTGAGCTAGGACCCATTTTCCCATGGGTGAATGAGTCTCTAATTAGGTCTTTTTCCTACATTTTTGGGCATCGAAATCTCTATTTTTGTATTTTGTTTTCTATTTTCAGTTTGTTTTTATAGTTTGTAGAATTTTTGTTATCTCAAATTGATCATATTTATCTTCATTTGATAAATTAAGTACATTGTGTGAATTCAAAATTTCATTTATAATACATCATTTTTAGGGTTTTCCATAGCATAATTATAAAATTATCTTATTATAAATCTGAGAATCTCTTTACAAATTTCAATTCTTTCTTCCATAATGGACATGTGTATTGGTAATATATATAAGTACTTAATCTCTCTGGTCAATGTTTCAAGTTGTGTTTTTGGCAATGATTATAATGCAATAGAACCTAATCATACTTAATCAACACCTAATGAATGTCCATGTCAAGTTGGCATCATAAGAGAGGATGATGACAACATGCATGAATTCATAAACACTTGTCTTAACAACCTTGAGAATAATACATCATTTTTCCCTTCCATGCAACAACCAACACCTCTTACTATCCCACAACTTGATATGTTTTGTATTTTACATCCTAAAATTGAGTCACAAAATAAGCATAAACCTCCAACAATGAGTGAACCTAGTTCCTCTAACCAAGTGCATACCTATCCATCTTATAATAAACTGACCAACACACCCATCAACGTAGAAGAAACTTATGGCCGAGGCTTTAAGATCTTAACTAAGAAAGGATGTGACAAAAAAATGGGCATGAAATTCACAAAATTTTGGAATAAATGCCAATTGAAGATACTAAAGGACTAGGATATCAAGATCCTTCTCCCTCCACATCTTCTAAGGATACAAATTTCCTCCCTTTTTCATGACATAGCTTCATTTGGAAACATATGAATTGGCATAGGGCTTTCCAAATAAGCTCTCATGTCTTATTTATTGTTTAACATTTATTATTTGCTACTTTAAAGTAAATTTCTCACAACATGGTGTTTATAAATTTCTATCAAGTGGGGGCATAGATTGGCATTATTATTTTTGAAATTTTTGACATTCCTTATGTTTTATTGAGCATTCTTATTACTTCTTGTGATGCGTATTTTTCTTGATGGTGTCATTCAGTTTGATTTCCTCCAAGAGTGTGGCCTTTCTTAGCATACGACTTTCCTCTTGGTGGTGATGTTATGTGTTGCATTTCCTAAGTTTTGAATCTTTTATCCTAGACTTATCCTCTCTTGGAGATATTAGGCCTGATATTCCCTAAGAGAAGACCTTACACAAACTAAGAAAAATACCTTTGAACATGTTTAATTTCATTTTTTTCATAAGTGTTTAACATAACACAATGTGATAACCTTGTGAAGCTCAAACATTTTTTATGGCCACCAAGCATAACATACTTTGCTTGCTTGTGGAACCTTTCCTTGTTTGTTCATAGGTGCTTAACATAGTGTAGCTTGTTGGGCCTTATGAAGCTCAAAGTTTATGTTTTGTTTTGTGGTGCCTTATTTAAGTTATCAGAGGTATATCTTTGGTATGGTGTGGGAGCCTAATAAGATTATCTCATTTTCCACCCTTTTGTTTTTTGTTTTGTGGTGCCTTATTAAAGTTATCAGAGGTATAAATTTGGTATGGTATGGGAGCCTACTAAAATTCTCTCATTTTCCACCCTTTTGTGTTTTGTTTTATGGTGCCTTATTGAAGTTATAAGAGATATAGCTTTGGTATGGTATGGGATCCTAATAAGGCTATCTTATTTTTCATCCTTGGGGGCTCACCTAGTGGGCAACCAAAGTTCCATTAGACCATGTGAGTGTGCATGTTGTTTGTATAGTGGATAGAAAGTTCCACTTGGGAATTTTTTTGGACAAATAGTTGAGTCTAATGGAACCCATAAAATTGCTTTGGTTCCATTTCAAATTCTGAAAAACTTGGATTAATCCCTTGTCTTGGGGCTCAAGGTTTTGTCTCTCATCATTACTTTAGGGTTTATATTACTAGAAACCCTTCCTAAATGATCCCTACGCTTACATCCTTTCCAACATTACAATTTGTTGTTGACTTCTTATTACAAGTTCCCGATTAGTTTAAGTCGCGACTTATATTATAAAGTTCATTATTTTATTGATCCATTGATCCTAGTGGTCTCGATCAATGCCCATGGTCATATTAAAATTATTGCCTTATTTTAATCGGGGTCGATGTCTTTCAAAATAATTTTTCTAAGTAAAATCTATGGTTTTAATATTCGCCTAAGGTTTTAACCTTAAATTTTTATGTCCCTATCCATCGTCTACCTAGTGATGGCCCCTTCTTAAAACTAATTTTTTTGGCATGTGAGAATATTAGGTTATATGTTGACCATTTGATCGTCACGAGAAAATCAACACTATTCCCTGCTTCCCCATCTTGCTTTATTCCTCATTAAAATAATCACACGAGCTAGCGGGAACAAGCCATGTGTATTCTACATTGGGGGTCCCAATACCTTTGAATGATCTATGATCGGTATTAAATAAAATCAACGGTGGTCATTGGATGATGTGGCTTCATCTTGGACGCTCTCCACCACCCTGTTTGATTTGATTTTATATTAAATAAATGTCACGGGCTAAAGGGAAGATTGACACTTGTTGCTTCACAGGGGGACCTGCCTAGATTTGAAGATGGAAAACAATTTATGGAGCAAGGATCGACGGTTGATGGCAGGTGACGTGGGTCAATCCTGACCACTCCCCGCCATCCCATGCAGGGCCCATCCCTGCCACCCTGCTCTCAACAGGGAAATGGAAGGGTGCCATATGGATCAACTCGAAGGGCTTAAGGGAAATTAATAGAGGAAAATATGGAATGTTGATAAAATTGGTCGAGAATACATCAGGGCTAAAATGGTGACATATTTGAATTAATTTCTTTTGGCACATGTTCTAGATTTTGGGGTTCTTTGTGATTATGACTACCAATTCTGTCAGATGATGATACATGTGAGAAGGTAATATTGAGTTGAGCCAAGGTATGAGATGATGGTTTGAGATTAAATCATGGTCATTAACTATCATCCTGTTGATCAAAAGGAACAAGTGGGTTATTTCCCACGAGCGAGCAAGAAAACCTGACATGACAGGTTGTTTAAATGCTAAATAGATGACCAGTTGTCCAAATAGAGTGGATGTCTATCCACATGGGTTTTTTCTAAGTGAAAAAAGGAAAAAAATGTATGAAGTTAAGTTCTCTCATAATTAATTACCTCAACTATAATTATTAGTTGATTTATCTTGACATGTGATCAACTAATGAGATTCAAAATCTAGCAATAGATTGTCAACTAGCTCGCATAAGTTTTCCTTGATCATTAATGGCCGACATGCTCAAATTGATCAATATAATGATGATTGACGATACTATTTATCTTCACAATTGAAATTAGAAGCTAAGAATTGAGCTTATGTGCATAAAAAGGATGGTGTGAAGAGATGTGGCAAGGAAGTTTTAGAGACATTGTAATAGATTTTCCTCAGTAAGTAGGTGTTCATGCCTTCTTTTTTCTAATTACATCTAAGTTTATGAGTTTTTTACAGTCCTAGGGTCATGAGAATTTTATAGTTCACAATTTGTTTTTAAGTTGATAAGAATTGTGAGGGTTTGAGTTTTTTTTTTTTTGCAAAATTATTTCCCACAGGTAAGCGGGAAAACTTGACATGACAGGTTGTTTTAATGCTAGATAGATGACCAGTTGTGCAAATAGGGTGGATGTCTATCCACATGGGTTTTTCTGAGTGGACAAAGGCAAAAAATGTATACAGTTAAGTTTCCTCATATTTAGTTACCTCAATTTTAATTATTGAATGATTTGTCTTGACATGTGATCAACGACTGAGATTCAAAATCTAGTGATAGATTGTCAGATCGCTTGCATAATTTTTCCTCGATCATTAATGGTCAGCCTGCTTAAATTTCTCAATATAGCAGAGATGGAAGTGATTATTTTTAATAAATAATTTTTTGAAGAAAATAATGAAGCTTGTTCAAATTGTAATGAGAAACCTTTAGATTGTAATGAACCTTTCACATTCATAACTATCAATTGATGGTGCACAAGGGTGCCTTGCTGCTAACCATGTTAATTCTAAGTTATTTGAGCCATCCTTTGAAACATTTTATTTCAAACTAAGCAATGATTGGAAGACAAAATTACATTATATGAATGAATCTAAAATGGAAGTTTTCTTTGATGCTTGTGATGGTATTGACAATGTGGTTTGTGGTGATAATCCTGATTTAAATAAGAGAAAATATGACACAAGTTTTGTGGAACCACTTGTCCATGGTAGTAGATCATATTACAATGTGACTAATTTATAGTTCTTAGGAGAGTGTGAATATCAATTTAATAATACCCTTGTGTATGATAATATCTTGTTCACCACATAAGATAATTATTTGTCGGACATCGAATGGAAACTATAGAATGACCCTAGAGGTTGGTATGAGCCTTCTATCAATAAAAAGTTATTAGAAATAAAATTTATATATGACTCCAAGGGGTCAAGATGTGTGAATCCAGGTGAAAACCTTGAACAAAGTATGTATGAGGGTTTCCAATTTAATGATAAAAATGAATTTGATATCATTTTATATGATGATAGTGATTACATGGATTATAAGTGTTTTATTTTCCCTATCCAGTTGGAGGAGTATCTACTAGAGTATGATTGTGAGTTGAACAAAATAAAATGCTACATTGATTATGGACTGTAATTACTACTTGATTATAGTTTTTAATTGGATAAGGTTAAAAATGACATTAATAAATTTAGACATATGTCCATAATGGTCAGTTATAACTATTACAACAATATTAATTGTTGGGGAATTCTTGGTAACATTTTCTATCTTGATCTAGTATAGATAGTAGAAAATAAGGTTTTTGATAGGGGCAAGTACCTATCCTAAGTTTTGGGGGCTTGGGGCCACCAAGTGATTGAAGGCTGGTGAAATCACATTTGCAGATTGAAGACTTGCATATCAAAGAAGGATTCTAAGAAAAATTGAAGTTGGATACATTGTACAATCCTGTAAATGATGTATATTGGTGTGTCTTCTTTGGTTCAAAACTCTTTCCTGGTCTGGGCATGTTCTTGGTTTTGGTTCTCTGTGTTTGGTCTACTTGAACCTAAGATTCTTGGATCTTGCCATGCCTGCAAGAGGCATGTGTCCCCAATAGGATCCACTGATGGAACCCCTAAACTTGCTTTGGTTCCATTTCAAATCTAAAAAAATTGGATTAATCCCTTGTCTTGGGGCTTAGGGTTTTGTCTCTCATCAATACTTTAGGGTTTATATTACTAGAAACCCTTCCTAAACGATCCCTAAGCTTGCATCCTTGCCAATGTTATAATTTATTGTCGACTTCTTATTACAGGTTCCCAGTTAGTTTAAGTCATGATTTATGTTGTCAAGTTCATTCTTTTACTGACCCCTTGATCTTAGTGCTCTTGGTGAATGCCCATGGTCATATTAAAATATTGCCTTATTTTAATCGGGGTCGACGTCTTTAAAAGTATTTTATCTAATTCAAAGCTTGGGTTTTAATATTTTCCTAAGGTTTTAACCTTAAATTTTTGTGTCCCTATCCATCGTCTGCCTAGTGATGGCCCCTTCTTAAAACTATTTTTTTTGGCATGTGTAGATATTAGGTTATATGTTGACCATTTGATCATCGCGAGAAAATCTCCACCATTGCTCGCTTCCTCGTCTTGCTTTATTCCTCATTAAAATGATCACATGGGCTAGTGGGCACAAGATATGTGTCTTCTAAATTGGTGGGACCAATACCTTTGAATGATCTACGAGTGGTATTAAAATGAAATCGACAGTGGTCGCTGGATGACGCAGCTTAATCTTGGCTGCTCCCCACCACCCTGTCCAATTTGACTTTATATTCAAGAAATTTCACAGGCTAGTGGGCGGATTGACACCTGTTGCTTCATGGAGGGACCCATTTGGATTTGGAGATGGTGAATTCTTTATGGAGAAAGGATTGATAGTTGATGGTGGGTGATGTGGGTCAATCCTGACCCCTCCCTTCCATCCCATGCATGTCCCATCCTTGCCACCCTACTCTCAATGGAGAGGTGGGAGGGTGCCACATGGAGAAACCTGGAGGAATTAAGGGACATTAATAGAGGAAAATATGGAATGTTTATAAAATTAGTCGAGAATACATTAGGGCTAAAATGGTGCCATATTTGAATTAATTTCTTTTGGAACATGTTCTAGATTTTGGGGTTGTTTGCGATTACAAATGTCAATTATGTTATATGATGATACACATAGGAAGGTAATATTGAGTTGAGGCAAGGTATACATTGATGGTTTGAGATTAAATCATGGCCGTTCCCTATCATCTTGCTGATCAAAAGGCACACATGGGCTATTTCCTGCAAGCGAGTGAGAAAACATGAAACCACATAATATTTTAAGGCTATTTAGATGACCAGTTGTGTAGACAAAGTGGATGTCTATCCACATGGGTTTTTTTGAGTGAACAAAGGCATCAAATGCATGCAATTAAGTTTCCTCACAATTAATTACCTTAATTATAATTATCATTTTATTTATCTTGACATGTGATCAACGATTGAGATTCAAAATCTAGCGAATGATTGTCAGCTTGCTCGCACAAGTTTTCCTCAAGCATTAATGGTCGCCATGCCAAAATTTCTCAATATAATGATGATCTACAACCATATTTATCCTTACAATTGAAATTAGAAGCTAAGAATTGAGCTTAAGTGCATAAAAAGGATGGTGTGAAGAGATGTGGCAAGGAAGTTGCAGAGATATTGTGATAGCTTCTCCTAGGTAAGTAGGTGTTCATGCCTTCTTTGTTATAATTACATCTAAGTTAGTTTATGAGTTTTTTAAAGTCTTGGGGTGTTGAGGATTTTATAGTTTGCAATATCTTTTTAAGTTGATAAGAATTGCATGGGTTTGATTTTTTTGTTTTGCAATTTTTTTTAAGAACAAACTGGTGAAGGGTCTTCCTAAAAATTGAGTTCCCTTGTTCTCATTCTATCCTCTATGAGAATGAGTAAACCTAGTGTGTCTTCTCACCTAGTCCAAAGGCCTAGAAGACTCAATCTTCTTGAGTCCTAATATGATGCACTTCAAACTAAACTAGGCATACTAGGAGCTCTTGTAACACCAAAGGAAGAGTAGAAAGCCTAGAAGAAAAATAATAAAGGTGGTTTCAAAAGCACCTATAATTTGAGGAGCAAGGTTTTTTTCAAAGAATTTTAGAAAGGGAAAATCTTTTAAGCCTGTGAGGGAAGCAAAGAATAAAAATAAGTATCACATGACTTATGACTATTATATAAAGAGGCACAACTCTCCCATTGAGGTTTTGGATAGATTTTCAGGAAATGATGGTGATACTGATCTAGAGTATGGCTGTTACATTCTCACTTTGGTGCCACATGATGATTCTGATGAGGGAGGGGTAGTAGCTTCTCTAGTTTCAACACAAACTCGGAGTGGGTGGGCATACTCTGATGTTGATGAATCAAAGTAGCACCTCAATTCTATTTTTTCTTTTGATAGCACCAGTGCCACAATAGTGGAATCATCCTTTTCATCAAGCATATAGTTTTTTTTATCTTTGTTGCTGACTTGGAAACCTTTTTGGCTGGTGTGATGGAGAGGTGTTGGAATCTGTTTCTTCGATGGAAAATATGTCTTTTTTGATTAATTTGTAAGTTTTTTCCTTGGGTGTTGATGGAGAATCTTCTTTGATCAATGTGGATGAAGGATTTTGGAACTACTACAACAATAATTGATGTCTTTTGGAAGGTTGGCTAGTCTTCTTCAATAGCCATATGGAGTTTTGTCTTTTTCTTTCCCCTATTTCAAAATGATTAAATGTAACTGCCTCGATAATCTCTGCAATTAAAGTAAAATTAACTACCAAATTAAAATGTAATTGAAATTTTAATTTCGGCCTGATGCTTGTCACTCCCATATCTCTATAAATGTGATTTAAGGGTTGGTTATAGGGGTTGTTGGTTGGTCAGTTGTTCTGGAATTGGTCACATAGAGAGTTGTAAAGAATATTGAATATTTTAGTGTTAAGTCTTAGGTTCGAGTTTGCTAATATGCATATGTAATCTTGATAGTAATACTAGAAATATAGAACAGAATAGTGCAAGTTTGACAAAATTATCTCTCCTATGTACTAGTTTTATAATCTATAATTAATATAATCAAGGGTTATCTTATTTTTCTTTGTTAATTTCCAATAATTGTATAGTTTTATTCTTGCTTATTAGTTCAAATAATTGATGTAAATGCATGAATCTAGAGATATAGGTTTATATAAAATTAAGTGCTAGGATGCTAGTAAGAAGTGATGGTTGAGATATAATGTTGAAATACTGTAATGCATTATTTTCAAATCTTTGAATAATGTCAAGTGTGAATGTTTCTATCAAATTATATGGGTGTTAGGATTGACTCTGTTCCAAGGATGAGGCACTGGTTTAAGGGAGGTAATTGTATTGCACTATGTTGATTAATTCAACAACAAACCATTCATTAAATCAAATTATTTGAAATGGGTTACAATTATACTAAACATTACCATTCTCATGCTCCTAATGTGAACTATTGCTAAGAAGAAACCAAATTCTTTGATATGTTCTATTAGTTGATCCTTTATATGAGATTTATCTATGTTTTGCAATGTTCTTGACCTAATGAAATAAGAATAACATATGAACATAATAAGGATTACCATCTTGGGTTTCACAAAGCCCGAAGTGTAGAAGGGCCTCAAAATCCTTACTTATTTGTTGGCCAATCCCTACCCTTGCCAATCATTGGATTTTGGTAGATTCATAGGTAAGTGGTAAGATCAAGTTTGGTTTAAAAAAAAACCAATAGAGTCTTCATCCACTCTTTTTGTTTTTACCTTATATTTAAGCCTTTGATATTGTGTGATTGAATACCATGTCATTGCTGCATACATATTTTTTGATTTTCCACTTTAGTGTGAGTTTGATGCAAGGTCACCCTCTCACTAAAGTGGGGGCTAAATGTAGTGACAAAAAATGTATCCCTTTACATTTTTTCACTTGTTTGGACCATCCTAGTTAATTTGGACTTAATTGTGCATTAATGTAGTGTTGCTAAGTGTACCCCTTTAACCTTTCACACTTATTTAGGGATCCCTTAATTAATTGAGCTTAATTATGCCTTAATTGGCTCTTTAATTCATTTTCCAAAGGGGAAACCTGCCATTTATTAATACCTTAACATAACACTTCACAATGAGCAATGTGTGTCCTAGATTTAGGGAGATGGGATCCATTCACCCATCTCCCTTGACCTTAGGATATAAATTTAAATTATGTTTTTGTTGGTATTTTATTGATTTCAAACCTATAATTCAATGTCAGCATGTGATATTTGAATTTTGGGAAATTGAGGATACAACCTATAAATATAAGGTTATTTCACTATGTTTCACCTAACATTTTTATTAAGAATTTTATGAGCATACTTCAAGAATTTAAAGAGTGATCAAGAGCATTAAAAGGTAGATTTATTAGAGTTTTATTGCAGCATTCAAGATCCAATTTTCATATCAAATTCTTCTTTCATCATGCATGTTTTTGGAGCTAAAATTGTGATGTATGTTTCATGATCAAGTCAATTATTCAAAGCACTATTTCAAGAAATATTCAAAGTGTCAAGATCCACATCCATTGAATCCATTTCATGCAATTTGAAGACTTTCATTCAAGGACTTATTCAAGGGTTTGTTAAGTAGTAACATTTCTTTATTCGTTCTTCATTTCCTCTTTCTTGCTTTTATTCATGCTTGAAGAACTCTTGAAGAGAAAATTTGAAGAATTTGACAAAGTTGCAAAAGCTGTCATAATTGTTGTCATCTGACGAAAACTCATCTACAAAATTTATTTTTGACATTCAGACATTGCCACTTGGATAAATTGGAAGATTCAAATCTGCATTAGAGGCTCCCAAAAGTTGTATAAAAACCATGTCAATGGACTCATTCACCCTTGGGTGAATGAGTCCCAGTTAGCCTTGAAAAACTCACTTTTGGTGACTGGTAAATATAGTTCTTCCCCTCTCAGATCTATAATTTAATTTCTGCTTCTACTTATTTTGAGTTTAATATTGTTATTTCAAGTTAGATTTGGCATAATTGGGTTGATTTACTAGTTTTAATATTTCTCTTAAAAGTGTCTGGTGTACCTAATCCCTGTCCCTCAATCATAAGGAAATCCAAAGATTCACTCATTGAGTTTACTGTAATGCCCCGCCACGCAACCCTAGAGGAAGATTCGATTCACAATAAAAGCCTACTATTTTTTTTTTATATATAAAGTGAATTAAACATACATGTTCATCTATAATTGGCAACATCCCCTAAGGCTACACAATCGAGATTACTTAAATCCCCATTAACAAACATCAATTAAATTACACTGCATTTAATAACTCAAGTAGTAAGCATTCATTCAACATAAATAAATACCAAGATAAGAAGATACATCCATAACATATATCCATTACAAGAATAACTAATTACATCACCCATTCCCAGAATGAGTCATAAAAACATAAGTGTTACAATTACATACATCCACCTCATAAATACAAGAGGGATAAAATCAACTTATTACATTAAGAAATACAACATTGCAAGAAAGGAAAACAAGATCCGTGAGTGTCCAACTGGATGTCTCGCCTCCATGAACTGAAGATCAATGGGGACCCAATGGTTTATGGTGCATGTTCCACCCAACCAAGTGGTACTTGAAGGCCCACCCCCCATGCTAGGAGATAGTAACAATGCAACATTGGAAAATAATCTACTACCTCTAACCAAAGGCAGAGTCATACTGACACATATTGACTCAACCAAGACATGCATAAAACAAGTACAACTCTCACATCACTGACATAGATCACATTGCTTCCAGACATAAAATAGATCAAGTATGTTCAGAGAACCATATACATAAAACAATAAACAACTGTTGTCCTAGATAGAGTGTCATCGCATAGTAGTAATGAGATCTCCTCTGGGCATTCTTTATAGGCTCCGGTAATCCTGGTGACCTCAACCGAATCTCGACCCTCATACTCACTCATGTGGCCTCAAATACCTCTCGTACTGACAAGATAGATGACTATACCATTTCAGGCCTACCCACTCATACCAAGTCTAAATGAGCCCTTGTGTCTAGGAGTGAGGAAAAATTATCTTGATTAGTGAGAAGTTAGTCCTAATCTTCTAATTACATTACTTTAATTGTCACTTGTTTAAATAACTTCTGAAGGTTACCCGGTTTACCTCTTTGGGCTCCGATGCCTAACAAAAGACACTCTTCTAATGGACAACACACAACCAAAATAATCACCAAGTGGATCACAAGTGCATACAAACAAGATTAAACAACCAATCCAACTCAAGGAGGAAACAAATAATACAATTCACTCCAAAAATCTTGGAGGCAAAAAACACATGTAGTCTACTCTTTTCACAGGAGGCACAAAAACATCCTCGTTCATGGTGTAATACCCCTCCATTTTGCTTCTTGTTGTTTTTCTTTATGCGTTGTTTGAGATGCAACTACTATTATACTGGACACACCTTGTTGTTTGTGTTTTGATTGCTACTATTGAGCGACAATGATTATTGTGTGGTGTGGATTATCTGATTATTGTTTCACATGAATTATGGATTATTGAAGTTAGTAGAGTTAGCATGAGATAGTGTATTATGTGATTATTGATTATGATGTAATGTCAGTCTTTGGTGAGTGGATTGGTGAAGAGGACGGTTTCACATCACTCACTTGCGAGCGCCCTGTGAACCCGTGATTTCTTCTTCACGGTGTGTATTATATACTGGATATACTATATTATGTTGTTAGTTTGGTTTTAGGTTGCAGGTACATGACATCGACTCCACTTGGTTTCACAGGTTTGAGCATGTCGATCCAACGGTTAAGTTGAAAGGGAGATAGTAGCTAGGTAACATGTGTCAGGTCTATGCCCTAGCCATAGTGTATCGATAGTCCTGTTTTGTGAGTCATGTTTACTTGATTTATGTTATATGATTTTATTAGATGCATTATTGTTTATTTAATGTTTATAATAATTGCATTGGAAAAGTAGTGATTATTTTAATATTAAATTAAAATTATGCTTTGATGTTTGTTTAAAAGTTTATAATGAAATTTAATTTAATTAATTAAATTTTAATCTCAAAAGGGTTAAATTTAGTTATTAAATAATTAAAATTGATTAATTAAGTTTATTGGATTAAATTAAATTAATTAAATCATGAGAAATTGAGAAAGAAATGAAAATTGTATTTTAATTCAATTTTGTGTTTTCGAAAATGAGAAAAGAAAATAAATATCTAATTCTCTACTTTGCATGCAAAAGGGAATTAGGGTTATATGAGATATTTTAGTTTTATGTGAATGCATGTTTCAATTTTTGAAGAGGGAAGTTTTTGGAAGGATTGATATTTTCAGAGGATTGGGGAATTTATGAAAAATTGCACAAGTAGGGTTTGAAACAATTTTTGGATTTTGGAATTGGAATTGTTGCATGTTTGAGGAAAAGCTTGGAGGAGGCTTCTATCAAAGAAGTTTCATCTTCTTCTGTAGCTTCATATTCCAGGTTTTATACTTGTTGTTTATTTCAATTTTCAATTTAATGGTTGTGAAAATTTGATAAACTTACTGTAGGAGATTATTTAGTAAAAAAAACCAATAGATCCATTGTTGAAATTCAATTTAAAATGTTTTCAAAAATTTATGATTTAATATGGAAATTCTACTTTTGAAAACAATCAGATCTGTATTTCAAATTCAAACCCTGTAGAAAACTTACATTGAAAATCAAATAAAACTTAGTTATGTACAAGTTCTTTGTTTAAATTTTTCAAAAATCTAAAAGAATAGATTGTGGAAATTAATATTACATGCTTTGAATTTTGGAATGAAATTTTGGAAAAAAATTAATTAGTTTTCTTGTTTCTGGTTTTTGTTTAAAATATTTTTCAATTTGACCAGTTTTAGATTCTGGTAAATATATAAATATATTTATATATAATTTAGATTTGTATATTGCATATATAAAATATAGATCTTCAAATATTAAATCAAACAACTGTTAAAATTTTCATGTTGAAAATTTTCGTCTCGAAAAATGCGCCTATGTAAAAAGGAGATTTTCCTTTTTTTCATTTTTGGGGTTTCTGTTTGTGGGAAATTATAAACAAAAAATTATTTAAAAAAAATATAAATTAAAAAAAAAGGACAAAAAAGTGAGTTAATGGCAAGTGGGGAGGTCAAATCCCCCACTGCCTTTTTCCCAAGGAGGCGTACCTCCCGTGGGAAGTGCACCACCCTTGGGGGACGCACCCACCATGGGAGGTGCAGACCCCCCTGGTGCCGACCACTGTACATTAGTACAGATGACGCAGGCTAGCCACAGGTACCGATGGTACCATTCGTCGGACATGTACCGTCTGGACCTGCAAGTTGTCACTTTTATTTTATTTATTTAATTTTTATATTTATTTTTATTTGTTTTTTTTAATATTATTATTTTTATTTAATTTAATTTAATTTTTTGTGATATTAAATTTAGTTTTGATCTAGAAGTTTCATTAGATCAAATTTTTTTTGAAATGTTTATTTGTTTTGGAAAAGAAAAGATTTTTCTTTATTTTATTTTAATTGTTAATAGGAATAATAATGAATGTTATTATATTGTATTTTAGGAAATAATTACAGACTGTGGAAATTTAGATAAATCATTTATCAGACTGGCATTTTAATTAAAACAGAAAGTTATAACCATTGTATAATGTAGATTTTATTTTTAAAAGTAGCTTTGAGAATAAACATGATATTGGTATCTAAATATATATGAATCATATGGAGTATATTTTAAGAGTATTTTTAGATTTAACATTTTGTTTAAAGCATAAGAAGCATGAAAGGTTTACAATGTCAAAGTATTTATTTTAATGATGAAATTGTGTGTTTTAGTGAAGATTTATAAAGATAATATTTTATTTTCTGCGAGAAGCATTAAGAAGAAATATGGATTTAAGATATCCAAACATAGTGTTTTTCTTTATCAATGCAATATTATATTAATTTCCCTTTTAGTGAATGCTTTGGAGAACGGGTAATCGTGTTAAGCATTGAGAAGTCTTCCAGTGAATGTGGGTCATTCCCATGTTAGTTAATGTTCGTTTTCCTTGGGTAGTACCTTGTGAATTTGTTTTCCTCCAAATGTTGGAGTGGGGATTCTTTATTGTCATCTCCTAGCTTAGGAGAGATTGAGTTATTCAGTTCTTTAGTACTTGAGTTACCCTTGGAGTCTAGATTTGAGTAGTGTGTTATCCATTAGAGGAGTGGCTTTTGTTAGAGGCCGGAGCCAAAAGAGGTAAATCGGGTAACCTTCAAAATTGTTTTTAATAAGTGACAATTAAAGTAAAGTACTTAGATGACTAGGATTCATTCACATTAACCAAGATAAAATTAACCTCACTCATAGACACAAGGGATTGTTTAGACTTGGGGTGAGTGAGAAGGTTTGGAATGGCAAGGTCAACTAGCTTGTCCATACGAAAGGTAGTTGATTCCGCTTGATTGAGTATGAGGGTCAGGATTCGGTTGAGGTTACTAGGATTACCGAAGCCTATGAAGGATGCCAAGAGGAGATCTCATGATGAACCTCACGATGACACTCTATCTAGGATAACCTTGAGTATATGTTGTGTGTATGGTTTCTTTAGCACACTTCATCTTATTATGTCTAGAAGCAATGTAACCATGTTAGTGTTATATTTATATTGTGCATATGTTTGATTGAGTCAGTATGTGTTAGTATGAGTCTACCTTTGGTTAGAGGTAGTAGATTTCTTGTCCATATTGCATTTTTACTATCTCCTAGCATGGGGGGTGGGCCTTCAGGTACCACTAGGTTGGGTGGAACATGCACCAAAACAGTTGGGTCCCCCTTGTTCTTCAGTTCATGGAGGCGAGATATCTAGTTGGACAACTCGCGGATATTGTTATTCTTTTCTTGTACTGTTGTAATTCTTCTTGTAATGAGTTGTTTTACCCCTCTTGTTGTTATGAGGTGGATCTTGTAATTATTATACTTATGTAATTTGACTTATTCTAGGAATGAGGATTGTAATCTTGTAATGGTTTATGTAATGGGTTTATTTGATGTATAATCTATTCTTATCTTGTATTTACTTACGTTGAATGAATGTCATTACTTGAGTTATTTAATGCAATGTAATTTAGATGATGTATGTTAATGGGAATTTAAGTAATCTCGGTTACGTAGCCTTAGGGGAGGTTGTCAATCTTTAGGTGAACATGTATGTTAATTCACTTTAATAAAAAATAAAATTAGTATGCTTTTGTAGTGAATTGAAACTTCCTCTAGGGTTGCGTGGCGGGGCATTACATGTGGAAACCAGGTAAAAAATGAAAAGACACCATGCACTACCCAAGGGAAAACAACTAGTTGACATAAAGATTCAACAACCCTCATCCTCTAAGTTCTTCTAGAAGACTTACAATTTAGGACTAACACTAAATCCCAAAACCCACAATGTAACTTGACGACATAGCTACAACAAGCATTCAAGTCCTTATTCAAATTTAACATTTGGATTTCCTAAATCCATACTCATTCAACAGGTAACATTTACAAAATCAAAGGCACGATAACATGGTTAACTCAAATAATTATAAAACTCTTTTTCCCCAATCATGAACATACAAAAAAGATAACAACAATAGGAAAAGATAAGGAAATACTCTAATTTTGGATATCTTAAATCCATTTCCCTATTTAATGCATCTTACAGAAATTAAAATAATAACCTTACAAATTTTCATTAAAACAATTAAATTCCTTCATTAAAATAAATAATTTTCTCAACCTTATCTAATCATGCACATTAATCATATTAGTTTAAATTGCTCTCAAAGAACCTTGCATGCACTCCTATACCTTAAACAAAATATTAAATATACTTAAAATATACTCAGCATACTTCATATATTTAAATACACATATCATATTTATACTAAAAACTACATTTAAAACTAAAGTCTACATTAAGCAATGATTTTAACCTTTGTTTTACCAGACTGTAATATTATTTATTTTTGATTATAAATCCTATCCACATATCCATCATCCAAAAAATATACATGTATATATATATATATTAAATATTAAATATTTATATATAATATTAAATTACATACTATTTAAATTAAACAAATAATAGATAAGAAATTCAATTAAATAAAATTTATTAAGAAAATCAAATGCAAATAAAATTTTCACAAAAAACAAAACTGGGTGGACGGTACACCGTCGAATGGATGGTACCGCTGGCCCCCTTGTCAACATCTGCCGACTGTACAAAGTACAACAACCGTCGGTGGCTGGGGAGGTCGCACTCCCCATGGGACAGTGCATCCCCCCATGCGGTGGGTGCATTGCCCATGGCAAGTGCGTCCTTCCCTTGGGAAGTGTGGGCGATGGGGTTACTTCCATCCCCACCAACCACAGTGAAAATAATATATATATTTTTTTTCATCCCAAAATCTGAAATCATCAAAACTACTGGGTACAACATTTTCAAAATAAATAATATAAATTTATATATATATAATTATATTTTATATGTATATATATCCATTAGAATACATTACATATTATATAAAAATATATATATTTACACAAAATCTCATTTCTGGTAAAATTGAGAAAATAATTAAAAATAACCAGGTACAAAAAATTAATTAAATTTTCCAGAATGAATTTCTAATTTCACATATTTTTTAAAAACTAATTTTATCAAGATCATACCCTTAAACTCTTAATAATTCAAAAATAAGAAAACTAAAAATGATCTAATTTTCTCCATTACCAATTTTATAGAGAGGGTTTTCTCTCAAAACCAGATCTGATTGTTTTCTAAAGGAATTTAAATTTCTTCAACAATCTAAATGTTTGAAGCACAATCTAAGATTTAAATTTAAACAATGAATCTACAATTTCCTCATTTACTGAATTAAATCCTACAATGAATTTAAACAATCTTCTCCAATTTTAGATTAATTTAAAACTAGATTCAATTAACAAATCCTAATTCACAATTAATTTCTACAACAGATTCTTAAGCAATTAAATTGTATTGAACAAAACAAGAACCAGAAAACACATAGAGAAAAACCTGGAATTCGAAGCTACAAAAGAAGATGAATTTCTGATGCAAGCCTCCTCCAATGATTTCCTGAATTTTCTTCAAATGTGCAACAAATCCAATCCAAAACTTCAACAATTGCAAACTGACTTTCCTCAAATCAAATCTAAAACCAAAAATTGCTTCAACTCTTCTTTGTGCAAATTTTCCAAAAATCCTTCACTACTATCAAAAATGAATTCTCCACCCAAAAACTTCTCTTCTCAAAAACCTCCTCTTGCATGAATGAATTTTTCAATCCAAAAACTCCTCTCTTAATTCAACATACAATCCTATTCAATCAAAATATCTTAGACCACCAAATCTAATCCTTTGCATGCAATATTGACAATTACAATATTAACCTAATTCCATTTTCAAAAACACACTTTGAATTTAAAATGCAATTTCAATTTCTTTCAATTTATTTTGCTTTTTATTTAATTTAATCCAATAAACTTAATTAATTAATAACTAAATTCAACCCTTTTGAGATTAAATTTAATTAATTAAATAAATTAAAATTTAACTAAATAAAATTCTATTAAAGACTTTAAATATAACATCTAAGCATAACTTTAATTTAATATAAAATAATCACCACTTTTAACCAACATTATTATTCTAAAAATTCATTTAATAAACAAGTACCTTTCAGAATCAAAAAACATTAAATAAGGTACTCCATGACTCAATAATCAGGACTGACGACACACTAAGGCTAGGGCATAGACCTGACACATGTTACCTAGCTATTATCTCTCGTTCAACTTAACCGTTGGATCGACACGCTCAAACCTGTGAAACCAGGTGGAGTCGATGTCATGTACCTACAACCTAAAACCAAGTCAAAAAAATCATATAATATATCCAACATTTAATACAAACTGTGAAGAAGAAATCATAGGTTTGAAGGGCACTCGCAAGCGAGTGATGCGAAACCATCCTCTTCACCAATACACTCGTCAAAAATTGACATTAACCTCATAATCAATAATCTCAAAATAAAATCTCATGTTAACTCTACAACATCATTAATCCATAATGCATGTGAAACAATAATCAGATAACCACATCACATAATAATAGTTGTTGCTCAAGAGTAGTGATCAAAACATCATAACAAAATGTATCTAGTATCAAAGTAGCTGCAACCAAACATAGCATAAAGAAAACTGAACAAGAAGCAAAACATAGGGGTATTACATTCTCCCCCCCAAAGACTCGACTTACTCCTGGAAGCCTACACACAAGTAGGGCTATCACTCCCTCAAAAAAACAACATAAAATCAAAACCTCAATCCCTGAGGACGAGTATCTTGCACTTTACGACCAACACTAGAAGTGTTTTGATACAGACAATTCCTAGCAAGGTGGCCCTGCTGACCACAAAAAAAACACCTAATGAAACCAAACCCAATGCCTCCTGTCGGTGCAGTAGACTGCTTCGTACTACCCCAATCAGTTGCAAATTGTGAACTCTAGGCTGGCTGTACCTGTCGATTGTGCTTATTGCGCCACCAGTTCTGGTTCCTTCTAGGTGAAGAACCACAATTATCTTGAGAATCCTTATGCTTTCCAAGTGCACTCTCCTGCTGCCCACTCTGAGTAGGCCCCTGCTAAGTCAATGGTGATCCAACTCCCTGAGTCTGACCCTATCGTGCACTAGACCCAACTCCTGAACCACTACCAAATAGCACACCTGAATGGCCTCCTAGTGCCATAGCTAAGTTCTCCTCGACCAACAGTGCCTTCTCCACAACTGTCTCCATAAACTTGGGCTCAAAGACCCACACACCACCATTGATATGAGCATTTAAGCCCTTGATGAAATGTTGCACGAGCATCCCCTCATCATCCCCTATTCGGGTGAACTGTTTAAGTTCATAGAAACGTCTCTCATACTCATCTACGGTCATGGCTAATTGTCAAAGGGCATGGAACTCATCACCCCTACACTGACGCCAATGGTCATAAAGAAAATGGGCTTTGAACCACTCAAGAAAGATCTCCCAAGACACCGAACTCATGTCAATGTGGAGCTTCTTCTCCTCAAGTCTGCACCAAGTGGCTGCAAATCCCTCTAGGTGCATCACATCGCGCCATGCTTTAGTACCACTATCAAATGGATGCATAGAAAAACATCGGTCAAGAACTATTAACCAAGTCTTAGCCTCTAAACTAGTGCCTACTCTATCAAACCTAGGTGGCTGTGACCGAATCAAATCCCTCATATAGGACATTGCTAACATCTCCGACTAAGCTGTAATTGTCCTAACCACAGGGTTAACCTTTGCTACTACCTATCTTGGACCCAATAATTCTAAATCCTCCTCAGAGGCTCTACGTGTAGCTTCGACCCTAGCATGATCTAGCTGTCCACCACCACCTCCTGGACCATTCTGCGAGGCCTGATGCTCCTCCTGCTCTGGTATAGGTATGACATGAGGTTGCGTATCATGCTAACTCTCCTCTCGATCGCCTACCCAGCCACGTCCATGTCCTCTCCCTCGTCCACGTCTAGGAGGCATACTCCTACACACACACAAAAGGGTATTAGACAAGGAACTCAAGAAAACCTACACAACTAAGCTTAATGGGTACATCATAATCCCAGAGCACCTAGTGTTTAAACCTAGGCTCTGATACAATGTGTAATGCCCCACTACGCAACCCTAGAGGAAGATTCAATTCACAATAAAAGAGTACTTTTTTTTTTTTTTTTTATATAAAGTGAATTAAACATACATGTTCATCTATAATTGGCAACATCCCCTAAGGCTACGTAACTGAGATTACTTAAATCCCCATTAAGAAACATCAATTAAATTACACTACATTTAATAACTCAAGTAGTAAGCATTCATTCAACATAATAAATACCAAGATAAGAAGATACATCCATAAAATATATCCATTACAAGAATAACTAATTACAACACTCATTCCCAGAATGAGTCATAAAAACATAAGTGTTAAAATTACATACATCCACCTCATAAATACAAGAGGGGTAAAATCAACTTATTACATTAAGAAATACAACATTGCAAGAAAGGAAAACAAGATCTGCGAGTGTCCAACTGGATGTCTCGCCTCCATGAACTGAAGATCAATGGGGACCCAACGGTTTATGGTGCATGTTCCACCCAACCAAGTGGTACCCGAAAGCCCACCCCCCATGCTAGGAGATAGTAACAACACAACATGGGCAAAGAATCTACTACCTCTAACCAAAGGCAGAGTCATATTGACACATACTGACTGAACCAAGACATGCATAAAACAAGTACAAATCTCACATCATTGACATAGATCACATTGCTTCCAGACATAAAATAGATCAAGTATGTTGAGAAAACCATACACATAAAACAATAAACAACTATTGTGCTAGATAGAGTGTCATCGCATAGTAGTAATGAGATCTCCTCTGGGCATTCTTCATAGGCTTCGATAATCCTAGTGACCTCAACTAAATCCCGAACTTCATACTCACTCATGCGGCCTCAAATACCTCTCGTACTGACAAGATAAATGACTATGCCATTTCAGGCCTACCCACGCATCCCCATGGGAAGGACGCATTGCCTATGGGCAGTGCGCCCGCCACTTGGGGGGATGCACTGTCCATAGGGAGTGTGGCCTCCCCAAAGAGCGTCTACCGTTGTACTTAGTACAGTCGGCGACTACAGCAGGGGTACTGGTAGTACTGTTTGTCAGATGGTGTACCGTCCGATCCTTGTCTCTTTTAATTTTGTTTTATATTAATTTTTTTTATATATATTTATTCTTTGTTTTTTTTTGTTTTTAATTTATTTAATTTTTTTGTATAGTGAATTGAAACTTCCTCTAGGGTTGTGTGGCAGGGCATTACACTTACTCACCTAAGGGTTGTAAGTCAATTCTTTGTGTGGGTCTCATTTCCTAATGAAACACGGAAAATAGGTCCATTATAACCCTATTTTAATACCCCAACCTATTTTTCACCATTTCAAATGTCGAGATCAAATTTAACCTTAAAATTAGGCATCTCATATTTTATCTTGACTTTGAATGGATTTCAATCACCAAACATTATTTTCAATAGGTTCATGATGTATTTTAGTAATTTTGGATCATTTATACAAATATTTATTGTTGGGTAATGAAGGCAACAATTACAATGGAATTTTGAAATCAACTACAAATCTTAAATTAAGCTTCCTTAATTATTGAATATCATAAAAGATTCAACTTCTTTATGATGCTAAAATCAACCACTTTAACATGCTTAAGCAACAACCTGATGTGAACATAAAAACAACAATATAATTATTTTATCATCACCATAAGAGAGCAAAAACAAAGAGGCACAAATCAACAACCACAAGAAACCGTAGAAGAAAAGAACAGACACATAACATAATATTTACATGGAGAAACCCTTTTGAGAAAAAAATCCACCAAGAAGAGAGGTTTATGCATGTATTATCTTCATGAAATAAATGCTACATATAATCCATCCTTATCCTCTTCAATATTTAATCCAACAACATGTGTAAAAAATGAACTCTCATAATGTCTCTATCTCAAATCCTAAATATATAGACTTATGGGGGCCCAAAAATACTGCCCTAAAATATTGCTATGGGTCAAAAAAAGATTCCAAAATACCATGGTAAAAATCTATATGACCCAAATTTGAGATTCCTGCTTACAAGGTAACAACAACACTATTATTTCTCTTAAATATTTATGATAGTTTCCATAAGATGCTCTTACATGATGTCATAAACCATCATAAGATGCAAAAAATAATAATAAGATATTCTCTTAGAACTATAAGACAACAACAATAATAAATGTTGTTACAAATTTCATACACTAATAGTAAATTCCAACTACTCCATATTTACCTATGGTTAATCTCATGGTAAAAGTGAATAGTAACCATTTCCCATAAATAGTTAACTTACCATTGGTGAAAATCCCACCCCTTATGAATAATTTATAAACAACATTAGGAGTAATTAGTTACATAAGATTCACAAGGTTGATGGAACCTTAATCACAATAGTTCAATCATTTATAATTATTATATTTTTTAAGTTTCCTTGATTAACACCATGAATGGATTTTAGGAGTCATGAGCTCATTCATTATTACTCATATAAGTGATAATTAGTGTCTAATAGGAAGAAAATTTAATGAATCTCTTATCTTTGACCCAAATTTCTAACACCTTAACTAGTTTCAATGGTACATGTAGGAGAAAATATGATCAAATATAATTATTTATCTAAATTAAGCCAACATGTCAATGATTTCTTTTTTTCTGAGGATCCCAATGTATTATAAAATTTATTAAAAAAAATAAGACAAACTAAGATTGAGAATTACGAAATAGATAAGAAAACTATAAATTATTATTTCAATTAAGAGTATTTGAACAATTGGATTTTTTTTTTGCATTTTCATACTTGTGTTATCCCATTTTCCTTTCCAACTTTGTTTTAGACTACTATTTAGAGTAACAAATCTCCATGTTCTTTTTGGGTTTTCTTAGTTTCCCTCACCTTTAGGATTTTTTTTCGTTTTTAAATCGCTACTACCTAAAGTGGCCCAAAATTTTATGTGAGGATTGTTGTCTTGGATACATAATAAAATGGCTCTAATATTCCTTTGCAAGTTAATTCTACAATTGGTTCATGAGGTAGCTAGATCGTAATCTTTATGTTATTTTACCTATCTAGGATTTTGAAAGTGCATGCACATGGATTGAAAACTACACCCTTGTTGGGTATTTTATTGGTAGAATTCCCTCTAAAAGTATGCTTATGATTTGGTTAAACTCCTCCTTGGTTCCTCATGGGGTCCATATGGAGGCTATTAAAAACCTTACTAAGGGGTTATTTCTTTTACGTTTTTCTACAATCAAGTTTCCTAAGGCCATTTTTTAGCATGGCCCCTAGTAAATTAATTTATTTTTATTATTCTTTACATTATGGACTTAAGAATTCATTGTCACTAAGGAATTTTCACTGTAAGTTCTAGTTTGGGTTGAATTCCTTGGTATCCCCTTTGCACTTTGGTTGTAAGAATTCATTATCACTTGTAATTTTCACTATGTGTCATCAACAAGCCTTGGCTCAAGAACATGAAGCCTCACAAAAGATCAAGGAGGTGCTTCATATTCTTCCTTTTCCTTTTGTCTCTACTTATGTTCCTATTTATGTTTTTTGTTTCATTTTTTATTTTGTTCCCATTGCCTCCATGTTGCTTTTAGATTATTCTAAGGATCTGATGTGCCTCACCCAAAAAGAGTGCAATTTTTCATTAATCCTTCTTTGGATCCACCTCTAATCACTTCTCTTCTATATCTTTTTCCTTTTCCTAAGCCCCTTGACATGCCCCAAACAAAGGTTGAGTCTATTGATGCTTCAGCTCCTTCATCTTCCTCTACTTTTTCTATGAGGACTCCACATCCTCCACTTAAGCATAAGTCACAACACAACTTCATTCCAAATAATGGTCATAAAAGTTATTCTTCACCTCATTCATCTTATTCCTCTTGGGCTCGTGTTGTCCTCATGATGAGTACATCACCTCCTTCTCTAGATTTGGTCAATGCCCCTCTTCCGAATGTTGACAATGACTCTCTAATCCATCATTCTCCTCCTATTCTTTCATTCTATGAGAGAATGGAAGGTTGAGTGATAGAGTGAATGGAATAGTGAAATAATAAGTTTGAATGAATAAATTCATACAAACAGGTCATTTTGGGAGTGTCTATGACCATAGAGGTGTTACACTTTACGAGTAGGAAAAAGTGTAGCATCCCAATCATCATAGACCCAAGAATATTGTCAGGATGTTTGTGTGGTGCATAGATATTTGCATGTTGTGGAAGAATCCCCGAAAAAAAATCTCTCAAAGACCAAAACCCAAGGGGTGAAGGATGAATTCGAAGGCTAGGAAAAGGGGGAATTATGTAATGTGAAATTACATGGGGGTGCAATTTTATGAAATTAAACCTATGTGCTTGGACCTAATTATGTAGATAATTTCTTAATTATGCATGTATAATTTCCTATTTTAAAACATTTATCTGAAAATGAAACATGAAAAATTAAAGTATGTATTTAATATTCTTCCCCTAGAACTTTTGATCCTAAAAAAGCAAGAATCTACTCTAGGGAATCCTGTGCCCTAGAACAAAATTTTTGGATCCAAATTTGAATATGTTAGTGTTGGTAATTTATTATTTTCATTTCCAATTTTAATTTTCAACCATCAATATTTAGTTTGTAGGAAATTAGAATAATTTCACGTAAATACCTATTCATTTTATCATTTTAAATCCTAAGAGAATATATTGAGAAAATTGAAGATCCTAAACTCAATCAAGGGTAGTCAAGGGCATAATTATCAAGATTATTGCAACACTTTATCATTCAAGAATCATATCAAGTTTCATGTAAGCTCCATTCATGTTTTTCATGCATTTTCTTTTTGAATATTAACAGTTTTAGGTCTTCAAATCAAATCAAGTCAAGAAAAAATTGATCCTTGAAGGTGATGAGTGGGACTTCAGTCCATCAAGGAGATCAAATCTGAGTGGTGAGTTGCAACAAAGTTTTAATTCATTAATTTTTTATTATTTTGCCTCTATCCCTCAAAAGGATATGGTCTCTTTTATGATCAATTTTACCATTGTAGAGGTAGAAATACCAACACAGGGTTTGAATGAGGTAAAACCTTGTATGAAATAACCCTTCCCCTCTTTTCATGTGTGTAGGTTATATATATGAGGTAAATTGAAGGAATATTGAAGGCAATTTACTCATTCATGCATTAAAACCCTACAAATTGACAAACCATAGAATCTACATTTTCTCACCAATAAACGAAGATCCGACAAACAAATCTAGAAGCAAGAAGCTACAAAACAAGGACCTCAAGCTTGTGAATTCAGTTTTAAGAAAAAAGTACTTAGTTTAGGGCATCCTTGCACCCTAGACCATCCATGTCCTACTCAAATTAAAATACCAGGTGCATTTGTGTTTTCCTTCTATATTCATGGATCCTAATTTTTTCTATCTATTTCTAATTTATCATAATTCATAATAGAGCGTTACATTTTCATAGTTTGCATAGTTACATTATTGCATCAATTTTCCAAATGCATTCAACATGCTACCACAACAATAAGAATCTAGATCCAAGGTTAGTTGATTCACCTTTTAGGCTATAAGTCAATCTCATATCCTTTTCGATCAAGATTCTCCCACATGTTCTTGGAAAAGGTTGAGGGTCCTGCCACAATAATGGGTTACACTTTCTGGGACATCTTGAGTTTTGCCTCAAATTACATATTTTTAGAAAATATAATGATTTAAGACTTTAAAGGTTCCATTTAAATTATTTTAATTAAAGAGGGTTTGATGAAACCCCCTTTGATAGAACCTTGTTAGTTTTAAATCATACCTATAATGGAGTCTCCTCTACACCTATCAAAATGTAAAAAAATAAAAATTGATTTACCTTTTGGGCGATCAAATGAATTCATTTAAAATTTATGTTTTGTAAGTATGCAGCCCTTAAGCTTCCCAAAAAGAATAATTTTAAATATAACTAATTTGATTATTATATATATTTTTTATTTCTTGTGAATGTAGGTTTTTCAATGAACATCAAGTTCTTTGTTTCAAACATACAAAACAATGAAAAAATAGAGAAATAAATTATAAAAAATACATGTGCACTAGGTATTTATGTCCTTATTCTAACAAAAAAGGAATAATTTAATTCAAATCCATACAAAAAGGTTATGCGGGTCAAAGTACACCTTTGTCCAAATTATAATTACTCTAGTTTGGAAAATTGATTAAAAAAATATGTAACAAAAAATTATGAGAAAATATCCATGCAATAGATATTGGTGTGATAAATTTGTATTTTAAAAATTAGAATTGTATCCTTTCTATAAAAAAATTTATGCGGTTCGAAGTAAACATCACTTTTGAAAAATGTTGTTTAGTAGAAGAAATAAGTTATTAAAAATTACATAAAAGGATTCACAATTTTTTTAATTTTAAAAAATATATATAATTATAATCTACACACAAAATCTCACAAATCACTAGTTTGATTCATCTTTAAATTCTTAATGGTTTAGTTGCTATATGTAGTGCCTCTCCTGATTGCCTTCTCTAGATTGATACTTATTACATTATGTTATACATTTGAGACCTTATAGTTGCTTGTTTCACTATTCTGGATTGGTTTGGATGACATTTTATTTGACTTTGATGATCATGAAACACTTTACTAATATTTATGTTATGATGATATATGGAGTTGGTTGTGGATTTGGAGTAATGAGACTATGCTTGTTTTGCATTAGATTAGTGATTGTTATATGATGTGGTTTATGATGTTATTACTATACTTGATGATGCAATTATTGTTGCTTAATGAGGTGGTTATTTTCTAAGGTCTTGGTGAGAGGGACTGTGTAGCATCACTTGTTCGCAAGCGCCCTTCGACACTACAATTTCCTCTCACGATGTGTTTTCTATTTGACATATATACACATTGCTCGACACCTTGTTTGATGCAGGTTGCAGGTACCTGACATCAAATCCACCTGCATGGTTAGGTCTGAGCATGTCTCAAAGACCCAATTGATATGATGTGGAAAATTGGAGACGACAAAAGTCCCCAACCTTGTCATCATCCTCGATGAGAATGAGTATCTGTTTGGTAACCTATTTGTCTAGTTTGTAATCCTTGTTAGTTTTCTTGTTGATGTCATTTGTCACTTGGTCAATTGTGATGTCATGTTTATTTCATTATTATATTGTTTAAATTGATTTTGAAACTTTGTGGTAAATCAATTATTTTAAATGACCTTGTTAAATCAGTTTAATTAAATTAAAAATTGATTACATGGTAATTTAAATAAATTTGGAATTTAAAATAACAATTAAATAAATCAATTTAGTAAAATATAATGTAAATGGTCTATGATTAAATAATTAAATTAAATTGTTTTGTTGAAAGAGATGTTTTGAAGTATATTTAATAATGATTGATAATTTTATTATCAAAAGAGTTAATTATTTAAATGTGGGAAAGTATTATGATTTTTTTAAATAAAAAAGAAGATATTATTTTCAAAACTGAGGGTGAAAACAAATTTAAAATAGAAAAATATGGGGTGTATGCGCATGCACGACTTCAAACTGATTTTCAAATCAGAAACTTTCCCTTATTGTTGATTATTGTTTTTGAAAACTCTTCCTTGGTCTTACAGTGTTGGTTTTGGATTTTTGGGAGATAGTCTTTCATTTTCGAAAAATAAAACTTTACTCTACAAAAATAATTCTGAAAACAATATAGTCTTGTAATGATGTTGTTCGAAAGAGAATAGTTCTTATGAAAGTGACTAAGTTCTAGAGAATGATTTGGTGGTTGCGAAGGAAATAGTTGTGAAGGAGACCATTCAACACATCTTCTCTCTTCGAAGCATAGGACTCCAGGTATATTTCATTCTATATTTTGTTTTATATCCCCTTATTTGGTATTTTAAATCCTTCCTTATTGCTATGGTATTCAACTTCATACCTATTTTTTGCATTAGCCTCAAAGTTAATAGGGACTTTCATCAAGTCATTCTATGTCAAATGATGCCTTCTGTCATATGCTTGCTTTTCCTTGTTGAGGTTGATTTTGTTAGTTACATAGTGAAATCGGAAATTATTTCCATAATGGATTCTTATATTTAAACTCGATTTTATCCTTTATTTTGGCATTCAATAATTAATCTGAAAGCCGCATAAATTCGATGAGAATCCTTTGTGTGTAAAATCTAAGCGATTAGGAGATTCACTTGGAATTCGTTTGTTTATCTCTTGTAGAATACATGCATATTAATTTGATGTATGGATTTCATTGTTTGTTTTATGAAAATTATTGAATGGCTAGAGTGAAAAGCAATAGATATTATCTTGCTTGTTATTGAATCTTATGCATTATATTGATGTTTTCTTAAACTTGCAATATGCAGTAAATTGACTTCATATAGCTTGTTACTTTGTAAATGATGGTAATAAATTCTTAAAGCTTTATTAGCATTTGATTTTTTGTATATTTTGTTCGCCATTTGGTTGTATGAAGTGCGACTAATGTAGTAGATTCCTATATTCGATATCCTTGTTTCTATTTCTTTTTTAAGCTTAAAGTTTGAGAAGATAGTTAGCACCCAACACTTTTCCTTTAAGATCTTTCTATTTCATGTTTATGCTATGAATATGAATATGAATATATATATATATATGAATATGAGGCATGTTTATACTCTATTTTTCTATGGATTTCATCTACTGATAGAAACATCAAGTATTTCTAAATGGATTATCATAATACTATGGTAAATAACAAATTAGCTTAAATTAAAATGGATATATGTGAACTTATTTATATATATATGTATATATGTGTAAATATATATATTTCATGATTTTTAATTAGAAGAAATTTTTTTATGTTATAATATGTATTTAGTTGTTATGCAATATGTTTATAAGGGTTCCTTGATTATTTATATGATTTTCACAGAGAGCATGTGAATAAATTGAAGTTGTGATTTAAAATAGTCAATAAAAATTATTGCTTGATTGAGTAAGAGAAATGAAAGGTTGATATTTGATGGTTAAATGATTCGCGTCTCCCTCTTGAATTAGTTTTGATTGAGGAAATTTAATGTGTTGTATACATGTTTTGAGATTATGTTGGAGTTGTTATGCTTAGATTTACCCTCCAACTTTGAGTTATGGGTAGTTGGTTCTAGGCTTCTAGAGGTGGGGCAAAGTGTTCTTAGGATTGGATTTACTTGTCTCTTTGTGAGATTTTGATATAGTACCTGAATTTGTTTATGTGGTTAGCCTTGCACTATAATATTGTTTTATGATGGAAATATAGGGTGAGATGGTGCATGCCTCACTTTATTTGTATGTTTATGGCTTTTAAAGTGTGTGCAATCTAGTTTACCTAGTTGGTGATTATGATAATTTTGTTGCAAGTAGGGAGAGTGGCTTCCCACGCGGGCCAAAGCCCTAAGTGGTGACTAGGGTAACCCATGTGGAATTTGAGTTAATTATGTGATAACCTAATAAATAGTTAGGGGGTGGGTAGTAATCACAGTGATAAAAGATAATGGATGCCTCTATCATGGCTCAAGCACTCGTTTGGGCTTGAGATGAGACAAGAAGGCCTGGAATGGAAAATCATCTGCCTTGTCTTCATCAAAGGCATGTTAATTTTGCATGTGTGTGAATGCGATCTAGGGATCGATAGAGGTTTCCAAGGTAACCTAGGATGGGGGCCAGAACCTAGGAAGATCTGCATTGGGTAACCCGTATCGATCCATGTGATGACACTCTTCCCTTTAGCAACCTTGTATGTTTGTTATTTCCACCTCATTGTTCAAGTATCTCTGGAAGCATTTGTTCTTCATCATTGATGTTGCTTTTGTTATGGAATCTTGTTAGCCTTGTTCACTTGACTGTTTTATGTTGTGGGTCCTTTTGTCATCTCCTAGCATGCAGGGTGGGCCTTAGGGTCCACATGGTTGGGTGGAACGTTCTATGCACCCCATTGGGTTCCCAAATGAAGATCGTGATGCATAGAGTTGTACTGTTTGTAGTGACTCCACAACTTTACTAGAGTTTGAACTAGTATTGATGCTATGTTCTACAATATTTTTAGTGGTTTCACCTTATGTAGTTTTTGAATCCTTCCCTTTCTTATAAGGGAAGTTTGATGTAATTTGTATTGTTCTACCCCATGTATGGGAGTGGTATATGTAATATTTGGTTCACATTTAATGCACTTATGTGGTGTTGTATGTGTGGAAATATTTATAATTATGTAACCTTTGGAATGATGTGTAATTATATAAAAAAATTATTGGATGTATCCTTTGATATTATCATGTGATCACAAATGGATTTTTACATATGGTTATGGATGTATGTACATTGTTCATTTCTTATATACAAATGTTTTTAATTGAATGCATGCGTATGGTTAATCATCATTATGGGATTCATGTTAAGTTAGAAACATTCACAATGTAATGCAATCATGTTACCTAGAAGACTTAGTTAGATGTTGTATATGCATAGTTCTAGTATTAGAGTTATATGATGATGCAAATTTCATGTTAGTTTTATTTATTTAAAAAAAATTGTGTGGTAAATTTTTAGATGTTATGTTTTCCCTATGGGTGTGTGTGGTGGGGCATTACATATTTGGTATTAGAACCAAGGTTATCAACTCTGGGTACTCTAGGTTCAATTCAGTCCATTACGTTAACCTCATTCTTAACTCTTGAAATTATGTATTTTCCCTTCAATTATTGTGTAGGAGTATTCCTAAGTGTTGAGTTCATGGGTGAGGTAGAGGCCATGGTGGTGGTCGTAGGGTGGACCACAAAAGTACACCTTTCAAGAGTTCCCATGACAGTGAGCAGGGAAGTGGTGGTCAGAATCCAAGGTAGCTGGGTGTAGAAGGGGCTCAACTTCGTTAGTTTCTAGAGGAGGTTCTTGGCCGCTTAGGCCCTCGACAGGAGGAGGAGCAACAAATGGTCAGGGAGAGAGATATCACTGAGGATGAGATATATAGTAGTAAATTAGGATGTTGTGGTAGCAAGTCACATGAGGGACCTTTTGAGGGAACATCCCCACACTTTTGATGGTTTTGAGGGAGGATTGGAGGCAAAAACTTGGCTAATTGTTTTGGATCATGTTTTTTCTATGCTTCCCTATGGTAGTAATACTAGGGCTAGGTGTTCCATCATGCACCTTAGAGGTTTCACATCCACATGGCGACAATTAGAAGAGCCAAAACTACTCCTAGACATTGGTTTTGTGACTTGGGAGTTATTCATGGAGCGGTTTAGAGCCTATTTCCTATCAGAACACTGGAGATAGTTCCATGCAAAAAGGTTCCATGAACTAAAAAAATTGGAAATTTATGTAGTGTAGTATGAGCGTCAGTTCTATGAGTTCAAGAAATATGCAGAGATAGGTAATGATGAGGGTATGCTAGTGCATAATTTTATCAGGGGTTTGAATTCTCACAGTAGTGGAGGATTCTAAGTATTCAAGATGAATACTATGGAGGTGGCCGTGGAGAAGTCCTGCATAGTGGAGGAAAATTTGGCCATGGAATTAGGAGGCCACATGAGTGTTCAGGTTGGTAGTGCACCTTCATCTGGTTTTGGATCTTATGGTGGACAAACTCAGGCAGAAGGCTCCTCTAGGAGCCAACATGCACCCACAAGGGGTGGTCAGTAACAACAAAAACACTCTTAGTCTAAATATAAGAATTCACAATCTCATGATGGTGATGGTTCTCAATCTAGGAAGAACTGGAATTGGTGGTGTAACAAGCACAACCATTTTGAGCAGCCTGCATAGAGGACCCAGACTATAACTAGTAGGGGTAGTGTTCAATAGTCCAATGCACCTCCAAGTGATAGAGGTTATGGCTAAGGTACATGTTGTTTCTCTTGTGGCCAATAGGGTGACATTGCTAGGCAGTGTTCGTAGAGGATTACTAGAAATTTTAGTAGAGGATGACAACTTCAGAGCTGATGGTGGGAGATGCAGGTAGGTAACATCGAGTATTTGCAGTGGTTGATAATCACCAAGTTGATCATTAGGGCATCATGGTGGAGGCATCAGGTTTTTTATGAGGCATCAATATCTTTATTCTCTTTGATTTTGGTGCTTCATATTTTTTTATTTCTCCTTCTATAGTAGATAACTGTAGATTGGTGGCAATAAGGCAAGGTGTTAGGTGGTAGGTTGAATTGGCCTCTGGTGTGAAGGTAGTGGTATAATCCCTAGTTCAGGGTTGTAGTTTTAAAATTGGGTCACTTGACTTTGGTGGATCTTTTTATCCTACCTATTGGATCCTATGATGTTGTGTTGGGCATGGATTGGCTGAGTGCTCATCGGGCAATGATAGATTATCATTTGTGAGATGCATATATGATTTAAGTATTGAGGTTGAGATTGTTGGCGTACAAAGACCCATCTCCCTATGGATGATATCTGCTATGCAATTGAGGAGGTATATGCAACGGGTTTTTTAGTTGTTTGCAGTATCGATCAGTGACTTGGAGCTAGGGGAGAGTTAAGAAATATCCCTTGATGATTATCCTCTCCTTAAAGATTTCACAGATGTTTTTCCTAGTGAGATTCCAAGGATGCCACCTAAGTGTGACATCAAATTTAGGATAGACTTGGTACCTGAAGATGAGCCTATATCTCGGGCTCCATATCAGATGATGACCCGGGAGCTTGAGGAGCTTTGTTTGCAATTGGAGGAGTCATTAGAAAAAGGGTTCATTCATGCTAGTGTTTTCCCTTAGGGAGCATTAGTGATATTTATAAAGAATAAGGACACTTCCCTTCATTTATGCATTGATTATACATAGCTAAATAAGGTGATGGTGAAGAACCAATACCCTTTGCTGAGAATTGAAAATCCGTTTGACTAGATAAAGGGAGCTAAGATATTCTCAAAAAATGATCTCAATTTGGGATACCATCAATTATGTATCGTTGAGGCTAATATACACAAGACTATATTTCACACTCGTTGTGGGAATTATGAATTCACTATTATTCCATTTAGCTTGATGAATGCATCATTAGTCTTCCATACCTAATTGGATAGATTTATTCTTGTGTTCCTCGATTATATCCTGATCTACTCGAAAACTATGGAGGAGCATGAGGATTATCTAAAATAGGTGTTGCCGTGTTCATCGATGATATCATGATCTACTTGAAAACTATGGAGGAGCATGAGGATCATCTGAGATAGGTGGATCTTGATGATATCCTGATATGCAAATCTGGTGAAGTGTGATTTCTTTCAGATGGAGGTGAAATACTTGGGTCATTTTAATTTTGTTGAAGGTATCACCATGGATCCTTCAAATATCCAAGCCATCATGGATTGGCCTACACCCACGAATGTTCCTGGTATTCGTAGTTTCATGGGCTTGGTAGGTTACTACCGACGATTTGTTTAAGAATTCTTGAGGAAATATTACCCCATCACTTCTCTTCAAGGGAAAGGGAAGAAGTTTATTTGGTGAGAGAAGTGTCAGTTAGCTTTGTAGACTCTTAAGGAGAAGTTCACCAATGCACCTATCTTAGTTGTACCTAAATCTACTGGAGATTTTGTGATGTGTATGAATGTGTTCTTGGAGGGTTTAGGAGTTGTTCTTATGTAGGAGGGTTGTGTGATTGCCTATGAGTCTCGCAAAATCAAGGATCACAAGATGAATTACCCCACTCATGATTTGGAGTTAGTCGTTATAGTTCATTTTTAGGTGAGATGGAAACACTTTTTACTGGGACATCGGTTCGAGCTACATAGCGATCATCACAATTTGTAGTATATATTTACGTAGTTGAACTTGAATTCCAGACAAAGGAGATGAATGAAATTCCTTTGCGAATATGATTTTGAGGTTAAGTACATCTAGGGAAAGGAAAAAATAGTGGTAGATTCTCTAAGTCGGTGGAGACATGAGTTATCAGTAGTGAATCTTGGTATTTACTTGAGGAGCCAGATCCTCACAATGCTTCCCGTAGATGGTTGGTATCAAGAAGTGAAGTCAGAGATTAAGTTAGATAGAGCTTTGGAGGGAAATTTTACATGATATTCTCTGGATTTTGATGGTGTTTTTTAGTATTTGGTTTGTATGTATGTACCTCCTACTAAGGGTCTTCGTACCCTAATAATGAATGAGGCACATCAAGCTCCCTATTCTGCTCATCTGAGAGTCAAGAATATGTATGCAGACCTTTGATCACTATATTTTTGGGCTAGAATGAAGAGAGATATTGCAGACTTTGTTACAAGGTGTTTGGAGTGTTTGAGAGTTAAGGCAGAGCACCAACATCTTGTAGGTCTTTTTCAGCCCCATCTCATTCCTGAATGGAAATGGGATATCATATTGATGGACTTCATAGTTGGTTTTCCTATGTCTTCTCATCGGCATGGTGCCATCATGATCACTGTTGATCGATTGACTAAGGTGGCACATTTCTCTCCTATTCGGTCATCTTATAATGCTTCATCTGTTGCTAGAATATTCATGGAGGATATAGTTAGACTATATGAAATTCCATGAAGAATTATGTATGATCATGATACAACATTCACTTTTTCACTGTGGACATCCTTGTAGCATGCCTTAGGGACCTAGTTGAACTTCAGTTCTGCAATACCATTTAGAGATAGATGGATAGATCGAGAGGGTCAACCAGGTTCTTGAAGAAATCATTTGTATCTACATGATGGATCAATAGTCTTGTTGGGAGGACTACTTGCATTTAGTGGAGTTCACATAAAACAATGGGTATCATAGTTCGATTGGTATGCCTCCTTTATAGGCATTATATGGTCATCCCTGCCAAACTCCATTGATTTAGGACCATCTTGAGGATAGAGTTCTTCTTAGACCGGAGATGGTTTAGGATATGAAGCAATAGGTTGCTCACATTAGAGAGCACTTGGTGGCAGCGTAGGAAAAACAAAATAATTTTATAGATATGCATAAGTCGACCGTCAGTTCTTAGTTAGTGATCAAGTGTTCTTGTGATTACATCTGCAAAAGAGTCCAATCTGTTATGGGAAAGAATCTAATCTTGCACCTCATTTTTTAGGGTCGTTTGAAGTTTTGGAGAGGGTTGGTCTCGTTTCTTATCGTCTTGATTTTCCGCCTAGTCTATCATGCATATATAACGTGTTTCACGTTTCTATACTTAGGCCTTATTATAAAAATGTATCTCATTTTCTTGATTAGAATGCATTATAGGTAGAGGATGGGAAATTGGCATTGGAGCCCATGGAAATTCTTCAGCACATGAGGCTCACTCTCAGGGGAAAATACATTGAGTAGGTGAGGGTCCAGTGGGATCCTAATGATGAGACTTCAACGACATGGGAGGATGTATCCCAGATTCAAGAGTCTTTTCTTTATCTGTTTGCAATCTTCCAAGAGTAAGCCTAGTTCTAGGGGTAGGATGTAGTGCCTCTCCTAATTTCCTTCTCTAGATTGATACTTATTACATTATGTTATGCACTTGAGACCTTGTAGTTTCTTGTTTCACTATTTTGGATTGGATTGGATGATTTTTTTTTTGAATTTGATGATCATGACACTCTTTACTAATATTTATGTTATGATGATATATGGATTTGGTTGTGGATTGGGAGTAATGAGATTATGCTTGTTTTCCATCAGATTAGTGATTGTTATATGATGTGGTTTATGATGATATTACTTTACTTGATGATGCAATTATTGTTGCTTAATGAGGTGGTTATTGTCTGAGGTCTTAGTGAGAGGGATTGTGTAACATCACTCATTTGTGAGCACCCTGCTACGTTGCAAATTTCTCTCACGGTGTGTTTTCTATTTGACATATATACACATTTCTCAACACCTTATTTGATGTAGGTTTTAGGCACCCAACATTGACTCCACCTACACTGTCAAGTTTGAGCATGCCTCAAAGACCCAATGGATATGATGTGGAAAAATAGAGATGAAAAAACTCCCCAACCTTGCTATCATCCTCAGTGAGGATGAGTATCTGTCTAGTAACCCATTTGTCTAGTTTAGAATCCTTGTCAGTTGTCTTGTTGATGTCATTCATCACTTGGTCAATTGTGATGTCATGTTGATTTCATTATTACATTGTTTAAATTGATTTTGAAACTTTGTGGTAAATTAAATATTTTAAATGACCTTGTTAAATTGGTTTAATTAAATTAAAAAATTGATTACAAGGTAATTTAAGTAAATTTTGAATTTAAAATAATAATTAAATAAATCAATTTGGTGAAATATAAAATAAATGGTTTATGATTAAATAATCAAATTAAATTGTTTTTCTAAAAGAGATGTTTTAAAGTATATTTAATAATGATTGATAATTTTATTATTAAAAGAGTTAATTATTTAAATGTGGGAAAGTATTATGATTTTTTTAAAATAAATAAATAAAAATATTATTTTCAAAATTGAGGGTGAAAACAAATTTAAAATAGAAATTGATGGGGTGCATGCACATGCACAACTTCAAACTGATTTTCAAATAAAAAACTTTCCCTTATTGTTGATTTTTGTTTTTGAAAATTCTTCCTTGGTTTTATAGTGCCAGTGTTGGATTTTTGGGAGTTAGTCTTTCATTTTCAAAAAAGAAAACTTTACTCTACGAAAATAATTTTGAAAACAATATAGTCTTGTAATGATGTTGTTTGAAGGAGAATAATTCTTTTGAAAGTGACTAAGTTCTGGAGAATGATTTGGTGGCTGCAAAGGAGATTGTTGCGAAGGAGATCATTCAACATATCTTCTCTCTTTTGTCTCAAAGTGTAGGACTCCATGTAGATTTTGTTGTATATTCACTTGTTTGGCATTTTAAATCCTTCCTTATTGCTATGGTATTCGGCTTCATACCTATTTTTTGAATTAGCCTCAAAGTTAATAGGGACTTTCATCAAGTCATTCTGTGTCAAATGATGCCTTCTATCATATGCTTGCTTTGCCTTGTTGAGGTTGATTTTGTTAGCTGCATAGTGTAATTGAAATTTATTTCCATAAT
Source organism: Sequoiadendron giganteum (assembly GCA_007115665.2). Classification (NCBI taxonomy): domain Eukaryota; kingdom Viridiplantae; phylum Streptophyta; class Pinopsida; order Cupressales; family Cupressaceae; genus Sequoiadendron; species Sequoiadendron giganteum. The sequence continues at coordinate 450,420,568 of CM021107.1, read as the reverse complement.
GGATTTTTTTATATTTAAATTCGAATTTATCCTTGATTTTGGCATTCGATAAGTTATCTGAAAGCTGCGAAAATTCGATGAGAATCCTTTGTGTGTGAAATTCAAGAAATTAGGAGATTCACTTGGAATTCTATAATTTATCTCTTGTAGAATACATGTATATGAATTCAATATATGGAGGTCACTGTTTGTTTTATGCAAATTACTGAATGGTTGGAGTGAAAAGCGATAAATATTATCTTGCTTGTTATTGTATCTTATGCATTATATTGATGTTTTTTGAAACTTCAATATGTTGTAAATCGACTTCATGTAGCTTGCTATTTTTTAAATTATGGTAATCAATTATTAAATGTTTATTGTAATTTGATTTGTTGTATATGTTGTTCAAAGTTTGGTTGTATGAAGTGCGACTGATACAATAGCTTCCTATATTTTATATCCTTGCTTCTATTATTTTTTTTAAGTTTAAAGTTTGAGAAGATAGTTAGCGCCCAACACTTTTCCTTTAAGATCTTTCGATTTGATGTTTATTCTATGAATATGAATATATATATATATTTATATATATATATATATATATATATATATATATATGAGGCAGGTTTATACTCTATTTTTCTATGGATTTGATCTACTGATAGAAATATCAAGTATTTGTAAATGGAATATCATAATACTATGGTAAATAACAAATTAGTTTAAATTAAAATGTATATATGTGAACTTATTTATATATATATATATGTATATATTTGTAAATATATATATTTCATTATTTTTAATTAGAAGGAATTTTTTTATGTTATAATATGTATTTAGTTGTTATAGAATATGTTTATAAGGGTTCCTTGATTATTTATATGATTTTCATAGAGGGCATGTAAATAAAATGAAGGTGTGATTTAAAATAATATTTAAAATTTATTGCTTGATTGAGTAAGAGAAATGAAAGGTTGAAATTTGATGGTTAAATGATTTGCGTCTTCCTCTTGAATTAGTTTTGTTCGAGGAAATTTAATGAGTTGGATACATGTTTTGAGATTATGTTGGAGCTTTTATGCTTAGATTTACCCTCCAACTTTGAGTTATGGGGAGTTGCTTCTAGGCTTATAGAGGTGGGGAAAAGTGTTCTTACAATTGGATTTACTTGTTGTCTCTTTGTGAGCTTTTGATCTAGTACCTAAATTTGTTTATGTAGTTAGCCTTGCACTGTAGAATTTTTTTATTATGGAAATCTAGGGTGAGATGGTGCATTCCTCACTTTAAGTGTATCTTTATGGCTTTGCTAGTGTGTGCAAGATTGTTTACCTAGTTGGTGATTATGAGAATTTTTTTGCTAGTAGGGAGAGTGGATTCCCATTGGGGTCAGAGCCCTAAGTGGTGACCAAGGCAACCCATGTGGAAGTTGAGTTAATTAAGTGATAAACTAATAAATAGTTAGGGAGTGGGTAGTAATCACACTAATAAAATGTAATGGATGCCTCTCTCATGGATCAAGCGCTCGCTTAGGCTTGAGATGAGATGAGAAGGCCTAGAATAAAAAATTAACTACCTTGTCTTCATGAAAGGCATGCTGATTCTGCATGTGTTAGAATGGGGGCTGAGGATTGATAGAGGTTTCCAAGGTAACCCAGGATGGGGGAAAAAACCTAGGAAGATCCACATTAGGTAACCCATATCGATCCATGCGATGACACTCTTCCCTTTAGTAACCTTGTATGTTTGTTATTTCCCCCTCGTTGTTCATGTATCTCTGGAAGCATTTGTTCTTTATGATTGATGTTTCTTTTGTTGTGGAGTCTTGTTAGCCTTGTTCACTTGACTATTTTATGTTGTGGGTCCTTATTTCATGTCCTAGCATGGGCAGTGGGCCTTAGGGTCTACATGGTCAGGTGGAACATGCTATGCATGCCATTGGGTTCCCAACCAAAGATCATGATGCACAAAGCTTTACTAATTGCAGTGACTCTGGAGATTTACCGGAGTTGGAACCTATATTGATGCAATGTTCTACATTATTTTTAGTGGTTTCACCTTATGTAGTTATTGAATCTTTCCCTTTGTTATAATGGAATTTTGATGCAATTTGTATTGTTCTACCCCATTTATGGGAGTGGTATATATGCAATCTTTGGTTCACGTTTAATGCACTTATGTGGTACTGTATCTGTGGAAATATTTATAATTATGTAACCTTTGGAACAATGTGTAATTATATAGAAAATGTATTGGATGTATCCTTTGATATTATCATGTGATCACAGATGGATGTTTATGCATGGTTGTGGATGTATGTAAATTGTTCATTTCTTATATATAAATTTTCTTAATTGAATGCATGTTTTTGGTTAATCATCATTACGGGATTCATGTTAACTTAGAAACGTTCACAATGTAATGCAGTCATGTTCCTAGAGGACTTAGTTAGATGTTGTATATGCATAGTTTCAGTATTAGAGTTGTATGATGATGTACAATTCATGTTAGTTATATTTTTTAAAATTGTGCGGTAATTAGTTAGATGTTATGTTGTCCTTTGGGGTGTCTATGGTAGACACTATAGGTGTAATAAAGTGAAGATTTGGTGAAAAATATTGATTTCAGCGTCAAGTTTGGCCAAAAAGTGTAACCCATTATTATGGGATCACCTTCGATTTTAGTGATCTATCTATTGGACCTAGGATCTCCTTTTCCAATGAAATATTTTGGTGAGCCTAATGTGATTTGCAGTATATTCCTTCTAAGATTTAAAGCATATCACCCTAGATATTATTTTTATCATAGTTTGTTTGCATTCATCATTTAGGAATACATCATTTCATAAAAAAACATTGAAAAAATCAAATATTTTCATAGCATATGGGAATGAAAGTTAAAATAGGGTTAAATTCAGTTATATCTAGATCATAATTGTATTTAAAAATATGCAATAGGTCATATTAGATCTAAAATCAAATATGAAAGTGTTCAAAGCATTCATTTATGCATATGCATATAGTGAAAATAATGAAAAAGTGCATTGTTATTGTTGAAAAAACACATCAAGTTTTTCATTTCTAGATTTCACAAATTAGGATTAGTGAATTTCTACATTTTATAATCTAAAAATTAAATTTTAAATTGCATTTTTTGGTTGAATATTTTGAATATTTCTTACATACTTACAATTCACTTTTTAAAATCACAAATCTATTGAATTTTAGAGATTTGTTTATCTCCACACATTCATAGTCACAAAGTAAGACACTTAAAAACTATAACATGCATTCAAACTTTGATTTTGATAAAATAACCCATTAGAATAGGATGTACTTGTGCCCTAGACTAGTTAAAATCAACTAAATTTTAGATCACAAGATTGTTTCAATGTCTTTTATGTGGCTTTTCTTTCTGATTTTACACCATGTCTAATTTTATTGTGCATCACTCATTTGATCCATGGGGAAAATATAAAAAAAATTCCCCTTTCAAAGATGTGATTTTTATATGGTAATGCATGGCTTGTATAACTATAAATTTTGTACGTACAAGAACATTTTGAAGAAACAAAATGAAATCATTGATACTGATCACAATCATGTTTGTTTTTCTCCTGATATCTCATCTCCTTGTGAAGGTATCTTGGTGTCAAAGGATCCAATAATTGAGCATCATGAGAATCTTGTTTAAGTATCTCCTAATACATCTCCTACTTGGGAATATATTATGACACAAGAAGATGAAATCATTAATCCATTTATTTCAAAATACAATAAGATGGATTGCATTGATGAAGATGCTAAATTGACATTAGATCCCCCATCGATAGAATATCATCAACAAGTAATTAACTCAATTGACGTTATGAATGCACAATTGAAAACCGGATCTCCTTTAATTATTGGACCACCTAAAACTCCTTTAATTTTTGGACCTCCTAAACCACCTCTCATTATAGAACCTCCAAAACCTCATGGCCATTGATGAGTATAGTTTATGGTCTAATTATTGATAGAGTTTTCTATCCATTAATTGCAATTTTCATAGAATTTGATGCTTGGATGTTGACCTTTTTATGATATTTCCTTAAAGCCACAGACTTTGGGCGTGAACTTATTTTCATAACTTTTAAACGATATTGACATGCTATATGAACCATTTGTGTTAATTTTGTATGTGATTAATGAATGTAACTTTGAGATAGCTACATATATGCAGTTGTTGTGCATACTAATCTTTTCATGCAGATATAATTAGAGGCCTACAATTAAGGAAGATTCTGCTAGCTGGGCATTCACCATACTAGTCAAGAAGGTGGTCATTTAATGGAGGGAAGACTCTCGACGACATAAAGATTCCTCATTCAAATTGAAGATGTAACCACCTTGTAATAGTCTTAATTGTTGTTAAGAAAATATAGGCATTACTGTTGTTCTAGATTCGCACTAAGGAAAATATGTTTGATGGATTCTGTGTGTACGTAGCCACCTCTCCACTTTTTGCGCTTTCCCTAATGTGGCGTCCTACAGTTCTCTCAAAGTTGATTGCCATGCTAGGTGATTAGATAAATAAGAATTAGATGCTCCTTTTGAGGTTTTAGTGGGAGGTTTCTCAATCTAATGATGTATTCATATTCTTGATTTTTTCAGCAATACAGTCATGTTGCTCCATTGTACTCATGTTTCTCAATGAATGAAATGAAGTTATAAGTTTGTGCATCTGATTTTACATTAGTTTTAGGGGATACTCATCCAAGGGGGGCCACTTGGTGAGTATTATGTCCTATAATTTAGTTTAGTTTAGTTGTTATTCTCTGTTTAGTAATTAGTTAAGAACCTAGCACTATATATTTTTGTAGCCACTAGAATTCCATTATGTGACTATTCTTGCAGCTAAAGCAGACATAGTAGCTTCCTATTTGGTCGCTCAAATTTTAATTTATGTCATGCATTTCAACTTAGTTTATTTATTGGTTGATGCTCAACACTTATATTATTTCCTTCCAAGCAATTTAATTTAAGTGTTGTGTCTTTCTTAGTTGTAGGATGAATATGGCCACTTTGGATTCCTAGTGCACATACAATGCTGACCCATTTCAAGTTTACGTCCCTGGGTAAACCCATAATAGTGGTTTACAATTTTGATGAGGAAGGAAATTTGTAAAAATGTTCACACATTCAAAATTTCATGTTTTACAGGGTTTGTTCAAACTAGGGGGTTCACATGAACCCAAAAGAGGGGTTCGGTCGAACCCCTAGTTCAAGCAAACCCCCTTTTGCATGGTGGGTTCGCTCGAACTCTATGATGTCATGTTTCTTCATAGAAACAAATGGAAAATTAAAAAAAAGGGGGGGTTCGTATGAAGCCCCCTTCGAACGAACCCCTCTTCACCCTTTCGAGCGAAGGGGGGTTCGTTCGAAGGGGGGTTCGCTCAAACCCCCCTTTTTTGCCCTTCTCCCCCTCTTCCACCAAATTTTAGCATATTTCTGCCCTTTGAAGCTCACATTGAGTATGGAAATGGAGGAGAATTTATAGACCCAACTAGAAGATGGTAGTCCTCAGAACGAGCTATCCCACAAATATAATTTCAATATATTTTGGTTTTATTATGTATGTGTTTTTTTAGTTTTATTAAACATAGGTTTTTCACCGAAAATCAAGCTCTTTGTTTTGCACATGTGGAAAAATAGCAGATTATCAATTTTTTTTTTTAAAATATGTTTATTCTGGGTATTGATGTCCTTGATCCATTAAAAAAATAAAAATTGAATTTCGATACATACAGAAAAAATTATATTGTACACAGTCCACCTGTGTCTGAATTGCAATTGGTTTGACTTCAAAACTTGATTAAGGAAAAAATATTCAATAAAAAAATATGAGACCAAATGAAAGTGCTAGATATTGTAGTTACAAATCTAAATTCAAAAAATTAGAATTTTATCCTTCATACAAAAAATTTATGTTGTATACGGTGAGCGCCACTTTTTAAAAATGTTGTTTTCTGAAGAAAAATAATCGGTTTTCGTGTGAGATGGAAAAAGAAATGCAATCTGATTTCAAATAATTTCAAAAAAATATTTTTAGAATCTACAGACAAAATTTGATGAGACTCTAGTTTGCATCATCTTCAAATTCCTCATGGTTTAACCACTATAGGTGCCTGAATGTGAAGATTTAGTTAAAAACAATAATTTCAGTGTCCAGTTTGGCAAAAAAATTGTAAACCACTATTGCGGGATCACCCCCTTGGGTTGAAAATTCAAATGCACCTTTATGTTTATTGAAATAGCTATTCAAGTTAGATGTCCAATCTTTGAATCACAGTTGTGAAGGATTAGTTGTTGAATCATTGTAGGAGGCCAGAATTTTTGGTGTTGTTGTCGGGGATGTTGTAAAACTAGGGTGTTCTTTGGATTCATTGATAGTTTTTCATGTTGCAATATTTCTGGAAGTTGTTCTTAGTATACCCTTCATTTAGGAAAGTAATGACCCCCCTATTATTTTTCCAATTCTTTGTGTGAGTTGGCTGATAGTGAATTAATATCGTATATATAGAGAAAGAAGAAGAGATGCCCATGGGAGACTCCTTCCTAACAATCTTGATCTATTCCAGATAATTGAGTATTAGAACCTTCCAAGAGATGAAGAAGAAGAGCCAAAATTCTTTGCTGATACATTTCTAGATCTAACCAGTTCTGAAGTTTCCTACGAAGATCATAATCTGATTGAGAGCCCCCTTGCTTTGGAATTGCATCAAGAAGACATGGGTGATGCAAATGGAAACAGACCTAACCAGCTAGATTTTCCATTCCCCATTGCTCATCTAAATGAAGTATATAACCTATAGAATATCCCTACTTCAGTCCTTCCTAAGTTCTATGGACTTGTCACAAAATATCTTGATACATTATTTTTCGAGTTTGATATACTTTATAGAAGTTATGACTATACCACCAATGCCCATAAGCTTAAGCTATGCCCTGCCACCTTGAAAGAAGTTGCATTAAGATGGTTCATGATCCTAGGCAGAGATACTATGGAGACTTGGGAAGACATGAAGACCCATTTCCTTGAAAAATACAAGCAGTATTGTAGGGGTAGTTACATGAGAAGAGGTGACATTTTTAGGATGCAAAAAAAGGAAGATGAGAGCTTGGAAGATTATATTTCAAGGTTTCTATTTTTCTTACATAAATCTCCACACCATACACTAAATGAAGAATCAAAAACTCTGATTTTGTTAAGGGGAATTAATGACAACTGTATAGATGCCTTGGACATGATGGGAGGAGGAGATATCATGCAAGTTTCTTGGGAGGACATCAAGAAGATATGTTAGAACTATTCTAGGGTAGCTTCAAAGAAGGGGAGAGCTTACCAACCCTCCATGGGTAAGTCATCTACCAATGGAGTTTCAAGGATGGAGATTACTCACTTACTGGAAGAATTCAAGAAAGACATAAAAAATCTAGCTACTCAGCTGGATACGCTTCAGGACAAGAGGAAATAAGAGGAGGCAAAGACAATGTTGTTAGAATATTGCCCTCATTATAGACAAAATAAGGACTACATATATAAGATGATATCTAATATTGACAGCAAATAGATGGCACCTGAGTTCAAGCCAATCTAGGGTGAAGAAGATCAAGTCTACTATGTTTAACAAAGGAGGCCATGGGCTCCAAGTCAAGACATGCCACCAAATCCACTATCTTTTTCTGGGCCATATTTCAATTCCTATTCATCTGGTAACCAATGAAACCCCCCATATCCATCCAATTATGGAGGATATCCACCACAAACTTGGAATAAGCCTCCAAATTCCTGGACCAATCACCAAAACTCTCCACCCCAGTGGAAACAACCCTAGGGAAATTGACAACAGTATTAGGGAAATTGGTAGCCACCTCCAAGAAACTAGCAACAAACATCTCAATGGAGGGGAGGACAACAATGGCCAAACCAGACAACCAATTACATGTAGCCACCTTCTCAGCCTCAAAAACCTTCCATAATGCCTCCTCCTACTAATTCAAGTTCAAATGCACCTAGACCTACTCAGCTACCAATCCAGCCCACACCCAACCCAAATAATAAACCACGTAGGAGCCGGTATACTCTGTTGATCCAAATCAATTCCTTGCATGTGCTGTGAGTGTAAGTAAAATATTCTTGCATTTAGGAGCTACTTTTCTGGATCCTTCCACACCCATTATCACTAAGATTCATGTCGAAGAAGATGAGTATTTGAATATCCCTATTCAACTAAGTGCACTTACAAATCCTGAACCATCCTAGTCAAGCATTCTGAACCAGAAACCATAATTTCCCTAGAGGTTGAAAACTATGGAAGAAAAGGAAGAAAAGGAGGACACAAATTTTTATATTTTAGATCATTTGAAGCATATATGTGTCGAAATACCTCTATTTCATGCCATAAAATATGTTCCCATATATGGCAAGGCAATCAAGGAAGCATGTCTTAAGAAACTAGGCAGGAAGAAGAAAGATCCTGCTATGGTTTATGTGGTGGGACAGTTGACTGACAACACGCTTGGGAAAGTAACTATTCCCAAATATAATGACCCGGGGAGTCTTGTGGTAGGAGTTGTTATGAATGGAATCCAAATAGAGAATGCTTTGATTGATTTGGGAGCAGCAATAAATGTAATGACTAAGGACATCCTGCAACAAATAAATGTTGTAAACATGAGACCTAATCCTATAGTCCTGCATCTTGTTGATAGTTCTAATGTTAAGCCTGATGGGATAGTAGAGGATCTTGTGGTAACTTTAGACTCTTGGGAGTTCCCAACAAATTTTATGATTCTTTCTCCTAAGGCCACACTAGGCAGGTACCCCATTATTCTTGTAAGGCCATGGTTAGAAATACAAAACACCTATTTTGGATGCCAGGCATGAGATATGACCATTTATGATAGGAGCACCAAAAATCTTGTTCTCTACCCTCCTTCTTAGGCATCCTAGGATAGGAATGACCCCGTATGGCCACATGTTGGTGAAGAGGTTGAGGAATTTAATTCTGTGGCACACCTTATGATGTTAAGAAGTCCTCTCATGTAGCTTCAAGATGAAGATGCAATATTTTCTAACATAATTCATAACTGATATGAGGTAGAGGAAGCATCATCCTATCGTGCATCTTGTTTTATTGATACAATGAAGAAACTCATGGCCGCTCTTCCTACAACCGCTTGTCCTAAAACCGCTCTTCCTACAGACGTTCTTCCTACATCTAAGTTTCTTGCACTAATAGGTATGTCTCATAAATTTATGCCACATGAACTCAAGGTACCAAGAATTAGTGAAGCAACTATGGTAGAGTTAACTACACAAGTACCGGTGTCAGAAGGAAAATATCTAAATATTAATAGAAAATTGAGTAAAGAACAACAATTGTCATTGGAAAACTTACTCAGGGCCCACTAGTGTGCATTTGCGTGAGATTATCATGATATGAAGGGATTGGAACCTAAGCTTTGCATTCATAAGATGTACATAAAAAATGACTATACACCAGTGAGGCAGCCACAAAGAAGAATTAATCATGCATTGAAAGAAATTGTAAAAGGAGAACTACATAAGTTACTAGATGCAAGATTCATCTACCCCATTTTAGATAGCCAGTGGGTGTCCCCATTGGTGATTTTGCTAAAAAATGGAGGGAAGTGGTGAGTTTGTGTTGATTATAAATAGCTTAATGATGCCACCAAAAAATACCACTTTCCTTACCTTTCATAGATCAATTTTTGGACTTAGTTGTAGGAAAGCAGTAATTTTATTTCCTAGATGGATTCAACGGCTATAAACAAATCCAAATTGCACCAAAGAACTAGGATAGGACCAAATTTACTTATCCATGGGGGACCTATGCCTACTCAGTCCTTCCATTTGGCTTATGCAATGCACCTGCAACTTTTCATAGGGCAGTCATTAGCATATTTTCATATATCTCTCTTGATTGCATGGAAATCTATATGGATGAATTCACTACTTATGGTGTTGATTTCAATGTAGCATTGGAAAATCTCAGGAGAGTCCTACAGAGATGTGAAGACCACAATCTATATTTAAATAGTGAAAAAAAATTCATGATGATGCAGAAAGGTGTAGTTCTTGGCCACTACATTTCTCACAAAGGAATTCAAGTAGATCCTGTGAAGATTGAGGTGATCACCAATCTGCCTATCCCTGCAAAACAAAAATATGTTCAGAGTTTCTTAGGACATGTAGGTTATTATAGGAGGTTCATCAAAGATTTCAGAAAAATGGCAACACCATTGTATAATATCCTAACTAAAGATGCTGAATTTCAATGGGTAGAAGACTGTGACAAGGCATTTTCTTATTTGAAAGCAGCTTTGACTCATGTTCCTATGCTCAAGGGTCCTAATTGGGAGCTTCGTTTTCACATCCATATAGATGCATTAGAAAATTCTATAGGATTAGTCTTAGGATAGACAGAAGGAGCTATTGAAAATGTTATTTATTTTGTCAGCAAAAACCTGTAGGGAGTTGAATTCAACTATAGAGTGAAAAAAAAAGAAATGTTGGTAGTGATCTATGCCCTAAGAAAATTCAGGCATTACATAATAGGCTACCAGATATTTGTGCACAATGATCATGCATCCGTTAGATACCTCATGAATAAACCCCTGATCTGAGGCAGGCTAGCAAGATGGTTATTGCTGATGTAGGAGTTTGACATAACCATTGTGGATAAACTAGGGAAGGCCAATGTTGTTGCAGACTTTCTTTTGAGGCTGATTACATCATAAGACAATCAAGTTGTAGATGGATCTTTCCCTGATGAACATCTATTTTCCATCTGTGTGCAGAAACCCTGATATGCTGACATAGCTAATTATCTGGTCACAGGGAGAGTTCCTCCTCACCTCTCTCCAAAAGACAAGAGAGTGCTCATTGAAAAATATTTTCCTTTCTCATGGATTGTTGGATGTTTGTTCTACACTAGACCAGACCATGTCATAAGGAGATGTGTGCAGGAAGATGAGAAATATGAAATTTTGCATGCATGCCACAATGAACCATGTGGAGGACATTTTACAGTCAAGAGGATAGCAATGAAGATTTTGAACACAGGGTATTACTGGCCCACACTCCATAAGGATGCAGGGAGATATACCAGGAAGTGTGACAGATGCCAAAGAATGGGCTGACCAACCAAATTTGATAAGATGCCACTTTAACCCCAGGTATTAATCACTCCATTTGATAAGTGGGGATTGGATTTTGTAGAACCCATTGATCCTCCATCAAAATTTAAATCTTATATCTTGGTATGCACTAATTATGTAACCAAGTGGGTAGAATTTAAGGCCATGAAGCATGCAAGAGATAATAAGGTTGCATAATTTCTTTATGAGGAAATTTTCACATGGTATGGAGTCCCAAGAGAGATAGTGAATGATCAAGGGGCTCAATTAACTACAACCCTTGTTAAAAAAATGGTCAATGAGTACAACATTAGGCATAATAAGTCTACTCCTTATCACCCCCAGGCCAATGGCCAAGTTGAGGTGACCAATAGAGAAATTGAAGCCATTTTGACCAAAACAGTGGCATCCATAGGAATGATTGGGCAAGTAGACTACCAGAAGTTCTTTGGGCCTACAAAACCACATGGAAAACAACTACATGATTCACTCCATTTAAATATTTGTATGGAAAGATAGCTACGATTCCCATTGAATTTGAGCATAAGAATCTTAGGATTGCAATAGACTTTGGGATGAATATCTCTGAGGCACAATAGGACAAAATCATGCAGATGAATGCTTTGATGAGATGAGGAAGGTGGATTTGGATCACAAAAATGTAGTGCAAAATCAGAGAATAAGGTGGCATGAAAAATTCATCAAGGATAAAAAATTCCAGCCAGGTGATTGGGCACTGCTCTATGACTCAAGGTATCGAGACAATGTAGGAAAATTGCAGACAAGGTGGTTAGGACCATATGAGGTTGCTGAAGTTTTTCCCAATGGATTTGTTTAGCTCACTACCATTGACCTTATCAGATTCAAGCTATTGGTCAATGGTCATCGCCTACGATTGTATCACAATTCACCTTCCAAGGAGGAGTTCCTGCAAGAATTCACTCAACATGCAACACCTGAACTTCTTGCAATCGAAGGGAGTGGAACTAGTGTCCCTCCTTTTGGATAACCAAGGTATGTAACTTTTCATAATAAAGACTTTCACTTCCATGGGGGTCCACTTCTTCACCCATCCGTTCATCCATTCCACCTTTCTCTCTTTCCCATCATGCCACCATCATTTCACTTCATTCCATTCCACCTCATTCTGCTCCACTTTCATTAATTTCTCAACTAATTTCTTGAAAAGTGACTAGTACTTTCTCCATAATATTTGCAATAAATATTCCATGAATTCAGGTACTTGCACATCAATTGTTCCATCTTAATTATCTTTTAGTATTTTCATTTAATTGTTGTAAATAAATATGGACGTTCACAACATGCAATTATTCCTTGCCCCTATCAAATTGTCATTCCACCTCGCATGTGAGGACACATGTAAAAATTTAGGTTGGGGGGGAAAGTGTGAATTCCATGTCCACATGTCTATCCATATTGATTCATGTTAGCAAAGTTTAAGTTATTGAGCCAATTTGAATTTCGAGTGAGATGACGCCTCACATGTGTGAAAGGACATCAACTGCTGCCATTTTCCTTGATCATAGCCTTCATTTATTAATCCTTTACTACCTTTATTTATCCTATCATAATCTTAAGACAAAAGGTAAAATTTTGACGATACCGATGTTTGAAATTTGGTAGCATTGTAGGAAGGAGAAGTTTGGCTTTCAAACAAAGATTGTAGGAAGGAAAGCTTTGCAAAGTGATTGTTTGATTGAAGACAATTGAACAATGGGAGGTGGGTTAATTCGAAATGAACCCATGGTTCATGATGTATTACTACAAGATGCACCTTGCCTTGCCCAGTTTAGAAAATTCAGATGGTTAGATTATTTCTTAAAGTTGAATGGTTTTGATGAAGACATTGCATTGGAATTCACCTAGATATTGTCTGAAGGAAATGCCATGGTAAAAGGGTTGGAGATCATAGCCACTAAGGAGAGGATTGCATAAGTTACATGGTTTCCTAGCAAGGGTGAGCATCACCTTGCTACTAGGGACAACAGGTCGGCTAGGGCCGAATTTATAGAACCTGGTGACCCTCTGTTGAGCGTGGACAAACAAGGAGTGAAGATAATTTCTTTGCCTGAGCCATGGAAGCAGGTAGTTATTTATGTTGTGAAGTATATTACCTATGAATTTCATCAGTCGGATCTACATTATGTGCATTTCAAACTCCTGAACCACATGAGGCATGAAAGGAGAATGAATGTTCCAAACGTGCTATACCACCTTTCAATCATGGTGGGCGAGACTCAAAAAGGTAGAGACAATTTTTTTTCCCACCATTGTCTGATCAAATTATTAGTTGAGAATTCTTTGCATGATGCGTTTGATATAACTTGGGAATAATTATTGAATATTGATCAAATTAGACCAAAGAATTTATGACCTAGGGCTTTTACTCAACCCCGTAGGGTTAGTAGGAGAATGAGCAATGTTGGAGCCACTTCTGGAGCTTCAAATTATGGCGCAAACCCTAGTGTAAACCCTATTGTAGCTAAGAAAACTATTGAAATTAGTTCTTTTGAGTTTGAAAATTCAGAAAAAGAAAGTTCATCTCTAGATTTTGATGATGATGTTCCTCTCAACATCCTAATGAGAAATAGGGCACATAAGAAGAAGACATAAATTAGAAAAGGAAAAGATAAAAATAAAACGATAGAAGAAGAAGTGCCAAGCTCTAAAAAATGGAAGGTCGAAACTATTCTTCCTGCAACAAAAGAAAAGTGAAGAAACCCTCCTAGAAAATCAAGACCAGCTAGGCCAACCACTGGTGTATCTCTAGACGGAAGCCCTCAGCCTAGAGAAACATCATGGGAGGATACAAAATATCCAGTGGAGCAAGTGAATTTCGATAAAAAGGACATATTTGAGGAAGCAACAAACTTAATGCTAGAAGATCTTTGTGACATCACATAACAATTTGAAAGCTAAGTGCATGAGGAAAATCAGGATCTCCTGTAGCAAGAGAAAAATAAATATTTCCTACAACAAGTGAAAAAACAAGAACTTGAGGCCCTGCAACTAGAATTGGGAGAACAATCAGCACCCCTACAGCCAAAATTGGTTGAACAAGAAAAATCCCTGCAACTAGTACTCTACGGGGAGCAAGAAAAAGTACCAGGTAAATTTTTGGTAGGAATACATAGGCCCTCTGATTTTTCAATGCACATGGTAGCGATGAACTTGTGGAAAGAAGTGAAAAGGAGGGAAGAAGAATGGAAGCAGAGAAACATAGGCTAATGAGGGAAATTCAAAACAGAGATGAAGAGATTAAAGATAAGAATGAAGAAATTGTTGCTTTAAAGAAGAAGGTGGATAATATTAAAACTTTAGTACCATAGATATCTGAATGTAGGGCTCCTCCAAGGGTCTATGATTTTTATTTGAAGGAGAAAAATCTTTCTTTTAAGCTAGCAAGGATTGTTTTAGGTTTGAACCCTTCCATTGAGACCCCTCTTGAATTTTTAAATGCTTATTAGATTGCTCCTCTTGAAATCAAGAATCTATTGTGTGAATTCTATTTGCATAATTATGTTGTGACCAAAGACCATGATTGGAATCCACTTTTTTATGTTGGAGATGTCCAATTAAGGATATTTATGTCCTGGATACATAATGAAGTTAGTAGAGGAAAGAAGTTTAGGACCTATCAGAAAATTAAATCCAACATTCCCCTACCCATTAGGGCTGAATCTAAAAACCTAGGATACATTTTTGAGGGATTGGCAAATAATTCTATACCAACGAAGCTATGGAAGTAGGATCCTGCCTAAGAGAGAAATATTTTATAAAGAATATGAGGAGATATCAAAAATCACAGGGGTATCTGTAATGGGATACCTGTTAGAAAGGTGGAACAAGATAATTGATGATTTGAAACAAGATGAGCCTCATTCCACACATAACTATGTTGCAGTACTTAAGAGAGTTGATAGATATATACATATTGGAAGGAAAAAGGGACAATTTTTGCTTCCACTAGTTTTTAAGCCACCTATCCTACTATGGCCTATGCCCAACTTGAGGTAATACCAATATGACATAGTTGCAGAGAGACAAACATGGAGTAGGTTGGAAAAACAACAAGGGTTCTATTGGGATCCTAATTCAAACACAACATAAATTGATGTAAGACAACTTGCAGTTGCAATTTTTAGGGTATTGACAAAGAAAAAGAACAACTCTTCCTGTGTTGGAGGACTAGTAAAACCGTAGGTTGGGGGGAGTGATGAGTCTACGTTATGGTCTAATTATTGATAAATTTTTTTATCCATTTTCTATAGTTGTAATACACTTTGATGCTTGGATGTTGACCTTTTTATGAATTTTCCTTAAAGCCATAGACTTTGGGCATGAACTTATTTTCATAACTTTTAAATGATATTGACATGGTATATGAACCATGTATGTTATTTTTGCATGTGATTAATGAATGTCACTTTGAGATAGTTACAGATATATAGTTTTTGTGCATACTAATATTGTCATGCAGATATAATTAGAGGCTTTCAATTAAGGAAGATTCTGCCAGCTGGACATTTGCCATACCAGTCAACAAGGTGGTCATTTAATGGAGGGAAGATGCTTGATGAAAAAAATATTCCTCATTCAAATCAAAGATGTAACCACATTGTAATGGTCTTAATTGTTGTTGAGAAAATATAAGCATTACTGTTGTGCTAGATTTGTGTTAATGCAAATATGCCTAACAGACTTTGTGTGTGCATAGCCACCTCTCCACTTTCTGCGCTTTCCCTAATGTGGCATCCTTCGATTCTGTTGGAGTTGACCACCTTGCTAGGTGATTAGATGAATAAGACTCAAATTCTCCTTCTAAGGTTTTAATGGGCGGTTGCTCAATCTGACGATGTACTCACATTCTTCATTTTTTTAGCAATACAATCATGTTGCTCAATTGTACTCATGTTTTTCAATGAATGAAATGAAGTTATAATTTCATGCATCTAAGTTTACATTAGTTTAGGGGATTCTCATCCAAGGGGTCCCACTTGGTGAGTGTTCCATCCCATACCTTATTTAAGTTTAATTGTTATTTTTTGTTCAGTAAGTAGTTAATAATTTGGCACTATTTGTTCCCGCAGCCACTAGAATTCCATTATGTGGTTGTTCCTACAGCCAAATCAGATAGAGTATCTTCCTATTTGTTCACTCAAATTTTCATTTCTATCATGCATTTTAGCTAAGTTTTGTTATTGGTTGATGCTCAACACTTATGTTAATCAATTCTAAGCAATTTACTTTCATCATTGTGTCTTTCTTATTTGTAGGATGAATAGATATACTTTGGATTCCTAGTGCACATGCAATGCTAACCCATTTCAAGTTTACATCCATGGGTTGACAATTTAAATGAACCTTCATGATGATTGAAAAATATATTTAGGTTAGATGTCCAATCTCTAAATCACAGTTGTGAAGGCTTAGTTGTTGAATCATTGTAAGAGGTCAACAACCATATACTAAACCTTGCAAAACAACTCACTTGTAATCATGCAAACAAGATGTGTTGCAAAAACTAAGTTATCACATAGTTTCTCCCACATATAACACTAGAAATAATAAGCAACCAAAACAAACACCAACATCCATCACATTACCTCAACCATATCTTCCATCCCCACCTGGTCTTTCTCAATGTAGTGGCAAGGAATATGATCTTGTTGAGAAAATTCATAATATTCCAACCAATATCTCTCTTTGGGACCTGATTCAAACATCACCTACATACCACAAGATGCTCCAAGTGACTTTAAAAAAGATCGATCTCTCAAATTTTGTCAAAATGAATGATGTGGCCACCTTGTTTGATTGTATGCAATTGATAAAGTTGGATATTACATTCCTTCAACATGAATTACCCTAGCTTGAGATCCAAAACAAGCATGAAGCTTTAATAATAATGGCGATCATTAATAAAGTTGGGGTTATGTGTACTCTCATAGATAATGGACCAAGTCTTAATGTTTGTAGCACTAATCTTCTAGATAATTTTTTTGTGGACAAGAATATTGTAGAACCTAATGATCTTGCGATTTGTGGCTTTGATAATATTAGTAGGAAACCATTAGGGAAAATCACACTACCCATTAAGGTAGGGCCCATGGGTTTTCCTACCCTTATCCATATCATGTCGGGACCACTTGCATATAATCTACTCCTAGGTAGATCATAGATTCATACCACAAAGGGAGTCTCATCTACTCTCCACTGTGAGATGAATTATGAATATAACAACAAGATATATATAGTTGAAGCAAATGAAAAAGTTATAATTCACAAGTCCAAGCCAAACATAGTACTTCAAAATCTCTTAATACTTTGATCCCATCTTCCAAGGTAGAGCTTATACATGTTAAATATTGCATCTCACCTATAAAAAACTCTCAGACAATGATTGAGGTTAATTAGATTTTACACCCTCCTTTGTAGGAGAGTATAAAATCTCACAATCTAAACCTATTGAGTATTATGTTTCATTCAATCAATCTAGTTCTACACAGATAAATATAGAAACATCACCCCATGATGGTGACGAGGGCTCTTTATATTTATCATATCTTGATTTATTGCTTGCATTTAATAATGTTGAGAAAATTGAAATATTTTAAAAATGGAATTTATCATTTTTATTTATGGATTTGATAAAATGCAATGAAGAAATTGATAATGAATATCATGCAATTCTATGATTTAGGAAAATTATTCCATAAGATTATCGGTTAAAGGTTATTGATAAGTGGGCAACTGTAAGAATGTGTGTGCAAGAGCAGGTTGAATGACAAGAACTTGATTGAGGTAGGAATTTTTAGCCGAATGACCTTAGTAAACACAAATGGAATATGGAATCTCACACACCATAGTAGACCATGACATCTGCATATGTTTGAAAGTTGATAAATATCATTATATTCGGTATGAGAATTATTATTAGTGAAAGAAAAATATTAGTGCATTCTTGTCATACTTTGTTTGTTTCAAAACTGATATTTAATGAAATTGAAAACTTATTCCATAAAATACAATTATCATATAAAAAAATATTGCATTGTTGTTATTTTGATGAAATTGAAAATATATATTTTGTATGAGGAAATGTAATGAATAAAATAAACATGTATGTTTGAAAATATATCTCGAATATACATCTATATGAATATTATCTTATGTGGGTAAAATCATCTATAAATATATATATATATGTGTGTGTGTGTGTGTGTGTGAATACATATATATACATATACATACATACATACATACATACATATATATATATATATATATATATATATATATATATATACGAGTATATAAATACATATATACATAGATGTAAATGTTTTGTCTCGAGTTTAATTTTATTTTTCTTGAAAAAATAATGAAATCATGGTTGAAAAATCTATAACTCCCACAATGAATGGGATAGGGGCTAGACCCTCTCATATAAGAAAATATACTGTCAATGCTCAAGAGGAGGAGAGAGTGGGCAACCGGGTAAAGAATATATAGACAAGGAAATTTAAGACCACTGTCTTTGAATTTAGTAGGGATATTCGTGGTCAGAGGAAAAAATTAAGAAGATAATTTAGCAAGAAAATAGGGGAAGATAAAAAGGGGAATCTACAGAGGAGGAAAGAGCACATAGGTTGAAATTTGTTGCCAAAAAACCATCGAAAAAATCACTAGAAATGTAGAAAAGTGAGGTAATTGGAATCCCCACTGAAGTTTCCTTGAAATCGAAAACATACCTTTTCATATGTGTTATTTTGAGGCAATGTTATGCATTTCATGGTTAATATTCTTGTGACATGTCTCTATTAGATGACTTATGTAAAACCATGTTAGCTCCATTGGGGCCAAAGCCACCACAACGAGCTTGTATTTTTTTTATGCTTTGAATGCATGGGTATCGACTAGATCCCCATGATGGGTTTTGCCTATTTGCTCATTTTTCTATAGGTCAAAGTTGTTCGGCCCAACTGGTGTTAATAACTTTCGTTTATCAAATCTCTATGTAATGATGCATTGGTTGCATGACACCCTATGGTGATCAACATATATTGTATCTATGTTACCTAGTGGGTGCCAAGCCTAAATGGTTGAGTGATTCATATCACTTGATATTGCCAAGCAGTGAACAACATGCGTTGTTCACATATGTCACCCCACCATTTAGGGTGGTAAAATATGGTAGTAAAGAGCCCTATTAATGCATAGTCGAGGTAATACTATCATTATCATTCCGATGTGTGCATTTCATTACACTTTGTTAAGATAGTATGTGTAGAAAAAGTTAGTGTTCTATTGAAACCATGGCTGAACGATGTTATTGTTTGGTGAAAACTCTATTAGAAAGAATGTGCCAATGTTCGATGCATGCCAAACTTTTAGTGTATTCTATGGAAATTGTAATCGACCATCTCTAGCTACAAGTTTATAGAACCCTATGATTCATCATGTGAATGTTTGATGTATATGTATATATATACATATAAATATAGTTGATTCAACTCAATGATTTAACTAGGGTCGAAGAACAACTCACTTTGTTCTTTATTATTATATTTGAAGGCTGTTTTCATAACATTGAAGGCTGAACTGAAGCTTAGTTGCTATCGAATAAAATGAAGGATTTGTAGAAAAACCGATAGTATGTTATCAACTTCATGATAACATGTCTATCGACCACCTTTTTTTGAAAAATCTACTTTATGGAATAGATATTTTATATTTATTTTCAATATACTAATGTTCTTTTATGAAAATATTACAATGGTAATTCCAAACTGAACAACAGATGGACATGATCGATAAGAAATAGACAAACTTAGAATCTGAATTGAAATTCATTGAAGGGATTCTTCTTTTCTATATGAAATGATATTTATTTGGAAATGATTACTATGGATCAATCATGTTAAACAAATTTTCATTGGAATAAATATTTTATTTGAATTTCAAAAGAGACTATATGTCAATGAAATATTAAATGGAGCATCTGAACAAATTGATGTTTGTCTTTTCTGAATATGGATTTTCTGTATGTAGAAAATATTTTCCTTTTCTATTCATAATGTATACACATTTTCCAACTATGTTCACTTATAGGCATATATGTGTACATGCATAAATGCTTCAATTATGCATGTGCACATACATGTAGTATACCTTCTGATTCATCTTGATTAAAATTTTGAGTAAGATTGTTAATTTTGATTGCAAAGGAAAGAAATATAGAGATAGAACAATATGGATTTTCAAAATGTAGAAGAAAAGATGTATGATGAATAAATGAATGGTTATACCTATTTTTTAATGACTTAATTATGGTCAAATAGTGAAATGGAATGATACATGAATTCAATGGTAGACTGTAGCACACTATAATTTGATGCTAATAGATGGTCTAAAAGGGAGGGATACCCCTTTCAGATGATGAGATTTTATTCTGGGAATGGGTGCTAGAGAGTGTAGATTCTCTTTTCCAAATATAACCAGATTTTTATTTTATGTAGCATGAGCTTGGCCAAGCTTTGCACTCATTTTTTTAATATATCTCCGGAACAAACTATTAATATTTATCCTTTCTTTGATGTATTTTTCACCTAACATGGAACTTGCATATTCTAATAGTAGATAGAAATGCATGAGGTTAGGCACACACAGATTCTACCTTGCAAACAGTATCTCTTGCTAAGTGTTTTGTGTAGGTTCGGGTATTTTTTGGCTGACTAAAGAATTTTAAAAAAGAACTACTTCGTGGTTGGGTGGAAAAGCACCTCAATCATGTTCTTGTCCTTTAGTGGAGGTGAGCTGTCATAAATGAATCATATCAAAATTCTATTATGTATTTGTATCATTGATGTAAAAGAAGAAATTGATGTAAAAAGGATGAGAATGATATAAATGAAAATTGAATTTGTGGCCTTAAATTCCAAGTCAAACTTGTATTGACTGTTGACATTTGGAAATGGATATATATATTTTAGATTTATTTTCTTATTTATGGACATAAAATTTCCAAATAGAAATATTTATGGAATTTGTGTCATAAGTTTTAATATTCATAATGTCAATTTTTGATTTATTGGTAAAAATCTAGTTGGGCATGTTACATTTGGTATCAGAGCTCAAGGTTCAACTAGGGAATAGTATACCCTTAACTAGATTTGAGATACCTAAAGAATGACCAAATATGAATTGGTTTTAGGAAATGGGAAGGTCCAAGTCGAGAAGAAAGAAGGGAAAAACCAATAGGGATATGAAAAAGCAAATCGTCATTGAAGAGAATCCGAAAATTGAAGACCAACTTGAGATTCCTAACGAAGAAACTCTAGAAAATGCCCACACACATCTCAAGTTAGAGAGAAGAAAAATGATAGAGGAGACCAAACAAAATCCTAAGACTTATAAACCCTTTGCATTTAGAGATTGGTCAATAGGATGTGGACCTAATGCACCAATGTTGACTAAGGAGTAGAAGAATTGCCTAAGTGCACGTCCTGCCTCACCCAAGAGGGAAGATGTAGATTCAGATGAGGATCCAAAGGAATATACTCTTTCTGATAATGAGGGAAATGCTTAGAGTGGAATTTTTTTTGTAAATAAGGATCAGTGTAAATCCAAACTTAATATAAATAAAGAAATTATTATTTTTGTTTAAAGGCATCAATCTTGAGGGATTGTCTTGATGTGAATATATGTGTATATCTATTTTAGATCACATGTTGTGTGCATTATATTTTATAGATCAATAGTATAAACATCAAAACATTTTTCTTGAAATTATAAATGTGGTTGTGATGCAGGTCAAGTGTGAGTCACTATGGTGATCACTAGACAAGATGTGGGTGGTAGTGTACAGGGAAATGGGCCAAGCAAGAGGCTAGAACAAATCTTGGAACTATTGAAATGGAAAGAAATCTGAATGGATCATTTGGAACAAGAGATATGAGGGGTATGAGAAGATCAAAATCTCAAGGATGAGGTACCTAACTAAGGAGATGGGAATCACAATTGAGGTCAAATTGAGGAAGAAATTGGGAAAGATCTTAAGAAGGTGGCACCACTGAAATTCAATGGAAAGGCCATCGAAGATGGTGCTGAGGCCTAGATCATAGATATGGAGAAATATTTCATGCTTCACAACCTATCTGACCAGACCAAGGTTGCTTGGGTTGTATATCAATTGTTTGGAGAGGAAACTACTCGATGGGAAAACAAGAAGGGGAAAGGGAGAGTTCCACAAGAGGAGATCACTTGGGAGTTTTTCCTCCAATCATTTAGAAAGAGGTGGCTACCACATCTTTTCTTTGATAAGAAGATGATTGAATTTCAGAATCTGACCCAGGATGGCTTGATAATAGTTCAATATTGGGGGAAGTTTACCAACTTTCTTAAGTATGTGCCGCAATATCAATCTGATGAGTTTTTTTGGGTTCTAAATTTTGTATTAGGATTAGGACCCCACATTGGAGCTAGATTGGATCTTCACAATCCTCCTACAATGGAAAAATATTTTGAGGACATTAAGAAAGAATAAAAGTTGCAAGAGTTGTCAATTTTTTTGCAAGGGTATAGAATCCAAGCCTTAGTTTAAAAATGAAAGGTTTCAGAAGGGTGATGGAGAGAAGGGAGATAAGTCCCAATTGATTATAAATTTGAAAAGGGAAGGCACCCAAGGTGGAAGGAATAAAAGGGCCAACAAGGGCAATGCCACCTATAATAGTACTCAGGGGCACTCAAAAGAAGATAGGTCTGGGAATAAAAATGGAATGCATGACATGTGTTATACTTGTGGGGGAGACCATTATGCATCTAACTACCCTCAAAAGTTGAAGTATTAGAAGGGGGGAAACAACCAGTAGACCCCACAACAAAAGATCCATGTAGTGATGGATAACAGGCAAGTAGAGTACCAGACCTCTCTGATACAATTGATGGGTAAGCTCTATGGCCAAACTGTTTGTATTTTGATTGTAACTAGAGCTACTAAATTTTTCATAGATCCTAGAATGATTTATGAGTTACCCATTTGACCTAGGTATTTGAAAAATTCATGCTCTGTTTAGTATGGGAATCAAACAAAGTAGGAAGTAGATTCATGTTTATTTTGTAGCAAGTTGAAGATTCCCAGCTTCTTGACCCAAGTTAACCTTTATCTTGCACCATTAGGGTCCTATGATGTAATATTCGGAATCAACTAGTTGAATGAGCACAAGGCTATTGCAAATTGTGAGGATAAGATGGTGAATTGTATGGATGACTATGTGTACTTGGCTGAGATACATGTGATATAGAGACCCTTGGAGCTTAGGAAGATCTTAGCTATGCAACTCAAAAGAGCTCAGAGGAAGGGTTGTGTTATATATGCTATGCATGTTAATGAACCTGACAATGAGAAACCATACCTTAATGACTATCCAATTCTTAGGGAATTCCAAGATTTGTTTCCCTAAGATCTCACCAAGATGTCTCTAAAGAAAGAATTTTATTTCTCCATTGACCTAGTGCCAAGAGATGAACCTCAGTCTAAGGCTCAATACAAGATGACCACTGCATAGCTTTATGAATTGAAAGCCTATTATATGAACTGTTATGTAAGGGGATTATTAGGCCCTATGTGTCACTGTGGGGATCTAACCAGCTATCTTCGTGAAAAAGAAGTATGAAACCTTACATCTATGTATTCATTATCAGATGTTGAAAAAGGTGACCATCAAGAATCACTACCCTCTTCTGAGGATCGATGAATTATTTGATTAGATGAAGGGAGCGACAATATTCTCAAAAATAGATCTTAGGTCTAGCTACCATCAGTTGAGAATAAAAGAAGAGGATATTCCAAAGATGGCTTTCCAAACTCGGTATGTACATTACAAGTTCACCATTGTACCCTTTGGGTTGACCAATGTGCTTGCAACTTTCATCAATCTTATGAAAAATGTGTTTCAAGACTATTTGGATGATTTTGTCCTAATCTTTATTAATGATATTTTAGTTTATTCAAAGTCTATTGAGGAACAAAATCAACACTTGAGGATAGTCTTACAACATATCAGAAAAAAAAAATCTTTTCGAAAATATATCCAAGTGCTCATTCAATTAAGATAGGATTCATTACCTGGGCCACATTATCTCTACTGAGGGAGTCTCTATGGATCCTGATAAGATAAAAGAAATTGTAGAATGGCTGATGCCTCAAAATGTGATAGAGGTCCAAATTTTTATGGGCCTTGTCAGATATTACAAAAAATTATGCAAGGGTTTTCTAAAATTGCAGCCTTGATAATGTCTCTTCAAAAGAAAGGTAAGAGATTTGAGTGGATTGAAAAATGTGAACAAGCTTTCAAACTCCTAAAAGAGAAACTCATAGTAGCACTAGTGCTAATTATTCTAGATCCCATTGGTCAATTTTCAGTGATCACAGATCCTTCAAGATACAGAGTAGGAGTAATGTTAATGCAAGAGGGGCAAGTGGTGGCATATGAATCTAGGAAGATGAAACCACACAAATGAAATTATGCACCACATGACGTAGAGTTAGTAACTATAGTGCATTACTTACATATGTGGATGCATTATCTTTTGGGAAATCCATTTGAGCTCAAAACGGATCATTTGGGGTTGAGGTGTATTTTCCCTCAACCAAATGTTAATGCTAGGCATTGGAGACGGCTAGAATTCCTTAGCGAGTATGACTTCATAATCAAGTATATAAAAGGAAAGGAAAATAAAGTGGTAGATGCTCTTAGTAGAAGACATCTGATGACCATGAGCTCTACAAGATCCAATATGAGGCAACAGGTGATGCAACACCTGCAAGATGATGAGCATTATGAGAGGGTGAAAAAGGCTCTAGAAGAGAATCCATCAGACCATTGATTCAATGGGTATGAGCTTGAGTCAGATGATATCTTAAGATACCAGAGGTGGATGTATATTCTAGATTCTAGAGATCTTAGAAAGATGGTCCTAGAAGAAGTCTACAATGCACCATATTTTGGACACCCCAGAGTTACAAAGATGATCACAAAATTGAAAACCTTATACTTTTGGCCAAAACTTAGGAAGGACATAGTAGAATACGTAGCCAAATGCTTAGAGTGTTAGCGAGTCAAGGATGGGCATGTGCATCTAGCAAGGCTCTTTTATTCTCATGATATACTTGAGTATAAATGACAAGTGATTTGCATGGACTTTGTACAAGGCTTACCTCTAAGAAAGAACATGCATGATATGATTCTGGTAGTAGTCGATAAGTTGACTAATGTGGCAAATTTTATCCTAGGGAACCTTAAGGATGGATCATTAACCTTGACCAAGAAATTTGTCCAAGAGATCTTCCATTTACATGGAGTGCCAAAGACCATTATATCCGACAAAGATACACGAATGACATCAAGGTTTTGGACAACTTTGAATGCAACATTGGGGACTAAGTTAAACTTCAATTCAGCCTACCATCCTTAGACCGGAAATCAAACCAAGAGAGTGAATTAGGTTGTAGAATATCTCCTTTGGATCTACTATATCGATCAACAAATTATAAATGGGAAGAGTATCTATCATTGGTATAATTTTACTATGACAACTCCCATCATGCATCCTTAAGTATGACACCTTTCGAGGCTCTGTGGGTGAAAGTTTCATACTCCCATTAGTTGGGACATATTAGAAGATATGATTATAGTGGGTCCTAAAATGCTAAAAGAGATGGAAGAGCATATGAGGCTTATCTAGAGCAGACTAAAGGAGGCGACTGATAGAGAAAAGAGCTATGCTGACAAGAATAAAACATTTAGACAATTTGCTGTTGAGGACAAGGTATTTTTAATATTTAAGCCACATAAGAGCTCTATTACCTTTGGGAAATCATCCAAGATAGCTCCAAGATATGTGGGCTCTTTTGATGTGTTGGAAGTAATCAACTTGGTTGCATACAAGATTTCTCTACCCCCTATTGTAGCTCGACTCCACAATGTGTTCCATGTTTCTTTTCTTAAACCATACTACCCAGTTGTGTCTCATATACTTGATTTGCATTCTTTATAGGTGGAATATCTAGGAGTGGTGCTAGTGGAGCCCATTAGAATTCTGGATATAGACGCAACAACAAGTTGTGAAACATATATAGGCATTATTCAATATAAGGTCCAATGGGATCAATATCATGAGGACAATGCTACATGAGAGGATACAGAGGAAATAAAATGCTCCTTCCCTCATTTTATTTATTAAATAGACTATTGATGGTTGTCTTTATAGTGTTACCTAATATTTTGGATTGGTATACTGTTATTTTTTGGCTTGAAAATAGTATGATCTGATGAACATACGTGAAATTTTTTTTGTTTGATAAGACATGAAGGCAATGTCTCTTTCTAGTGGGGAAGGATGTCATATCTCAATTTCATTGCTCGCATTTTAAAAAAATAAATGAGAAAATTAAAATATTTGAAAAATGGAATAAATGTCATTTTAATTTATGAAATTGATAAAATACAATGATGAAATTGAAAATAAATATCATGCAATTCTATGATTTAGGAAAATAATTCCATAAGATTATCGGTTAAAGGCTACAAATAAGTGGGAAAATTTAAGAATGTGTTTGTATGAACGGGTTGAAGGACGAGAAGTTGATTGAGGTAGGAACACTTAGTCAAATGACCACGATAATTAAAAATAGAATCTAGAATCTCACACACCATAGTAGACCATGACACTGGCATATGTTTGAAATTTGATGAATATAATTATATTCGACGTGAGAATTTTAGAATTAGTGAAAGAAAAAAATTAGTGCATTCTTTTCATACTCCATCTGTTTCAAAATCGATATTTAATGAAATTGAAAACTCATTCCATCAAATATAATTATCATCTGAAAATAATTGCATTGTTGTTATTTTGATGAAATTGAAAATATATATTTTGTACATGAGGAAATGAGATGAATAAAATAAACATGTATGTTTGAAAATATATCATGAATATACACATATATGAATATTATCTTATGTGGGTAAAATCCTATATATATATATATATATATATATATATATATATATATATATATATATATATATATTTTGTCTCAACCTCAATTTTATTTTTCTTAAGAAAATAATGAAATCGTGGTTAGAAAATCTGTAACTCCCATGATGAATGGGATAGGGGCCAACCCCTCTCATATCAAAAAATATAGAGTAAGCGCTTAGGAAGAGGAGAGAAGGGATAACTTTAAGAAACCCCTCCCTCGGCCAAGGTGTAAAATCCTAGCAAATCTTTCCTTATATTTGAAAAGAATTATTAAATTTTTTGGCAAATCTATGCACATTAGTAAAAAAGTTTGTACAATCTTGGAAAATCTCAATGAATAATTGGTAAAAATAATAATCACAGTGGCAAATCCTAGTGAATATTCACTAAAAATATTAATGGCAATGGAAAATCTCTCCTTTAAAATTTTGCATAGTTGGTCGGCGCAATTCCCCCATATATATATATATTTTTTGTAATATTGAAGTAGGGGCCTAGGGGCAGTAGCCACCGGTGGGGTCAAGGGGGCAACGCCCCCTCGCGGGGTCCGGGGACAGTGGCCTCGGTATGCTCCTGCCACGATACAGGTGGGGTTGAGGGGCATAGCCCCTCGCCACCAAGCATAAATTAACTATAAAAAATGCATTGGATAACACACAAATTAAGTGTTTTTTTAAAAAATATCATTTTAAAAGTAAGAATAAATGAAAAGTGTAAATGTTGCCATCAATTAGCAATTTATCTTTTTAATCAAATGGTTGCAGGTTGATTCCGTGGCCTAACACGCACATGCCTTTTAAAAGGCATGTTGAGGCCTGAAATTTGTTTTGGGCCACATGATTAGATTTAATCGTGTGGCCCAAAAAAAATTTCAGGCCTTAACAAGCCTTTTAAAAGGCATGTGCGTATTATGCCGCATAATCAACCTATCGTCGTCCGATTAAAAAGTTAAGCGATGATTTGATGACAATAAATAAAAGCCTTTTTCAAAGCTAAAATGTCCTTGAAATTAAATGGTAATTTATTAATGTGGCGATATTTCCCCAAAATTAATGGTAGGAATATAATATTACTGGCGATTATAATCAATATTTGTGATTATAATATAAATTGCTGGCAAATCATATCCAATGACATATCATTTAAAATATAATACATAGCCAAATTAATTGAGACACAATTATTTTTTTGTAAAAACCTGGCAATTCAGCATCATTTTTAGCTTGTACTATTCACTATTTCTGGAAGTTTCGATTTCAATTATTCGCCAATTGACGAAGATTCACCACTAAAGTTTTCCCTGGAGGAGAGAGTGGGCAGCTAGGTAAAGAATATGGAGATAGGGAAATTTAAGACCACTATCTCTAAATTTAGTAGGGAGATATCCGTGCTTAGGAGGGAAATATTAAGTAGAGAATTTAGCAAGAATATATGGGAAGATCAAAAAAAGAATCGACAGAGGAGGAAAAAGCACATGGGTTGAAATTTGTTGCCAAAAAACCACCAGAAAAGTCACCATAAATGCAAAAAAGTGAGGTAATTTGAATCCCCACCAATTTTTCCTTGAAATCGAAAACATTTTTTTTCGTATGCATTATTTTGAGGCTATGTTAAATGCATTTCATGGTTATTATTCTTGTGAAATGCCTCTGTTAGATGACTTAAATGTTGAATCATCCTAGATCCATTGGGGCCAAAGCCACCACAATGAGCTTGTATTTGTTTATGCTTTGCATGCATGGGTATCAACTAGATCCCCATGATGGGTTTCAACCATTTGCTCATTTTTCTATGGGTCAAGGTCGTTTGGCTGAACTGATGTTAATAAATTCATTTTATCAAATATCAGTTTAATGATGCATTGGTTGTATGGAGCCCTATGGTGATCGACATATATTATATCTATGTCACCCTATGAGTGCTGAGCCTAAATGGTTGAGCGATTCATATCGCTTGATATTCCCAAGCAATGAATGACATGCATCTTTCACATATGTCACCCCACCATTTAGGGTGGTAAAATATGACGGTAACAAGCCCTTTTAATGCATGACTGAGCTAAGACTATCACTGTTATTTTGATTAGTGAATTTCATCACTTTGTAAAGATAGTGGGTAAAAGCACAAAGTTGTGTCACACTTTCAACCAACTTATCAACATAATTGAGTTTAAGTATTTTTAACTAAAATTCAATTTTGGCCAAACATATGATCTAGTAAGATTCATTCTAGCTAATTTAGATACTTTCATAACTTTTTCAACTAAAATTGCTGGCTAATAATATATGGAGCACCACTTTGAGTCTAATTTACCAAAAAAATAAAACTATTTGAAAAAATTGAAGCTTCAAT
Source organism: Sequoiadendron giganteum (assembly GCA_007115665.2). Classification (NCBI taxonomy): domain Eukaryota; kingdom Viridiplantae; phylum Streptophyta; class Pinopsida; order Cupressales; family Cupressaceae; genus Sequoiadendron; species Sequoiadendron giganteum. The sequence goes on along the minus strand of CM021107.1, from coordinate 450,390,962 downwards.
AACTCTTACTAATGTAACTAACATTTTTCTAAAAATATAAAAATACCCTTTTGTAGATCAATAAGTGTAGTTTTCAAAATTATATTTATTTTAGTAGTTTAATTAAATTATTTATATTTTTACTAAAAGTAGGTTATTAGCACAAAATAATAGGTTGATTGACATGCCAAGGAAAAATACTAAAACTTATTAAAAAAATATAAAAAAATATGATGCACTAGATAAAAGCATCTCTTTCAAGGTGGTATATTTTTTTTCCATTTTAGATAAATATTTAATATGAAAGTTGATGTCCGATGGAAACAACTATTTTTTATTCACACACATTTTAATATTTATTTAAAAATATATATTTATCAAAATTGGAAAAGAATATATACACGCAATAAAGTTTCAAGTTATAAATACACACAAAAAATTTGAAAGAAAAAAAAAATTACTATTAAAAGTTTGACATCTCATGCAACTTCATTTTTCAACATTTTACCAGCAACTAAATTAAAGTGTTAATTTATTAAAAACTAGTTTACAAGAATTTTTATTTTTATTTTTTAAAATACAAGCATAAAATATACTAAAAAATAAATATTTTACTAGTTTACATCATTTCAAAATTCAAAACTTATATGCCACTTTTTAGTGATTCAAGTTTAAAGGTTGGATCAGTGTTGGTCATTTCCTTTATAAAGTGTGACACAACTTTGTCCTCTTTTACCCTAGTATGTGAAGAACGAAGTTATCGTTCTAAGGAAACCATGGCCGAACAATGTTATCATTCAGTTAAAAACTCTCTCAAAACGAATGTGCTAACATTTGATGCATGATAAAATGTTAGTGTATTCTATGTAAATTATAATCAACCATCTCTTGTCATGGGTTTATAAAACCCAATGATTCATCATGTAAATATTTGATGCATACATATATATAAGTATATATGTATACTTAATTTCACTATATTGATTCAATCCAATTTCGTAACCAGGGTCAAAGAATGACTATGTTCTTTATAAGTATATTTTGAAGGGTGTTTTCATAATGTTGAAGGCTGAAGTGAGGCTTGGTTGCTATCAAATAAAATGAAGGATCTGTAGAAAGACCGATAACATGTTATCAACTTGATGATAACATATCTATTGACCACCTTTATTTTGAAAACTAGTCTTGATGGAACAAAGCTTTATATATTTATTTTCAATATACTGATGTTCTTTTATGAAAATATTACAATGGTAATTCCAAATTGAACAACAGATGGACATGATTGACCAGAAACAGACAAACTTAGAATCTAAATTGAAATTCATTGAAGGGATTCTTCTTTTCTGTATAAAAAGATATTTCTCTGGTAATAATTACTATGGATCAATTATGTTAGACAATTTTCTATAGAATACATATTTTATTTGAATCTCAAAAGAGACTAGATGTCATTGAAATATTAAATGGACCATCTAAACAAGATGATGTTTGTATTTTTTGAATATGGATTTCTTGTATGTAAGGTAGATTTTCCTTTTCTATTCAGAATGTATACACATTTTCCAACTATGTTTAAAACTTATAGGCATATATGTGTACATGCATAAATGCTTCATTTATGCATGTGCACATACATGCGACATACCTTCTGATTCATCTTGATTAATCTTTTGAGTAAGATTGTTAATTTTGATTGCAATGTAAAGAGTTGTAAAAATAGAATAGTATGGATTTGCAATACATAGAAAGAAAGATGTATGATGAATAAACAAATGGTTATGTACCCATTTTAAATGATTTAATTCTGGTCAAATAATGAAATTAAATGATACATGAATTCAATGGTAGACTGTAGCACACTAGAATTTGATGCTAATAGATGGTCTAAAAGGGAGGGATACCCTTTTGATATGATGAGCTTTTCTTCTGAGAATGGGTGTGAGAGAGTGTCGATTTTCTTTTTCAAATCTAACCAGAGTTTCTTTTTATGCAGCATAAGCTTGGCCAAGCTTTGCCATCATTTTTTTTTATATATCTATGGAATAGACTGTTAATATTAATCCCCTCTTTGATGTATATTTTTACCTAACATGGAACTAGGATATTTTAATAGTAGATAGAAATGCATGTAGTTAGGCACGCACAAATTCCACCTTGCAAATTGTATCGCTTGCTAAGTGTCCAGTGTAGGGTCGGGTATTATTCAACTGACTGAAGAGTTATGGGGAAGCATTGCTTCATGGTTAGGTGGAAAATCACCTCAACCATGTTCTCATCCACTAGCGGAGGTGAGCTGTCATAAAGGAATTGTATCAAAATTTTATTATGTATTTGTATCATTTCTTGATTTAAATGAAAAAAATTGATGTAAAAAGGATGAGAATGATGTAGATGAAAATTGACTTTGTGGCGTTGAATGCCAAGCCAAACTTGTATTGACTATTGATATTTGGAAATGAATAATATATTTCAGATTTATTTGTTTATTTATGGACATAAAATTGCTAAATAAAAATAGCTATGGAATTTGTGTCATAGATTTTAATATTCATAATGTCAATTTTTGATTTATTGGTAAAAATCTAGTTGGGCATGTTACAATCTTTCATGCCTTGTGTGTCAATGATGCCTAACTTTAAAAAACTAAAAAAGGATTTGCGTTCTTGCAAAAGAAATAACTCTTCCAATGAGCATTTAGATAAGACTTCTTCATCTGAGTTGGATACAAAATTATTTCTAAAAATGGATAAATGAAAATATTGAGAAAAATGATAAGGATCGAGTGAAGTTTATACCATAATTTTTTAAAGAGGGTTTAGGTTTCCAACCTTTGTCCCCATCTCCATCTCATGCTCCATCACCTACTCCATTTATGACCTCTTGTGGTAAGAGAGCGGCTTTTCTTCACAAGCGAAAGGTTCATGTCTCCTACTACTTTCCTATATCTTAGCAAGAACATATTTTTTCGAGGCTCCTCAAAGTCTGGTTAATTACTCTTCCCTCTCTAACACAAAAATTTTTTTACAACAATAATTCTTTGCAAGCATATCATCAAGTCAAGGGTTTCGGGGTCCCTTCAAAACCTATTTTTTACTTTAATCAAAAACAACAATAGTAGATGGGGGAGAAAGAGGGTCCTTGTCTCTCAATATACCCCATACATCAATGATGTCTAGAGTATCCACGAGAGAATCCCAACCCTCATCATCCTTATCTTTATCTTTATCTTCTTCTTCATGAATTGACAAAATAGCAAGAGCCAGTCAAGGAAACTTGTTGGAATCAAACTAAATAGAGACTCCACTAGTAGGCCACCTAAAAGTCTCCTTCGTAGGAGGCAGAGAGGTAGAGTACCAACAAGTAGGCTACAACCATCCCTTTTGTCCATAATCTCTTGTGGCAGGTGGAGAAGTTTGTAAGTGAGCAACATGGTTGCTAGGAGTAGAAATACTTCATCCCCATCGACACCCACGATGAGGGGAGTGATCCCAAGAGGAGGAGGAAGATGGGAAAACTCTAGCCATAACACAAGGAGCATTTCTCCAATGGTCAAGAAGTACCTGAAAGTGAACCACTTTTTGTGCAACTTTATTAGCTTGCACCTAGATTTGTAATAACACATTAGAACAAGTACGAGCTTAAAAAAAGAGATATGAATCATTAGAATAATTAACAAAAATTGCAAAATTTCTATCTTTTTTCATGATGAAAAGAATCTGCTTTCGATCTGATTGAATTTGTGAAAGATACGATACCAATCCATTAGAAGAATCACATCCCAGAAGAAAAGCTCTGACCTGAAGAACATAAATAAATCATGAAATGTTTGAATATTAAAATGAGCTATATTTAAATAAAATAGCTTCAGACAATAGCAAATAATTAAACAACCCTAAAAGGTTTTTATCTTTGTTAACAATATAAATTTGAGGTCTACTTACAATTGACAGGTACCATCTTCCATTTTTGATTACTCTGTTTCTTCCAGCTGAAGAGAATGAGCTCATTTCCTTATACACAATACTACTCCTGCAATCTGTATTATTTTGCTTCAATGTTCAAATGGATATTTTCTACATGGCTTTCCAACGTCTGTACTTTCAGTCCACAGAATGGATACGTCACTTATCTGATTAATACTAATAGCACCTGATGATTTATAACTCTTCTAACAAACTTAGAGAGGACAGAATGAATTGGAGAATTCTCATGGTCATTATTTTCCTTTTGGTCTGATAAGTTTATGTTCATGGTTGTTTTTATTTATAAATGTTTATAATATTTTTGAAGTGTGTAAAAAATTGGGATTCAAATTTGTTATCAGTGGTGATCAAATTTGTTATCAATATTTTATTAATACATGCATTAACTAATTTTATTGTATAGATAATGATGCTACTCAATGTAGTGTTCACATTTATTTTAAAAAATGATATTTTGATTTTTTTACTGATTATACATGTATTTTCAATAGCATAAGTATATTCTCTGTTAAATATAGTTTCTATCCAAAAAGATCTTATTTTTATTTTTAGAACTCAAACATAACCTTATAAATACTCAAATTATAACCAAGATTCCCTTGGCAGTAGAGTTTTTACAATTTCTCACTATGAATAATAGTGTAGAGCTTCAACATACAAACCAATAGAAATATGGTCCTCAGCACTGACATGATGTTTTGCAAGTGTTTCTCATCTACATATCTTTACTCTATTTCAAAATAATATAGCCATTATAATTAAGATATACTTGACAATAGATTTTTGACATCATCACAGTACGTCATCTTGTTGTAAACAATAATGTAGAACATATACATGCAACTAACTAAAAAGATTGTCCTCAACACTAACATGGTGGTTTCCAAATGCTTCTCATCTATACATCCTTATTTTGTTTCAAAGTAATATAGCCATTGCTAGAGTAGTGGACATCATTTATTGTTTTGAAATGTAAATCCACATTACTCTTTCAAAAGCAAGAGATAGGATAAATAGTAGTTAAATGTCAATGAGCCTTTGATCTATTGATGAGGTTGAATGATTCTGAATGAGTCCATCAGGGATCAAGTCTTGTTGAGTGCAAGACGATGTCATCATAAGGGATGAGGGCAAATCATGTCGGGACGAATTTGGTGGAATGGATACCCCTCAATCCTTGACTCTTAGCCGAAAAGATTGCAGCCCCAAAAAACTCACACTCCTATATCAAATAGCTAAAAATTATTTGTGGATGACCTAAAATAATAAGATATTGAGAAAAAAATGGATGGTGCATACCATTAACTAGATTATTGATATTGGAGTCACGATGAATATTAAAAACATTGTTGTGAAACGTGAACTCATTTAATATGTTGCAATCTCTTTTGTGCACTGGTTTTGACAATTTCTTGTAAAAGTGGCCCAAATCTATAAATATCACATAGTTGGATAAAGTTGTCTCATAGGTAATGCAAAAATCACTCTTAACTTTTCTTGAAATTATTTTAATCAATGTCATGTGGGGCAGCAAGGCGACATACTTGTTTGTCCTTTGAGATAGGATTTAGCTGTATTTTGAAAAAACCCACATGATTATGTAAAACTGGATTCCACTGTGAGCAGTTCAGTTAAACAACTAATGATTGAGTTCTAAGTTGCTTTTTATATGAGTAAAGCTTCAATACAAATCATTGTGCCGGTGAATTTTAATTGTTATCCTCTTTTCTTTCAATTAAAAAACATGTCATGTTTAAATCTCTGTCACTTGATGTCTCCTCGTTTCCACCGTCATTTCTTTGTTACTTCCCAAGCACTACTTTTCATGTGGCTTGGAAAGAAAGGAAATTATGTTTTTAATTTTATATTTTATCAGTTATTTTTAATATTCATTGCAGTTTATTAGTGATAGAACGAGATTTAAAAGTTTGTGTACATAAAATAAAAAAGTTAAGATAATATAAAATAAAATAATATAATAAAATAATAATAATATATTAACATAATAATAATATAATATAATAATAAAAATAATATTAATATATGAAGAGAAATATAATTAATATAATATAATAAAAAATTATGCATATATCTTGAAAATGATGTTTTTGGATGTTTTTTACATAGATTTTTCTAAATATAGATATGTTAGTAATTAAGAAAATTATGTAAAAATTATTTATTGTGGATGAGGTATACAATTATTATTAATTGTTTGATGATTAAATTGAATGATATTTATTAATGTTAGTGTGAAAAGGTACTTTAGCAAACTAGTTAACTTTTACCTAATTAATCTATTCATGCTACACTTAAGCTCATTTAGAGGTTATTTAAACTTTTATCTCACCTCATATGCACACAACATGTGTTCTCTCACTTGTCTCAAGTGAGTCCCCATGTGTCACATCTCAGAGGGTTAGACTTTCATTTCTATCATCTCACCTCCTCATCCTTGGCTTTATATACAAGGTCTCTATTGTACTTTTGTATGCTTCACAATTTGATCATTATATGATAGTTATTTGGCTTGTTATTTGTGCAATTCATTTTTGTGGAAGCTAGGTTAGTTAGAATTTTAGTTCTATCATCTCACCTCCTCATCTTTGTCTTCATATACGAGGTCTCTATTGTACTTTTGTATGCTTCACATTTTTATCATTATATGATAGTTATTTGGCTTGTTATTTGTGCAATTCATTTTTGTGGAAGTTGGGTTAGTTAGACTTTTAGTTCTATCATCTCACCTACTCATCCTTGCCTTTATATACAAGGTCTCTATTGTACTTTTGTATGCTTCACATTTTGATCATTATATGATAGTTATTTGGCTTGTTATTTGTGCAATTCATATTTGTGGAAGTTTTTGGTTTATTGCAAGTGATCTTGGTTGCTCCAACAATTATGATAGTTATTTATTACTATTTATTGTGGATTAGATATAAAATTATTATTAATTTTTTGACCATTAGTTAAATGATATTTAAATAAAGTGTATCTCAAATCTTTTAAAATTAAAATCATTAAAATTGAAATAATTATTAATTAAAAAATTAAATTGGTTTTAAATTTGAAAATGCTAAAACAACACATTATCATTCAATTTTCCCATAAATCTTGCACTATTAAAACCGAGGTTTCTAGAGGACAAATATATAAAAGATTAAAAAGCTAATCTAAGAACAATACATTACATATTTACTAACTATTATGATTATTTTTATTTTATTTGTCCACTGCACTCAAATATTTTCAATTATATCAATTTAAAGATTTTAATAGCTAATTTACTTGTTGAACTAACTTTCACTTGTACGTTAGCAAATCAAAATGACATTGTTATAACATTGATGCTAACATTAAAATATTCAACTAAACTTGTATCATTAGACTTAGATATTATATTAATTATTATTGTCAAATTTGTATGTGCAAATAAATTATTTAAACATAATTATAATATTAATGCCAAAATTAAAATATTTAACTAAACTTTTATCATTAGGTTGATATTATAATTAATTATTATTGTAAAATTTTGTAGACACAAAGAAGTTACTTAACATAAAATAATATATTAGTTTATGTTTGAAAAACATGCACATGAATTTGGTTATGCCTGAAACAATGTATAATTAAAGGTAATTATAGAAGACTTTTTATTGTAATTATATGAAACAATGTTAGGTGAATACATATTTCACACACAAAGTTTGAGAGGATATAAAAATTTAGGCAAAGCGAAGGTAAGATAAGAAGTGAGTTTTAGCTAATTCACTGTTCTCTATAACAAGATTTACATGTTGGGTTTTTAAATCAATAGTATTTTGGTGACATTGATTTTTTATGATGTTGTTGTTATTGGAAAGCTGATATGAAGATGTCAACGATTGGCTAATGAGGTCATTTGTATGTAAGAGGGAAAAACTATATAACATTTGATTCCATTGTCACACACCACACATGGACTAAAGAGCTCGATGCTACTTAATTCAGAATGCATGCAAAAAGAGTGCATGAGGAACTCATGGCTAGTGATCTACATGTTAGTAATACATTAGAGATAAGCTACATTTTAGTAATACATTAGCGATATCAACATCTAGTGGAGTAACCATTGCAACCAAAGAGAATGGACATCATAGAAAACAAGCCAATGCAAAGCTGACAAGGATGCAACTACATGGCATATTGGTCATATTGAAGACAATCCACAATCTACACAAAACTATTGCTCACAATAGAATCAATTATAGGCAACAAAAAACCATAATGAATCAATTACAATAAGAATTGGTCAAGGAAAAGGAAGATCAATAGCTTCCATTTATTAAACCAATGTCTTTAATTGACAAATATCCAAGCATTTTCACAATAGTCTAATTGCACACAATTCAAAGCATTGATACATTTGACTTAAACAATAGACTCAAAAAAAGCTTTGATTTATTTAGGTGGTAATCACATTAAGAAGTGAGATTTTGGCTTAAACAACATGCTTCAAGTTTTAATTTGTTAGGTGGTTCATAGTGTGATTTTAGATGAACTACGTAAACAAATCAAAATTTAGAATGCATTGTTTAAACTTGCCATAAATAGACCCTACTAAAAAAGATTTTAGATGAACCACCACCACCTAAATAAATCAAAGATCAGAATGCACTGTTTAAACTCATAACGAGACATAAACAAGACAGAAAAACAAAGAATTCAGAATTTGAGCACTAAGATACTCTGAATTTGAACGTTAAGATAATTATAGTGGACAGGTGAGAGGACGCAACGTGAACGGGTGAGGCGGCGGAAGACAGCGCTTGGTCGACTGGTCTGTGCCGACAGACTATAATTAATTTATTCATTCCAACAGTTGCTTCAGGAAAGCCATTGATTGCATGGGCTGCAAGATCAAATCATCACGACTCGACCAGATGTAATGGCGGATACAACGCTCCACAAGAAGACCGTAGTTCCAGATGAGAGCTTGGAGGCACATGATATCAGTGCTTTTGAGCTAGTCCAAATTAAACCATTCCTAATCCAAAAAATGAAAGAGGCCGATGAATAAGACTTCTGGTTAGTTGTAGAAAAGAAACATGCCAAAGAAAGAAGAAACCATATGGTTGAGGTAGTAATGAGGTAGAGGGAGTCAGATTAAGAATAAGAAAGTGGAAGGCAAAGGAAGACAAGAAGGCCACAGAGGAGGAAGAGAGACCATGCTAAGAGGAGGTGTTGCACAAGTAATACAAGCTTGAATTAGTCAAGGCTAGGGCAAATTTGATGCACGTATATCGATACCATTGAACAACTTACTGAAGAATATGGTAAGGCTGCTACATCCACATGCAACTTGGTTCCAACATCTGTAGATTGACCTGCTTTGCCAAACACGCAGCTAGTATCATAGACTAATGAGTATAATGCATTTTAGGTTTAGTTGAGTTGAGCACACCTAACAGATTCAGAGCTTGACATCCTTAACTGGCAGAAAAACATGTTACAGTGCATGGTAACTTCTCGTGCTATTGATACCCGCATTACTGACATAGGTGAACTCCAAATTACATGCCTAACTTCTTGTTGTTACCAAAAATCATGTTTTAGAATATAGAAGAGATAAAAGGTTAAAAGAGAAAAATGTTCAATATTAGTTATTTTGGGAAAGTTGGTCTAAGTTTTAAAATTGTCTTTGTAATTTTAAAGATCTTTATAGATTGAGGTATTTGTAATGTTTTAATCATCAAGGTGTTTAGATGTGGCATCAAGGTATTTTGTATGATCAAGTAATCATGAGTAAGAGGACAAAATGTTGTAGCATTTACGGTTTATGAATTTGTAATGTTTTATGTTCATAATGAATAGAATTGAAGAGTATTTGTTGTAACATTTTATGTTTGTGTTTTTCTATATTTTTATGTTTGTGTTCATCTCCATCCACCACCCTACATCTTTGATGATGAGAACTTGTAGCAAGCACAAGGCCACACTAAGTAGGTTGAAGGTGTAGTTTGTGGCACTAGAAGAATTAGATACCTAAGGATTGTAGGCAATGATCGATGCCACATTGTCAATAAGTGAATGCTTGGCATACTTCCTTGCACATTGGACCATTGAGTTTTTACTTTGGATTTCCATAGATGTGCTAGAATTGGTGCAACCTTCTAAACAAGCACCAATGCAAGCAGATGTTGTTAGGTATGATTTTCATTTTTTTGTCCCATTTATTTTGTTCTGCATTTTGAAGACAAAAAATATGATTACATTGGGAAAACATTGGTGCTATAATGTAGTAATTTATATTTATGGGAAAGCACTAGAATATAGTAATTTATATTTGTGTTACACTTAATGTTTAATTATAGATAGTATATGCATCAATATAGATAAAACATAAAGAATGAAATGTTTTTTAGAAGTACATACATATTTTGGATCTATGTGAGTCACAATTGACTTTAAAGTAGGTTTATTTTATATGTTAGCTATGGATACTTCTATACTATGTCTAGGTAGTGTTAGGGGACATATGCCTATATATAATCCTATAATTGTAATAAAAGAGAGGACTGCATGAGAGATATGCAAGAATATATAAAGATATGTATATTAGAAGGAATATTTAACCAATTAAGAGATATTTTTTACTTTTTATTTAAGATATGTGTGTGTGAAGATTGTATTCTACAACTTAGTAGAGAGTATAGGGCTCAACATGCTTTGAGTGAGACATAGGATGATGCCAATGTATTAGTGGTCTAAATGCTTAGCCATTGGTCTTACACACAACCAAATTATGGCTAACATTTACTTATGTTTTTGGGACCCATTCATTGGTCAAATGACATGGTCAAGATGGGAAAACTTCTAGCACATTTTTTTGGCCGTGCAAAGGAGTCACCAATGTCAATTAGAATCAAGAGATGCCTCCTCTTTTGAAAGGATATTGAGAAGATCTCCCCAAGGTTCTATTTAATTAGGTCTTGGTATGTTGTGATAACCTAGTGGTTGATGTCTTGTTGTTTTACAAGGGGATATGGTGATTGATTAATATTTCTTGAGTTTATTGCTTACAAGCTAGTTCTTTCCCTTATAAAAGAAAACCATGCAAAAAATTGAGATGTTTTGAACTAGATGGTAATATTGAATTCTCTCATTAATAATATATTCAATGAGGTATAGGAAAATCCTAATCTAAACATGAATTAAACCTATACTATTTGGGAGATAAAAAGGGAAAAAACAAGTGAGCATAGGAAAGAGAAAAGGAAAAAGAGAAGAGAATGGGTGAGGCAAATGAGTTTATTAATCCAAAGAAATTAAAATCCAAGCCTTTGAAAGAACAAGAAAAAATACTCAAATAATTATTATTCTTGAGCTAATGTGAAGATAAGAATGATACAATCATCTAAGGAAAATAAAATAAACAAATGATTATATTAAAGAAAGAGATAGATAGTAAAAAATAACTAGTATAAACACATGTAGCTCATAACTAGAAATTTCACTACTATTATGTACATCAAAGCTCAAGAAATATTTATTTAAGAAGAACAACTCATATAAGCTCTAGTGATTACACTCATATTATAACAATACTCAACTTGGATAATTAAAGAGACCCTCCACCAAATTATTTACACAAGAAAAGTCATGCTTCCCAAGTTTCTCAACCTAGCTCCAACCTAGGTCCTTCCCACTAGATAATGACAATCAATTAGATTTATAGACCCTCAAGATAGAAGATACAATAAATTATTTATCCCTTTAAATATGTAGCAAGCATCAATGTTTCAAACTCTAGAGGGTTCCAATTGGGAAATAAGATACACTTAGGAATTAAATATATTATATATCTCCACTTGCATTTGAATCAATCTCTATGATTGGTAAAATTTGATTTGGGCCACTTTTGTAGATAGAGGAGAGATTACATTACATATATGTTGCCGCTATACATCTGGTGAGTGGACAAGTAACTCCTACTCAAGTGGCAATAAATAGTAAAGTGGGAGAGCAACTAATGGACCACTCTCTTCTCAAGGGAGAATGGTCTTAGGAGTGGAAATGGGGTTTGAGTGTGGATGTCCTTGAGTGAGGATATGATGGTTGTTGTTATTAAAGTTAATATGGTGGCTTTCGAGGCTTCTTGAAATGTAGTTGCTTCTTTGTGTGACACATTCGAGGCTTCTTGAAACACCATTGCTTCTTTGTGTGACACATCCATGGAGTTTGGGGGGACAAGCCCTCAAATGGTTTGCACACTTACCTTCAGGTATACAAACTTGGAGTGAACTAATGGACAAGTTCATCATAAATTTTTCATACGACATATCAACTGATACCAATATTACCCATCTATGTGCTGAAAAATAGGAAGATGGCGAGACCTTCTTATCATTCTTATAAAGATGGAGAAGCTCAGCCAATAAGTGTGCCTTCCATTTACTAGAGAAGCAACTGTTCCATATATTTGTGGAGAACCTCAACAAGGAGGTAATATTCCACTTGCAAATCCATTGTTCTAACATGTTTGCGGATGTGATAGAAAAGGGGTTGTCCATCAAGAAAGCTACCAAAGGGCTTGTGATTTTTTTAAGGAGAATAACAAATATTCTTCTCATAGTTTGAAACCAAATGAGAACAAATTTTGGTTAGAAACAAAAATGTGACAAATGATAGCGTTGTAGACACAAAGCTCATAAATAAACCACATCCTATGCTCAATATGAAAATATCATCTTTGTCGAACAACAATAATCCACCTCAAAAATAGGATTCAACAATAAACAGGGTACCTAATACTAAACAATGTGGTCCTCCAAGGAGTAACCAATCATAGAGTACATACACACCCCTAGGGGAACCAATTGAGATAGTTTTAAAGAAATTTCTACAATAAAACGTACTCCAACTCCTAGAGATCCAACACTACAAACCAAGACCTTTCAAACCGTTTTGGTGGAATTATGACAACTTTTATAAATTGTTTCGTTAGAATAAAGGGTATGAAACTTCGATCTGTTTCAAACTTAAGAATTTTATACATGATCTTATTGAATAAGGAACAATAGAAATTGATGACCAAAATTGGATCCTCTAAGAAAGATCATACCATCTTTAAGGATCCTTTACAAAACCATGGGAAGGGAAAAGTCTCAAGTTTTAGAATAGGTGAAAAATCTAAAGAAAATTACACCAGTGTCACCTACGAGTACACGATGAACAACATCCATCTACCTAATAAAAGATCCTCATCCACACCCATCAAGTGTGAAAATTTTGAGTATCTCATTACATTTGCTAAGAAGGATATGCCTATGATAAACCCTTACCATATCGATGCACTCCATATTGAAGCCTTTATCTAGGGATATCAAATGAAATGAGTCTTGATAGATGGAGGTGCAAGGTGAATATCTGTAGTTGAAGTCTTGTCAAAAAAATAGGATATTTAGATGATGTTGTGGATCATAATGTAGGAATAAAAATTAAAGCATATGGCGATGCTGAACAAGAATCAGTAGGCACTATCATATTTCCTATACAGGTGGGACCTCTTACAATTGAGATTTTCTACCAAATCATAGATCTAGATACCCCATATAACATTCTTAGTGGGTGTCCATGGATCCATTCCATGAGTTCGTGTCATCTACTTTACACCAATACATCAAGTTCCCATATAACGAAACTATGGTGATCATATTGGTGGACCCGAGTCCCTATACACCTCACTAACCCTCCCAAAGTAGTCATGACCTCCCAGAGCATTGCTTTCCTACTACTACCATCCCATCTTCCTCTGCAATGACTGAGCCTTCAGTATCACATATTTCTCCCACCCCCTCAATCCCGGTTAATGTTATAAACTTTAGAGTTGGGGAATATGAGTTACAAGCATACCTTCTAGAGGTCGAACCACTATCTCCCACATCTTAGTCACTCGATGTCCATGATAACTCCATATTTCATTAGGACATCTATGATAATCCACTCTTCCAAGATGATCTTATGGGGGATGTCCTTGAACATCCTCCTTCAGTCTAGGAATGTATACCCTCTATTCCATTGCATGGGCTACCACCCTTATCTCTCAAGAATCTTGAGTTAGAGTATGTATTTATAGATATTGCTCCTACCAAGATTTCTTTCCAACTCGTTGATGGTGAGTGGGTTTCCTTTGACATTATTGGTATTGAAAATAGTCTTGAAGAATACTTTTATGACATTACCCGACCTATTCATATTCACCAATCTATTTAACTCATAAAATTTCACCTATTTCCTAAACTTAGATCAATGAGTGTTAACTACAAAAAAGGATAAGGCCATACTCGTCGAAAGAAAAGAATGCAAAAAAATTATTGAAAAAAGATACAAGGTCAAAGCAAAAGCAAAAATATCAAAAGAATCCCTTAGAGAAAACTCAAATGAAAAAATGCTCGAGACAAGCAAAACGAAAAAATAAGAAATTGATCTTCAAATTTTTCTTTAATCCCATAGGGTGATCCCACAATACTGGTTTACAACTTTTGGGCAAACTGGGCATTGAACTAATTTTTTTAACTAAATCTTCACTTTCGGGCTCCTATAGTAGCTAAATCGTGAGGAATTTGAATATGATGCAAACTAGTGATTTGTGACATTTTGTCTATAGTTTCTAAATATGTTTTTTTCAAAAAAATTGGAATCATATTGCACTTCTTTTTCCATCTCCTTCGAAAACTAGCTTTTAAAAAAAAAACATCATTTTTAAGGAGTGACGCTCACCGTATACAACATAACTTTTTTTGTATGAAGGATAAAATTATATTTTTTTTGAATTTGGATTTGTAACTATGATATCTAGCACTTTCATCTAGTTTCATAGTGTCTTATTAAATATTTTTTCCTTAATCAAGTTTCGAAGTCAAAACAATTACAATTGAAACATAGGCGGACTGTATACAACATAACTTTTTCAATATGTATCAAAATTCATTTTTTTTAATGAATCAAGGACATCAATACCTAGCATGAACATATTTTTTAAAATTTTATTTTTGATAATAGACTATTTTTCCACATGTGCAGAACATAGAGCTTTATTTTCGGTGAAAAACCTATGTTAAATAAAACTAAAAAAATTCATATATAATAAAACCAAAACATATTAAAATTATATTTGTTGGATAGCTCATTTTGAGGGCTACCATGATCATTTGAAATAAATTTTAAATGAATTCATTTGATCCCCCAAAATGTAAATCAAAAGCAATTTTTTATCAACATTTTGATAGGTGTAAAGGAGACTCTGTTGTAGGTATGGTTTAAAACTAGTGGGGTTCTATCCAAGGGGGCTTGGTCTAAGGTGGTTTGATCAAACTCTCTTCAATTGAAATCCTTAAAATAGAAAATTTTAAGGCTGAAACCATTATATTTTCTAAAAATATGTGATTTTAGCAAAAATCAGAATCTCCCAGAAATTGTAAACCAGCTTTGTGGGATCACCCCACAATAATTGAGGGTATATACAAAAGAAGGCCTTCGAAATATGAACTTGTTGATCCAACGTTTCTATTCACATTAGTATTCTATAATTTGTATAATCTAGTCCACATCCCCCTATATTCATGCATCCACCATCACATAATAAATCAGTTGGTGATGTCATGCAATGTATCTTTGACACGACCACTTGATGTGCTCTAATCCATTGGTTTTCCAATCTCCTCTTCAGGGGAATTATGAAGGTCTATGTAGAACATATTCTATGGATCCTACTTGAGTGCCTCCCATTTCCAACATATCACATTCCTTGTTTGTAGTTTCATCCAACCTGCATCCATTGGTTGGTCACCAGCGTATGCCTCCTGAAGAGTTTCTACTGTGATCGCAACATCATTGAATTCCAATAAAAGACCGACTTGATGAAAACCTGGTAAACATGCATCTTGTGTGATATCATTATATCGAAAAAATTAAAAAATAGAAAATAAAAGAGAAAGAAAAATAATTCGTCCTATAGTGAAAACCATTTTGGTGACAACCAAAATAGGAGTGTAGGAGTGTACAATATGATGGGTATGGTTTGTGTTAGGGTGATTTTTGTGCTCTTGTGATAATATCTATTACTATACCTTAGAGAAACTCCCCTTGGGCTTGAAAAGAAAGAATAGGAGGTCCCACCCACCTCAATAATTTTTACTAAGTTTCCCAATCTAAACATAGGTTTGGTGGATATTCTTCCTAGGTTTTACTCCCCCAACACCTGGAAGATTGTCTAACTTTAGGGTTTTTGTAACTACAACTTTGATCAACAATATGTTGTATCCACTATTAAATAAAATACACTTACATATATATTTTACTCCTTTGTTGGATTATTTTGATGTTGTAGACATGTTAATAGACTTAGATCAATCCATAATATAACATTCTAGGGAAATTGGAACATTTTTTTAAATAAACAAGGCAAAAAGAGATATCTCTCTTCTTGATAATCAAACTAGGTCAAATTCCTTCCATGTAAAATAGTTCAAAGAAGTTTACATTTCAATTCAATTTTCGTATATTTTACTACCCCTACTTGTAATGAGGATCTTTTCTCTTTAGGGGTAGAAATTGATCCAAGAAGATATTGGCCACTCAATCCTACCAAAAAGAGTGGGTTTTGTATAATGGCCTTGATAGTTTCATTAGTAGGATCCTCAACTTACTCAACACCTTTTATCCAAACCACATGACATAAATATATGTTAATGTTACTACATAACTTAACCTATTATTGGTAGTTGAGACTAGTTGTGATAGTTGCATTACAAAAATAGATTACCACTTTCAAGCTTATGCATCTTATTCTTCTTTCATATATAAATATGAATAATATCCATTTTTTGTAATCTTAGAGACAGTAAGGAAAAACCATAAGAAGATAGACATAAATATGTTCTCATAGATCATGTATGGAACTAAGCATAATATAACCTTTTTACAATTATAATTTATTTTTTCTTTATTTCTATTAAATTCAAACATTATTTGTATATAATTTCTTAAATTTCTATCATACATAAATATTATGCATGCATAAAATAATCAAACCTCTTTGATTGAGTTTTACATAGGTCTTTATATCTAAGATCCCTAAATCATTGATAATATATTTAAAATAAATCATAAAAATATATTGTGTTAAATACTAAATAGAAAAATAAAAAAATAAAAAAATTTCATTACTATGAAAGATCAACTACAAAAAAGTTTGGTTGCATCCTATCATTGTCTCAAACTGGCACAAAATAAAGGGTACACAAAAGTATAGCTTGAGGGGGATTCTCTGAATATCATCAACAATTTGAAGAATTATGCTACCTCTTCATGGACTATTGAAAATTTGATTAGAGATGATATTGATATTCTTAAGTCCTTTGATGAATATTACATTTCTCATATATTGAGAGAGGGAAACAGACTTGCTAATGTATTAAAAAATATTGGAGTTAGAGGGGCTAGGGAATGGGGATTGAACGACCTCCTCCCTATAGAGGCAATTGCAAGTATTAATCATGATGGCCAAATTTAAAGTGATTGATGGCTTATTAAGGCTCGAGACGTGCATGAATTTCATCAAGTTGTAGGCTATGATGTCGAAGGATGGGAAGCAAGATTTGGATCGAGCTAATTGTACAAGGGTTGATATCTGTAGGGAACGAAACTCAAGGGTCATTAATCTCTCTTGCCATTATTCCATTTTCACATGAATTGTGGGCACTTTTTGTATAGCCTTCTCGAGGTTTTTTCTCATTGCGTTTAAAGTTTTCAAATCCTAGACTCTACAATTCCTGAAGCCATGGGAGAAGATAGGAACCACACTGAACCTTTCTTGTGTGATGCTGTCAAGAAGAAGCTAGAGGTTTGGAAGATCTGAGAGAAGGGTGGGTTGACTCTATACTTAGAGAGGTTGCACAGTAATAATCCACATAATATTGCATTGTGACACAAAAGCTTAGAACAATAGGGTTTTGAAGTTGGGTGAAACAAAGTTTGATGTGAATGAATATTTCATAGACAACATCATGGGGTTGTTGACAGAGGGAAATGAGATTTTTAGAGATAAAAAGGAATCGCAGACCGCCATGCAATTGTTTTTCAAAGGCGATGTTGCTGAAGACTTGAGAGTGGCAAGGAGTGGTGGTTACTAGAGTAAATCTCTTAAGGTGTTGTGGAGGGATGTGGTCGAGGAGCTCATACGTTACATCACCCTTGAAGGATGCTTCTCTATGGTAAATTCCTACCATTTGTTTTTCTCAATCATTTTTTCCATGAGAAAAGGATTTCCTTTCCCTATTATCTTTTGGATTCTCTAGACTTTGGCCTCATGGACCATAAGAAAAACCCAAAGAATCATGTTTTACTTGTGCGACACATCCTTTTAATCTCTGTTTATGCTAAAGTATTTGAAGTGGCTAAGTTGATTACTACCCCTAAGGGTAAGTAGCAGAAGTTGGAGGAAGAATATGATACGGTCTTTGAAGAGGATATGACTAGTAAGAAAGGAAAGAAGAGGAAGCTCATCCTAGAAAAGGAGTCAGAATCTAAGGAGGATGTTGACTATGTACTTGACTCTTGCTACCATGGAAGTGGACACTCAATGCCCTACTTTGGGGAAGTCTAAAAAAGGGGAGCCAAGCCCTAATAAGGGTTATGAAACCTACAGTGAGGAGTCGGCTGCTGAAATGTTGAGTAGATACATGAAGGAGAAGAAGGAAGTGATTGGTGAGGTGTCTTCGCCTCCCCCTATTTTAGGGATGAAATGAAAAAAGGAGCTAGAGATGGGAAGTAATAAGAAGCTGGTTGTTAGGTCTAAGAGCCAACTGCTGGAGATGAATTCTCCACTTAAGATTATAGGCAGGCAAGGTGTTCTGGATTCACCGATTGAGGTTTCCTAGACTTCCAGATGGAAAGGAAGGTCGTGGCTGAGGTGGGGTAGGGTGCTGAGGATTCTCCAGTTGTGGACCCAGATAGGTAGAAGAAAATAAACGCGGTTACTGCGGAGATTGTGGAATCTATTCGAAAAATCAAAATGCCAGTTGCTGCTAGGAAGAGGAAGGAAGTGTCTACCAGTTAGGATAAGGTAAGGTCCTCTCATGAAGAGGATGCTGTGGGTAAGGGAATTTTCAACATTGATAAGGAAAATATTTTTGATGTTTTGGGAACTGCTAGAGAGGGTTCCATTATGTTTTACAAGTTATTTAAATGGATTTTCCATGAAATTAATATGACGAATGTAAAATTTCGTGGTGTGATGAGTAAAGATAATGAGTCCTCAGTTCAGGATTAGATTGATGATCTGATGAACTCTTTGAAAATTGTGGCAAATGAAATGCTCAACATGAAGCAGAATCTTGAAGCTAGAGTTCTCACCCTTGAAAATCATTTGGAGAGAATTTTTGCTAACATGGATAAGGGTGGGGAGGGGACTAAATATGGGGTTAATTTTGAGTATGCTCGTATTACCTCTTCTTTTGATAGTGCCAAAAAATGCAAGGTGACTGCTCATTCTGGTGATATTCGTACTGGTGGTAAGTTGTTGGAGGGAGAGGTGTCTATTGATAAGGGTGGTGATAAAAATAATGTTTTGATTAGTGAGGTGAATTTGGGTGGGCCTGGGGCTAGGACCCGTAACAAGACTAAAGCTCAGGCTAGGGCTCCTATTGAAGATTCGTTTGAGGCCTTGGATGAGGGTGAAAAGGATGTGGTGTGCGATGTGGAGGCTGCAGATATACTGAAGAATATGTAATGTTGTTGATTGTGATCCTCCTTTTTGGATGAATTTTTGTTGATGGTGCATTGTGTATGGGTTGATATATACTTATTGTAGTTTTGTTTTGTTTCAATTTCTCTTTTTTGTAAAGGGTTCCAAGCCCCTTCAAAACCCATTATTTACCTCTAATCAAAAACTACAATTTTTTTTGGAATAGATAGACTATGCATCTACACTTTAATAGATATGCCTAGTTGCCTAGCAAAACCCACCTATAAATAATCAACATTTCCATGCTCTTGAGTGCTCACTTTTCATTCACTACACCTTGATGATCACCTCCCACCACTTGTGACTAGTTATTTAAATTTAAGTTTATCCCTCTCCTCTATCAATTTATTTTCATAATAGAAACAAATATTTTAAAAACTAGACAACATAAATTTACTCCCAAATAATTTTTGTACCTATATTCATGCCATGTACTTAGTGTGTTAATTTCTTTTGTTATCAAAAAATGTATATTCTTATGCTTCTTTTATTTTATTTATTTTAATAATTGATCTTTTCAAATATTTTTAAAATAACAATATAGAAAATAATTATGTCAAGAAAAATAATTCATACACCTTATCATAGGAACTCATATGTGTGTTAACCACTTCCTTTCTATCTCTTAAATATTAAAAGTGATAATAAAAATACAAGTTAAATTAAATTTTGAATCTAGTTCATTTCAATAAAAATAAGTCAAGGCACCAAAAATTAACAATTCTTATTATTTTTGAAAAGTATTTTCATCTCCACTCAATTTTCACAAACATTCCAAAATTATTAGGCAACATTCAAAAGTTGCTACAAGACAAGAATTTTAGCAATTCTTTGCATAGAAAAATTTATTCAACATATGTGACAATCATTTTTTCTTATGGATATTCATTCATTCTTAATCCACTTTCTTTATATCTAGAAAACATAAGTACTTGTTACCTACACACAAAATATATCCAAAACCTCTCATTTATTTACATCTCATACATGGTCAAATTTATTAAAATTTGATATAACACACACACATATGATTATTTAGATTTTCATATATTTATCAAACACTTAAGTCTAAGATAGATTTAATAGACACAGTTTCACCTTTGATATAGTGTGAAGAGGGTACATGCAAGATTAACATAGAAATGAAAACAAAATAAGTACTATTATTATTATATATGTATGTATGTATGTATGTATGTATGTTTCATTTCAATTTTATCTACATGAGTTTTGTTTAAATTTAAAGATAGGGCTATTACCACAATAATTTTAGTTGTTCATATTATTTTTCATTAAATAGTTAATTGACATGGTAGGCTCTATAATTAAAGATCTTACAAATAAAATAAAATATAAGAGAACAACTAAATTTATTATACCATGGTTATCATAAATTTTACATCATATCAATTTATATATATATTATTATATTGCTTACAAGGTCGCAATGAATAGGAACAATTTTGATATAAGGATTAATTGTAAGTAGTCATACTAAATTAAGTGTTTATGCCATTTTATAAGACAATATTATTCTCATTAATATATATATTTTTTTAAGTACATTTAGATAGTTTATGTTATTTAGTCATGTATCTATATCTTATGTACCTAACTAACACTTGGTTAGTTTAAGTTGAGTTATCTCTCATATATCATACTTATTTTGGTTGGTTAGCTTCTACATATCATACTAGAAATTAACTTTACTGAACTTCCACCTATTAAGCTAGTTTAACTTTACTCTTGCTTTATATAAGCATGATCTAACTTTTACTACCAAAACAAACAATCAATCAAATTAGTTAAGCTAGACTTATATTATTTTATTGTTATTTTTTTGCATTGTCATTGTTTGCACATAAATCTAAGTAAAAAATTTATGTCGATTTAATAATTTTTGAGAAGTTAATATATTTGAATATTCTTAATAGTATCAAATAAAATCTATTCAAATCGTTTCCTTTTTTGATGTTGTCATTTTCACATGTCCCCTGTAAAAATGATTTAATTGAAAAATTCACATTTCATAAATGAAAAACAAGAATTTGTACTGATTTATATAAGATTTTTCAAAACATCTTAAACAATTTATACATTACCATTATAATAAGAAGGTCCAAGGACTACTAATTCAGCCATTGTTTACCCCTTTTAGCTATTTACAAATGTTGTATGACTCATGGTTTGAAGTGGACTCTTAATCTATAGAAAGCAAAAGCAAAGATAGTGGGGGCTAGGTACAATATATGCACAATTGGGTGAGTACAATGCTCTTTATATTGTATCTTTCCTACATGGATGGTGTATCCACTAATATGGGTGGGCATCCAAAGTCAAGCTAGAAATATGTTTGTAAATTGTCCTTTTTTGAAGTATCATGCATTAAAGGTACCACCATTTTAACCGACACTATAATTAATGCCTTACAAATATTAATAACCCACCTCACATCTAGTATGTTACACATTTGGATGGAGGTATGGTTCGATTTGACCTATGCTAGAAATTTGTTTGTCCTCCTCAAAATATGCTTAGGCACTCTCATTCCTTGATTTTGACTTTAATTTAATATCTGACCACGTGGATTCCTAAGATTATTTTGTTTTAATCATAATTGAAAGGTGCGCATGCCTTTGTTTTATGAATTAAATATTTCCTTGGATCCTAAATTCCCTTTTGTCATATGGTGACATGATTTTTGGGACTTTCTTATTGCATAAGATAAAAAATAAAACATTATTGTTTAGTTGAATTTTGTACTTTTCTATTTGCATCAACATCTAGCTAGTGCCACCTCAACATGGATATCCTCTCAATGACACATATGGCATGTCACCAACACAATATTTAGTGTATTTTTATGGAATCAAGCATATATTTTGCCTTGTATATCCATTCCCCCTTCTTGTAGGCATCTAATTTTTTTCTTGAGTTTTACATTTTGGGCAATATTATTTATTTAACTTTTTTCAATCTTGAAATTAATTTTTTGGTTTATTTTATTCATTGTCAAAATCATATTCAATTGTAAAGTGTTGTCTTTAGGATGATATGAAATTTATTAAAGGTATTTATAATTTGATAATAAATTAAATAGACA
Source organism: Sequoiadendron giganteum (assembly GCA_007115665.2). NCBI lineage: Eukaryota > Viridiplantae > Streptophyta > Pinopsida > Cupressales > Cupressaceae > Sequoiadendron > Sequoiadendron giganteum. The sequence goes on along the minus strand of CM021107.1, from coordinate 450,368,101 downwards.
TAAAATTATATTTTTTGATTTCTTATACTAAGTAAATATATGATGGTTAAATTTCAAAAGAGTAATGTGATTTTAGTTTCTTTAGGATGTTTTTTATTATTATTATTTTTAATTCAGAATTAGGAAAATTTGTTTTTAGTGTGCATTGTTAATTTGTAGTTAAAATGATACATTCATTTCTTAATATTCAACTAGATAAAACTAACTATCATTCATGGGAGTGCAAAATTATTTAGAAAAACAAGTATTCCTTTCTATCTTTTGGGATATGTTATACAACTAACCAAATCATACAAATATCTTGAGTGGGTCAATATTTATGACATTTTTTTTGGTTACCTATGCTTGTCAATTTTCATGGGTATTGACCATCATATTGAGGATATTTAGTATCTTCTACTTCTTGGTAGACCCTTTTACAATTATTTGGGGATGCATTGATAGAAAATCACATTTTTGTTAAATGATATTAATTGTAGCATCGTAAATTATCAACCCCAAAAATTTCACACTAAGTTTTGGCTCTTGCTTTAATGCTTGGACCTAATTATGCTTATAATTTGTCTGTTTTAATGTCATTTTTGGAAAATCAAAATAGAATGGAAATTAAAATTATTTATTTATTTAACAACATTTAAATTTTCAAAATGGGTTTGGTCTAGGGCGCCCACGCCCTTGACCAACCTATTTGGCTTAAATTTTAATATTTTATAGTCGATAAAAAATTAAAATTTGTTTTTCAGCCTTCCAAATTAATTATTTTGGAAAACGAATAAATACACACACACACTTATATATATAAGTCTTTTTCACCATCTGAACATTTAGGAAAATCTATAGAAATATTGAGAAAAATGAGCATCCTAGAAGCAATCAAGAGTAGAATAAGCAACATTATTATAACATTATTTTAGTCAAGCTTCATATTACCAATGCATAAAGTTTATGTTGAATGCACAAGAAAACTAAGAGGTAGAGGTGGGGGGGGAAGGGGGGGGTAAATCAATTGTACATTAAAATATTGAAACTTTTTAACATTCAAATATGCATTAGTAATTGAACCCTTAACAACCATTTAAATACTTATCATGCATTAGTAGAATGTAAACATGAGCAATTGATGTAAATTAGGCTAGAAGACTTAGAAACCAACTCAAACAAACAACCTTTGCAAATATAGAACCCTAACTTGATGGTTTTCTCTCACAAACTACCCATTCTCCTAGTAGGGCAACAAAAGTGGTTTTTCCAACCTAGTTTACAAACAAGGACTCATACCTAGAATATGAGCATAGATCTAGATACCCTTTATCCCCTTACACAACATATCTCAATTGTAGGTCAAGGTGCCTTGGAACATAAGGGTCTAATTTCTATTGCTACACTTGAAAAAGGTCTAATTAGGCTTGTGCAAATAGGTCACTACAAAGTTTTTGATCTCTAGGCTTCCAATCTTCAAACCAAGACTCCAAACCTATCAAATTGTGTCTAACTCAACCTTTTCAAGCATTACACACACCTTCCAAAGATTTTCTCTACAAGCCCTAACTCTTATGCACCATATTTGCTAAAAACATGTAGTTTTCAATCTAGGGCATCAACCAATCTTCCTTCCCTAATATTGCAAACATCATAAACAGAAAAAAAACCTAAATACTTCCATTCCATCAGTTCTCAGGTCATTTCACTAGTGGAATGGCTGAAAACTTCATTTTCTTCACTCAAAACACTAAAACCTAGGGTTTTAAAGTAGTTTTCAGAAAAAATGCTCTAACTCACTCAAATCCTAATGAAATCAGATGAGATAAGATGCAAAAGAACAAGAATTAAAATCTCCATCAATTCCAATCACAAGTTACTAACTTCCAAGCTGTATAGGGCCGCTGTACACACCTCAGTAGCAACAAATTTTAATGAAGAAAAATGCTTAAAACAATATTTTGTTGATGTTAAAACTTTAATGTAGTCACCAAAACCTTGTCTTCACCATTACATGGTGTTTTTAAACATTTGCAAGCCTATCCCAATGTTTTCAAACTGAATTTTGAAAAACCAACCATTCAACTTCCCTTTTACAACAAAAATACGAAAAAAGTAAAGTTGCTTTGACAACTTTTGTAACTTTTTGCAACATTAACAAAATGGACTCACCAACCCACCTAGAAATATAAAATTGAATCAAACACACGTGATATTGTCTAAATAATGATATGGTCTAAATAGACCTTATTACAAACAAAAATGAATCGAAAACTCAAAAACCAATAGTTGACCCTTTTAATGCATAATGAAGATCCAGGTGCCCTGCACCATACTCCTCGAGCAAAAGGAACTCAAGTCCCCTTGAGGACAGTGATGTAACAATAAAATCATGCTTGTACATGTCATTCCTATTGGAAGAATGAAGAAATCAGATTTTTTTTTGTCATTGATGTGACCATGTTGATTAAGGTGTCAGTTTGATCCGGTACTCTGAATTGGTATGACATCCTCTGGTATTTTGGTCCGCAAGTCCCCTCCGGTGATCATCGTTGTTCACGGTTTTGGGAAATGGTTTATGAATGATGGAAGCTTATCTATCCATGGCCGACCTAATAAACAGGTGGTGGTATATTGGATTAATTTATGTTGCAGATATATGAGTGACCTATCTTTGGTCCATGCCAACATGGTATAGCATGCTACATGGTTGAATCATTTTTGGAGAAGTTTTGTACTAACTTGGAGCCGATAGTTAATCTTTTTGGTGAATAAAGGTTGCATATAATTAGGCTGACCTAATTGATGCTTGCAAATAATTTAGATATATATATATATATTGGGTAGTTTGGAGATTGAAGTGTGTGGATTGAATGTGAATACAAATAAGAGAAAATATTAGTTTGCTAGCATGCAAATTCTCTGAGCATCAAAGGAATTGAAACAACACTTTTTAGGTGCACTCTTACCAACTCATATTCTGGTTGCAAGCTATTTTATTACTATAATCCTTTTTGTAGGTAGTGAGCCTCCTTGTTTGGACAGTGAGTCCTACTTGTAAGCAGTGGGATTTTGTATCTCACAGTGAGCCTCTTTGTATCTGGTTTTAGAACTACATTATATAGTGAGCTAATCCTCACAATGGTTTTTCCCTCATTGGGTTTTCCACGTAAAATTCTGGTATTTATGTGTTGTGTGGTTTCATGCTCCGTTATTGTTTTTTCTCATCTTTACTATTATATGCATTGAAGTGATTGGATGGTGTTTGTTCAATAAGTTTAAGAAGATACTGATTCACCGCCCCTCTCAGTATCTTGATATTCAACAATTGGTATCAAAGATTGGTTCCTTTGAAGAAGCCTAACAACTTAAGGGAGATCTTGAAGATTGAACAAATGGATGATAAAGAAGAACTCTAGACAACCCTTGATGACCTTGACAAATTTGAAAATAAAAATAGAGATTTGAAAGAAAATCTTGATGAGGAAAATTAATGCATCCGAAAATTGAAAGAGCAATTGAAGAAATTCAAAGAAAGAAACATAAAAGTTCGTGAACAATTGAAACAACCAAGTGAATATATTACTAGATTGAAGGTGCAAGCAGAGGAAAAGAAGAGAATTGAAGAGTGTTTGGATGTAGTAGTGCAAAGCAAGTCTTATGAAATCTCTAGGCTTGATGAATTGATTGTAGGATAGAAATCTTATAAAGACAAAGGTGGATTGGGATTAGAAGCAGGTGAAAGCTCAAATCCAATGGAAAATCAAAAGAGTCAAGATAAAGGGAAGTAGAAAAGAAATCTAGGAAGAAGACCGCCTATCAGACAACCAAATGCTCAAAGGTACCCATCTTTCAATGGTGTTTTCTTTTCATGTAATAAATTTGGTCATAGGGAAACTGAGTGTAGAAGTAGGATGAGTTAGTTTTTTGGTTCCTTCTCCGAACAATGTTATGCATGCAAGAAAATATGACATAGAGCTAGTGAATGCAAAGCTCAGATGATGAATTGGTTTAATGGAGGTAGAATGAATCAATATTTTGTTGGTTACTGCTATGCCTATAACAAGTTTGGACACAAAGAAAATCAGTGTAGATCAGTGGTTAATGGAAGTTAGACAAATTAGAGAAATGTTGTCTGTTACAATTGTAACAAACTGGGACATATTTCAAGAGTATACAAAAGTAAAAAGGGAAAGCAGTCTGCTCTGATAAAGGAGAATGAACTTGTGAAGAAGATTGAAAAAGATGAGATTAAGCAAGAAATAAACAAGATATGGAAGAAGAAAGAAGAACCAGAGACAATAGATGCGTTTGTGCCCTCATTCGGTGCAGATGATTCCTTCAGGAATTAGACCTAGCATGGTCTTAGGGGGAGATTTAACAGAAAATTGTTTCAACCCCCTAGATTTTGGGTGTGCCAGTCTTTGGCATTAGGACATGTTGTAAGGATTGAATGGGTAGAGGTTATGTAAAATAAAATGGAAGAAAATATGCAAGGATGTTAATTTGTGGAGAAAATTAGGGTTTCTTAGTGTAGTGAAAGAAGGTTTTTATCAAATTTTTGAAGCCTATTGCATTTAATGTGAATTAGGCCAGCACGATGGTGTATAAAGAGAATTTCATAAGTCATTTTGATCACCTATTCATTTGAATAATTTGAAGAATTATTGGGAGAAAATCTTGAAGTGGTCCTGAAGTTATTTGGAGCAATTATGAGGTAATTTAGAGAAATTATTGTGAACAATCAAGAACAAGTGACGGAAGTTTTCTCTTGCGATTACAAAAAGGAAGGTAAAATAAGAAGTTGTGCAAGGAAGAATTTGAAGAAGTTAAGCACGGTGATGGAATCTATTAACAGAGGGTTGAGTGGAAATATTCCACTAAGGCTGAAGGGAGTTGAATTGGAAGAATTTGATCATCAAAAAATAAAGGAAATGGAACTAGGGTTAAAGACAAATGAATTGCAAAACATAAAAACCCTAGGCATCAATTTATGGGGAGAATTTCCTTGGTTTACAGATAAAGAATCCATCTTGTTCCTATTAAGTAAATTCAAGGATGGCAACATTATTTTGGACAAACCCTACCCTATCATGAAGGAGGAAATTGAAGCTATTACTAGAATGTGCAGTGTTGGTGACCTCCCCAAAAAGAAAATAGTGAAGTACAAAGAGGTGGAGGAATTAACTAGAATCGAAAAAGACCCTCGAGCCTTGCTGATAAATACTATTGTTGACCCCACCGTAAGGTATGTTGCATGTGGTATTTCTTACAAAATCTATTTCAAAAATTGTGAGGGTTCCACTTCGGCTAACATTATGTATCTTGCAAACAAAATGGTGAAAGAGGTAGATGGATAAGACTTCTGGTTAGTTGTAGAAAAGAAACATGCCAAAGAAAGAAGAAACCATATGGTTGAGGTAGTAATGAGGTAGAGGGAGTCAGATTAAGAAAGAAAGTGGAAGGCAAAGGAAGACAAGAAGGCCATAGAGGAGGAAGTGAGACCATGCTAAGAGGAGGTGTTGCACAAGTAATACAAGCTTGAATTAGTCAAGGCTAGGGAAAATTTGATGCATGTATATCGATACCATTGAACAACTTACTAAAGAATATGGTAAGGCTGCTACATCCACATGCAACTTGGTTCCAACATCTGTAGATTGACCTGCTTTTCCAAACACACAGCTAGTATCATAGACTAATGAGTCTAATGCATTTTAGGTTTAGTTGAGTTGAGTACACCTAACAGATTCAGAGCTTGACATCCTTAACTGGTAGAAAAACATGTTACAGTGCATGGCAACTTCTCGTGCTATTGATACCACATTACTGACATAGGTGAACTCAAAATTACATGCCTAACTTCTTGTTGTTGACCAAAAATCATGTTTTAGAATATAGAAGAGATAAAAGGTTAAAAGAGAAAAATGTTCAATATTAGTTATTTTGGGAAAGTTGGTCTAAGTTTTAAAATTGTCTTTGTAATTTTAAAGATCTTTATAGATTGAGGTATTTGTAATGTTTTAATCATCAAGGTGTTTAGATGTGGCATCAAGGTATTTTGTATGATCAATTAATCATGAGTAAGAGGATAAAATGTTGTAGCATTTACGGTTTATGGATTTGTAATCTTTTATGTTCATAATGAATAGAATTGAAGAGTATTTGTTGTAACATTTTATGTTTGTGTTTTTCTATATTTTTATGTTTGTGTTCATCTCCATCCACCACCCTACATCTTTGATGATGAAAACTTGTAGCAAGCACAAGGCCACACTAAGTAGGTTGAAGGTATAGTTTGTGGCACTAGAAGAATTAGATACCTAAGGATTATAGGCAATGATCGATGCCACATTTTCAACAAGTGAATGCTTGGCATACTTCCTTGCACATTGGACCATTGAGTTTTTACTTTGGATTTTCGTAGATGTGCTAGAATTGGTGCAACCTTCTAAACAAGCACCAATGCAAGCAGATGTTGTTAGGTATGATTTTCATTTTTGTTGTCCCATTTATTTTGTTCTGCATTTTGAAGACAAAAAATATGATTACATTGGGAAAACATTGGTGCTATAATGTAGTAATTTATATTTATGGGAAAGCACTAGAATATAGTAATTTATATTTGTGTTACACTTAATGTTTAATTATAGATAGTATATGCATCAATATAGATAAAACATAAATAATGAAATGTTTTTTAGAAGTACATACATATTTTGGATCTATGTAAGTCACAATTGACTTTAAAGTAGGTTTATTTTAAATGTTAGCTATGTATACTTCTATACTATGTCTAGGTTTTGTTAGGGGACATTTGCCTATATATAATCCTATAATTGTAAAAAAAGAGAGTACTGCATGAGAGATATGCAATAATATATAAAGATATGTATATTAGAAGGAATATTTAACCAATTAAGAGATATTTTTTTACTTTTTGTGTAAGATATGTGTGTGTGAAGATTGTATTCTACAACTTAGTAGAGAGTTTAGGGCTCAACATGCTTTGAGTGAGACATAAGATGATGCCAATGTATTAGTGGTCTAACTGCTTAGCCATTGGTCTTTAACACACAACCAAATTATGGCTAACATTTACTTATGTTTTTGGGACCCGTTCGTTGGTCAAATTACAAGGTCAAGATGGGAAGACTTCTGGCACATTTTTTTTGGCCATGCAAAGGAGTCACCAATGTCAATCAGAATCAATAGATGCCTCCTCTTTTGAAAGGATATTGAGAAGATCTCCCCAAGGTTCTATTTAATTAGGTCTTGGTATGTTGCTATAACCTAGTGGTTGATGTATTGTTGTTTTACAAGGGGATATGGTGATTGATTAATATTTCTTGAGTTTATTGCTCACAAGCTAGTTCTTTCCCTTATAAAAGAAAACCATGCAAAAAATTGAGATGTTTTGAACTATATGGTAGTACTGAATTCTCTCATTAATAATATAGTCAATGAGGTATAGGAAAAGCCTAATCTAAACATGAATTAAACCTAGACTATTTGGGAGATAAAAAGGAAAAAAACAAGTGAGCATAGGAAAGAAAAAAGGAAAAAGAGAAGAGAATGGGTGAGGCAAATGAGTTTATTAATCCAAAGATATTAAAATCCAAGCCTTTGCAAGCACAAGAAAAAATACTCAAATAATTATTATTCTTGAGCTAATGTGAAGATAAGAATGATACAATCATCTAAGGAAAATAAAATAAACAAAATGATTATATTAAAGAAAGAGATAGATAGTAAGAAATAACCACTATAAACACATGTAGCTCGTAACTAGCAAATTCACTACTATTATGTACATCAAAGCTCAATAAATATTTATTTACAAAGAACAACTCATATAAGCTCTAGTGATTACCCTCATTTTATAACAATGCTCAACTTGGATAATTAAAGAGACCCTCCACCAAATTATTTACACAAGAAAAGTCATGCTTCCCAAGTTTCTCAACCTAGCTCCAACCTAGGTCCTACCCACTAGATAATGACAATCAATTAGATTTATAGACCCTCAAGATAGAAGATACAATAAATTATTTATCCCTTTAAATATCTAGCAAGCATCAATGTTTCAAACTCTAGAGGGCTCCAATTGGGAACTTAAATACACTTAGGAATTAAATATATTATATATCTCCACATGCATTTGAATCAATCTCCATGATTGGTAAAATTTGATTTGGGCCACTTTTGTAGATAGAAGAGAGATTGCATGCCATATATGTTGCCACTATACATTTGGTGAGTGGACAAGTAACTCCTACTCAAGTGGCAATAAATAGTAAAGTGGAGGAGCAACTAATGGACCACTCTCTTCTCAAGGAAGAATGGTCCTACGAGTGGAAATGCGGTTTGAGTGTGGATGTACTTGAGTGAGGATATGATGGTTGTTGTTAGTAAAGTTAATATGGTGGCTTTCGAGGCTTCGTGAAATGCAGTTGCTTCTTTGTGTGACACATTCGAGGCTTCTTGAAACACCATTGCTTCTTTGTGTGACACATCCATGGAGTTTGGGGGGACAAGCCCTTGAACGGTTTGCACACTTACCGTTACGTATACAAACTTGGAGTGAACTAATGAAAAATTTCATCACAAAATTTCATACGACATATCAATTGATACCAATATTACCTATCTATGTGCTGAGAAATAGGAAGATGGTGAGACCTTCTTTTCATTCTTATAAAGATGGAGAAGCTCAACCAATAAGTGTTCCTTCCTTATACTAGAGAAGCAATTGGTCCATATGTTTGTGGAGAACCTCAAAAAGGAGGTAATATTCCACTTGCAAATCCATTGTTCTAACATGTTTGAGGATGTGATAGAAAAGGGGTTGTCCGTCAAGAAAGCTGCCAAAGGGCTTGTGATTTTTTTAAGGAGAATAACAAATATTCTTCTCATAGTTTGAAACCAAATAAGAAAAAATTTTGTTTAGAAACAAAAATGTGACAAATGATAGCATTGTAGACACAAAGCTCATAAATAAACCACATCTTGTGCTCAATATGAAAAGATCATCTTTATTGAACAACAATAATCCACCTCAAAAATAGGATTCAACAATAAACACGGTACCTAATACTAAACAATGTGGTCCTCCAAGGAGTAACCAATCATAGAGAACATACACAGCCCTAGGGGAACCAATTGAGATAGTTTTAAAGAAATTGCTACAATAAAACGTACTCCAACTCCTAGAGATCCAACACTACAAACCAAGACCTTTCAAACCGTTTTGGTGGAATGATGACAACTTTTATAAATTGTACCATTAGAATAAAGGGCATGAAACTTCGATCTGTTTCAAACTTAAGAATTCTATACATGATCTTATTGAATAAGAAACAATAGAAATTTATGACGAAATTGGATCCTCTAACAAAGATGATACCATCTTTAAGGATCCTTTACAAAACCATGGGAAGGGAAAAGTCTCAAGTTTTAGAATAGGTGAAAAATCTAAAGAAAATTACATCAGTGTCACCTACGAGTACATGGTGAAAAACATCCATCTACCTAATAAAAGATCCTCATCCACACCCATCAAGTGTGACAATTTTGAGTGTCTCATTACATTTTCTAAGAAGGATATGCCTATGCAAAACCCTTAGCATATCGATGCACTCCATATTGAAGCCTTTATCCGAGGATATCAAATCAAACGAGTCTTGATAGATGGAGGAGCAAGGTGAATATTTGTAGTTCAAGTCTTGTCAAAAAAATAGGATATTCACATGATGTTGTGGATCATAATGCAGGAATAAAAATTAAAGCATACGGCGATGCTGAACAAGAATCAGTAGGCAGCATCATATTTCCTATACAGGTGGGACCTCTTACAATTGAGATTGTCTACCAAATCATAGATCTAGAGACCCCATATAACATTCTTAGTGGGTGTCCATGGATCCATTCCATGAGTTCGTGTCATCTACTTTACACCAATACATCAAGTTCCCATATAACGAAACTATGGTGATCATATTGGTGGACCCGAGTCCCTATACACCTCACTAACTCTCGCAAAGTAGTCATGACCTCCCAGAGCATTGCTTTCCTACTACTACCATCCCATCTTCCTCTGCAATGACTGAGCCTTTAGTATCACATATTTCTCCCACCCCCTCAATCCCGGTTAATGTTATAAACTTTAGAGTTGGGGAATATGAGTTACAAGCATACCTTCTAGAGGTCGAACCACTATCTCCCACATCTTAGTCACTCGATGTCCATGATAACCCCATATTTCATTAGGACATCTATGATAATCCACTCTTCCAAGATGATCTTATGGGGGATGTTCTTGAACATCCTCCTTCAGTCTAGGAATGTATACCCTCTAGTCCATTGCATGGGCTACCACCCTTATCTCTCAAGAATCTTGAGTTAGAGTATGTATTTATAGATACTGCTCCTACCGAGCTTTCTTTCTAACTCGTTGATGGCGAGTGGGTATCCTTTGACATTATTGGTATTGAAAATAGTCTTGAAGAATACATTTATGACATCACCCGACCTATACAAGAATCATTCATATTCACCAATCTATTTAACTTGTACAATTTCACTTATTTCCTAAACTTAGATCAATGAGTGTTAACTACAAAAAAGGCTAAGGCCATACTTGTCAAAAGACAAGAATGCAAAAAAAATTATTGAAAAAAGATACAAGGTCAAAGGAAAAGAAAAAATATCAAAAGAATCCCTTAGAGAAAACTCAAATGGAAAAAATGCTCGAGACAAGCAAAACGAAAAAATAAGAAATTGATCTTCAAATTTTTCTTTAATCCCACAGGGTGATCCCACAATACTGGTTTACAATTTTTGGGCAAACTAGACACTAAACTTATTTTTTTAAACTAAATTTTCACTTTTGGGCTCCTATAGCGGCTAAACCGTGAGGAATTTGAATATGATGCAAACTAGTGATTTGTGACATTTTGTCTATAGATTCTAAATATGTTTTTTTTCAATTTTTTTGGAATCATATTGCACTTCTTTTTCCATCTCCTTCGAAAACTAGGTTTTTTAGAAAAACATCATTTTTAAGGAGTGACGCTCACCGTATACAACATAACTTTTTTTGTATGAGGAATAAAATTATAATTTTTTTGAATTTGGATTTGTAACTACGATATCTAGCACTTTCATTTGGTTTCATAGTGTTTTATTAAAAACATTTTCCTTAATCAAGTTTCGAAGTCAAAATAATTACAATTGAAACATAGGCGGACTGTATACAACATAACTTTTTTTGTATGTATCAAATTTTTTTTTTTTTTTAATGGATCAAGGACATCAATACCCAGCTTGAAAGTATTTTTTTAAATTTTATTTTGATAATATACTATTTTTCCACATGTGCAAAATAGAGAGCTTGATTTTTGGTGAAAAACCTATGTTTAATAAAACAAAAAATTCATACATAATAAAACCAAAACATATTAAAATTGTATTTGTTGGATAGCTCATTTTGAGGACTACCATGATCATTTCAAATAAATTTTAAATGAATTAATTTGATCCCCCAAAAGGTAAATCAAAAGCGATTTTTTATCAACATTTTGATAGCTGTAAAGGAGACTTTGTTGTAGGTATGGTTTAAAACTAGCGGGGTTCTATCCAAGGGGGTTTGATCTAAGGTGGTTTGATCAAACTCTCTTCAATTGAAATCCTTAAAATGGAAATTTTTAAGGCTGAAATCATTATATTTTCTTAAAATATGTGATTTCAGCAAAAATCAAAATCTCCCTGAAATTGTAAACCAACATTGTGGGATCACCCCACAATAATTGGGGGTATATACAAAAGAAGGCCTTCAAAATATGAACTTGTTGATCCAAAGTTTCTATTCGCATTAGTATTCTATAATTTGTATAATCTAGTCCACATCCCCCTATATTCATGCATCCACCATCGCATAGTAAATCAGTTGGTGATGTCATGCAATGTATCTTTGACACGACCCCTTGATGTGCTCTAATCCATTGGTTTTTCAATCTCCTCTTCAGGGGAATTATGATGGTCTATGTAGAACATATTCTATGGATCCTACTTGAGTGCCTCCCACTTCCAACATATCACATTCCTTGTCTACAGTTTCATCCAATCTGCATCCATTGGTTGGTCACGAGCGTATGCCTCCTGAAGAGTTTCTACTTGTGATCGCAACAACATTGAATTCCAATAAAAGACTAGGTTGATGAAAACCTAGTAAACATGCATCTTGTGTGATACCATTATATTGAAAAAATTAAAAAATAGAAAATAAAAGAGAGAAAAATAATTCGTCCTATAGTGAAAACCATTTTGGTGACAACCAAAATAGGAGTGTAGGAGTGTACAATATGATGGGTATGGTTTGTTTTAGGGTGATTTTTGTGCTCTTGTGATAATATCTATTACTATACCTTAGAGAAACTCCCCTTGGGCTTGAAAAGAAAGAATAGGAGATCCCACCCACCTCAATAATTTTTACTAAGTTTCCCAATCTAAACATAGGTTTGGTGGATATTCTTCCTAGGTTTTACTCCCCCAACACCTGGAAGATTGTCTAACTTTAGGGTTTTTGTAACTACAACTTTGATCAACAATATGTTGTATCCACTATTAAATAAAATACACTTACATATATATTTTACTCCTTTGTTGGATTATTTTGATGTTGTAGACATGTTAATAGACTTAGATCAATCCATAATATAACATTCTAGGGAAATTGGAACATTTTTTTAAATAAACAAGGCAAAAAGAGATATCTCTCTTCTTGATAATCAAACTAGGTCAAATTCCTTCCATGTAAAATAGTTCAAAGAAGTTTACATTTCAATTCAATTTTCGTATATTTTACTACCCCTACTTGTAATGAGGATCTTTTCTCTTTAGGGGTAGAAATTGATCCAAGAAGATATTGGCCACTCAATCCTACCAAAAAGAGTGGGTTTTGTATAATGGCCTTGATAGTTTCATTAGTAGGATCCTCAACTTACTCAACACCTTTTATCCAAACCACATGACATAAATATATGTTAATGTTACTACATAACTTAACCTATTATTGGTAGTTGAGACTAGTTGTGATAGTTGCATTACAAAAATAGATTACCACTTTCAAGCTTATGCATCTTATTCTTCTTTCATATATAAATATGAATAATATCCATTTTTTGTAATCTTAGAGACAGTAAGGAAAAACCATAAGAAGATAGACATAAATATGTTCTCATAGATCATGTATGGAACTAAGCATAATATAACCTTTTTACAATTATAATTTATTTTTTCTTTATTTCTATTAAATTCAAACATTATTTGTATATAATTTCTTAAATTTCTATCATACATAAATATTATGCATGCATATAAAATAATCAAACCTCTTTGATTGAATTTTACATAGGTCTTTATATCTAAGATTCCTAAATCATTGATAATATATTTAAAATAAATCATAAAAATATATTGTGTTAATTAGTAAATAAAAAAATAAAATATTTTCATTACTATGAAAGATCAACTACAAAAAAGTTTGGATGCAGCCGATCATTGTCTCAAATTGGCACAAACTAAAGGGTACATGAAAGTATGGCTTGAGGGGGATTCTCTCAATATCATCAACAATTTGAAGAATTGTGCTACCCCTTCATGGACTATAGAAAATTTGATTAGAGATGATATTGATATTCTTAAGTCCTTTGATGAATATTACATTTCTCATATATTGAGAGAGGGAAACAGACTTGCTGATGTATTCAAAAATCTTGGAGTTAGAGGGGCTAGGGAATGGGGATTGATCGACCCCCTCCCTATAGAGGCAATTGCAAGTATTAATCATGATGGCCAAATTTAAAGTGATTGATGAATTATTAAGGCTCAGGGCGTGCATGAGTTTCATCAAGTGGTAGCCTATGATGTCAAAGGATGGGAAGCAAGATCTGGATTGAGCTAATTGTACAAGGGCTGATATCTATAGGAAACTCAAGGGTCCTTAATCTCTCTTGCCATTATTCCATTTTCACATGAATTGTGGGCACTCTTTCTATATCCTTCTCGAAGTATTTTCTCATTGCGTTTAAAGTTTTCAAATCCTAGACTCTACAATTCCTAAAGCCACGGGAGAAGATAGGAACCAAACTGAACCTTTCTTGTGTGATGATGTCAAGAAGAAGCCAGAGGTTTGGAAGATCTAAGAGAAAGGTGGGTTGACTCTGTACCTGGAGATATTACACAATAACAATCAACATAATACTGCATTGTGACACAAAAGCTTGGAACAATAGGGTTTTGAAGTTGGGCGGAACAAAGTTTGATGTGAATGAATATTTTATAGCCAACATCATGTGGTTGTTGATGGAGGGAAAGAATATTTTTAGAGATAAAAAAGAATCGCAGACCACCATGCAATTTTTTTTCAAAGGCGATGAAGCTCAAGACTTGAGGGCGACAAGGAGTGGTGGTTACTAGAGGAAATATCTTAAGGTGTTGTGGGGGGATGTGGTTGAGGATCTCATGCGTTACATCACCCTTGAAGGATGCTTCTCTGTGGTAAATGCCTACCATTTTGTTTTGCTCAATCATTTTTTCCATAAGAAAAGGATTTCCTTTCCCTATTATCTTTTGGATTCTCTAGAATTTGGCCTCATGGACCATAAGAAAAACCCAAAGAATCATGTTTTACATGTGCGGCTTATCCTTTTAATCTCTGATTATGCTAAAGCATTTGAAGTGGCTAAGTTGATTACTACCCCTAAGGGTAAGTAGCAAAAGTTGGAGGAAGAATATGATACGATCTTTGAAGAGGAAGCTCATCCTAGAAAAGGAGTTAGAATCTAAGGAGGATGTTGACTATGTACCAGACTCTTGCTACCATGGAAGTGGACACTCAATCCCCTACTTTGGGGAAGTCTAAAAAAGGGGAGCCAAGCCCTAATAAGGGTTATGAAACTTGCAGTGAGGAGCCGGCTACTGAAATGTTGAGTAGATGCATGAAGGAGAAGAAAAAAGTGGTTGGTGAGGTGTCTTCGCCTCCCCCTATTCTGGGGATGAAACAAAAAAAGGAGCTAGAGATGGGAAGTAATAAGAAGCTGGTTGTTACGTCTAAGAGCCAACTGTTGGAGATGAATTCTCCACTTAAAATTATAGGCAGACAAGGTGTTGTGGATTCACCGATTGAGGTTTTCTAGACTTCCAAATGGAAAGGAAGGTCGTGGCTGAGGTGGGGTAGGGTGCTGAGGATTCTCCATTTGTGGACCCAGATAGGCAGAAGAAAATAAAGGTGGTTACTGTGGAGATTGTGGAATCTATTCAAAAACTCAAAATGCCAGTTGCTGCTAGGAAGAGGAAGGAAGTGTCTACCAGTCAGGATAAGGTGACCTCTTCTCATGAGGAGGATGCTGTGGGTAAGGGAATTTTCAACATTTATAAGGAAAATATATTTGATGTTTTAGGAACTGCTAGAGAGGGTTCCATTATGTTTCAAAAGTTATTTCAATGGATTTTCCATGAACTTAATATGACGAATGTAAAAGTTTGTGGTGTGATGAGTAAAGCTGATGAGTCCCTAGTTTAAGATCAGATTGATGATTTGATGAACTGTTTGAAAAATGTGGCAAAGGAAATGCTCAACATCAAGCAGAATCTTGAAGGTAGACTTCTCACCCTTGAAAATCATTTAGAGAGTATTTTTGCTAACATGGATAAGGGTGGGGAGGGGAATAAATATGGGGTTAATTTTGAGTCTGTTTGTATTACCTCTCCTTTTGATAGTGCCAAAAAATGCAAGGAGATTGCTCATTCTGGTGATATTGGTGCTGGTGGTAAGTTGTTGGAGGGAGAGGTGTCTATTGATAAGGTTGGTGATAAGAATAATGTTTTGATTAGTGAGGTGAATCTGGGTGGACTTGGGGCTAGGACCCGTAACAAGACTAAAGCTCAGGCTGGAGCTCCTGTTAAAGATCCGTCTGATGCCTTGGATGAAGGTCAGAAGGATGTGGTGTGCGATGTGGAGGCTGCGGATATACTGAAGAATATGTAATGTTTTTGATTGTGATCCTCCTTTTTGGATGACTTTTTGTTGATGGTGCATTGTGTATGGGCTGATATATACTTATTGTAGTTTTATTTTGTTTCAAATGCTCTTTTTTGTAAAGGGTTCCAAGCCCCTTCAAAACCTGTTATTTACCTCTAATCAAAATATACAAAAAAGTTTGGAATAGATAGACTATGCATCTACACTTTAATAGATATGCCTAGTTGCCTAGCAAAACCCACCTATAAATAATCAACATGTCCATGCTCTTGAGTTCTCACTTTTCATTCACCACACCTTGATGATCACCTCCCACCACTTGTGACTAGTTATTTAAATTTAAGTTTATCCCTCTCCTCTATCAAATTATTTTCATAATAGAAACAAATATTTTAAAAACTAGACAACATAAATTTACTCCCAAAATTTTTTTGTACCTATATTCATGTCATGTACTTAGTGTGCTAATTTCTTTTGTTATCAACAAATGTATATTCTTATGCTTCTTTTATTTTATTAATTTTAATAATTGATCTTTTCAAATATTTTTAAAATAACAATATAGAAAATAATTATGACAAGAAAAGTAATTCATACACCTTATCATAGGAACTCATATGTGTGTCAACCACTTCCTTTCTATGTCTTAAATATTAAAAGTGATAATAAAAATAAAAGTTAAATAAAATTTTGAATCTAGTTCATTTCAACCAAAATAGGTCAAGGCACCAAAAATTAGCAATTCTCATTATTTTTGAAAAGTATTTTCATCTCCAATCAATTTTCACAAACATTCCAAATTATTAGGAAACATTCAAAAGTTGCTACAAGACAAGATTTTTTAGCAATTCTTCGCATA
This sequence comes from Sequoiadendron giganteum, assembly GCA_007115665.2. Taxonomy (NCBI): domain Eukaryota; kingdom Viridiplantae; phylum Streptophyta; class Pinopsida; order Cupressales; family Cupressaceae; genus Sequoiadendron; species Sequoiadendron giganteum. Next base: position 450,351,221 of record CM021107.1, on the reverse strand, counting down.
GACAAATGTATTCAACATATATGACAATCATTTTTTCTTATGAATATTCATCTATTCTTAATCCACTTTCTTTGAATATAGAAAACATAAGTACTTGTGACCTACACACAAAATATATCCAAAACCTCTCATTTATTTACATCTCACACATGGTCAAATTTATTAAAATTTGATATAACACACACATATGATTATTTAGATTTTCATGTATTTATCAAACACTTAAGTCTAAGATTGATTTAATAGACACAGTTTGACCTTTGATATAGTGTAAAGAGGGGACATGCGAGATTAACATAGAAATGAAAACAAAATAAGTACTATTATTGTTATATATGTATGTATGTATGTTTCATTTCAATTTTATCTACATGACTTTTGTTTAAATTTAAAGTTAGGGCTATTACCACAATAATTCTAGTTGTTCATATTATTTTATTATCAATTATTTTTCATTAAATAGATAATTGACATGGTAGGCTCTATAATTAAAGATCTTACAAATAAAATAAAAAATAAGAGAACACCTAAATTTATTATACCATGGTTATCATAAATTTTACATCATATCAATTTATATATATTTTATTATATTGTTTACAAGGTCGCAATGAATAGGAACAATTTGATATAAGGATTAATTGTAAGTAGTCATACTAAATTAAGTGTTTATGCCATTTTATAAGACAATATTATTCTCATTAATATTTATTTTATTTTTTTAAGTACATTATGTTATTTAGTCATGTATCTATATCTTATGTACCTAACTAACACTTGGTTAGTTTAAGTTGAGTTATCTCTCATATATCATACTTATTTTGGTTGGTTAGCTTCTACATATCATACTAGAAATTAACTTTACTGAACTTCCACCTATTAAGCTAGTTTAACTTTACTCTTGCTTTATATAAGCATGATCTAACTTTTACTACCAAAACAAACAATCAATCAAATTAGTTAAGCTAGACTTATATTATTTTATTGTTATTTTTTTGCATTGTCATTGTTTGCACATAAATCTAAGTAAAAAATTTATGTCGATTTAATAATTTTTGAGAAGTTAATATATTTGAATATTCTTAATAGTATCAAATAAAATCTATTCAAATCGTTTCCTTTTTTGATGTTGTCATTTTCACATGTCCCCTGTAAAAATGATTTAATTGAAAAATTCACATTTCATAAATGAAAAACAAGAATTTGTACTGATTTATATAAGATTTTTCAAAACATCTTAAACAATTTATACATTACCATTATAATAAGAAGGTCCAAGGACTACTAATTCAGCCATTGTTTACCCCTTTTAGCTATTTACAAATGTTGTATGACTCATGGTTTGAAGTGGACTCTTAATCTATAGAAAGCAAAAGCAAAGATAGTGGGGGCTAGGTACAATATATGCACAATTGGGTGAGTACAATGCTCTTTATATTGTATCTTTCCTACATGGATGGTGTATCCACTAATATGGGTGGGCATCCAAAGTCAAGCTAGAAATATGTTTGTAAATTGTCCTTTTTTGAAGTATCATGCTTTAAAGGTACCACCATTTTAACCGACACTATAATTAATGCCTTACAAATATTAATAACCCACCTCACATCTAGTATGTTACACATTTGGATGGAGGTATGGTTCGATTTGACCTATGCTAGAAATTTGTTTGTCCTCCTCAAAATATGCTTAGGCACTCTCATTCCTTGATTTTGACTTTTAATTAATATCTGACCACGTGGATTCCTAAGATTATTTTGTTTTAATCATAATTGAAAGGTGCGCATGCCTTTGTTTTATGAATTAAATATTTCCTTGGATCCTAAATTCCCTTTTGTCATATGGTGACATGATTTTTGGGACTTTCTTATTGCATAAGATAAAAAATAAAACATTATTGTTTAGTTGAATTTTGTACTTTTCTATTTGCATCAACATCTAGCTAGTGCCACCTCAACATGGATATCCTCTCAATGACACATATGGCATGTCACCAACACAATATTTAGTGTATTTTTATGGAATCAAGCATATATTTTGCCTTGTATATCCATTCCCCCTTCTTGTAGGCATCTAATTTTTTTCTTGAGTTTTACATTTTGGGCAATATTATTTATTTAACTTTTTTCAATCTTGAAATTAATTTTTTGGTTTATTTTATTCATTGTCAAAATCATATTCAATTGTAAAGTGTTGTCTTTAGGATGATATGAAATTTATTAAAGGTATTTATAATTTGATAATAAATTAAATAGACATAAAATTATATTTTTTGATTTCTTATACTAAGTAAATATATGATGGTTAAATTTCAAAAGAGTAATGTGATTTTAGTTTCTTTAGGATGTTTTTTATTATTATTATTTTTAATTCAGAATTAGGAAAATTTGTTTTTAGTGTGCATTGTTAATTTGTAGTTAAAATGATACATTCATTTCTTAATATTCAACTAGATAAAACTAACTATCATTCATGGGAGTGCAAAATTATTTAGAAAAACAAGTATTCCTTTCTATCTTTTGGGATATGTTATACAACTAACCAAATCATACAAATATCTTGAGTGGGTCAATATTTATGACATTTTTTTTGGTTACCTATGCTTGTCAATTTTCATGGGTATTGACCATCATATTGAGGATATTTAGTATCTTCTACTTCTTGGTAGACCCTTTTACAATTATTTGGGGATGCATTGATAGAAAATCACATTTTTGTTAAATGATATTAATTGTAGCATCGTAAATTATCAACCCCAAAAATTTCACACTAAGTTTTGGCTCTTGCTTTAATGCTTGGACCTAATTATGCTTATAATTTGTCTGTTTTAATGTCATTTTTGGAAAATCAAAATAGAATGGAAATTAAAATTATTTATTTATTTAACAACATTTAAATTTTCAAAATGGGTTTGGTCTAGGGCGCCCACGCCCTTGACCAACCTATTTGGCTTAAATTTTAATATTTTATAGTCGATAAAAAATTAAAATTTGTTTTTCAGCCTTCCAAATTAATTATTTTGGAAAACGAATAAATACACACACACACTTATATATATAAGTCTTTTTCACCATCTGAACATTTAGGAAAATCTATAGAAATATTGAGAAAAATGAGCATCCTAGAAGCAATCAAGAGTAGAATAAGCAACATTATTATAACATTATTTTAGTCAAGCTTCATATTACCAATGCATAAAGTTTATGTTGAATGCACAAGAAAACTAAGAGGTAGAGGTGGGGGGGGAAGGGGGGGGTAAATCAATTGTACATTAAAATATTGAAACTTTTTAACATTCAAATATGCATTAGTAATTGAACCCTTAACAACCATTTAAATACTTATCATGCATTAGTAGAATGTAAACATGAGCAATTGATGTAAATTAGGCTAGAAGACTTAGAAACCAACTCAAACAAACAACCTTTGCAAATATAGAACCCTAACTTGATGGTTTTCTCTCACAAACTACCCATTCTCCTAGTAGGGCAACAAAAGTGGTTTTTCCAACCTAGTTTACAAACAAGGACTCATACCTAGAATATGAGCATGGATCTAGATACCATTTATCCCCTTACACAACATATCTCAATTGCAGGTCAAGGTGCCTTGGAACATAAGGGTCTAATTTCTATTGCTACACTTGAAAAAGGTCTAATTAGGATTGTGCAAATAGGTCACTACAAGGTTTTTGATCTCTAGGCTTCCAATCTTCAAACCAAGACTCCAAACCTATCTAATTGTGTCTAACTCAACCTTTTCAAGCATTACACACACCTTCTAGAGATTTTCTCTACAAGCCCTAACTCCTATGCACCATATTTGTTAAAAACATGTAGTTTTCACTCTAGGGCATCAACCAATCTTCACCAATCTTCCTCCCCTAATCTTGCAAACATCATAAAAAAAAAACAAACCTAAATACTTCCATTCCACCAGTTCTTAGGTCATTTCACTAGTGGAATGGCTCAAAAGTTCATTTTCTTCACTCAAAACACTAAAACCTAGGGTTTTAAAGTAGTTTTCAGAATAAATGCTCTAACTCACTCAAATCCTAATGTAATAAGATGCAAAAGAACAAGAATTAAAATCTCCATCAATTCCAATCACAAGTTAATCACTTCCAGGCCGTATAGGGCCACCATACACACCTCTGTAGCAATAAATTTTAATGAAGAAAAATGCTTAAAACAATATTTTGTTGATGCTAAAACTTCAATGTAGTCACTAGAACCTTATCTTCACCATTACATGGTGTTTTTAAAAATTTCCAAGCCTATCCCAATGTTTTCAAACTAAAATTTGAAAAGCCAACTATTCAACTTCCCTTTTACAACAAAAATGCAAAAAAAGTAAAGTTGCTTTGACAACTTTTGTAACTTTTTACAACATTAATAAAATGGACTCACCAACCCACCTAGAAATATAAAATTGAATCAAACACACATGATATGGTCTAAATAGACCTTATTACAAACAAAATTGAATCGAAAAGTCAAAAACCAACACTTGACCCTTTTAATGCATAATGAAGATCCAGGTGCCCTGCACCATACTCCTCAAGCAAAACGAACTCAAGTCCCCTTGAGGACAGTGATGTAACAATAAAATCATGCTTCTCCATGTCATTCCTATTGGAAGAATGAAGAAAATCAGATTTTTTTTTGTCATTGATGTCACCATGTTGATTAAGGTGTCAGTTTGATCTAGTACTCTGAATTGGTATGACATCCTTTGGTATTTTGGTCCGCAAGTCCCCTCCGGTGATCATCATTGTTCACGGTTTTGGGAAATGGTTTATGAATGTTGGAAGCTTGTCTATCCATGACTGACCTAATAAAAATTTGGTGGTATAATGGATTAATTTATGTTGCAGATATATAAGCAACCTATCTTTGGTCCATGTCGACATGGTATAGCATGCTACATGGTTGAATCATTTTTGGAGAAGTTTTGTACTAACTTGGAGCCAATAGTTAATATTTTTGTTGAATAAAGGTTGCATCTAATTAGGCTAACCTAATTAATGCTTGCAAATAATATATATATATATTGGGTAGTTTGGAGATTGAAGTGTGTGGATTGAATGTGAATACAAATAAGAGTAAATATTAGTCAACTAGCATGCAAATTCTCTGAGGATCAAAGGAACTAAATCAACACTTTTTAGGTGCACTCTTACTAGCTCATATTCTGGTTGCAAGCCATTTTATTACTATAATCCTTTTTGTAGGTAGTGAGCCTCCTTGTTTGGACAACGAGTCCTACTTGTAAGCAGTGAGATTTTGTATCTAGCAGTGAGCCTCTTTTGTATTTGGTTTTAGAACTACATTATATAGTGAGCTAATCCTCACAATGGTTTTTCCCTCATTGGGTTTTCCATGTAAAATTCTGGTGTTTATGTGTTGTGTGGTTTCATGCTTCGTTATTGTTTTTTCTCATCTTTATTGTTATATACATTGAAGTGATTGGATAGTGTTTGTTCAATAAGTTTAAGAAGATACTAATTCACCCCCCCTCTCAGTATCTTGATATTCAACAATTGGTATTAGATCTTAGTTCCTCTGAAGAAGCCTAACAACTTAAGGGAGATCTTGAATATTGAACAAATGGATGATAAAGAAGAACTCCAGACAACCTTTGATGACCTTGACAAATCTGAAAATAAAAACAGAGATTTGAAATAAAATATTGATGAGGAAAATGAATTCATCCAAAAATTGAAAGAGCAATTGATGAAATTCAAAGAAAGAAACATAAAAGTTAGTGAACAATTGAAACAATCAAGTGAAGATATTACTAGATTGAAGGTGCAAGTGGATGAAAATAAGAGAATTGAAGAGTGTTTGGATGTAGTAGTGCAAAGCAAGTTTGATGAATGCTCTAGTCTTGAACAAGAAGTGGTGAACCTGAGAGTAGATCTGGAAAAAGAAAAATTCTATGAAGATAGTTTTAAGACAAGCCCCACTACGCTTGATTAATTGATTGTAGGATAGAAATCGTCTAAAGGAAAAGGTGGATTGGGATTAGAAGCAGGTGAAAGCTCAAATCCAATGGAAAATGAAAAGAGTCAAGACAAAGGGAAGTAGAAAAGAAATCCAAGAAGAAGACTGCGTATCAGACAACCAAATGGTCAAAGGTACCCATATTTCAATGGTGTTTTCTTTTCATGTAATAAATTTGGTCATAGGGTAGCTAAGTGCAGAAGTAGGATGAGTTAGTTTTTTGGTTCCTTCTCCAAAAAATGTTATGCATGCAAGAAAATATGACATAGAGCTAGTGAATGCAAAGCTCAGATGATGAACTGGTTTAATGGAGGTAGAATGAATCAATATTTTGCTGGTTACTGCTATGCCTATAATAAGTTTGGACACAAAGAAAATCAGTGCAGATCAATGCTTGATGGAAGTCAAACAAATCAGAGAAATTTTGTCTTTACAATTGTAACAAACTAGGACATATTTCAAGAGTATGCAAAAGTAAAAAGGGAAAGTAGTCTACTTCAATAAAGGAGAATGAACTTGTGATGAAGATTGACAAAGATGAGATTAAGCAAGAAATAAACAAGATATGGAAGAAGAAAGAAGAACTAGAGACAATAGATGTGTTTGTGCCCTCATCCGTTGTAGATGATTCCTTCAGGAATTAGACCTAGCATGGTCTTAGGGGGAGCTTTAACAAATTTTTTTTTGAACCCCCTATATTTTGGGTGTGTCAGTATTTGGCATGAGGATATGTTGTAAGGATTGAATGGGTAGAGGTTATGCAAAAGAAAATGGAATAAAATATGCAAGCATGTTTATATGTGGAGAAAATTAGGGTTTCTTAGTGTAGTGAAAGAAGGTTTTTATTAGCTTTTATCAGCTTATTGCATTTAATGTGAATTAGGGCAGCACGATGGTGTATAAAGAAAATTTCATGTCATTTTGATCACCTATGCATTTGAATAATTCGAAGAATGACTGGGAGAAAATATTGAAGTGGTCCTGAAGTGATTTGGAGCAATTATGAGGTAATTTAGAGAAATTATTGTGAACAATCAAGAACAAGTGACAGAAGTTTTCTCTTGCGATTACAAAAAGGAAGGTAAAAGAAGAAGTTGTGCAAGGAAGAATTTGAAGAAGTTAAGTACAGAAATGGAATCTATTAATAGAGGATCGAGTGGAAATATTCCACTAAGGCTGAAGGGAGTTGAATTGGAAGAATTTGATCATCAAAAAATAAAGGAAATGGAACTAGGTGTAAAGACAAATGAATTGCAGAACATAAAAACCCTAGGCATCAATTTATGGGGAGAATTTCCTTGGTTTATAGATAGAGAATCCATCTTGTTCCTATTAAGTAAATTCAAGGATGGAAACTTTATTTTGGACAAACCCTACCCTATCACGAAGGAGGAAATTGAAGCTATTACTGGAATGTGCAGTGTTGGTGACCTCCCCAGAAAGAAAATAGTGAAGTACAAAGAGGTGAAGGAATTAAATAGAATCGACAAAGACCCCTGAGCCTTGCTGATAAATACTCTTGTTGACCCCACCGTAAGGTATGTTGCATATATACCTTCTTACAAAATCTATTTGAAAAATCATGACGGTTCCACTTTGTCTATCACTATGTATCTTGCACACAAAATGGTGAAGGAAAACAAGAAGCTAGATCTATGCAGCTTAATGTTGGATAACCTAACTAAAAATGTACGAATTTCCTTGGTTGAGGGTTATCCTTTCCAGCTCGGTTCGTTGCTTACATGTCTGGTATTTTACTTTTTGAGTTCTCTATCAGGAAAATTAAATGTTAAGTGGGAGTCTGAGGTCCTTGTTGGAAAACAAGTTTACAGGTATTTGAAAGGTATGGAGGACAATGCAAGTGCTTGCAAAGTATTTTTCTTATCCTTGTAGAAGGATTTGTGCTCCAGTATGCCTGTGTCTAGTCGGTTTGAGGAGGTTTCATCCTCTAATACAAAGGAATTGGAAATTGTTATTGGTGATTCCCCTCCAAAATCTAAAAAGGAAAATTATTGCAGAAGATATCATCACTATTTAAGAAGAAAAGGAGATTGAAGAAGAGTCCCTACGTGGATCTAAATCTTTTGATCTAGATAATATTCAGACAATGTTAGATAAAGGTGAAATAAAGAAGACTGGTGACTTTTGGTATGCCTGCTCTCTGGTGGATAGAATTAAATTGATCATGTTCTGGTTGAGTATCTACTCAAGAAAGTTATTGATATTTCAAGTGTTTTTGATTCATCATCGAATAATCTAGTTCAAGTTGTTAAAGAGAGAATGTTGCTAGAAATTCCTGAAGGACATAAGTTTGAAGTTATGGTTGAGAAAAGGTGTGTCAAAGCTAAGTAGAAGTTATTTGAACAAATTAATGAGACAAGGAAATGCATTTAAGAAATTTTGAACATCTACAATTATTATCTTTGGTGGCCTATTGCAATTGAAAATTTTAAAAGGAATATTGAAGCCATTGAATATGAAATGAATAGAATTGGAATGAGTTTTGATTTTTTTAAAGAGAAAGAAGGAAAAAAAAGAGTAGGAGTGGGAGAATTGCAAGTGGGGTTGCTAACTGTTTAGAGACAGAGGGAAGATGTGGTGAAAACTTTCTAGGTTGTCAAGAAAATTTTCAGGTTTGGTGAAATCATCTCTCTAGAATACTCTATGATGCAGAAGATTGTGAATGACAGTGCTTATCCGTGGATTGGTCATCCTCATTTACGTTGTTGGATTTGTTGGACAACATGTGTACCTGAATGGATTTTGCAGTGCTTGCTTGGAAGATGATTCTTCCAACTGTGAGAGAGAGATACAATTAAGTGTTTCAGGTGAAAAGTGTTATCTTTACTTGAGTTTCTGAATGTTCATTTTTTTTGGCAAAAGGAGGAGAGCAAAGAAAGAAAAAGGAGAAAAATGAACAAAAATAGGAAGAGAAAAATTGAATTGCTGAACAAAGGGGGAGTTTTTAAAGTTTTGAGTTTTGGAAGTGTTGGAGTTTTGGAATTTTGAGAAATGCAATGTCACCATGTACATATGTTTACATCCTATTTTTGGCCTCCCTTTTCCATTGATGTCAAAGGGTAAGAGATTTGGAGAGATTTGGAATGAAAAGAATGAAGAACTAGGTGAATGTTTTTGGCACATGTTACCATCAATGACAAAGGGGGAGATTGTTGGAAGAATGAAGAAGATCATACTTTGTGTTGTCATTGATGTCACCATGTTGATTAAGGTGTCAGTTTCATCTGGTACTATAAACTGGTATGAAGAACTAGTTTACATCCTCCAATATTTTTGATCAGGTATTTTGGTCTGCAAGTCCCCTTCGGTGATCATCGTTGTTCGTGATTTTTGGAAATGGTTTATGAATGTTGGAAGCTTGTCTATCCATGGTCGACCTAATAAATAGTTGGTGGTATAATGGATTAATCTATGTTGTGGTTATATGAGTGACCTATCTTTGGTCCATGCCGACATGATATAGTATGCTACACAATTGAATCATTTTGGAGAAGTTTTTTACTAACTTGGAGCTGATAGTTAATATTTTTGGTGAATAAAGATTGCCTCTAATTAGGCTGACCTAATTGATGCTTGTGGACAAGTTAGATATATATATTGGGTAGTTTGGAGATTCAAGTTTGTGGATTAAATGTGAATACGAATAAGAGTGAATATTAGTCTACTCGCATGCAAATTATTTGAGCATTAAAGGAACTGAATCAACACTTGTTAGGTGAAATCTTACTAGTTCATATTTTGGCTGCAAGACATTTTGTTACTGTAATCCTTTTTGTAGGTAGTGAGCATCCTTGTTTGGATAGCGAGTCCTACTTGTAAATGGTGAGATTTTGTATCTGGTAGTGCGCCTTTCTTATTTGGTAGTGAGCCTCTTTTGTAACCGGTTCTAGAACTACATTATATAGTGAGCTAAACCTCACCATGGTTTTCCCTCATTGGATTTTCCACGTAAAATTTTGGTGTTTATGTGTTGTGTGGTTTCATGCTCCATTATTTTTTGTTTTCATCTTTACTATTATATGCATTGGAGTGATTGGATGGTGTTTGTTCAATAAGTTTAAGAAGATATTGATTCACCTTCCTCTTAGTATCTTTATATTCAACAATTCCCTAACCTCCAAGTGGCTTGTCTTCTTAGCAACCTCTTCCAATGGAACAAGTACAGGAAAAAACATTATCCCTTATCTTTGACCTGTTCTTCACTTGATAAAGTTGTTCTTCACTTGATGGATGATCTTTGATTCCTCCCCCATCTAATAATGTTGTCAAATATCCTTCTTCATCTACAACCACATCTCCTTATGCCTTGTAATTAACTTCCTTCCTCTTTACTTCAATGGTGCACTTAGAAATGTCTATATTTATGTGCAACTTATCTTTGACCTATTCACCTTTTCTTTCCCTCTCTTCCATTTGATGTTTTTCCCCTATGACTATTGCTTGATCAGGTATATTAACCTCTGATTTGATAGAAATATAATGACAACTACCCCCCTCTGAAATTAGTAAATGAAACATCCCTTATATCATCATATCAACATACCCCTTAAGACAATGTTGAATCCCAAGAATAAATTCATCCTTGACCTTGAAGAAAGAAAATATTGACACCAACTCAATATCATTTCCATCCAAATTCAAATCATTCTTCAAGACTGTTGTCTTAGTACCTCCAAGTTTAGGAGTGGTTGCAAACTACATGTTGTTTCTTCCTCTACCTTTATGAACTCCTTTCTTCCAACCATCATCACGTTATCTCCCTTAGTTTTTCCTTTGTCCTCATCCTTCAATGGTGTCAAAGTATAGGAAACTCCATCTTTTTCTATCTCATAGATAGTCCTTCTCCCATCATACATAACATGCCTATCAAATTTCCAAGGCCTCCCTAACATAAAATGGCATACAACCATAGGAAATATGTCACATAAAATTATGTCCTTATACCCTCCTATATTGAAATCCACCCATGTTTCTTCATTTACCAAAACATATTGACCTTCATTCAACCAAGAAACTTTATAAGGAGTATCATGTGGTATTCTAGGAAACTTAAGTTTATCACCCATCTCAACTAAAACCATGTTATCTGTGCTTCCTCAATAAATTATAACTTTGCATACCTTACCCAAGCACTTATAATTTGTCTTGAAGTGATTCTTCCTTTGTGATGGCTCCTTTTCTTCAAATGCTTTGATAAGAGTTCTCCTTACCATAATTGGTTCTCTAACTTCTAGAGCAGCATGTTGTGATGCAGAGTTTACACTCTCATTCTCATCTTCTTGCACCAATTGAGTTCTTCTTTCTTGTCCATGTGAAGTAGAGTCTTGACCTTCATTGCACTGTGATTCTTGATGTCCAAACTTGTTGCATTGATAACACCTTCCTGTGAATCCACTAGTGCCTCTTCCTTGACCTCCAAATCTACCTCTAAAGCCTGATCTACCTCCTCTATATCCACCTCCTTGATCTACAACTTTTTCATTGGATTTTCTTGTATCTTCTTGAATTTCATATGGCTACCTTGTATTAGAAAATGAATCTCTTCCTTTGGAATTTCTACCTCTTCCCCTAGTTTTTTTATCTTGCCTTCTCTTTAGTTTTTCTTCAGCCCTAATTTCTATTTGATAGCATTCCTCAGCCATTCTTGGATTATTCAAGATCAACTCATCTGGAATGTTAAACCTTAACCCACTTAGATATATAGGCACCTTCTCCACATAATCCTCCATGTGACCCATCCTTATGCTCAACTTATAAAACTCATCAGTGCAAGCTTTGACATCCATCTCCCTTTGTTTCAAACCTTGAAGTTTCTTATACATTTGAATTGCATAATTAGCCAGTAAGAATTTACCTTTAAATTTAGCCACTATTATATCCCAAGGGATAATTTTTGACTTACATTTCTTCCTCCTTTTAGTCTGCTCATAATACCACCACAACCCTTCAAATTTGTTTTTACTATCTTGATCTTTTTCTCCTCAGGTACATCTTCACACTCAAATTTTTTTTCAAGTGTTGCAATCCAATCCAAAATCTCTTCCTCATTCAAATTACCTCCATACATAGGTATATCCATCTTCACCTTGTGTTTATTTTCCTATAATTCTCTCATTAGCTTGGCCATCTTTTTCTCATCAGGATCCAACTCTTCCTCTTCTTCTTCTTGGGGATTTTCCTTTTCCCCTTCCTCTTCACTGTCACTCTCTTCTCCAATGGCTATACCTCTCCTCTGACCCATTTCAATATCCTCAAGACTTTCTATAATTCTATCTTGGATTTCATTCAATCTCCTAATCTCTCTTATAGTCTTCTCTTCCATCTCATTCATTTTCCTAGCCATAGTGTTACTTTTTGGAGGTATCTTGTCCTTCTTTCAACACAAATTCTCTTCTTCAGATCAGAACTATGCTTTGACACCAATTTGATGTAGAGTAGGGTGGAATACTTAGAAACCAACTCAAATAAACAAATTTTTCAAATATAAAACCCTAACTTGATGGGTTTCTCTCAAAAACTACCCATTCTCCTAATAGGGAAGCAAAAGTGGGTTTTCCAACCTAATTTCCAAACTAGGCCTCATACCTAGAATATGAGAATAGATATAGATACCATTTATCCCCTTACACAACATATCTCAATTGCAGGTGGGGGTGCTTTGGAACATAAGGGTCTAATTTATGCTGCTATGCTTGGAAAAGGGCTAATTAGGCTTGTGCAAATAGGTCACTACAAGGTTTTTGATCTCCAGGATTCCAATATTCAAACCAAGACTCTAAACATGTCAAATTGTGTCTACATCAACATTTTTGAGCATTACACACACCTTACAAAGAGTTTTTCTACAACCCCTAACTCTTATGCACCATATTTGCCAAAAACATGTAGTTTTAAGTCTAGGGCATCATAGACAACATACATCACTTAAAACACAATCTAGAATATTCCATAAACAACCTAAAATCCAAAAAATTCCTTTGCAACAACTTTTTGTTGACGAACATACTCATCCTACACACCCAATTAATCTTCCACATATTGTAACACATGAATCCAACCTTGCGGAGCACCAAACTTTGAACAAATCAAAATTTATAGATAGATATGATCAATATAAGAACACCCTCAGATCTACAAGAACAAAAACCATATTGCTGAGAAATCTGGAGCAAAACCATTTCTCCCAGACACCACTGCAATACACTATTCACATACTGGTGAACACAAATTTATTTGCATAGTGATAAAGAACCTGAAACTTTGGATATAAAAACTTTAAACACCTTTGATCAACGTATCTAAACAACACAAGAATATCTTCAACCATGAAAAAATGCAAAGTAAAACAAGAACGCTATTATGCTACACTAAACACCTCTCAACCCCAATATTTTCTCTTTTCTTCAAATTCACAAAAGAACTTGGAAATTGAGCACCAAAAATATATTCTCACCATCTAAAACAGCTTCAACTCAACCACACACATTCCCATCAAAGTAACACTAGAGGTTGACATCATTGATACTACTAATGACAAAGTAATGCAACTAATCAAAGCATCAACAAGATTGACATCAATGCAAAAAAAACAAAGATCTATTGACATCAATGACAATAAACACTACACATACTTGCAACAATCTCTCCCTTTGTCATTGATGGCAAAACATGATGCAAAAAAACATTAACAACAAACACAACTCTTATCACAAAAAAACTGCTCCATACCAATACTTTCTCCTAAATGTTTTCTCCCCCTTTTAGCTTACTCTCTCCTTTTTCACTTTACTCTCCCCCCTTTGACATTAATGGAAAATGGCAACACACTCTCTCCCCCTTTGATATCAATCACACTTAATATTTCTCTCCCCAATGGAAACACCAATAAGAGACAACAACTTCTCTACAACTACCTTTCCTTTGTATTGCACTTTGCTTTCTTCACACCTTCTTTGCACACTACCCCTTATAAGTACACACCATACTGCATCAACTAGAAACTACTGCATATATCCTTTGATACAATTGACAAAGGAAAGACACCTCCATTCCATACAAGGACAAAACTTACTCCCCCTAAATGTATCAACCAATAATGCCACTACCTACTCCCCCTATGAGGTAGCCACCAACATCAGTCCAAAACAAGAAATAAATCTTGAGATCCAAAAGACTGATGCATATCTTTATGCATCTATTTCAAAGAAGGGGAAATAAACCCTAAATTCTCTTAGAGATACTCAAAATTATCCTTAGGAATAGCCTTTGAAAAATATTTTCAACTTGATCCTTAGTAGGCACATACTCCAGTTTCACCTCATTCTCGCAACCTTCTCCCTCAAAAAGTGAAATTAGATTGAAATTTGTTTTTTTCCTTGAATACATTGCCAGATTCTTTGAAATATTGATCTAGCACTTGTATTATCACATAAGATAGAAATAGGTTCATCAAATACCACTCTAATATCCTTCAAATTTTGCTTCATCCATAACACCTATGTGCAACATGATGCTGCAACAATATATTATGCCTCTATATTATTAACTCACAATATAAAGTAATTACAACACTGAATACAACAAGCTCACTACTCAAAATAGTAGAAGGTCTCACTGCCAATGGCTTAATGCTAGTTTAGAAATAAGAAGTAAGAGGGGTGTTATAATGATAAATCCATCTCAAAGCAATAGAAAGATCTAGTACAACATCACCAGTACATTCCTAGCCTCTCTAAAGAATGTAGAAACCTTCTGCTCACTACTTCTAGTAGTCTAACACATCAAATTTTGCATGACATTTTAAACTTTTGCACTTCAAAAATGTGTGCTTCACATCACACACTTCAACACACAACTCCCCCACATCAACACTTATTTATACCATCCTCAACCTTGAAAAAAATTAACAAGGTCGGCTATGCACCTCGACCATGAAAATTCAAATTAGGTCAACACTAAGTATTATCACGGTGGAAAAGAATGAAATAGGACCACACCACACCTTAACTCAAACCAAAACCATACGTATACACCATGCCACACTTCCATAAACACCGAATAATTTCCGCAATTAGTGTAAACACCCAAGGTTGATGGAACGAGCGTAAAAAACATTAAACATTTAGGTACATGCTTCATTTGATCCAAAGGAGACTCATAGACAACATATATCACTTAAAACACAACCTAAAATCCAATAAATTCCTTTGCAACAACTTTTTGTTGATGAACATACTCATCCTACACACCCAATTAATCTTCCACATACTATAACACATGAATCCAACCTTGTGGAGCACCAAAATTTCAACAAATCAAATTTTCTAGATAGATATGATCAATATAAGCACACCCTCATATCTACAAGAACAAAAACTATATTGCAGAGAAATGTGGAGCAAAACCATTTCTCCTATACACCACTGCAATACACTATTCACATACTAGTGAACACAAATTTATTTGCATAGTGATACAAAACCTGAAAATCTGGATATAACACCTTTGAACACCTTTGATCAACATATCCGAACAACACAAGAAGATATTGAACCATGAAGAAATGTAAAGTAAAAAAAGAATGCTACTCTGCTACACTAAACACCTCTCAACCCAATTATTTTCTCTTTTCTTCAATTTCACAAAAGAACTTGGAAACCAAGCACCAAAAATATATTCTCACCATTTGAAACTTCTTCAAATCAACCACACACATGCCCATCAAAGTAAAAGTAAAGGTTGACATCATTGATACTACTAATGGAAACATAATGCAACTAATCAAAGCATCAACAAGATTCAAATCAATGCAACAAAAACAAAGATCTATTGACATCAATGACAATAAACACTACACATACTTGCAACAATCTCTCCCTTTGTCATTGATGGCAACACATGATTCAAAAAAATTAACAACAAACACAAATCTTATCACAAACAAACTGCTCCATACCAATACTTTCTCCTTAATGTTTTCTCCCCCTTTTAGCTTACTCTCTCCCTTTTCACTTTAATCTCCCCCCTTTGAGTACACACAATCCTGCATCAACTAGAAACTACTGCATATATACTTTGACATAATTGACAAAGGAAAGACACCTACATAACATACAAGGACAACACTTACTCCCCCTAATTGTAGCAACCAATAATGCCACTACCTACTCTTTAGAGGTAACCACCAACACCAGTCCAAAACAATAAATAAATCTTGAGATCCAAAAGGCTAATGCATATCCTTATGCATCTATTTCAAAGGAGAGGCAATAAACCCTAACTTCTCTTAGAGATACTCAAAATTATCCTTAGGAATACCCTTTGCAAAATATTTTCAACTTGATCCTTAGTAGGCCCATACTCCAGTTTCACCTCATTCTCTGCAACCTTCTCCCTCAAAAATAGAAATCGGGTTGAAATATGTTTTTTTCCTTGAATGCATTACCAGATTCTTTGAAATATTGATCTAGAACTTGTATTATCACATAAGATATAAATAGGTTCATTAATTACCACTCTAATATCCTTCAAATTTTTCTTCATCCATAACACCTATGTGCAACATGATGCTGCAACAATATATTATGCCTCTGCAGTATTAACTCACAATATAAAGTAATTGCAACATTGAATACAACAAGCTCACTACTCAAAATATGAGAAGGTCTCACTACCAATGGATCAATGCTAGATTAGAAAGAAGAAAGAGGGGTGTTATAATGAGAAATCTATCTCAAAGCAATAGAAAGATCTAGCACAACATCACCAGTACATTCCCAACCTCTTTATAGAATGTAGAAACCTTCTGCTCACTACTTCCAGTAGTCTAACACATCAAATTTTGCATGAAATTTTGCACTTTTGCACTTCAAAAATGTGCACTTCACATCACACACTTCAACAAACAATTCCCCATCATATCAACACTTATTTATACCACCCTCATCCTTGAAAACAATTAACAAGGTCGGCTATGCACCTCGACTATGGAAATTCAAATTAGGTCAAGACTATGTTTTATCACGGTGGAAAAGAATGAAATAGGACCACACCACACCTTAACTCAAAGAAAAACCATATGTATACACCATGCCACACTTCCATAAACACCGAAGAATTTCCGCAATTAGTGTAAACACCCAAGGTTAATCGAACGAGTGTCAAAAACATTAAACATTTAGGTACATGCTTCCTTTGATCCAAAGGAGACTCATAGACAACATACATCACTTAAAACACAATCTAAAATATTCCATAAACAATATAAAATCCAAAAAATTCCTTTGCAACAACTTTTTGTTAACGAACATACTCATCCTATACATCCAATTAATCTTCCACATACTGTAACACATGAATCCAGCCTTGCGGAGCACCAAACTTTGAAAAAATCAAAATTTCTAGATAGATATGATCAATATAAGCACACCATCATATCTACAAGAACAAAAACCATATTGCAGAGAAATGTGGAGCAAAACCATTTCTCCCAGACACCACTACAATACACTGTTCACATACTGGTGAATACAAATTTATTTGCATAGTGATACGGAACCTGAAACTCTAGATATAACACCTTTGAATACCTTTGATCAACATATCTGAACAACACAAGAAGATATTAAACCATGAAGAAATGCAAAGTAAAACAAGAACGCTACTTTGCTACACTAAACACCTCTCAACCCCAATATTTTCTCTTTTCTTCAAATTCTCAAAAGAACTTGGAAACCAAGCACCAAAAATATATTCTCACCATTTGAAAGAACTTCAACTCAACCACACACATTCCCATCAAAGTAACACTAGAGGTTGACATCATTGATACTACTAATGACAACATAATGCAACTAATCAAAGCATCAAAAAGATTGACATCAATGCAACAAAAACAAAGATCTATTGGCATCAATGACAATAAACACGACACATACTTGCAACAATCTCTCACTTTGTCATTGATGGAAACACATGATGCAAAAAAACATTAACAACAAACACAAATTTTATCACAAACAAACTGCTCCATACCAATACTTTCTCCTTAACTTTTTCTCCCGCTTTTAGCTTACTCTTTCCTTTTTCACTTTACTCTCCCCCCTTTGACTTTGATGGCAAACTGCGACAAAATATCTCCCCCTTTGATATCAATCACACTTAATATTTCTCTCCCCAAAGGATACACCTATAAGGGACAAAAACATCTCTAAAACCACCTTTCCTTTGTATTGCACTTTGTTTTCTTCACACCTTCTTTGCACACTCCCCCTTATGAGTACACACCATACTACATCAGCTAGAAACTACTGCATATATCCTTTGATACAATTGAAAAAGGAAAGACACCTACATACCATACAAGTAAAACACTTACTCCCCCTAATTGCAACAACCAATAATGCCACTACCTAATCCCCCTAAGAGGTAGCCACCAACATCAGTCCAAAACAATAAATAAATCTTGAGATCCAAAAGATTGATGTATATCCTTATGCATCTATTTCAAAGGAGGGGAAATAAACCCTAACTTCTCTTAGAGATACTCAAAAGTATCCTTAGGAATAGCCTTTGCAAAATATTTTCAACTTGATTCTTATTAGGCACATACTTCAGTTTCACCTCATTCTCGGCAACCTTCTCCCTCAAAAAGTGAAATCGGATTGAAATATGTTTTTTTCCTTGAATGCATTACCAAATTCTTTGAAATACTGATCTAGCACTTGTATTATCACATAAGATAGAAATAGGTTCATCAAATACCACTCTAATATCCTTCAAATTTTGCTTCATCCATAACACCTATGTGCAACATGATGCTGCAACAATATATTATGCCTTTGCAGTAGATAATGAAACTGAATCCTAATACTCACTTAGCCAAGACACCAATTTATTTCCAAGAAAGAATGCACCATCACTTGTACTTTTCCTATCATCCACACAACCTGCCCAATTTGCATCTATATAAGTACTCAAAGGGAAATCAATATCCTTTGGATACCACAAGCTATGTTCCAAAGTGCCTTTAAAATATCTAAATATTCTCTTTATTGCTACCACATGTGACTCATTGGGATCTTCTTGAAATATAGACATAAGATAAATTTCATGCATGATATCTAGTCTAGTATCAGTTAGTTATAATAGTCCTCTAATGATTGACCTGCACTTTCTCTAATCAACCTTACGAGATTTCTCATTTTTTCTCAACTTGCAACTAGTAACCATAGGGGTACATAACAAATTTAAAGTTTTCCATTCCAAACTTCTTCAACATTTCGTTGATATAATTTGATTGTGAAAAGAATATCCCTTTCATTGTCGAATTGATTTGAAGTACAAGGAAGAAATTCATCTCCCCAAACATAGACATCTCAAACTCTTTCTGCATCTATTATACAAATCTCTTGTACATTGATTCATTACCTCCAAAGATTATGTCATCAACATACACAACCACAATCGAGATTTGATCTTTATCCACCTTAAAGTAAAGATTAATATTTTTGGTACTTTTATTAAATACTTGTTGCAACAAGTACCTATCTTGTTGCAAGAATGATGGTTTTGTCATTGATGTCAACATGAAGTCTGCTCACTAGTGTTGTCATTGATGTCAACTATGGGATGAAGATATTGAGGATATTGATAAAATTGTGGAAATGAGGAAAACATGTTGTGCATGTGTAGTTGAGACCTTGAGGAAGTGTTGTGATTACATGGAGCTATTTATTGTTGTAGAGTCTGAATATGAGTTGGAATGAAGTAATGAGCTGAGATGATGTCTCTAGTACTTGGTTTCCAAGTTGTTTTGAGAAAACTTAATAAACAGAGTAAACTATATTGTGCAAATGTTCATAGTGTGCTTTGCATTCCTTTTGTGTTGATGCTATGCCTGCACAATTATTATAGGTTATTCCAAGGTTGATAGAGGTTTCTATATTCAAAATTTAGGTTTATGGATCTTTGTACAATGTGAGATATGTTTACTAGTGTGTGAACTAGTTGTTCAGTGGTGTTTTCTATGGTGTAGGAGAAATGTTTTTTCTTTTCATTTCTCTGCTATTTGGATTTAGGTTGTGTAGTTTTGGGTAGTTTCTTATAATACTTTTATCTTTTTGTATTCAAATTTTTACTTGATTTGGTGTAGTATAGTGAGAGTTTCATTTATCACTATGCAAATAAGGGTTATTAGTTGTCCTGAGTTAAAGTATTTTTTGATGCAATCTTGGATGAATATTAAGTAGTTCATGGATTTTTTTTAGATTGAGTTCAAGTGAGTTATGTTGTTTGGAACTTTTGGCTTGATTTAAGGAAGTGTGTACTTAATGTCTATGGTGTTTTGCATAGGTGTTGGGCAACCTTGTGTTTAAAACTACATGTGAGGTTTGTGGAAGCATGTTTAAGTGTGTTGGGATATGTTTAAGTCCTAATTAAGGATTCATATAGGTCACCTTTCGTTCCTATCCACTATGGGAATGTTTAGGTTTTGACCTATTTCGAACTTGAATGTATAACGACTAGTGGCCAACATTGGAGAATTTTTTTGAGATAAAGCTTGATATAGATAGGTATAATGCTGATGCAAAGAGAGGTACAAAAGAGTAATAAGCAAGATAGATGCAAATATCGATTCAAATAATGTGTATATGATGTGAATTTGAGCAAAGAAGTTTGAACTTCAATTTAGGGTTCCTGAAGGAAATGAGTTGAAGGAATCAAAAATATTTCACGTGAGACTACAAAAGTGTGAGAGAAATTGTGGTGGACTCCTTGTTTCATTGAGAAGTATTTTCTTTGTGTAACTTTCTTCTTCTATCTTCTTGTATTCTTTCTATGGCAGTGAGCCCTAGCTATGAGCCTTTTTGGATAGTGTGTCCTATTCTGGTAGTGAGCCCCTTTGTACCAATTTTTCTATTACTTAAATTGTGAGCTAATCCTCATCGTGGTTTTTCCCTCATTGAGTTTTCCATGTAAATCTAGTGTTCTCATGTGTATGGTGTTGTGATTTTAGTTTTTGTTATTTGTATTGCATGCTTCATCATTCCAATAGAATAAGGGTTTAATGAATTCTTGTGGATCTATTTAGTGTTGAGAGTTTTGAAGTTTAATTTTCTACAACTGATTCACCCCCACCTCTCTCAGTTGTCTTGTTCATTTCAACATATCCAATCTAGCATACCAAGCTTTGGGAGCTTGCTTCAATCCATAAAATGCATTCTTCAATTTGTAGACCATATTAGGATTATCTGATAATTGAAAGCCTTTTGATTGTTTAATATAAACATCTTCTTCCAATTCACCATTCAAGAATGTAGAATTCACATCCATCTAATACAATTTGAAATCTTTGTGTTCTGAAAAAGATAAAAACATCCTAATAGGTTCCATCCTTGTTAGCAGAGAAAAAGTTGTTGAATGCACAAGAAATCTGAGAGGAGGGTGAATCAGTTGTACCTTAAAACTTAAAATCCCTTATTAACATTCAGATCCACTTTTATTCATTAACCCTTAAGTATATTATGATGAATTAGCATGAAAATAAAATAACAAAAATTGAAACAACTTAAGACTATACACAAGAGAATAGCAGATTTACATGAAAAACCCAAGGGAAAAAAATGACGAGGGTTAGCTCACAATATAAGTAATATCAATACTGAATACAATAGGTCTCACTGTCAATAGTGCTCACTACCCAAAGAAGAAAGACTCACTACCAAAAGGCTCACAACCAGAAGAGAAAAGAAGATAAAGAAGGAATGTTACATAGAGAAAAGAATCTCAATGCAACAAGGAATCCACCACAATGACTTCAACACCTTCGTAGTCTAATTGAAGAATTGTAGCCACCTTCTACTCACTACATCTTGTAAAGTAACCCTTGAAATCCTGCACTACACTACTCAATTTCACACTTTACAACTCTACACTTCACATAATTTGCATCTAACACATCTATCTTTAATCTAACTCAACATTCTTCAACAAATCATCTCTTACTTATATCATCTTCAACCTTGAACTATGAACCTCAAACATATAAATTCAAATTAGTTTGGTACCAAAATACTTTCGTGGTAGATAGAAGTGAATGCGGACCACATCAAAACTTAACTAGGAGCTAAATCTAAAACACCACTCAACCACACGCTACCACAAAGAATATTTATCCTTTGCATGTAGAGTAAATACTAGCTTGATCATTACCTACACAAACACCATTAAAATCTGACATACACACTTCCTTAAACCCAATGATGACTTGAAAAACACACACCACACTTGAACATGATCTAGAATATTCCTCAAAAAACTTGAAATCCAACAAAATCCTTTGCAACAACTTCCACCTGAAGAATGTACAAACTGAGTACACTTAGACTACCATGTCATACTATTACTTGTAAAATTGACTTCTAAAGCACCAAACCTCAAATCCTCTTGATTGAGGTAAAATACCAACACCATAAAAACACCTTTAGAATCACAAGACTTAAAACACCATTGTGGAGAAACATAGAGTGAAACAATTTCTCCTAGACACCTCTTCAATGTATAGTCACACATTGGTGAACACAACTTCCTCTGTACGCTGATTCAACATACCAAATATTGAATACAATACCTTTGACCACCTCTTACCAACATATTTGAATTGCACAAGTAGATCTTCAACCTAGAAGAAAAGTGGAGAAAAACCATAACACAACTCTGTAACCTAGAACACCATTGCAACACACCGTTTCCTCTTTTTATCATATTTTCTCAAAATCACTTGGAATACAAGCACCAGAGAAACATCATCATCATATTCATTACTTCCTCATCCACTAATATAATCTTATCAAAGAAACATTAGAGGTTGACACTAATAGATTTTCTAATGAAAACATAATGCAACTAATCAAAGCATCAGCTGCACTCTTTTAACCATCTCACTTAACTATAGACATCAATGACAAAACAAGATTTTTGACATCAATGACAACACCAAATGCTCATACTTCCAACAACCTCCCCCTTTTTCATTGATGGAAACACATGATGTGAAAAACCATTAGAGACACAATAGCTTTGAACCATACCAATTTCCCTTCCTCTTTTCTCCCCTTGAATAACTTATCCTTTATACACATACATTGTTCTCTTCCTCTTTGAAATCACTTAACATGACTCTCTATCTCTCCCTTATTACTTATTCTTTCTCGCATTATTCTCTCTCTCCCTTTGTTGATGAATTTTTCACATGTTTCTTTCTCCGTCTTTAACTTCAATGACAAAGGACATAATATTTGTACTATTTATTCTCTTCCTTTGACATCAAACAACTTGCTTACAACTACTATTCAACACATTTCCTTTACTGATTTGAATACTTCCCCTTAGGAGCACATACCAAACTATACCAAACTAAAAACCACTACATAAAGACAACACACACTCTTTATTGCAACAATCAATAATGTCACTACCTACTCCCCCTAAGAGGTAGCCGATGGAACCCCTAAAGAATTTTTGGTTCCATTTCTAAATTTTATAAAATTTGGATGGTTTCAAGTATTTGGACTTGGGCTTTTTTCTACTATCAATGCATTTGAGTTTGTGTTTTCAAAGCCCTTCCTAAATAACCCTCAAGCCTACGTCCTTGTCAACATTATAATCTATCATTGACCCCTTACCACCAATTCCCAGTCAGTTAAGTTGTGACTTATGTCATCAAATCCATTGTATTACTAGCCCCTCATGCCTCTAGGTCTAAAATACTTTTATTTTATAAGGTCGACTGATCGACCTTGTTTGGCCTTTACATTCGTTGAATAATATGGTTTTAGTCCTTTGAGGCCTAGGTGGGTGCATGAAGATGGGTAGAAATTTTGTGGCCATTTAAAAAAAATTTTTGAAAACTCATAATAGGAGCACATTATAACATGATCATGTTATGGCTTGGTGTGTTGAGCCTAAGGCTTGGCCACCACAAGCCCATAATGTGAGCGCATTATAATGCGCTCATGTTATAACATGTTAAAAGAAAAAAAGAAGATGCCAAATTCATTTTCATTTCTAACTGTGTTTTTCTTGTTGCCCACAGCTAAAAACCCCATAATTCCATGCTCACATTCTAGGAGGATCTTTTTTGCAAGAATATTCATCAGTTTCTGATTCATCGCCAGGATGTTGCCACGTTGACGAGGAGGTCAAAGAGGTAAGGATTTTTTTTTTTTTTTGAATTTATTAGTTTTAAGTTGTATTTGATATTTATTTTTTGAATTTGTAGGATATGTTAATCAACCTGGAAACCCTCCTCAAAATCCATAGCAAGAAAAAAATCCTCAACAATAACAAAATCCTCAACCACAACAAAAAAATCCTCCACCAATCCCTCAATACCCTCCTAGCACTCAACAAAATTTAATGGGTGAAATTGAGAACAATAAAAAACAAATTGAGGATTTAATCAGGAGGTTGAATGATCCAAATGGTTTAGTTGCAAAAAGAATGACCCTGGCAACTTCACTACAAGATATGTTAAAAAATGTAGATTCAATCAACAAAAAATTAACTGGTTGGAAGGATAGGAGGCAGGCAGCTAGGGCTTTTTACCAAGATAAATTATCATATAAAGAAGTAAAAGATTTAAAATTTACAAAAAGTGATATGTGTGCATTATTCATTGACCCATAGTCAAATGAAAATACCTCCCTCAATGCGAAGAGGTTTCCTATTCATTGGTGCCACCACCAAGAGATTAGGAAATATTTTTGGGATAGGTGGTACATGGTTTTTGATGACCCACTGTGCAACAATTGTGAAGTCTTGCAATATTTCTCAGGAAATTATATGCTGCGTTCATCTTGAACAAAATACCAAATTATTTTGATATGAGGGACTTTCAAGGGAGAAGTGGGGGGTTGGCACAAGATAGACCCAATGCACAACCAAATCCTACATGAAAAGTGAGATGACCTCTCGCTAGGCTACCTCATGAGCACATCGTCATCCCTTACATTACGAAGGAGAGTGTCAACATAGAGAATTTGTAGGCCATCAAATCTTTGATGCATAGTGTCATCCAACATGCTAGCCCTCTTATACAATGCCATCTAGGGGAGTCTTCAATAGGTGGGCTTCGATCCCATGTGTGTCAATATTGCGCAGTGACTTGTTCATATGACCTCACTGACACTTAGGAGGCTACTATGCAGGATCCATCTACAACTATGGAGATGGGGAGGGCAACAAACATTTTGCATGATGCGCATAGCATTGATACTTAGGTAAAAGTTATCATGTTCATCGAATTGAATTTATTAAATTTTGATTTTGAAAATTGCAATATTAACTAATTTAGTTTTATGATTTTAATAAACTTGCAGGGTCACAGTGTTGATATTGGATACACCATCCCTACACCTACTTATTTTTGTAGTACACCTATCTATGGGGTTTGTAACTAGTAAACAATTATAAATTTATTGCATGTTAATAGCATTGTTTTACGAATGGTATTTTAATATATGATTCTGGATGTTGAATAGGCTAATATTGGAGGTTTTGAGGGAACACCTCCCAATGCCAGTGGATTTAGTCAAACCTTCATGTAGGTAATAGAATAAAGAGTTTAACTAATGAATTGTACTTAATAGATTTGTGTAGTATATATTCATATCGTTGATTATGTTGCATTGCACATCATTCAAACTCAAAGCATTAATTCACATTCCATAACTAATAACTAGGTGTGGATAGATGACAAAATTTCAACTTCAATATAGTTGCTTAGAAAGTCAACATAAGTAGCGATACAATTACTTCACATAGCATAAGTAATAAGTCTAGGAGCAACTTCCAATTGCATTTGCATGTCACGACATTCCATGAGACCACATTTTACTGAGGCATATTTTCAAACAGTTTAGTGCCTTGTCTATGCTCCAAACTAGGCACCCATTATGGCCTGCTCTTACATATCTAAAACTCACTTGCAACTCTTTTGGAGCAATTATCCCAAATCTGGCTTTTAACGTTGAATTAGGCCATAATTAGGCCTCTTTTTCAAAGAGAAACATATCCAAAAACACAAAAAACACTTGAAACCTCCAATCAATGAAAAGAAAACCAAGAAAACCTCAGATTATTCAGCTTTTAGGTCTCCTCTCGCTCATTTAGATCCCTTTTCATAAAACCCTCACTTTCCTTGCAATCAATTAGGGCTATTGAAACTCTTATGCCATGAAATCTCACAATCTTATAATCACTTCAATAAGTCTTATTTATGTCCGAAAATTCTCATTCCATCCTCAAATAGTGCTGCCCCAAAGATCTACATACACTTCCTTCACAAAATAACCCTTTTTCACTAGTTTTCACCCTCTTTCACCTAGGGTTTCTCACTTATTCACTTCTCTTACCACTTAAAACATCTCAGATCTTCTAAAAACCATCCAATTCAATTTCTCTCATAGTTTACATGGGATTATATCCACTTCTAAACCCCTATCCTCTTTTCACTCACTCTAGCCTTGTTTAAAAGGCACCAAAACTAGTTTTTCACTAGGGAAGCAAGGAGAACTCACACAAAAAATTCACCAAACAAATTCCTTACCTTATAAACCTAATCTTACTTCAGAATGGTCAATTCCACCAAGAAATAGTTGCTACAGAAAGGTGGAATGGACATTTTAGTTCATTTGGGCAATCAAACCCTTAGCCCCTATTTTTTGACAGCCTAGAGAAATCAGGCCACAAAAATCTTGAAACTCAATATCAAATGCTCAAATTCATTTTAAATTGATTCCAACACCTAACTCCTTCAATTCACACACATTAAAAATGCACTACCACCTGCACGAAACCATACACTACCAGATAATGGAGGAAAACAATGAAAATAACAGTATAAAAGTCATATTTTATTAGTTTTCTCCTTCAAAATGCTTCAACAATAGCTAACAACAATGAACCACATATTTTAAACACTTTCCAAACCATTTAAAATTCATAAGAACCTAATATTTCCTCTACAACTACCTTGAATCTTCATATTCCTCCACTTGACACCTTTTTGCATTTTTACAACTTGATTGACAACTTTTGTTAAGATTCCGCAACTTTACAATTTATGCCTAAAATGACTACCAAAGACCATTACAAACTCAAAAATGGATATTTAAGCCTTATCACTGTAGACACATAAAAATGACCTAGACCCATAGGCTCTTCTTCTAACCCTAATTAGGACATTTTAATTATATCCCTAACTCACTTCCAATTATTAATTAGATAATTCTTAATTATTTAATAAATTCATGTCCCTTTTTATTCTTCTTGATTATTAAACAAATAAATTTTATTTATTTATCTAATGCGTCACTAATTGTCTAAAGTCCTCTTATTATTAAATAAATAATACCCCTTTTATTTATTTAATTATGTCACTAATTAAGTCCTCTTCTTCCTAAAATTAAATAAATTCTTATTTATTTAATCCACCTTCCACTATAATTAAATAATTATATTTAATTATCTAATTATTCATTAGCCTCTTCTCTCCTAAATTAAATAAATTTTATTTATTTAATTTGGTCCACTCTCCTAAACTTTGAATTAAATTATTATATTTAATTTAAAAGGTCCCTTTGTCACATTCCTCTAATAATTAAATAGTATCTCTATTATTTAATATTCCACCTAAATTAAATAACCTTTTATTATTTAATTTCTTATAAATCTTATTTATTTAAAATAAGTCCCAACACCCAAATTAAATAATTTTATTATTTAATTCTCCCTCTTTTATTGTGCTCATTTTAAATAAATTATTTATTTAAAATAAGTCTCATTTAAATTCCCTTCTTTAGTAAATAATTTAATTTAAATTATTTATTGTCACATGACCCCACCCTTTTTGAATTAAAATAGTTTTTAATTCGAAAAGTCAACATTCCCTCTTGATTTAAATAATTTTATATAAATTATTCAATTCTCCAACGACTCCGTTTTCCGTGCCCGAAATCTTTTGTCACATGCATTGTTAGCCATTGATTTGATTCTCTAAAGAATCAATCTTGACCCTTTATTTCAAATTTGACCTAATGTTGCCCTAACCCTAATTGTGGGTTGCTTTATTGAATCTCGTCCATTGATTCTAGGGCATTTACTAACTTTCAATCTTGGCCATTCACAGAAAATTGCCTTTTCTATAAAAGAGGAATTTTGGTCTCATTTTGAACATCTTGCATTTCCATATTTTAGCTTCTCACATCTTACACTTTCATGTTTTTATCTTGCATTGTCATATTTTAGAGATTTTAGCATGTTTATCATAGCATATCTAGGTTTTCATTTGATATTAGCTTAGAAATTGTAGATGTTTACTATTTGCAGTAGGGCATAGTTTGCATGTAGGTCATTTCAAATCCTTCAATGTTTGCTTAGGGCTTGTAATTTCTATTGGCTTGCTCTTCACAAATCTGAGGGCAAACAAATCATATTCAGCAAATTAAGAAGGTGTAATGGAGGTTAGTCATGGAGGATGAAGACAATCTATAAGATTATTCATCTATTCCTTTGTACTCCATTACCAACTGTGGGTTTTCTGTTTTTGCATAGTACATTTGCTAAACCTAGAAATTTCTCATTGTTACATTGGTGAACCTGACATATTTTGACAAATTTTGAAGATATTTGGAGTTGGATCCTTTTTGTTGCAGGTTTTGTTGCAGGTTTTGCACCATTTTGGAGATAAAACCCTAGTTTTCAAAGATTCAACCATATCTCTCAAACGGCTATTTATTTTTTGACAAATTTTTTATTGCAGGTTGGGGACAATATCTAGAGCTTCCAATCCGAAATTCAGATTTTTTGGAGCTGTTTTGAAGTTTTAATAATTTTCTTTGTTATTTTCATGAAAAATCAATTTTGAGAGCAAATTAGAGAATATTTCAGATTTATTTATAGTTTCGGAAAGCTCTCTCAATTTCAATAGGGGTCTATGTTTTATGTTTTTAATTTTCTTGTAGAATAATTTCACAAAAAATAGATCTTTAAAAATTAGGGTTTTACAAAGATTGACTTATAGCTCACAAAATTTTGCAGATTTGTTCACAATTTTTTTTTTTGCAAGTTTGGAATGATGTCGGGCATCTTCAATTAAAAAACAGATTTTTGGGACCTGTTTTGAATTTTTAATAATATTTTTATGATTTTTCATAAAAAATTAATTCTGGATGCAAAACAGTGAATTTTTCGGATTTCTTTACATTTTTGGAAATTTCTCTAAATTTCACTAAGGGTATATTTTTTATGTTTTTACTTTTGATGCAAAAATTAGTTCCAAAAATCAGATTTATTTTGACTAGCTAACTCTCTAATATTGGTTATCAATAATAGAAGTATCCTCTCCCCTTGCGCACTTGTGCGATCCTGGGTGTAAGAGAAATTGTTATTGACTCTAGGAATTGGGCTTGCACTAGGTCAAATAGGGTTAGGGCAACACTCTTTCTCTATTTAGTAGCTTAAAGATTTTGGGTAACTAATTTTTTGTTTGCAGCTTGTGGCAAGGAGTCTAACGATTTTTACTTGTTCATTTTATAAATCTTAGAGAAACTTGCGTTTTATATTCATGGGTTAAAATAAACATGCATGCATACTTATTGGGCTAAAAAGAACACAACTTGCATTACAACTCATTGGCTTAAAATGAATCTGCATCTTCATAGCATTGGGTTAAAATGAACTTTTAGTTAGTTCACACTACAAATAGTTAAAATGAACCCCATGTTTTTACAAA
Source organism: Sequoiadendron giganteum (assembly GCA_007115665.2). NCBI lineage: Eukaryota > Viridiplantae > Streptophyta > Pinopsida > Cupressales > Cupressaceae > Sequoiadendron > Sequoiadendron giganteum. Next base: position 450,321,401 of record CM021107.1, on the reverse strand, counting down.
TACTACAAATGGTTAAAATGAACTCCATGTTTTTTTTTATGTTTGTCAACATATCTCAATTTGGGCTTAAAATGAACACCATGTGAGTGTGAGTTAGGATATTCATGTTTTCACTTCTTGTTTTTAAACAAGGATCGATTGAACTATGAATATTCTAATTTTCTTTTGTTGAACCTTAGAACATTGGGCCTGATTTGCTGGGAAAAAGTACTCACCCCAAAGTGACTCAAACCGGGAACGTGCTAAAGCCAAGTGACGCCCAATTGGTATATAAATTTTAATGTTAAGGAAAACTTAGCATTACAAAAGTTCCTGCAGACAAGCAATTGATTCCCCAGTACACTTGTGGTGCATCGAAACCTGCAGAATGTAACCTTTGTAGACTGGGATGATAATGCCTCTCGTGTGGCCTTTTGAACAGGTGCCCAAATTAAATCCTTTGTTTTAGCAAGCCAAAAACCTTCTATTCTTTGGTACAACAACGGTCGTTGTGATAACACCTGCACCTGCGCAGTTATTAGTAGAGATGATCAATCTGCCATGGGAGTTTCATCGAGGTTGGAAGCTTGGTTGCCCTAAGAAGTGAGTGCACTGTAAGGGGGAGCCCGTGGGGCCAAGCTTCTGAATTCATCCGCTAAGGATATGTGGTTAGTGGGATCCAAAAGAATACTGTCCATAAAGCCATAAGATTTTGTAAAATGACTTCTATGTGGTTGATTTTCAACACCATGTGTTTGCCAACTATTTTCAGACAATTCCAACAAATAAACATCAAACTTGCCAAAATCTGAAACAACTTTGCCAACTAAAACAAAATATTTACAATTGGCCTAAAATTTTATCCAATCACTTCCTTCAACACATTTTCCATCATGAACCGCATTTGTCAAATCAAGTCCTCAATTTTGCACTCTTTGGGATAGGAAAAATTTCCTTTCTTTGTCAAACCATTGTCTCAAAAAGTAAATTGTCATTAGACAAAGTCAAACAAATCAGTCCAAAGTCATTATCCTTTGGTGAGCTACTTCCAACTCATAAGTCTAGTGTGGAAATCTCACTTTGTCATTTTATCATCTTGTCCTTCAAACTAGTCCTTTGACAATCCAAATCGAGACATTGGCCAAACTTTGAGTGGTTAGAAAACCTTTCCTAAAGGTCATTTGAAATAGGGCACTCATTACCACTTGGCATTTGACATTCCTTTCTTTCCCCATTGTCACTTTGCATAAATCATAGTCTCATTTCATCCACCATCATGTCTTCAAGTCACTATGACATGCTTGCTAGTCAAACTGAATGCCAATTCATTAGTAATAGTCAAGCACAACTTGCTAGGGAATTCAAAACACTATACCTCCAATCCAAGTCCAAATTTACAACCCCTAGCCCTCCATCCATCTATCCATATTACCAACAATCCATGAGTCCTAGTCCTCTATCCATCTACTATCAAGGGTCACCTAACACCATCCATGGCACTAGGCACAACAAACTTCCATTGGTCACACCCACCCTAAATTTGACAAGGGAAAACAACCATCCATCAATCCAAACCAACTATCCACGTCATATCCTATTCCTTCATTTGCATCATATCCTAGTCCTTCATTCACATCATATCCTAATCCTCCATCCATTTCATATTCTAATCCTCCATCCATGTCATATCCTTGTCATGCATTCATGTCCTATTCTAATCCTTCATCTCATCCTAGTCCTTCATCCACTAACCCTTTCCAAACCTCCATGTCATATCCTAGTCCATTATACCCCAATCCATTCCAAGACACTCCATGTTTTCATGAAAACACATCTAGTCATGGTCTCCAAAGTCCCATACCATTTCATAAACTTGAGGATACATGTCAAGAGGCAAGTCCAAAGCATGACATCATAACATCACCATCTTGTTCAAATCAAAGTAGTCTATTGGACCCCATATTTACATCCATTGAAGAAGTCCTCCTAGACAATCATAACATACCAAAGAAACGTATCCTTGGTCAAGAGTCCATCCAAAACCATGTCATTCAAGATGAACCTATCCTTGGTCAAGACCCTATTTTTGATCATGTCATTCCAATTGAGCCCATCTTTGATCAAGACACTACTTTTGAAGAAGTCCAAAATGATCCACTCCTTGACCTTTATGCCATTCATGATGAAACACTTGAAGATAACCCTCTCCAAGCTTCCAACATTGACACTACCAACAATGAGACACTTGCCTCCATGGGACACATAGATGATCTACCTCTAGAACAAGAGTCTCCTAGCACGGACATATTTGCAAATGATCAAGCTATAACTGAATTCAGTGGGCTCTATGACAATGACCATGAAGATGGTTTTGATATCAACTTCAAAGCACCAGTAGAATCATCAGAATATGATATGTCGGAAAATCAAACCGAAGATGTCAATCAAAAATCTGTCCAAGATGTTAGTGAAGCTACAATATAATATCAATTAGGATCATCTATTTTTGTCAGAGAAGGCTTTCTTACAAATGAGAAAATTCAGAGTAAAGGTTTTCAACTAAATAATGATGGGTTAGCATCTTGCTTCCAAAGTAACAAGTATCCCATCGCCAACAAAATTTGTCAAAACATTCATTATCAGGGAAAAGGACTAGGCCTACATGAGCAAGGAATTCTAGAACCTGTACAAGTTCAAGCACATTACAGACATCAAGGTCTTGGCTATTCATCAGTCGAAAAATCAAAAGATGTTAGTGGTCCCTCGTCGACAATGGGGGCAACTTTATCTAATACAAACATCAAAGTGGATGTCATGAGTAGTCTTTGTCATAAGATTGTTGCCAATAATCCTTCCATCCACACCATACATTGTCATTCCAACATGAATAAACCTTCCATTTGGAACCAAAAACAAAATTATTACAAATCCAAAGTTCAAAATCACATGTCAAAGGCCATGGAATCAAACAAAAATTCAAGTGGACAAATAAAGATAAAGTGGACCCCAAAAGAAAATGGATCAAGTCAAGAAAAGAATGAATTAGGTAAAGAAAATATGCCAAATCCAAAAGTCAATCAAAATGTGGAGCCACAGCACAAAAGAACTCCCACATTTAATACATGTCCACCTTTGTCAAAATGGCCATCAACAAAGATGTACAAAAATGTTGTTTCCAAACAACATCCTAACCTGACAACTAAAGTTTGGAGAATAAAAATCAATACATCCAAACATCCAACCAACCTATCCACATCTACCATCATTCATCATAATCCTACATCTCGCCTAGAGTCCAAAAGTCCCATGTCACAAATCCATAAAATCTTGGTAGCAACTCTTTATCATAAGGACTCTCATGGCACTCTATCGCGATGTGTGTATTTTGATAAGGCCAACTCTAGTATCAAAAAGGATCACAATGACATCAATCAGGTGTATGCAAGCGCTATCATCCTGACAAGGCAACTACTTCAGAAAGGTCATTATTGGCATGTCATGGCACCAGTCTCTACATCGGCACTATCAAAGGCTTAAGCACAGTCATTGGTTATTTAAAGCATCAAGGCTATTTGGCAAAAAAAATCGAAAATACAAAAAAATCAGAAAATATCAAAAATAGTAAAGAGAAAAATTTCGTCCAATAGTGAAAACTTGGTAAACAGGCGCTTTAGATAAGTACCGTGATGAAAACCTGACAAACAGGTGTCATGTGTAGAATAAATTATCTATGTGGACCATTACACTTGAGGGCAAGTTTTTTCATCTCCCATGCCCTTCACATGAAATTTATTATGACATTTCCATCTACCCATCTAAACCTTATCGTTTCCATCCATTGTCCCACCTATTTTGATCTTGACAAAGATTGGGGCAAAAACACAAATCATGCTTTGGAAAATTTTTGACATGTCTATCCTTTGACCATTACCTTCATAGCCTCCTTTTTCACTATGCAACATCATCCTTGGAGACCATATGATAATTCTCCTAGTCCAAGCCATCCATGTTTCCTATCTTTCACACATCTTGGTTTCCCTTGTCAATGGTCTAAAGATCCCTCGTCATCCCATCTAGTCCTACTTAAGTCATTCCAAATGCAACAATATGGAAAACCTGGTGCATCATCCAAAGCATTCCTTGACTTTTTCCCTGGCCCTGCTATAGACTTTTATCCTCTCATCATATCATTGTCATCCTCACGTTGTTTTGGGATGTGTCCTTCCCACGTCAAACAACGTTGTCATTGTCATCGTCACCTACCAATCGGTATTCAGCTTCATTAGCAGCAAAATCATGGTTTTCCTCGGATTCATGTGCACCGAAATCATTCACATGCATTTGTCACAACTTTCGTCAAACATCAAAAAGTCATAAAAATTCAAAAAAATAAAATATTAAAAAAATTCAAAAAAGTCCTGAAAAAATCCTAAAAATATGAAAAAGTCCTAAAACAAATCTTAAAAATCATATAAAGTCTTGAAAAAAGACCTAAAAATTGAAAAATGTCTTGAGAAAACACAAAAACATTCAAAAAAGTGTCAAAATCCCAAGAACAGAGTCAAAGTCAATCTCTATCTTGTCAGTCCTATCAATTCAGTCAGTCATGTCAATCAATCTTTATCATTTGTCTGAACTACGTTGTCTCTGCACATTTGCTACGTAGGCAAGATTCATCTTTGAATCCTCGAGACATTAGGTCAGTCTTTCTAGGTTTGTCAAAATAAAATCATGATTCAAAATTTTGTCCTTTGGACAACGTCATTGGTTGTGTTGAACTACGAGGTCTCTGAGTGCACGACGTAGGCAAGGCCATCAATCAATGAGCCCCTGAGGCCGCACTAGGTCCGTCCATTAGGGTTCATGGCACAGTATTTTCACACACGTCAAGTTTTCTTCAAATCACGCAAATCTTCCATCAATCCAGAGCAAGCAATCTATCAACAGTCTATTTCATTAGCAAATCTCAATCAATTCAACATATCAACAATGACATGTAATAAAATTCTATCAAGACAATTGAACCTGACAAAATTTTGGGGTTCTTCTTCAGATAAGTCCTTTTGAAGAGCAACTTTCGTTAGACCTTTATGCTTTTGGATGTGTCCATCCTAAGCATTGTCCTCATCATCTGGCATTTTGATGGATTCTGCTAACTCCAAGAATTGATCTCTTAAATATTAACGTCATTCAGGTTGTGTCCTTCTTGAATTTGATATCGCTCGACAGTTGGAAACCTTGATCTTAAAACACTTGGCAAATACTTGGCACTTGTCTTTGGCCTTTTCATCATGTTACTAGTTTTTCAACGAGATCCCGACAATAGGATTTAGAGAAACAACGATGTCTCATGACGTTTGTCATGTCTTTTGACACTCATGTTACTAGTTTCTCAGCGATGTCTTAACTACGAGATTTAGAAAAACAATGATGTATCATGATGGTGGCATTTTTTTTTGTTATTTTGGCAATCATATTGCTAGTTTCTCGAGGATGTCTTGGAAATAGGATTTAGAGAAGCAACGATGTTTCATGGTTTGTCCTTGTCTTTTTCTGCTTGCGGTTGGTTAGAACAAAATAACTGGGGCAAATTGCACTCTTAGTATGAGTTATGATCATCCTTGTCTGTGACTGCTTGTCTTCTGTGATGGTACGACCTTGCACACCTTGATCTATGTCATATCATTGTGTTTGTTGGCCATTACAATAATCTGCCCAGTGATGATTAAAGAGCAACAGATATTAAAGTCCTATGGTAAAAGTTGAAGGATTTGTTCTAGGAACTAACATGCATCTCATATAGGCATTGCATTCATATCATCATCTATATCTTTTACTAACACTTTCTTGTTCCATTGTCTTCTAATCTTCTCATCCATTTTGAGAGCACACCCATGTTCTTGGAACTCGTCTGTCCTCTCGAGGGGGCATACCGCAACCCTCCTCGTCATTCTTCCTCATCCTATTTTGCACTGGGGCATATGTTTGACTTATTTTCTTTGCCACAATGCGACATGCTACATTATGACAAAGAGGGGCAAATGTAGACACATAAAAATGACCTAGACCCACATGCTCTTCTTCTAACCCTAATTAGGATATTTTAATTATATCCCTAACTCACTTCCAATTATTAATTAGATAATTCTTAATTATTTAATTAATTCATGTCCCTTTTTATTCTTCTTGATTATTAAACAAATAAATTTTATTTGTTTATCTAATGCATCACTAATTGTCTAAAGTCCTCTTATTATTAAATAAATAATACCCCTTTTATTTATTTAATTATGTCACTAATTAAGTCCTCTTCTTCCTAAAATTAAATAAATTCTTATTTATTTAATCCACCTTCCACTATAATTAAATAATTATAATTAATTATCTAATTATTCATTAGCCTCTTCTCTCCTAAATTAAATAAATTTTATTTATTTAATTTGGTCCACTCCTAAACTTTGAATTAAATTATTATATTTAATTTAAAAGGTCCCTTTGTCACATTCCTCTAATAATTAAATAATATCTCTATTATTTAATATTCCACCTAAATTAAATAACCTTTTATTATTTAATTTCTTCTAAATCTTATTTATTTAAAATAAGTCCCAACACCCAAATTAAATAATTTTATTATTTAATTCCCCCTCTTATATTGTGCTCATTTTAAATTCCCTTCTTTAGTAAATAATTTAATTTCTATCACATGACCCCACCCTTTTTGAATTAAAATAGTTTTTAATTCGAAAAGTCAACATTCCCTCTTGATTTAAATAATTTTAAATAAATTATTTAATTCCCCAACGACTCTATTTTCCGTGCCCAGAATCTTTTGTCACATGCATTGTCATCCATTGATTTGATTCTCTAAAGAGTCAATCTTGACCCTTTATTTCGAATTTGACCTAATGTTTCCCTAACCCTAATTGTGGGTTGCTTTATTGAATCTCGTCCATTGATTCCGCAACTTTACAATTTATGCCTAAAATGACTACCAAAGACCATTACAAACTCAAAAATGGATATTTAAGCTTTATTACATCATGAAAATACCTATACAACCTCAAAATCCTAAATTTGCCTCATGGAGGCATGCTCTTGTAAAGGTGCACCTGCACCACTTTTCAAACAACTCACCGCCTTTTCTATGCTACCACATTTTGTATACATGTCTACCAAAGGATTTTATCAAAAAATTAATTTCCTCATTTCTATGGCTAAAAGCTTAAAAAAGGTCCTTTCCAACAAACTATGGATGCTTGGAAAAAATCTATCAAAGCGTAATAGTAAGCAATAGCATAGATAAGGCAGTTAGTAGGTTGAAAAAATGCCTCAAAGAAATGCGGTCTTATGGTGATGGAATGCAATTCCATCACCATGAGACCAAATTTCTTCAAGGCATTTCTTCAAACAACTCACCACCTTTTCTATGATACCACATTTTCCATACATGTGTACCAAATAATTTCATCAAACTACTCACTTCCTTGTTGTTATGGATAAAAGCCTAAAATAGGTGCTTTCAAACAAAATATGTATGCTTGGGCAAATTTCTATCAAAGAATAATAGTAACCAATAATACCATAGATAAGACAATGAACTATCTAAAAAAATGCTTAAAATAAATGCGGTCTTATGCTGATGGAATGCCATGACATGCATTTGTTTGTAATGGCATTTCATCACCACAAGACCCCATTTATTTGAGGAATTTTTTCAAATAGTTCACTGCATTCTCTATGCCACCACAATTATCGTACATGTCTATGAAATCATTTTATCAAATGGTTCACCGACTTGCTGTTATGGGTAAGAGCCTAGAAACACATGCTTTTGAACGAGATATGGATAGGGAAAATAATAAGCATGATAGTCAGAAATATATAGTTTAATAAGCATGATAGTCAGAAATATATAGTTTAATAAGTACTCAAAATTTTGTTTATTATCTCATACATTATAAGTCATGACGTGGATCATTATTGTAGTTTTCGTGATAGAATAATTTTTTGTTTTATTTTTAGTTGTTGCAAGAGGAAACGCCTCTGAATGTGATGAGGGAAATGGAGATCGACGTTTCATCTGCTATAGAATCCTTGATGCCTCTAATAGGTGAGGTTTGAGGCAAATTACTAAATTTCAATTTATATTCGTTGTTATAGATGTTAGTGAAAAATCAAACCATTATTGATTCATGGTTTAATTTCTATTTAGATGGTTTATACAGGGCTTTAGCACACCTCACCCCAGATGTGCGAATATTTCCCTCATGGAGAGTGATCATCAGATGGCGGTAAGTGATTATTTTGTTAAATATATCATTTTTTATAATGTAATTTCTATATATTATTGTCTTTACTTCTTATTGTAACAGATAAAACTTCACCGAGAACTAAACACTAGGAGGAGTAGTAGGAGCACTCCTTGAGAGTAGCATAAATGAGTGGGGTATGTGCAAGATCATCATGGAAAAAATAGGCCTGTAAGTGGCAATAAAAAGACAAAAAATCAGAGTTAGACAACTTGACGTAAAAATTTGAATAAGTTATCTATATTATTTCAAAAAAACGTAAAAATAAAATCTGTAGAAAATTGAACATAGTTTCCAAACTACTAGACCTTTTTAAAAATAAATAAAATCTATTTGGTGAAAATTTGAAATTTCAAAGTAGTAGTATTTAAATTTTAGGGTAAAAATAAGAAGTACGTGTATGTCTGACCACCCTAACCACAATAAAATGATAATATTTTTTTATAAGAATTTATATATAAGTAGAGGAATCATGTCCCGATGTGATGCATATTTTTTATAATTTGTTTCCAAGTAAATAATTAATTATGATTTTTTTATTACAAATTTTTAAAAATATAAAAGCTCGTCTGTCTAACCACCTTAACTTGGTAATAAATTCATGAAATTTATCTTTTTATATTTTAATCCTATAGTATGCAAAACATAGAATGTGACGCATGTTTTAGATTCAAAAAATGTGATACCATTTGAAAGTTATAGATGTTTTCCAATCAGCTTATCAATCAGGACTTTATTCGTAATTCTAATAGAAAATGAATAATAATAATTTATATTGGTGGAAAGCTGAGAGTATCCTCTAAAAACTCTTTTCATTTCATCAATTGTGGGTAAAAAAAAGTCGTCAGCCACATGGACCATCATATGGCTTACATATTGCCACTTTTTGGCCCCTCATGATCTTGCACATACCCAGTGGTAGATTTATTGCCATCCTATCAACAAGAAAAGGGAAAGAGTATATTTCGAGAGCATGGATAGGAATGACTTTTGATTCTAGAGCCCTTTGTTGTAAGCCTACATGGCAATTCTTTACATATTTTGTATTGGATATATTTGACATTGTATGCCTATATGGCATTCTCATAAGCCTATATGGCTATTCTGTACCTATATTTCATACTTATATCATCATATATTGATGTATTCCTACATGGCTATTTGGTTAATGCAAATCTTTTTTATCGATGGTGTCCATATTTGCATTATAAATTCATGGTCCAATAGATATGAGTTACATCTATTCAAGTGTATACTTTACAAATTACATGTATACTTTGTGACTTACATGTGTTCCAGTGTATACTTTTTGACTTACGTGTTTTCATGCATATATCTTGTATTCGTGCATATACTTTGTATTAATTTGTGTATACTATGTATTCTCATGTATACTTCAAGGATTACATGTTTTTGAGTACTTGTGACTCCCTTATTCACATGTATATGCTTGAATGATTCACATGTATACTTATTAATTGGTTAGCCCTAGCATTGATCAATGTTGTCCTTCACAGTTTGTCTTGAATATTAATTGATTGATGCTAAAAAACTTTATGTAAAATAAAAAAACACGTTTTCAATTGGTATTGCATGAAGTGATTCATAAGAAGATTTCAAAGAGTATCATTGATATTACAAAAATATATGTGTTTATACACTTCAATTGTGTAGTCACCCTTTGGGTCTTTCAAAGAATTTTTTTCCTATGCCACTGTTATAATTCAAGTTTCAACGATGAATATTTATCATGCATGTTTTAAATGACTTTCAAGTTTATAGTGGTTTTGTTATTTATATGATGTTATGTGATATTATAATCCTAATTCATGCTTCTAGGTTTAATATATATATATTTTTCTTTTACATGTTTTTTGTACTAACGAACCCAGAACAAACATAACCCCCCTCCAAATTTTTTTGGCCGAATCGAAAAACTGAGCCCTCAAACTCGAACCTGAACCTCATACAACCTCAAAACCTCTTCCAACACTCTTCATTCTACTTGCACAAAATTAATTGACCACAAAATTATGTTTCCCCTTGACTTTACCCACTTTTACTCCCTCAAACCTCTCGTTTTCATTGAAAACCCCTCTTTCCCCAACTAGGGAATCATGCCATAACATAATTTTGACCTCCCCTGTGCTTGCAGAAATTTTGAACACATACATTAAAATCCACAACCTCACTCTATTTCCAGCCTATTATAACTTATTCTCAAGCAATTTATTCTTTTCACCTATTCTAGCCTTGCTTTTAAGTTCTAAATTTTGAATTTTCAACAGGGGCAACATTAGGGATCTCTTCCAATGCCTTTACCAATTATATTTTCTTATTCCTACTCCCTATCCTACTTACATCAAGCTCATTTCACTGAGACACAACTTGAACAATAGGTGGAATGGCCTATTTCAACATATTACACTCAAACCCTTATATGAGCAAGTTCAAACCTGTTTCAAAAATATAATTCTAAGTTGCTTGGAACTTAATAGAATTCTAGAAGAATGGATTCTAATCAAATCTAAAACCATTCTACAATAGATTCAGATCATCTTAGAGAAAAATCCTGCTATACGGACCCGTAAAGCTGGAAATGAAGAAAATGCATAGAAATTAACAAAGAAACATAGATATTTGATTGATATTATCCTTAAAACTCTTCAACAACCACTAAATTTGAGTTTCCAATGATCATACGCTTTTTGTACGGAAAAATCAAACTTATCAACTGTCGTGTGTATGTTTCTCTTTTCGATTGTGTCCATGGCAGCATAAGGGATCAAGTCGGTTGAACGTAGCTTAGAGCAAGTCCGTGTGTTTGGGTGCAAAAGAGAACCATGCCTAGCATAAATGTACCTATTAGGATGCGTTGGAGCAATTTTTTTGGTCACGCAAATTGCAAAATGAAATTTGCCCCACTTTGCAACTTTACACTACTTGCATTTGACACTTTTTCCATCAAGTGAAAACTGGAAACCATAAGAAAATGACTCTGAGATAACAAAAATCGAGAGAGGTTATTGTAGAGGGGACCAATGCAATCTCATAGGCTTAGATAGAGAGTTCGTAAGAATCATGGTTTTTGAGTAATAGCCCGTCAAAGATTGCTTCCCTTTTGCACTTTGGACCCTTAAGGGATCAGTCCGGTTGAACGTAGCTCAAAGCAATTTCAAATGTTTGGGTGTGAAAGAGGACCATGTATAGCGTAAAAATACCCATTCATATGCATTGGAATAGTCTATTTGGTCACACGAGTTGCAAAACAAAATTTGCACCAGTTTGCAACTTTCAACTACTTGCATTTGACAACTTTTTCCCTAAGTGAAAATTCACAACCACGGGAAAATTCTTTTGAGATAGTAAAACTTGAGAAAGGTTATTTTAGAAGCTCCCAACACAATCCCATAAGATCAAATGAGAATTTTCTAAGTGTCATGGTATCCGAGTAGCAACATGTTGAATTTTACAGCCATTTGCACTTTGGACCCTTAAGGGATTTTTTCAGTTGAATGTAGCTCGAAGCAATTCCACATGTTTGGATGCAAAAGAGGACCATTCCTAGTGTAAAAATACCTATTTGGATGTGTTGGAACAATCCGTTTGGTCACTCAAGTTGTAGAATGAAATTTGCACCATGGAACTTTGGACTACTTGCATTTGACACTTTTTCCATCAAGTGAAAACTAGACACCACAGGAAAAAAACTCTGAGATAACAAAAACCGAGAGAGGTTATTGTAGAGGGAAAAAATGTGATCTTGTAGGATTAGAAGAGAAGTTTCTAAGCATCATGGTATCTGAGTAACAACATGCTGAAGTTTGTAGCCATTTTGCACTTTGCACCCTTAAGCGATCGATCTGGTTTAACGTAGCTCAAAGCGATTCCTCATGTTTGGGTGTGAAAGAGGACCATGCCTAGTATAAACATACCTATTCAGATATGTTGGAATAATTTGTTTAGTCACACGAGTTGCAGAACAAAAGTTGCACCACTTTGCATTGCTTGCATTTGACACTTTTTCCATCAAGTGAAAACTGGACACCATGGGAAAACCACTCCATGATAACAAAAACAGAGAGAGGTTATTATAGAGTTTCCAAAGGTAATCTTGTAGAATCAGACAAGAAGTTTTAAAGTGTCATGGTATCTGAGTAACAACATGATGAAGTTTGCAGCCATTTTTCACTTTGGACCCTTAAGGGATTGATCCGGTTGAACGTAGCTCAGAGTGATTCCGTGTGTTTGGGTGTGAAAGAGGACCATGTCTAGCGTAAAAATACCTATTCAGATGCATTGGAATAGTTCATTTGGTCACTTGAGTTGCAGAAAAAAATTTGCACCACTTTGAAACTTTGCATTGCTTGCATTTGAAACTTTTTCCATCAAGTGAAAATTGTACACCAAAGGAAAACCACTTTGAGATAACAACAACTGAGAGAGGTGATTGTAGAGGGGCCTAACATGATCTTGTAGGTTCAGATGAAGATTTTGTAAGCACCACAGTTTTTGAGTAATACCCTGTCAAAGAATGCTTCCCTTTTGCAGTTTGGACCCTTAAGGGATCTAGCCGGTTGAACGTAGCTCAGAGTGATTGTGCTCTCTTTTCAATGGAATTAGGTGGGAAATAGACTAAAATCTATTTTAGTTTTGGTTTGGTTGGATTTCAAGTGATTTTTTCATTTTAGAAGCCAATTATTGAGGGTCGTTATGTATACCTTGTTTTAAGGGTTTTGAGTGCATTAAAATGTTATATTAAGACTTCTACCCATTGTATGCTTTTGTAACTCGATGGAAATGCTTAGTTAGGGTTATAAAACATGTGTGCAAGGGAGGGAAATATAGGGTTTTTAGGTGATACCATATATGTCAAATGGTGCATATTTGAGTGGAAAATGGTGGTTTAGTGCTAGGGTTTGAAGAAATCTTTGGGGGCAATGATATCTCTTGAACTTTTAAGTTTGTGCAGATCTTTTTGAAGGTGTTTCAGGCTTTGGTTGGTTGTGGGAAGGTTTGGAGTATGGGTTTTCAATAAAGCCTTGCCTAACTTGTGAATGAAGATGGTTTTGGGGTTTGTTATGTTAGAGAGCTTATCACACCTAAAAGTGGAGGAATTGGTGGTTTGGCAGACTAGTTAATGATGCCCAATGGTGGTTTGCATGTGATTGGAAGAATAAAGCGAGGTTGCTTGTTTTGTGAAAGCTGATCCAAAAGAGTCTTATGAGGATTTGATGTATGTTGAAGAAAGCTTAAATGGGTGCCTAAAATGGTGGTTTGTTGCAGAGATTGTTAAGGAATTCTGAGAGTTAAGGTGGGAAAAATACGTTTGCAGACCTACAAGAGTGACTAGGTGCAAAGTTGAAAATAAGCCAAGATTGAGTTTTGAGGGAAGAAAGGAGGTTGGACTCCTTTTCTATTGTGGAAGTGAGTTGATTGCCTCCCTGTATTGCTATCAGAATCACTTCAAGTTTACATTTTTTTGCACTTTTTTCACATTGACTACTTTTCAATTTTTGCAATTTTACATCATTTTGACAAATATGCAACATGAACTCCAAAATGACCCCAAAACCGGCTAACATGACTTTTACATTATAAATTGGTCTAACATGACCTTATTCAATTGAAAAAAAATCAAAACACAAAACTAACTTAAGAATTCCATGAACCACATTTGCTCAATAACCTTGGTGCCCCTGGACCAAATTTTATTATTTCAATAAATCTCATTACAAATAAATCTCATTATAATGCCTTAGGTACTCTGTTCTCATAGATATTTTATAATGTAATGAATACATTTGATATTATCTGATAATGTCTACATCATAGGTGCTCATTATGAGGTTAACTTCAAATGAGTAACTTGAGATTCCCTCGCAAAGCTTCACACGCTCTATTATAATGGATTCAAATCAGAATTGAGATTTCTCAAGATTATCAAAATAAGGATGTTGCATTGATTTTTTGGTTGAGATTCTCTTCGATGGCTCATAAATCAACATTTTCTACAAGGTGAGACATATCAATTTTTAGTAGTTTACTTATAGATATGCAAAGTAAAAGAAGAAAAAGAAAGAGCATCCAAAATGGAAATGAAATGAAAATAGATGGAATGAACTTATAGATAGGCATGGCAGTCTCTCAACTTAGTCACTCCTGGTCATACATCTTTAGTGGGAGTTCCAAGATACCTATTGCACACAACACCTCTCATGAATATAGTATCTTGAAATTCGAGATGCTCTTATAATGTTTACATCATAGGTTCTCATGATAAGGTTAAATTCAAATGAATAACTTGAAATTCCCTCACCAAGCTTCGCATGCACTTTTGTAAAAAAAATCATAATTGAGATTTATCAAGATTGTCAAAATAAGGATGTTGCATTGCTTGTATGGCTGAGATTCTCTTGGATGGCTCATAAATTTGCATTTTGTGCAAGGGGACACCAACCAATTTTTAGCAGGTTACTCAAAAATAGGAAAAGTAAAAGAAGATGATAGTATTGAAATCAAACAAATTAATGTTCATACAAGTATAAATTTTATAAGAACCAATGTGCATATACTTACCAATTAATCCAAAAAACCATTTGGGTCTGCACTACTCTTTATTGTGTCAAGTATTGCTTCATGGTCAGACTCAAAAACCTTCCACAAGGTCTTGTTCAAAGGTCTACCCCCATATTTGGTCAAAATAATATTGGATGCCATGACAAGGTTTGAGTAATGAAGAATCTTATGATGCATGTCAAAGTCTTGAAACAACCAATATTTAGCACTCTTATGTGGGTACCTTCTAAGCCATGTTCTAGTAACAACAAATGAGACTGTAGGGTATTTGATGTTTTCTCCATCTATAACTGGGCCTCTAATTTATTTTTGGCCTCAACACAATGAGACAAGTAATATGTAGTTCCCTCTTTGTTGTCTTCATCTGCAATAACTGCATAAACATGCCCTGCATTAAAATGTGCAACAAATCTCTTGAAATTAGTCAACATTATGAATACAGTACAAAGTAAGATAACAATATGGAATTTCATATACTAAGCAAGTAGATATATTACCCAGTTGAACTAGATTTGATAAGTGGTCAAAGTCGATCGATGATTCCATCTGTGTTAGTTCCAATGCCGTCGGAAGGTGATACATGTGAAGTGGGCTAATATAACTTGTCAACCATTTTTCAACTCACTCCCCTGACTCATAATCATTCCAGGCTTGCATTATACATGAGGAACACAAGCATGCCATCCTCCGTGTATCGATACTCTATGAACCTGTATTTGAGCTAAGGAAAGAGTGTAGCTCACTCGATCTTGTTATTGTACAACAATCCTCATATGGTGCAGTATTAGTATCATACATCACCAAAAAATCCTATGAACTAAAGATGTGCCTTCATTACCTAGACCCATCGAAGCATTAAACCACTCGACGATTGATCTTGCATCTGTCAACTTTGCACTATATTTATACTTTAACTCTTTTCACACATGCTCATGCACCATCATGCTCCCCCTTTCCATGCCTAGCCTCACAAAAGTTCCACATATGCTAAACACCTGTAGTGAAATGCATCCTACACAACCAGTAGAACATGTGTGCATTCTTGAAGTGTACTACACAGTTATTTGACCATATTATATGCCAATTGTATGCTATGCCCCTCTGAGCCAAATCACTATAGAACATCTAGAAGCAACCTTGCATGAACTCTAGAGAATGTGTGTGATCATCACTAATATAAAAGTGATACTCCATCAATACCTTCCTTTGGTCCTCTATACTATCACGTGCACGAATGAATGTTATGTGCACAAATATCAAAACCTATGTGGAGTTGTAATATTGTGACTGCACCTCACGCTGTGGATGTAGAGTGTAGTTCTCTACAAAGTCAACCACTGATACTATGCTTCCAACTGGAAAGGTGTCCTTGCATATATTGAATTGTGTGTCCAACCATCAGGCTTTATGGGTATTCCTTTCATACTCAGACACTATATTTTCACAAAACATGGAAATAAACTAATACATTGGAATCTTCTCAATAACCAAATCACACCTCTTTGCTTGAGACCCATATTTTGTAATGTATGCCACTATTTTATTCTTCTTGAACTCTACTATTTTATGTCCCACCTCATTTGTTCTTTCCATATGTTTACATACTGGCATACACTTCATGCCACCGCAATGCTCACATGAATCATGCAAGCATGCTATCCTATAGAATATTTTTCCATCCTCGATTTTAGATAATTTTTTTGATAAGAACTCTCTTGAAGATTTTGGTGGGGCTTCTATGCCACAATCCTACAAAACATCGTTAGTATGCAAATCTAAACATATAGAATGATAAACATCATAATGGTTAGAGAATTCAATATGTAGTCTACAACAACAAGTAGTGCATGAATGATTTATCTTGATATAAAAAGGCTTAAGAATTTCAAAAAATATTTGAGAAATACTAATTTGAGGATAATCATTTTGAAATTTACAAAAAAATTAGGTTTGAGTCGTATCCAAAAAATTCTTTGGATGTGGCTCCCAGTTTCGACATCCAATTCTCCTTCTTACAACATCCCTTTGATTCAGAGATGGCCTTGTGTTATTCTTCCAATACTCTTCAATTATTTTTCTCAATGCTTCAACAACATTTTTATCTTTTTGTGGTAGTCTCCCCAAGAATGCCCATAATTCATTTGAATTGGTGCCCTCAATTCTTTGTCGCCTTTGAATGGATTTTGATAAAGTTTTTCTACTAATTCTCATTTGTTCACTCATATTTTTTTATGAGACAAGCTCTCTTTATTTGATAGCTTACCAAAGTCAATGTAATGACATATTGGGTGACATTACTATCCTTTGAGTGTGAGGTCTTACCCACACTCTCATAAGTATCCATTAGATTCTTCACAATGGGTATGTGCAGGATCATGATGGGCCAAAAAGTGGTGATATGTAAGTGATATGATGGCCCATGTGGATGACAACTTTTTTTTACCCAAAATTGATGAAACGAAAAGGGTTTTTAAAGGAGATTCTTAGCTTTCCACCAATATAAATTATGCTTTACTTTGAATTTAATAAATTATTATTATTCATTTTATATTTGAATTACGACTAAAGTCCTGATTGATAGGTTGATTGAAAAACATCTATAGATTTCAAATGGTATCACATTTTTTGAATCAAAAACATGTGTCACATTTTATGCTTCACATACTATAGGATTTTTAATTTTTTTTTGAATTTCATGAAGTTTTGACCAAGTTAAGGTGGTCAAACATACGAGTTTTTATATTTATTAAAAGTTGTAATAAAAAGTTCATAATTAATTATTTTCTTAGAAAAAAATTACAAAAAAATATGCATCACATCAGGACATTAGTCCTATACTTATATCTAAAATATTATAAAAAAATATTATCATTTTATTGTGGTTAGGGTGGTCAGACAAACACCTACTTCTTATTTTTTCACTGAAATTTAAGTACTACTGCATTGAAATTTCATATTTTCACCAAATAGATTTTAAAAAAATAAAAAAAAAACCTAGTAGTTTAGAAACTACATTCAATTTTCTACAAATTCTATTCTTACATATTTTTGAAATAATATAGATAACTTATTCAAATTTTTATGTCAAGTTGCCTAACTCTGATTGTTTGAATTTTCATCACCACTTAAGGGCCTATTTTTTCCATGATGATCCTGCACATACCCCAATAGTGTTTTCACTTGATGCATTCAATGTTCTCAACCCAAGATTCTTCATGATGTTTCTATACTTTAAAGCCCCGCATCATTTCAAAAAATAGTTGACATCTTACGGTCTCATTTATCCTTTCAAAGAAGACATGCCAAATCTTATCAGCATATCTTCTACAAGTGTGTGCTGGAATCTTACCTTCCATGTGCTGCAAAATATCCTCATCAATATTAATCAGATACTTCAGATTTGTAAGCAAAATTCTAGGTGGTTTTCTCCTAGGCACATGCATCTCAACATTAGCAATTTCATCAATATTTAATTGAGGTGGGCTAGATTATGTACCTTCGATCGAGGGTGGAGTAGAAGACATAACTTTAGGTTCACGTGGGGATGATGGAATACCTTCTTTTTCAAATCCGGGTGATGATGTACTCTCAACTTGAGATGTGATGGATGTTGTCCAACCATATTCACTTGCGATAGATGGTGTCCCTCCATATTCACTTGTGGTAGATGGTGTCCCTCCATATTTGCTTGAGCTTAATGGTGTGATCCCTTCGTATTCACTTTCGGTAGAGAGTGTGTCGCCAACTACAATATCTGAATTTTTCCTACAAGGATGCTTTTGCATTCATGCCTTTTGTGCTGCCGATTTCTGTTCTCTTTTTGATGATTGAGGTTCCTCTTCAATTGGCTTGTTTTTGTCAATCATTTCCATTTTCTTCTTTTCAAGATACACCCTCAACCATTCTCTCTCCTTTTATTTTAAGGTTTGGAGCTCTTTGTCTATTAGTTTCTTCCTTGTTTGTTTCTTTGGCAAGACAAATAATTTTACCTGTAGCATGGTAATGAGACAAATATTAGTTCATGGTGTTTGAGTCATTAGATGAACGTTTAGATAGGTTGTTTTGTCCAATTTGCAAATATTGTAAAATGTTGTAAAAAGAGGTCCAAAATAGGTTCTAGGTGTTTTTTAAATAGAAAAGGTCTTGGTGGACCTTTTCAACATGTAATTACTTAATTTGGTGGTTGTTAGGCGTTGAGGGATTCAAAAGTGGGAAAAAAGAAAATCTTGCAAAATTGTTGTCAAGGTAAAAATGCAAAAATTGACAAATGACAATATTTGGAAGTTTAAGAGTCAAGTAGGTGAAAGGATGGTTTTGGTCATTTGATATGGTCAGGAAAAAAATAAATATTATGGAGAACCTTGAGCAAGAGGTAGAGGGGATGTAAATAATGGAGAAAACAATAAAGAGACCCTATTTTATATTCAATTTTCTGTGTTTTTGTTGGTAAAAGAACATTGTGAAGCATTGTACAGCTCTATGCAGCCATATTTTCATGGGGAAGTCATTTATAATGATTAAGCCATGGGTATACAAAATTCTCCTTTTTGTCTCACTCAATTTCATGTAGATTTGAGTAAGTTATGGCTTTTTTACTGAAGACGGTTCAAAACCCTTGCTAGGGTAAACATAATTAAAAGAAAATTGCATTTCTCTTATTCTAACCAATGGAATCACTTGAAATTTAGTAAGAAGGTATTTTTTGTGTACTATTTCATTTGTCAAAGTTTTAGACTGAGTGGTGATAGTTAACTTTTAAAATCATGATGCCCCAGACCATATTTTGGTGAAAAATAAGGAAAAAGCACAATGTACAGTGAGAATTAAAGAATTTGTTTATGGTTTTTGATTCCTTCTTGAGGATATTGTTTGTAAAAGGTTTTTAGGGGTACTTTGAATCTATTTCAAGAATTTTTTTGGTGATTTTTCAAGTTTTTAAAGTCCATTTAATGAATATCCTACCATGACAATGATGTAACGGTCCTAATTTTCAATCAAGAATGGTGGTTTAGGATACATGTTTGATGAATTATCATGAAGTAAGTTTGGAGAATGATTCCTTCAAGTTTTAAAAAGATATCTATGCATTTTTGAAGCATTAAGAAGTGGAAATAGGCTTGGAATTGAGAAGTTGCTCACTGATAGGGCCTAGTTTGCTGATTAGGAGAGTCTGTTTTGAGAAGTTTTCATATTGGATGTATCAAAGTTGGGAATTGGGCCGAACAAATTAAATTGATGTTGTTTAAAGTGTTTGAGAAGTTTTTAAGGGATTGTTTTCTTAGAACTCAGTTTGATGTCTTCTATCCATGAGTTTTGTGAAGGTAAAGGAGTCTTAATTGAATGGACAAGTTGAGATTTGGCTCAATTTTGATAAGTTGATTAGAGTGAGATTGAGTTAAGTTGTTTTTTTCCTCTAGAATTGCATCAAAGTAGCCTCAATGGTTTTTTTTTTGGTAGATGATTTGCAAGATAGGCTGCACCTTTCCTTATTTTTCTAACTTATGCTTGAATAAAGAGTCTTGAAATAGTGGGGAGAAGGGTTAGAATCCCTTGTAGGTAGAATAATCAAGGAAACATTTAAAATATATGACAACATAGGTGATTAGGTAGCTTTACTGATGAGGTAATTTAGAAATAGAGATGAAAACAAAAATAGTTTAAATCGGTGCTATCAATGTGGGAGGAGTATATTCCAATTTTTTAGAGACTTGTATGGAAAATTTGGTAGCATAGATAAGGAAATTATCTTGTTTGTATAGATGTGGTTTAAAAATGAAAATGGAAAGTGTATAGAACTATGCAATTTAAAATGTCCATTGACAACCTAAGGTTGTAATGACAAACAAATAATTATCAACATGGAATATGCAAAACAACAATAATGAAAGCAAGCCATAATAGAATGAAATAAAATGTGTAAAGACTTCACATAATTAAAAAGCCAGAGTTTCAAATGGAGGAGTTCTACCCAACTATGTAGCCTTTACTTTTTCTTTCTTCAAACTCCTCAATAATTTGAATTTTTCAAAAGCTTGTTCCCCTCCAAACTTCAATTTTATATAAGTTTTCACCGGAATTCAAACTTGAACTGATATTATATGCCTTTCAACATGAAAAATCTACTATTTCATGCAAAGGTGGTGGAATGTGAAACACATGCATGCACATTTCACAACATCATCAAAAAGCTACTTTTTTTCGGAGCACACACAAAAGGAGGAGAATATGAAGAATGTGGGCCGAGATCATGGGTAAAATGAGTTTTTTTACCATTTTTAGAGCAAGCCAAAATGTGCTCAAATTATAATGCTAGCACGTTATTTATTTCTAAAAATGATCATATCTCTACTTCTTCAAAACACACTCGTATTATGAGAAAGTTGGTTTTTTATAGATTTATTTTCTCTCTTTGTCTATACCCTTTACTCTAATTCTATCTCTCTCCCCTCTACCCTTTACCCGTAACACTGATACCACTACCCTCTACCCTCTATCTCTCTCCCACTCCCTCCCTTAGTCTCTCCCACTCCCTCCCTCTCCCTCCCTCTCTCCCACTCCCTCCCTCTCTCTCCCTCTCCCTCTCCCTCTCCCTCTCCCTCTCCCTCTCCCTCCCTCTCTCCCTTTCTCCCACTATGTCTTTCTCCCACTCTTACACTCTCTCTCTCTCTCTCTCTCTCTCTCTCTCTCTCTCTCTCCCTTTCTCCCTCTCTTTGTAAACCCTAAACTTAATCTTTCTCCCTCTCTCCCACTCTCCCTCTCCCTCCCTCTCTCCCATTCCCTCCCTCTCTCCCAATCTCATGTCTCCTCTCTCTCCCTCTCCCTCTCCATCAGGCCCTAGACCTATGCCACTCTCTCCTCTCCCCTCTTCCACTCCTCCTCCTCCTCCTCCCTAAACCCGCCTCCTATCTCCTCTCCCTCTCCCTCCCTCTCCCTCTCTCCCACTCCCTCCGTATCTCCCACTCTCTTTCTCCCACTCTTTTCCTCTCTCCCTATCTCTCTCTCCCTCTCTCCCTCTCTCCCTCTCTCCCTAAACCCACTCTATATCCCTCTCTCCCACTCTCTCCCTCTCCCTCCCACTCTCCCTCTCCCTCGCTCTCTCCCTCTCCCTCTTTCCCACTCTTTCCCTCTCTCCCCCTCTCTCTCCCTCTCTCCCTCTCTCCCTCTCCCTCCCTCCCTCCCTCTCCCTCCCTCCCTCCCTCTCTCCCACTCTTTCTCTCACTCTCCCTCTCCCTCCGTCTCTCCCACTCCATCCATATCTCCCTTAAACCCTCTACCCTCTACCCTACACATTAAACTCTCAAATCTTAATTATCAACCCTCAACCCTTAATCCTTCAACCCTCAACCCCTATACCCTCTACCCTATACATTGGACCCTCAACCCTAAATATTCAACTAAATAACCTCAAACCATTACCCTAAACCGTCTAACCTCAACCCTAAATCATCAACCCTAAACCTATACACCCTAAACCCTTAAATCCTCTACTCCCCTCTTTCTCTCCCTCTCTCCCTCTCTCCCTCTCTTCCACTCTCTTTCTCCCACTCTCTTTCTCCTACTCTTTCCATCTCTCCCACTCCCTCCCTCTCTCCCTCTCTCCATCTCCCTCCTTGTCTCAAACTCTATCTCCCTCTCTCCCACTCTCTCCCACTCCCTCCCTCTCTCCCTCTCCCTCCCTCTCTCCCTCTCTCCAAATCTCTCTTTCTCTCACTATCTCCCTCTCTCTCCCTCTCTCCCTCTCCCTCACTCTCTCCCACTCTCCCTCTCCCTCC